>CM047812.1:58590450-59190450 GCA_026214975.1 Gentiana macrophylla
CACTATTCCCCATTTGAGTGAGTAGTTCTGATTTTTCACGACATTATGAATCCATTACTTCCTCGCGGGAAGTAGAGAGACAAATTTCTATTTGATAGCCTCTAAGAAAATGATCGATGGGCCCAGCCATATTAGACTAATTCGCTTATTAGTCGATATGTGAACTAATTGATCACTAAAAGTTAATGGTAAATAAGGATAAGATATTCTCGAAGTGGTTCACGGAGACTTCCCACTTAGAATGGACACCCATGAGGTTAGTCCAGTATATAGTGATTATATCAAGTGGCGCTATTTACCCATGGGTTAAGTGTAAGTATATATTTATAATTGGTGAGTTCAGCTGGGTTTGTGGTATGTAATCCCGAATTAATAATTTAAGTATGAATATTCTGTCATGAATATTTTACTTAATTATTGAGCTTATCGTTATAGGTCCATGGTCTCCAATGTGGCTCATGTAATTCGAGTATTTTTCTTGTTATTGGGCCTCATGATAACCAATTGGTCAGGCTAATTAATTGATATGCTAAATATTATTTAGTTGGGCTAAATAATATAATACACGTAAAAGACATTTTACGCGCCTAAAACCCCAGTGTGTGGCGCCGCATGTCATAAAGTGCAAGAATTAATTTTCTTGTGTGATTAATTATTTACTAGTTAAATAATTAATTAATAAAAGATAATTGATTTGTAATTGATTGATTCATTAATCACACTTTATAAGTGGAATTATATTTTATTATGATTTCTTTTAATTATTTATTTAATTAATTCAAACTGAGGCCAAGGATTTACTCTCCTATATAAATAGAGTTCTTCCAAGACATATGAGAAGAATTTTTTCGATATCTTAAAAATAGAGAGAAAACTTGTTTTTGTCTTGCTTTCGTTGAAGTTTTTTCTTGAAGAATATCAAGGAGGTTTTAGTACTAAGAATTGGTGTCCACCAACCACCGCTTGAGAACACATTGGAAGATCTTGGCTTTCTTCCCGCTATTGGTAAGACATACTAAACCCCTTGTAAGAACTTTGATCATTTATTTATGTATTGTAATTTGTAAATCGTGATCCATCCGCCGCAAGAAAGAAACAACATCCTTCAATACCTTGATGATCTATAAGATCGCCGCTTTGACCGCCAACGGAGAGTAGTACAGCAAGGCGCAAGCCATCCACACGTCCGCCCTTTATCGCTAATCCACACAAACTCCTCGAATCCTCCTTGATTGCTATTGAAAACTCCGGTTGCTAGACCACTTTTTCCTCTCTCACAAACTCACTATAGATGCTCTCTATTTTACACAAGAACTATGAGCTCTGCAATTGTGATGTACAAAAGAGCTTGACACCTACCTCTTATTTATAGTAGTAGGGGGGGCTACTATACATGTGTGTAGAGAAGAAAACCTTTCAAATAAAATAAGGAAAATCTTCTAGATTGATTTATCTCTTTTTATTATAATTAATTTTGCCAATATCTTATATTGAATATAATTATCTTATTACCATAAAACTATTTTTCCAAAATCAATTAATATCTTATATTAATATTATGGTAATCTTATTAATTAAAGTGCACAATCCAAGTGTATCTTATACCATAGGATGGGGCGCCCATTAGTCAATAAATTGACTCCGAATATTATTTAATTAATATAATTTGTATATAATTAATATCTTGTATTTTATTTATTCATAATAAATAAATACCACTATATTAATTTACCACTATAACCATTGTAGTCTGTAGATAAACTTTCCTTATTTGGTTAATAACTATAACTGCATTTTAATCAAAGTTATAGGATGTTACTATATAACCGCATTCGCTTGATACTAGTGGACGCTACTATATATGTACAACAAATAAATATGAAGATAAACAATATATAATAACATAAGTTCTTTATTAATCATAATAAAGTTATTACATTAACTAAATAGATCAGAACGACTCGACCCGGTCGGATCCGGTCCAACCCGATCGGCTTTAGAGGTAGGAGTCTTCATGGCATCACGTGTGGATTGCCATGCTTTGACACTATTGATATTTACCCTAGCCACGGGCGATCATACGGTAGTGATTGGTTACGATGTTGAAGCACGCGGAGTATACATGATTGGTCATCCGGGAATCGCGATCCTATGATTTGGATCGAATATCCAAAATGGTCTTCTTATAAGAAATGTCTGTATCTCGAGAATCTTTTGCAAAGCGGGAGTAAATGTGTTATCCCGAGAGCATGATTTCCATTATAAGATATGATCGCCAATGTATTGACACTCAAATACGATCGTATTGATATTATTACAGTTGATAGGATTGTAAGTTACACGGTAATCGCTTTTATATGAAAGGTAGTATTCATTGATTTTGAATCTTCCAATTATCGGGGGTCACGTGTGTTGCTGTGACGTTATCCGATAGCCAAAATAGTAATGATCAACCTTAATCGGCAGAGTAGTGTGTCGGAAGCACTATAATGGAGAGCAAGGTCGATCCCACGAGGAATCAATCAATACCAAAGTCATTTTCATACTTAGTTTAGGTCAATCAAATGTTTGTTCATGGAAATTTATACTAAAACGATATTTAAAAGAGAGATAAAGAGAGAAAGAGACATAGCCAAATCATGATCAAATTGAATACTTTCGCACCTCTAATCGATTATTTGGGAATGGAGACTCCCAACCAACCATCCAAATGCTTATATCGACTTGTTCATTGGTGCAAACTCCTAAGATAGTACTAGACGCCATGCAACAACCTAATACCTTTGCCCGGTTCAACAAATCGCATTTAAGGATTTAACTGACCGGATCAAGATAAAAGCTCTAGAGCCGCTTGATTTACACCGACAAGCCTCATACCCAATCGATCTAAAAACTCACTAATTGTAAATAACGATCTTAAAACCCATTTTCCCACATCCTTCGCAACATATATTTATAAAAGTGGTGTGTGTTCATGAACTAGGTGATCAAGCTTAATTCACGATTAAGAACAAGTTTTAAGACATGAATTCATCGATATAACAACAATTAAACACTACCCACTCCAATTAATCAACTAGAGGCTGATTTCTTCAACTATCACATGATTTAGCTATGTAGTAATTAGCTACTCATTACAACTACAAAAACAAGAATCAAACAAGAAAACATGAAATGCGAGGAAACGAAATCAATTACCAAAATAACGCAAAGAGTTGATGTTCTCCAAGCTTCAACGACACCCATGTCACTTTGGGGAAGTAGAGGATCCAAAACACACCAAAATCCAAGAGTTGAGCTAAGAATCTAAGCTAATTTGAGCTTAATCTAAGTAAATTAGGTGTCGAAATTAATCTAAGGGTGAAGGGGAAGAAGAGAATGGTGACTAAGGGTTTTGGGAAAAAAGGGGCGGATGATATTTCAGCAGGATATACCATTTTTGTGGTGAAAACGCATAACAAATGCTCAAGCTCGGCCTCGATAGGTGGTTCGCAATAGAGTGTCTTCAAAGAAATGGACCATAACTTTATGTGTCGACTCCGATTTGAGTGATTCAAAGTGCGTTGAAATATCATTCAATTTTCTACAACTTTGATGAAGACCACGAGTCCAGAAAATTCATGTATAAGGGATAAAATCTCAGATAAAGTGAATATAAGGCTTAAAAGACCAATTGTTATTGATCCGCTTCCATTTCCGGCTTCGTTATGCCACTCAAAGTATCATGCCTCATATTCTGGGCTTATGAGTCACATATTTCCTAAATTTCCATAGCAAAATATACCAAGCATAATCCCAAGATAAATAGGGCTCAAAAGGGTCAAAATACCGTAAAATGGTGAGGTTTTCCATCAATGTGACGGTTCACCTCAAAGTGAGGTCTCAATGTGTTGTTACCCTATAAATAGTCTAAAAATAAGCAATATAAGCCAAAAGTGTCATAAATGGGGGTTAAAACATGCACCGAAGCATAGTAAAGTTGACTCTCATCACTATCCCGTGATCGCAGTATGAGTGGCATTTTAGTAATTTGCACTTTGTGTCTATGGCCAACATATTCGAAGCCTATCGGTCACACACATATGAACATCAAGTTGGTTCATCTCAAACATTTAGGACACTCAAAACAAGTTTTTTATAGTTAGGTGCCAACAAATCATAAGACAAGTAATCTTTAATCGGGTATTTGGTAAAGGGTGGTGGTGTTATTGCAAACATAGTCCCTGAGGTACACGGGTGCCTTGGTGGGTGTAGTTGAGTGTCTAACAGATGTGGTGAAGGTGAAGGTGTAGATGTAGATGGTGAACTAGGTGATAAGGATGATGTGGTGTCCGGAAGCATAAGGTCAATACGAGGTGATTGGATGGATTCTTGATTTGGTGTCAGGGGTTCCAAGATGAGGTGGATGGACGTGCGTGAGTGTGCCCTTCTTGGCCGGGTGGATGTGGTGGTTAGGTCAAAGGGCAGTGAGAGTTGCAGTCGGGTATGTGATAGGAATTTGATATGAGATGATGGGTATGAGTAGCTTTGAGGGTGAAAGGGAAGATATGTTCGTGGAATGACACATTTCTGGAGATAAGGATATTTTGGGTTTGAAGGTTTAACAATATGTATCCTTTGACATTTGGGGGTATCCAAGAAAGGCACATGGGACACTTCACATCAAAATTTGTTCTCAGGTTGACTAGGGGTGATGGCAAACACTCAGCATCCAAAGACTTTCACTTGAGCATAAAGGTGGTTTATTAAAATGTCTTTGCAAAGTGTCCGATGTCAGATCTCAGAGATGGTGTTAGGTTGATAAGGTTGATTGCATGCTCAATGCAGTAATCCCCATTGAGATATATGAAGATTGATTGATCTTTAGTGGCTCTAGCTACATCGAGGATGTGTTGATGTTTTCTTTCAACAATCTCATTTTGTTTTGGAGTGTGTACGCAGAAGGATTGGTGTGTGATGCCATTAGTAGCATAGAATTCCTTAAGTAAGAACTCTTGACCATTGTCTGACTTAGTGTTTTGATTTGTTTTCCAAATTGAGTTTAGGTGAAGGCACAAAACTGTTTGACGATGTTACTGGCTTGGGATTTTGTTTTAAGAAGGAAAGTCCAGGTGTACCAGGTGAAATCATCAACAATGGTTAAGAAGTAATGCTCATTGTAGATAGTTGCCTTTCTATATGGTCCCCATATGTCCACATGAATTAGATCAAAGGCTGTTATTGCCATAGATTCACTCAAGGGAAAAGATAATTTCTTTTTTTGGAAAGATGACAAATAGTATAATCATTTATTTCAAAAGAGCTAACTGTTGGCTCTATGAGCTTAACGTCATGTACAACCTTATTGGAAATATGCCCTAACCTAAGATGATATATATAAGTATTTGGCCCCTTAGAAAGCATAGTACATCTAGATTTATTGGTAAGCTGGTTTCTAAGAATGGAGCTGGAGGTGCATTGGTTGTCAGCTAGAAGAAGGTAGTATAGCCCATGAATTTGTTTTGCTAATCCAATCACTTCTTGGTCATATGTTCCTCGATCATACAGAGATTAGCAAAGAATATAACACATAAATTTTTATCATGCAACAACTTACTAAGAGAAATCGATTATGTTTAAAGTTGTGGATGTAAATACATTGTATAAGATTAGTTTGTTAGTTAATTTGAATATGCCTCTACGAGTGGCTATGGTAATACAACCATCGTAAGGTCACATAGATGGATCTGGTTAGATAATAGGATTGAAAAGAATTTAGATTACAAGTTATATGATCCGAGGCACCGTGAGTCTATAATCCATTATTTTGAGATAATGTTTCCAAACTTACCCCCATACTTACCAAAAATTTGCAATCGTAATGTGCTACCTTGATTGACAAATGGTTGTTTCCTATTTGACTCCATTGGTGTGTAATGTTCAAGAGATTTCCGAGCTCATCCAATTGCCTAACATTGACCTTGTGCCTCTGACACCACATCATCCTTATCACCTAGTTCACCATCTACATCTACACCTTCACCTTCACCACATCTTGTTAGACACTCATCTAGGCCCTCCAAGGCACCCAAGTACCTCCAGGACTAGTTTGCAATAACACCACCACCACTACCATATACCCAATTCAAGATTACTTGTATTATGATTTGCTGGCACCTAACTATAAAAACTTGTTTTGAGTGTAAATGTTTCGTATGAACCAACATATTACCAACAGTCACAAAGATGATAGATGGAAATAGGCTATGGACACTTAAATCACAAATTTTACAAAGAAATAATACTGATGTGGTCTCATTGCCCTAAGGCGTAAATGGCATAGGGTGCAGATGGCATACCGAATCAAATACTTGCCGATGGTACAATTGAAGGATACAAGGCTCATTTGGTGGCAAGGGATATACACAACAAAGTTAGGTGGAATATATCGATACTCTATGCACTGTACAAACTCACCACTTTCCGTATCCTAATGGCAATGGCAAAGAAGAGTTGGCATCTCGAACAATTGACATTAATAATGCATATCTACATGGGGAGCTTTTTGAGGAGGTGTTTATGCACGCCCCTCCTAGATTTCACACCTTCATCCCCAATGCCGCCTCAAATTAAAAAAATCCTCACGGCCTCAAACTATCTCATCCAAAGAGGGTTTCAAAGAATAAAGAGTGACTACGCTTGTTCACTCGAGGTCAAAATCACATTACCCTACTGGTCTACGTCTATGATATACTTGTTGCTAGCCCTAATCCAACATTCATTGCCCAAATCAAGGCCCAATTAGACACTACATTCAAGATCAAAGATCTGGCAAAGTTCACTATTTCCTAGGAGTTGAAATTGCAAGAGGACCAAAGGGTATTACCTTATCTCGCCGAAGTACACACTTGATCTCGCTATCCGAATACGGGATCCTCACATGTAAGCCGTTTCACTCCTATGGCCACCAAATGCAAACTTGCCAAGGATGATTCCTTCGCTTATCGACAACACCGGATATCGAGCCTGGATTGAAAGTTGATTTATTTGACCTTTACTCGACCGACATTATTTACGCCATCCAAAGGTCCCAATTCTTTGATTGCCCAACTATCAATCACCAAAGAAGCCACGCTCGTGTCCTTCGCTTCTCAAAGACTACTCCCGACTAAGGCCTATCAGATCCATCACTTTCGATTCATCCGCCGCTACCTCACCACTTATAAATGACTATGATCGGCTAGTGCATCGGTACCACCGCTCCACCACCGATGGTGCGCCTTTCAGAGAAATCATTAATCTCGTGGAAAGCCAAAAAGCAAACCATGATTTCCCGTAGTTCGGCGGAGGCGGAGTACCGGGAATTGGCTTCGACGGCATGTGAACTCTAATGGATAGTGTATCTGCTGTGTGATTTGGGCCTCCAAAACAATTTACATATCCCACTATTTTGTGATAACCAAAGCGCATGTTAGATTGTCAAAAACCCCGTTTTTCATGAACGGACCAAACACATTGAGTTGGACTGTCATTTGTTCCGTGAAAAGTTCCAAGCTGGCCTTCTCGTTCCCAAATCCATACCCACCGAACGCCGGGCTATTGATATTTTTACAAAGCCCCTTGATGGTCCACGCTTCAGCGCTTTATCCACCCAACTAGGAACTTATTCGATCTTCTCTAAGTCCAGCTTGAGGGGGGTGATAAAGTATAAATCCCAGTCTCATACTGCAGCCTTTTACATTACGTAAACCCAATCAAAAGCCCAACTAATGTAATAGAAAATGCAAAACAATCTCGCAATGTTACAAGGAATAAGATGAACTCGAGAACAAGCAAGGACTCACCTGGGATTTCTTAGCACTTAAATATGCCGAATATTACTTTGTTGACCGAATATTCCTTGAATATTCTTTGGTCGACTGCATTATTCTTAAGATATTCCCTATTGTTCAAACACACACTTAGAACACTATAAAAGGATTGTAATAAATAAGATTAGCAAAATAACTAAATAATATTTCCTTTTAATGATTTTCCACATATCTTTAATTATCTTATTCAAATAAAGTAGTTAGTATAAACATTGTATCAATTTAATCAATTCTATAAAACCCCAAGTTGACAAATTTTATGTTTCTCTCATTTCTCGATTTTCTTCCTGGTAGAGAGCCAGTGGGCTAGGTTCTGTAAGCCTTAACAATGGTGAACCTCGCCCGCTCCCCTCTTCACCTTTCATCTCTTCACACACACTAAGACGCCATGTCCCGAATACCGAGTCCCTATCCGAATAGAACGCCCGCACGCATATAATTAAAATTTAATCTAATTATACTCATAAGCCTTACGTAAGGCACATCAAAGAACAAGCTTTAAGGTAAAACGACCGACTCGGTACTTAAAACAACCACTAAAATGATCAAAAGTAACATAGGATGCATCTATTACATCATCAAAAGACCAACTATAACCATTAAAATACAAGTAATCCATTACATCATGATAACAATAAACTCAACCCATCGATCTCTAACATTACAAGGATAAGAGAATCTATACCCAAAAGTACACTAAAAGTAAAGACAAGAGACGCCATCGGCATCATCTCCGGTCAATCTCAGTGGCCTCGAAACGACTCTACAAAAACACCACCTTCTCGGGTAGGGACAAGAGAGAAGACGGGTAAGTACATACATACTTAGTAAAGGGTAAAAGAAACGGTTACAATAAATAGCAGTACATGCATACATAGCATGAACATTTCCTACAATCACTTCCATATAGGTTGAATTGAGATCACACTCACCATTTATTAGATCACATAGTACTTTCTCACACACATACGTTTGTTACACCAATATCAAAAGACACTGTGCATGGTGAGAATCCACCGAGACATATTAAGCACCTCTCAACGGGGCAAGTACTTAGGTCTCCATGTGGGAAATTACATGTTGGCCCTTGACACAAATTCAAAAGGGCTGTAAGAATCTCATGCTTCGAATTAGAAACGTGCCTTATGTTAACGGTGAATTTTATGGTTTTTATCGCTTTATTCCGTAACAATATTCTTCGTATTTTATTACTTTTTATAGAAAAGTAGAGTTTAATTGAAATATTGAGGGGTTGTGTATGAAAAGGATTAAAATGCAAATTCGAGCTATTTATGTGGTTTATTAGTCATTTTCTATCTATATATATATTTCTACGCTTTGCATGTTTTTACCCCTTGTAGACATACATTTTCGAGCTAAAAAGAGGATTAAAAGTGGTGCAAGATCGATTTATATGATGAGAAAGAGATAAAGTTGAAGATTTTGAATTTGATCACACCGAATCGCATCCAAACCCCGGCCCAAAGGGATTTAAGGCCCACTATTCTGCATCAAGGCCCAGAGGAGATATTGATTCAGAGTTGTGAAGATTTCAACAGATTTAGCGGCCCATTTTTGCATAGACGGACGCCCAAGAAGACTCCGGCCCGACTCGATGAATTTTGTGAAGCCTCGACGAAGGCTTACCTTTTGGACGGTCGCCCAATAGCCGACTTAACCCCTAGCCGCCAAAAATCCTATAAATACCAAATGCATATCAAACCCTAAAGGAGAACACATCATATCATTCATTCAAAATACACACAAAGAAATCAAGATATTCCATAAGGAGCAAACGAGTGATGAATTCTTTCCATCCCAACAATCATGATCACCAACATGATTGTCACTAAGCATATCGCGTGTGGGACAACGGAGGAAACCAATCAACAACCACACCAACTAGAGGATTTTTAGCTATATCTTAGTGAGTTAAATTTATGATTTTTCATCAATTGATATTGTTATATTGTTTATGTTTTATTTGAATCGAAAGATCGATGAAACTATCTTTTGATTGAATTTATATGAGAGTATTGATTCAAGCTTTGATCTTTTCAATTGATGCAATTAATTGTGATTCAAGAGATTGTTCATGATTAGTTGAGTAGAGTATTGAGACAATCTCATGATCTTGTTATGCATGCTAGTTTAGTTTTGCTTGAGAAAGAAAATGAAACTCCTAGAAATTGATTAAAGAGATTTAATCAATTCGTGATTTGATCATTACTAAAACCGTATTTTTAGCTCACAATCTAGTCGGTTGGTTGGTTGATTGGTGGATTCTCGCTTGCCTTGCCGTTCTTTTAATTATTTGATAAACCGATTCGCTCATATCAACTTTTGTTGCTAAGTTTAGTTATTTTAAAACCCTAGTTTTTACCTCGCCTCGTGATATTTTCTCGCTTCTGTATCGTTATCGGACGCCCGTCCACATCGCTGAACGCCCGCCCAAAGGTCGCTTTTGTTCTATTTTCTCGCTATTTTCTGCTTCTAGTCAAAGTTTCTAGATTATAATTAATATATACCTTAGTTTTAGATAATAATTTGTGACATAATCGATACAATAACTGTACTTAATCCGATAGACGTTCGATTCCCTTAGGACGACCCGGTAACACCTTACCAATGATATTGACGTTTTAGCTTTTAGACAACCATATATGTATTTACGAGTTAAGTTCTAATAGCCTGATTCATTCATGTATAAGGCTCCTTAGGGACTTCTAGTTCTAAACAACTAATTACGGTACCTAGCTACGTTGTAAAAGAATCATTGGCTACTAATTCAATGTCCTACAAGGCCTAAACAACGCCTTCCGGTGCTCCCACCTTCTCCCCGCAGAGAGTCTCAGTTGTGGTGCAGAGCCAAGGCTACTGAAGTCATAGTTAGACATTGCCAGTTAACATATAATGCCTCACAAATACATGAATATAAAACCATAACACATTGTACACAAGAAATATCTAAAAAAGGAATATTATCATATCGTATAATATTTCAAATCATAAATAACACTAATTATTATTAGCCGTATTGTAAAATAAAAGAAGATGTTGTCTCCTTTTCTTTTCTTGAGGCTATCGCCCAAAGTCGCCATCAGAAAGTCCCACATCGGTAAAATAAGAGAATGCTCACCTCATATAAGTGTGAGACATAAAGGTCTTGTCAACTCGGTTAGCCTTTTGACCAAGAGAGGACGGCGGTCTAAGCAGCTTGACCGGACATTTATGACTCATTTAGCGCTACTTAGCCTGTGGTCCTGGGCGTTACGGAATGGTATCGAGCGGCTTTACTTTTTAGGTTTCTTTCTTTAAGATAAGTTTTTCTTTAGATCTTTAGTAACATTCTGTTTTCTTTGATCATCGTAATGGTATTCGTGAGTCGACTATCGATTTAAACTATGCAATCGCACCGCATAAGAAGACGGTGTAAGGATGGCCTCTAGCTACTTCTAGTAGTGACGATCCGCAATCAGCTTCGCCGCCCCGGGCGAGGACGCCACCCCTTATAAGGGGGGAGAAATGTAAAGTCCAACATCGGTAAAATAAGAGAATGCTCACCCCCATATAAGTGTGAGACATAAAGATCTTGTCAACTCGGTTAGCCTTTTGCACCAAACGAGAACGGCGCGGTCAAGCAGCTTGACCGGACATTTACGACTATTCACGCTACTGCACTCCGGGTCTCAAGCGCTATAACTTACAGCATGTTAGTTTAGTTATTTATTTATTTATTATACTATACAATGTGGAGAGCAACTGGAAAAAAAATAGGAAATATGCACCTTTCTTCTTCGACAGCAATAAGTACTAACATAGTACTAGAATTTTCACCATATGCAAAATAAAATATTTAAAACAATGAAAATCAAAAGCGAATAGAAATATCACGACAATAATATTATTAAATAAGGTTGAACATCTAAAATCCGTTTAAAAACATCACCTTATCTTTGATTTTTTTTTTCTTTCTAAAATCGAAATTGAAAGCAATACAAAAGTAAAAGCCTTGAATTCCTCACTTTCAATCTCCTCTACGATTCACCTACGATATGTAACCACTACTACGATTAGGCAACCTTTCTAACCATAAAAACGCAGGTATATCTCCAGAACATAAACGGATCTAGATTTAGGGTTAAAAAAGAAAACTTACCGAAAAAAGAACGGCTACTATCAAAACGATAACCTCCTCACGGTGATCAATTTCTTCTACTATGATCTGCCCCGAAAATCAACCGTTAAACACCGAATTTGGAAAACAAATATTCAAACTTTTTTTTTTTTTGTGCGCCGCTCTTCTTAATTTTCACGATAAATTGCCATGAAACATAAATGAGAAATTAGGGGTTATTTTCTTTTTATACCCATTAATTAAAATCCATTAAAATAAATCCTTTTTATTTAAACAAATAGGTTAAATAAGAATTTGGTCATAGTACACATACCTAATTACCATTTTACCTTTTCAAAATTCGGGTGTTACATCGCTACTTTAAAACAAGTTTCGTCCTCGAACCGAACATATCCTGAGGTACTTGAACTCCTGAACTTCACAAAACATCTTGTCTTCTAACTCTCATGTCGCTTCGCGCAGTGTGATCGCTCACTAACCAAAACTAGTTGTACATCTTCCTTCTTACTTTCTTCATCTTTCGATTAATGTGCAATTGATTCTTCCGCGATGTCAAGTTCTTTTCAACTATTTCATTGTAAAAAATTGCTTCCACATCAATGTCGGTTAAACATTCCTTTATCATGGATACATGAATGACATCATGCACTGAAAGAGAGGTTTAGAATCTAAACGGGTAAGCTAAAGGCCTAACTTTAGCTAATATCACATAAAGACCTTCATAATCGGGCTTAATCACATGTCCGCCCAAGCCGCCTTACTCATTTAGTTGATAGAGTCTTTAGATACACTTTATCTTCAACTTCAACAGTAACATTCTACCTCTTCCTTCTTCACAATTCTTGTACCTGCCTTGAGCCATCTCGTGGTTGCGTCGGTCCACTTCAATCTCCTCTCTGGCCTTCTGTATAAACCTTGGTCTTGTAATATGACTTTGTTCCACTTCATTCCAGTAAATTGGCGTTATACTCTTTCTTCCATACAGAGCTTGAAAATTTAATTTGGCATCTGGATACTGTCATGGTAACTTGTGTTGTAGGAAATTGGGCTATCTCTCTCCTCATTAAAGGCCTCCAACATTGTTGCTTCGACTCTCTATACACTTGGTTGCCTCGGCATGAACTGCAATTGCTATCTTGTGCGCTTTATCCATCACTGTCTTCCTCAAATCCCCCACACTCAGGATATAAAAAAGATTTTGATGCCAATGATTTCCATTTTCATCTAACTCATGACCATTGGCCGGTTTGGCTCCAGCCACTCCCTTGTAATAAAAAAACAACTGGGTCTTCATCTTGTTTCTTCATGATCTCATCAGCTGTCTCGAATCTTGCAATCAACGGAATGACATGCTTAACTTGCTTTTGCTAGCCTACGCCCAGAAAGTTGAAACACCCCAGCTGATCCACAACTTCTGGCACATTTGACTTCTTTCGCTCTCAGCCGCCATCACTGAGGCGGAAGCTTGTTGAAGAACCGCAAGGATCCCAAGTAAAGGATTCCTAAAAATTTCGGTAGAAGAAACACGATTTGCCATACTTCTCTCTCGCCGGTCCGATCCACTCCTCGATGACAATAAGTGGTTAGCTTGGAAAACAAATAAGGATGAAGAGTGATAAGTTGAGTACCAGTGGTGGTATGTCAACTTGGTAAGTCAAGAAGAGGCAATAAGTTTTCAAAACAAGGAGGTTGTATGGGTTACAAACAAAACAAGATGACTCCAGATCAAGGGAAATTCAAAATTGGTTCAAAATCGAAGGACGGGGAATTGTGTCAAAATACAAAAAGTAGCCACCGTAAAGAAAAACAATGGAGCATCTTGCGTGATAAGATTCCTTTGAGAGAGTGTAATTCTGCAAGATACGGTGGTCTGCAAAAGAACTCGGATCGCTTGGAAGTAAGGTAATGAGCTTCTCACCTAAGCCCTTAGAAAGTGGAGACGTTAAGAGAAACACCACATGTTAGACTTGAAAAAAAAAGAAAAAAAATGTTAAACACAAGAGGAAAAGAATATCGGACTTTAGAATGTTCGGCAAGTGACCTTATTCATTAATTATTTTGATCAACGGAATGGATGTTGGAAAATAAAAGGGTTCTCAATTCGCATAGATGTTGTAGAGTAATCATTCCACAACAGAAAAACAAAGAATGCGTGCAAGGTTGAGCACCTGAAAGACTAAACAGTTGAGAAGTCCAGAAAAGGATAAAGATCTCAACCTGAAGAAGTTACGGGGCCAAATCGAGCATACCAAAAGGTCATAGGAAAAGGGTGAAAATTGTGATGAAGTGTCCAAGTTTGCATCAAAGGAAAGGTTATTTCAAGATTGAGTTATGGTAGAAATTTCCTCAAGGTTATGTAAAGGGAATTTAATAGTTTTGGAAAAAGGGGTTTGCGATAAACACGCTTTTGAGTGAAGATCATAAGACACTTAAGAAATTCCAGATAAATTTTGATTTCATTGCGTTTATTCAAACATTCAAAGAAGTTTAGAAGATCATTGATGATCCAATTCAAGGGTTCAAAGTTGCATTGCTTGTGAGGAGTAGTACAGTACTAAAGAAGGAATGCTTAGAGTTATTCCTTATAGGGAGACGAAAAGGGCTACAACAAAATAGGCATTTCAACCGTGTAACAAAATTGTTATAGAAACACCTGCATGTGAGAAGGTCAAAGGTGTGTCTGATGGTTCATGGCTATAAATGACCTGAAAGAGATTTAAAACTGAAAGATACAAGGTTCATTCCCCTGAATTGAAATTATTAAAATTTGTGAGTTCAAATGTTGGTTGGCTAGATAGGTTCAGAAGACACCTCGCAAACGGATACCTTAATCTTGAACTGTTTTAGTGTAGAGTATGCCATAGACAAGCAAAGATTAGATGGAAAATTTACAATATCAATACTACCCTGTGAGGGAAGTCGAGAATGAACACAAGTAAGAAGAATGTTCTCGACATCATAAGGTTTAGTCAAAGTTGAATTTGAAATGAAGAATAAGGATGCAACAATGCAAAATAAGAGAGAACTCGTTTCTTTGAGTAGGAAGGTAAAGGTGTGAACTTGCTCAAATGAAAGGCTTATGGAGATATGGTTCTGAGGTAATTCATGACAACAAGTGGAGATGAACTGTTGAGATAAAAGACCTCAAGCGAGGTATTAAATGGGAAATAATCTATCAGGAAATGTATGATTGAAAAAGGGTATGAAAAAGGTTTGAACCTCAAGCGTGGCATGTTGGAAGACAGCAACTTGGTGCTTGTTTCTAACTGCAAAAGAAACCATAACGTTAGTCTTACAAACTTCCCACTGAAAACCCTAACCCAGAAGGAGAACAAACTCCGGGGAAACATCTATTACATAGAAATCATAACTTACTACCCTCTTAGCCTAAACCCTAAGTCAAGAGGTGAGGATTCCATTTAGGCGGTTGGAGTTGATATCTACCCGAGACTGATATTATCGACTTGTGCAGCCCAGCGAAAAGGATTTTGCGCACGATCCAAAGAGAAAATATTTATATACTTGTGTTTACCAAGTGATAGCAAAATATTAGAATTTTAGGATGAGAATAAGTCGGTCAAAAACAATTAGTTCTTTCCGAATGCACAAGTTGTCAGAATTCCCAGATTATTAAACACTGATTTTAATTGCATATTGGATCAAACGAAAAGGATTTCGAACTTATTTTCAAAAGGAAAGTTGTAGATAAAAGTGTTGTCTGAAACATATAAAAAATTCAGTTCATTTTAAGGTGTTTAACCTGTTCAAAACAGAAGAATAACTTAAAGTGTTGCTGCAGATTTTCTGGACAAAGTGTCCGGAATTAACATGGATTTTCTGAACAATCCATAATGATTATTGAGTTGATGTAAAAAGAGAAATTATAGGAAAAACAGTGACATATCTTTCTGAAAATTTCCTGAATTCGTGGAGTAGGGGAAATGGTTTTACATGTAGAGAAAACACGGAAACAAAAAGAATTCACTCGTGTTGGATAAAGCCAACCACGAGGATGATGAAAACTATGTGCCAGAGCAAGAAACCTTTAACACTAATAATCGAAAAGATTGAGAAACACTTGAAAGGATAGGATTGTATATGGACTTCGTGTGGAACCCATATCAAGCAAAGCAAGCTCAAAGAATTTTGATAAAGACAATCCAAGGAATAGTGAAATGACGGAGTGGGGATTTGTGGGGTTGTGTCGACATCATTCTCTACAAGAATAGGTCAAGCCAAAGTGTAGCCTTTGACATTGAGTGATCACAATAGAGAGTGTAATGAAAATTCAACCAAGAGGATCTCAACCTAAAGGTGTAGGCATAAGACTCGATCCCAAAGCTTACTTAAACAAAGTGTTTCACTTAGTCTTACGTTACATGGTTTGGTTTAGACACATCAACCTTAAGAGGTTCATTTCTTAATGACTAACTTGTGAGGGTCTACACTTAAAAGATCTAACTCCAAGATTCTCATCTTACGATCTAAACACAACTAGACCACTTCTTAAGAGTTCAAATCCTATGCAAAAGTGTTACTTGCCGCTCTAATACCAACCAGACGCCCATGTCGGATACCGAGTCCCTATCCAGAATAGAATGCCCGGCACACATATAATTAAAATTTAATCTAATTATACACGTAAGACTTATGTAAGTAGACATCAGAGAACAAGCGGAAGGTAAAACGACTAACTCGGGTAC
Source organism: Gentiana macrophylla (assembly GCA_026214975.1). Taxonomy (NCBI): domain Eukaryota; kingdom Viridiplantae; phylum Streptophyta; class Magnoliopsida; order Gentianales; family Gentianaceae; genus Gentiana; species Gentiana macrophylla. Next base: position 58,607,142 of record CM047812.1, read on the forward strand.
TTAAAACAACCACTAAAACGATCGAAAGTAACACAACCTCGCATCTATTATATCATCAAAAGACCAATCAGAATTCATTAAAATACAAGTAATCCATTACATCATGATAACCATAAACTCAACGATCGAACTCTAACATTACAAGGATAAGAGTGTCGGAGTAGCGCTCAAAGACAATTTATGTAATTGTTTTATAATTAATAAATGATGATTTATTCTCATATTATTATTTGATTTGTGCTTATATACTATACAATACCGAAACCCCAAGTTGTATCATATGTAGCCATATAACATAGTGTGTGTCACACATGAGAATTAAGTTTATAAAGTGATACACTTGAACTGTAAGTCCGTGGTGAACTATATCAAAGTATGGGGTCTATTGTTTAAACCACCATTAATGCACCTTAAACACTTTAAGGTGTGACCATCTTATTTGGACCGTCGATATTGGTTATCTAAGGGGGCATTTATATATGATGTAGTCCTATAGCACTGACCGATTTAATATGAATTTCTCATATAATTCCGTGATTGAGAAATCTTATTGAATCACAAGATGATCATATATAGATTAACCTTAATCCTAAAGTGATTGCGCATCTCTACATGTTTCAAGATAGGGTTGATGTGTTCCTTAATCTGAACCCTTTCACATTGGCACTATTTTGGAATGAGTGAGAAGTGTGTGTCCCACAGATATGGAATCCATTCCTTCCTACGGGAAGTAGAAAGACAATCCCCTTATTTTTTGATCCTAGAAACTAATCGATCGGCCGAGTTCATACTAGTTATTAACTAATTGATCACTAGTGGGTTAATGGTAAATAAGGATAAGATGTAATGAAGAAGGTTTACGGAGATAATCCGCTTCTTTACGGATAGTCTTTGGAGGGTTAGTCTATATGTAATGATTATATCAATGGACACTTATTGACTCGACGCTTTGAGAATAAGTTATATTTATAATCGATAGAGTTCGCTTTTAGATTTATGGTATGCAATTCGAACTAGTAAGTTGAATAGAAATGTTCTATTCGATGAATATTTTATTCAATTTATTGAGCTACTGGTTATAGGTCCATGGTCCCCGGGATGTCTCCTAACACATGAGTGAATTCTCATATTTTGGAACCTCGAGAATAAATTAAATAGTTGGCCTATTTAATGAATATGTGGATATTATTTATTCGGTAATAATATGTAAAATAGAAAAGACATTTTCTATTATCCCAAATGACATAAAAAATGGTGCCATATTATTTGATTTTGGGAAAAGAAATTTTCTCCTAATTAATTATAATGTTGATAATATAATTATTTATGTGTTAAATAATTGTAAATAAGAAATTAGTTTACTTATTGGATAAACAGGAAATTTGATAAATGTTTGTGTATAAGATAAACTCTCAAACTATTTGGTTATTAGCCTATATAAAGAGAGTTTCTCCCAACACAAATTTATTGATTCCAACGTGATTTTTGATAGAAAAATCCAAAGTCAATTTTTGGGAAAAAGAGACGCCAGTCCAATTTTGAAAAAGTGAGAAATTTTGTTTTCTTGTCTTAGTCATTGGAAGAAGAAAAACTAGGGTTTTTCTTTAGCATATTCGAGGAGGATCTACTACGAGGATCGACGCCCACCACTGCCTCGAGATACAATCCGGAAGATCACGGCTTTCTTCTCGTTAGTAAATCATCAACTTTCTTGTAGTTAATTAATTTATTATGTGAATTAAATCGTGGTAAAATCATATGCGAATTTAATTTGTAGCTTCCAGTATGATCGAGTGTCTCGATCGGTGCTGTGAATCACATCTGACGATCCAATTTTGGATCGGATCTGGATTCGGGTTTCTATATTGGTATCAGAGCCAAGTTAAAGTGATTTTGCGATCTTGATTTCATAATTAATTAATAAGGAGTGTAATTGAATAAAAATTGCATCTTTAATACGTTTATTATATATATGCGTGGTTGAATGTTCTTGGTTGAAGAGATGGATTGTGGTTGGTACTTGTTTACCATTAGATCTATTGTAAACCTAATTTTTCCGAGTATAGGAAATTATGTAATTTATTTGTTGTAATTTACTTTCCTAGTAGTTAGAATTTATATCATATCGGCGGCCCTGTTGTATTTATTAAATATTCGATGAACATCAACAAAGAAAGGTAGCAAATGGTGGTAAGAAGGCTTGTGTCAAATTATGTAGACCACGGTTTGATCCTCCATTGAAGCATAAGGTTGCGCTTTAGGAATATAACTTGCATGGCACCTGATTCAACCCGTGGTCGCCACAATAAAGGAAGAGAGTGCAAACCAACTCGGCTGGGAGGCTGTTTGTTAAGGAAATGGACCGGAAAATTGTTATACAGAGCGGCGGCAGGATCTAATTGGAGATTAGTAAATCTTTTAAACGTAAGGTTTATTTATTTATTTAATTTAATTTTATAGATTAGATACGGGGTACCAAATGATCCATCTCAAAGGGTTTATTTTTCACATTTATTTTCTTATGTGATTATTTATGTGATATAACCATGTCATGCATTATATTTATTAATTCCACTCCTAACATATGCATACATGTAGAAAAAAATAATTTTGGCATTAATTAGACATGTATGAACATGGTAATTAATTTAGATTAATAATAAATTAAATTAATTAAAGGAAACAAAATTTTATCAGGATATAAATTTCAAAGATAAACTTGATTTAGGATTATGAATCCTTCGGGGTTTTGGTTATGTAGTGTCTATATAAATTAGAATTTTGGTAATCAAAAAATTGGAAAATCATGAAAAATTGGACACCAACTAGACGGTATTTGGAACCGATAAGTTGATGGTTGTTTTTCTTGATTTATTGTTTTTCAAATTATTGGAAAATTCTATAATCCTAAAAATTTTATCATGACTAATTAAGACTATAAAATTCATTAGTGAATTTTTGTTGTATAGTGTCTACACAAGAGATTTTCTAAATAATCGATAAATTGGAAAATCATGAATATAGTGTCACTAGTTAGATGTTATTTGAAACCGATAAACTAATGTGATCTTTAAATTTCGTGATTAATTGTTTTCAAATTATTGAGAAATTCATAAGTCCTAATGTATTAGGATTATAAAAATCTTGGCGAATTTTAATTGTGTAATGTCTACACAAAATTTATAAATCCGAGAAATTTGGAAAGTCGTGAATAAGTGACACTAGTTAGACAGTAATTGGAACTGATGAACTAGTGGGGGGATTAACATTAAATATTCATGATTTATTATTTTTTGGATTATAAAGAAATTCTGAAAATCCTAATAAGACTACTTATTTTTCAAAATAACGAGTGGGAGCGGGGAAGGTGACAACTAACCCCTCAGCCTCTACTGTTGACACAAGCACCGTGAGAGAATGGTGACGCCTTGTGCCGCTATGATTTCCGCCCCCTTTTGATGGCCTTCACCGCTATCAAAATTCAAGGTTTGGTTTCCGAAAGGATATGATTTTGAGTACTCATCGGGTCACTAACCTACCTTCGCGCATACTCAGTGGTCTACTTAAAAATCTGAAACAGTAGATCACACTTTAAAGGATCGGGATGTCTGATTCTCAGTTAATTGTTGAGAGAGATTGTCTCAATTTAATCGTCACCTCTTTGACCTACCCGTAGGCGGCACTGAGGTGTGAGATTAAATCCTTGGAATGGTAGGATAAACTGCATGAATGACATCATGTTTATAATTCCTAAAATCATTATTTGTTGTGGTGTATTATTTGATTTATATTTCTGTCATAATTTTTTATTCAACTGCATATCATCTCATTGTATCTAAACTGCTAAAATGATTGAAATTGACTGAGTATGACTTCGTGTAAGTGAAAAAGCAACAAGAACGTTGAACTCATTAATCGATAGTGCAATTAAATTTCGGTAGAGGATTCTCCTCTTGAGCCTTCAAACTTAGGTGACATTGATAAGAATGTAAATCACCACCACCCGTGATGAGCGAGAGACAAAACAAAATTAGTTTAAAGATGACAAGAATGATTTGGTATGAATCTCACTAAGACATCCCACGCTTCACTTAGTAGTGGCTAGTCAAACGAATCGCTAGTTCACGCGATTTCCTTTAAAGAAAGCCAAGAATGGGAAGGTAAATGTTTACAAGTGTAAGTCATCCAAACTAAATAAGTTAAAGGCTAAACTAAAAATATTAATAAGAAAATATAGATAAGGAAAGTGATTTCGGATCACTAACCTACTTAATCCTTAGTGACTTTCTTAACCGAGTAATTTGACCTCAGGCTAAAGTTCTTTTGTAAGGACAAAGTAGCTGGGCATTCATGTTAAAAAAGTAGACAAATGGCAATTATTTCAGCTGAGATGGTGGGAGTGATATAAGGAAACAAATTTCCGATTTGGGATAATTGTAATTTACCCCCTAAACTATATTATATGCAAATTTTACAACCTTCAACTATTATTCGCTCAATTTACAACGTGAACTTTATATTTTAATCGATTTACAACCTCAAACTTTTAAGTGATCAATTTACCACCTCAACTAAATATTATGTTTTATTTACACCCTTTATTTCTCATTAACCATATTAAAAAAATTAATAAAAGTGGTAAATCTGGCTATTTAATTTCACCTTCCACCTTTCACCTTCCACCTTCCTTCCTTCCTTCCTCCTTCCTCTTCCTCCCTACATTGCCACCACAAACCCGATCCCCAACACCCCAAATTACTTCTCAGACAAAAAAAAAAAAAAAAATCTTATCTAAATCACCACCACCATAATCCAATCTCTCAAAAATCAATATCACCACTTCCACCTTCCTCGTGTTATTACCAAACATCAAAGCCATCTCACCTTTCTCTCACAATTGTAATTTACTATTTTTCTGATGTTATAACTGCAGTAGTGTCGTATTGTAATATTCCGATTTTCAGGAAAAGGCAGACGTGTCATTTTGCGAAAACGAAATATTCGGTTCGGTTCCTTTTATTCGGAGTTTAAGTATTTTATTTAAATATATGTATGTATGTTGAAATATATGTATATATATTTAAGGAAAATTCTGAAATTTTGGTAATTAAGGGTAATTAAGGAAAAAAAGGAGTAATTGGAAAATATATTTAAGGAAAATATATTCAGATTATTCCCTAACCTAATTAGTAATCAAATTTCTTCTTCATCGTGTATTGTGAGCACATAAGAACAAGGAGAAAGGGCTTAGAGACTTTCTTCAATTACTCACTGCTTCTCAATCGCTTTCGCTTTAGAGAAGCATCGGAATCGTCGTGAGAAGAGCATCGTTTCAACCGAAGAAAGTTGAAGCTTTGGCTAAGGTATGATTTTCGCCCTAAGGGCTGTTCTTGATCATTCATGATATTCTTTGGTTTGTTTAATCGTAGTTTGATCGTTGTAGAAACCATTGATCGATTCTAAATTGTTTTTGGGATTGATCAAATAAGTATCTGTGAGAGGAAGGACCGTTTGCTGCTGTTTTTCTGAGTTTTGGACTGGTTTTTAGCTTGCTTAAAAGGTAAGAAGCACTTCCTATGATTTGATTATGGTTTAGAGTGATTAGGTTGTGTTTTGGAGCGTTTTTGTATCAATGTTTATGCCTAAAAGATGTTTAGGATTAAGGATTGTCTTGGATCATAAAAGGTATGTTTTTTTGGTGTTTTTATGAGGAAAATCGTTTAGAACATGTTTGGATTCGAGTAGAAATCGATAGAGTTCATAAATTTACACAGGAGCAGTTTTTGGCCATTTTGGCGCACGTCGAAAGCTTTGGCGCGTCCCGAACCTAAAACAGAGAGTTTAGAGCACTCTCTGGTGCATTTTGGCGCACGCCAAAAGTATTGGCACCCCCCAACACTATTTGAATGATTAATTTTTATATTTTAAGCTACGAGGTGAGTTATAAACGGCGTGTCTTGATCTAATAACATTAATTAAACATGAACAAGCCCCGATTGAGTTTTTGATGCGTTTGGTTCCGGCACCGGACGAACTATTAAAGGGAGTTGAAGTTCGGGATCATCGAATGGGCATGAAAGGGCTTGTGCTTTGATGAACTAGAGTTCATCAATGTCTGTGTATTTGATAGGTTGTAGTGTCTCAGTCGCTCTGCTTAGCGGAGTAGGTTGGCATGGTGAGTTTTACTTTGAAAATACCTAGGTGGCTAGTTAATGCACCATATTAATTACATGTGTAGTAAATGCTAAAACATCACTTATTCTTGGTTAGACACTGATTCATATTGGCGATGTGATACGTTCATAGAAGGTGGACAATGCTACTGGTTCAAAAGGCTAAAGGGTAGTGGAGGAAATCCATCGAGCGATATGCATACCGGGAGATCCTGATCACCGGTGCTAATCAATCAGAGCAGTAAGTATATCTCATGGTGGAATTTTCACCATGAATTGTGTCCTTGAGTAATGATGTAACCAAGATAAGCTAAGTCAGAAATGTATAGTCATGACATGTCGATGGACATGAAAGGAACCCTAGATTGAGTCGGTCTCACAAAGATAATCTTTTTATTAAAACTTGATAATAAACCTTAATTATATTGTAGCTTCTTCTTCTTACTTTGTACAATGTATTTACCTCAAATGCATGTCTATTTATTTTTTGGGGGGAGAGAAGATGAACAGGTAATTTCAGAGTTCGAGGAGGACTTCGATGACGAAGTTTAAGGACGCCGAAGTTGAAGAGCTTATCTATCTATGTTTTTTTTATAGACTTGGAGTTGTTTCGAACTTGTAGTTTACATTTAGTACTTTTGGAAGTTGTACACATTTGGATTCGTTGGTTTCTTTTCCCCAATGTAATAATGTTACATTTCTATCTTTAGACGTGAATTTCTATTCTTGGATATTTGAAAAGAAATTTACCCAAGTCTTTTGCTTCCGTTTGCTTTATTTTGATATGACGTAGTAGAGGCTTACGTATAAAGTGATTTTTTTTATTTTATACGTGCCGAACGTTTCTTTTCCGGATAAGGACTCGTGTCCGGAACGGGCGTTATAGCTTGGTATCGAGAGAAGCGCCTTTTAGGCTTCTTTTCTTTTAAGATAAGTTTTCTCTAAATCTTTTAGTAACGTTCTGGTTTTCTTTGATCATCAGGATGGTGTTCACTAGAACCGGAGCATGTGCAGAAGCTTCAGGATTTCGGCGTGAAAGTCTGACCCTAGTTGTTGGAGGCGGATTCGTGAGGCAGAAAATCCATCACCTCACCCGAGCTACATTCCACCCCCTCACAATGTGACCCATACACCACGATCTTAGCAGAGTCAGTCACCACAACCCTAGCCAAGGTATAACTACATTTATGGTGAACATTGTTTACGACTAATTTTATGGTTTTTATCGAGTTGTTTCGTAACATTATCTCCCGTGTTTTAGTGATTTTTATAGAAAATCACTCGCCAAAAGGATAAACTGAGCAAATGATGTTTAAAGATAATAAATTGCAAAAGTAATCGATTTATGTGTTTTTATCGTTGGTTTTATGTTTATTTGGATGTTGTTACACTTTGCAATGTTTTGGATATCTTGTAGATGCATATCTTCGGTCTAAAAGAGGTGTTTAGAGGGTTAGAAGAAGATGCCACAAGTTTACGAGTTCAACGGAGCAAATTTTCCTAAGTACTTAAATCGTTACATATTTTCGACTGAGATTTGACCCAGCTTAGAGGCATTTTCAGGGGAGGACTTCTTCATGAAAATTTTAGATCTTTGAAAGAGCTTTCCAACGCACTTTGAATTACGTCAATCGGACTTCTACAACTCAAATGGTGGTCAAGTGGGTAATCAATTTCGGTAAGTAGAAAATCCCGAAAACGACTCGGAATACGACGGGCTAGTCAAAAAGGCGTTTTCTGAAGAAGAGTCCTTAATGAAAGTTGTAGAGTTTTCCGAGAGCTTTTTTATGACATTTGGATCATAATTTTTGGAGGTCTACAACTCAAGATATGAATTTTAGAAGTTTCAGCCGACCTAATTACAAAAGAATTGCTTCAACCGACTCAAGAGACTTTTGTTTCAGCCGACATATTCCAATTAATTCCAGCCGCCTTTCATCTCTATATAAGCATGCAGCAGGGAACCCTAACGCATAACCATTCCATACACACGAATTTTCCAAAGAAAAGCAGCCACACTTTATCCTAAAAAGAAGATGATTTCTTCCCATCCAATGATCATGATCAACATCATGGTCGTTATTAAAGCATTATCATGCGGGGACAACGGATGAAACCGATCAACATCAACACCAACTAGAGAGATTTTTAGCCGTACTTTTAGTGAGTAAAGTTATCGTTTTTCATCAATTAGAATTTGTTATTTATCGTTTACGTTTTATTTGAATCGAGAGATCGATGAAACCATCTTTTATGCCTTGAATTTATATGAAAATATTGTTCAAGTTGTGATCTTTTAATTGATGCAATTAATTATAATTCGAGAGATCGCTTATAGTTAATTGAGTAAGAGTATTAGAAATAATCTCGTGATCGTGTTTTGCATGTCGCTTTGTTTTATTTGAAAAAGAAATCGAAACCCTAGAATTCGCTTTAGAAAATTTAATCGAATTCGTGATAGATCATTACTAAAAATCATATCTTTAACTTGCCGCCTAGTTGGGGTTGGGTTGGTTGATCGGTGGATTCCGCTGCCTTGCCGTTGTTTTAATTACTTGATAAATCGAATCATTAGTATAAATCGTTGATTGCTAAGTTAATTGTTAATTTTCCGCAAATTTACTATTCATCAAGTTACTGCTCATCGCCGCTTTTACTGCTCATAATTAGTATAAACCCTAGTTTAATTAGTTTAAACCCTAGTTTAGTTAATAGTCGTGACATAATCGATAGAATAATTGTTCCTTGATCCGATAAACATTCCACTCCCTTAGACGACCCGCTAACATCCTATACTACTGAACCTTATACTTGGGGTGTTTCGTTATAAATTGTAAAACTCGCTTTTACCGAACAAGTTTTTGACTCCCCACTTAGACTTTTGCTCGTCCCGAGCAAAACAATCAAAACTAGCTCACTTTATATGCAATCCAAATAGATCCCTAACTCACGTAACAAAAGATACAACAACTATAGCAAGTGCTACCAACATAGAGATAGATTCGGTGTGTGTGTGACAAGCCCTTTCGCCTCTTCACAATCGTCTCAAACAATACCCTTTCAAATAATTTAATGACTATCCTAGGTATAGACAGTAATTGTTCCACACAAAGTCTTCCCGTGCACTCAGTAGGATAATCCCTACAGCATATCATTCAGCTTATACTGGGTATAAGTTCAACGATAACAAATTCTTTAAATTTTTTTTTTCTTTCTATTTTTCTTCGTTTTCTTTTGACGCACATCAGAATGAGCTCTTACCCGTCATAGTAGAATAGGATGTTTCGGGATAACACCCTACCTTACTCAAATCATAGGGTAGCTTTTCCTGACTGTCGTGAGCTTTTGGTCATCATAGTGGTGTAGGACATTTCGAGATAATGCCCTACCGCACTCCAATCATTAACCAGCTTTCGACACACCCATTTATTTATTATTAACTCAACTTTTTCAAAACATTAGTTACGCTTTCACTTATCACATTCAAACCTTCAGATATTCACAAAGGCATGTTCAAACTTAGGTGTTACTTCACTGTTACTATTAAGAACAAATCTCTCTAAGATGAATCACTAAAATAATGAAAGGATATAGTTCAAAAGTTTTTGCTTTGATATCAAAGGCTTTCGTGAGTGTGAAATGAATACTATCTCAAATCAGTAAAAGCATGCTATAATTATCTCTCAAAGTCACATAAAATCATTGTCAGGAAACTACAACTAGCAAGCCATTTGTTTCAATTACATGCTCAAGATTTACAATTATCCAAGTGTACTTTGAAAATTTTTAAAATTTCACCATTTAACAAAGATCACAAATATTTACTCATACTGTCGAAAATAAAGCATGAATTGCACCCCCCCACACTTAAATCACATTATGTCCTCAGAATGTGCAAATAAAAGAAAAGAATACTTAGCTGGTTCCAAAGATGGTTGTCGGCCAGTAGATTGGCAAAGGGTCGACCGTAACATGAATGTACCGCCGCAGCTCAGATCACGGTAATGCATACAACACTAAAAGTGATAACTGCGTAAAACCGCTCAAACATATCTCAAAGACTCGACATAACATATAATCTCGGGTACAAGGGGTATATGAGTAAACATGTATACACATAAAACAACCACAAATAGGACAAGGATAACCAACACACAACTCACCAAAGTTTTATTCCTAATAATCAAAAACTTAACTAAAAAGAAATACTTAAAAGACTAGGCCGCCTCCTAAGAGCGCTTTCTTTTATGTCATTAGCTTGACAGAGAGTGAACCAAGTCAACCTGGATCAGTGCCACTTGGGTTTGAGGCTAACCACTTCTCTCGTCGTAATCGAATGACTAGGACGGAAATGGTTTTCGCCACAACAACAACAAGTCAAGTGCGCGCGATAAGATCATGAAATTTTTCTCTCCGCATTTACACCGACTCTTTTCTTCTTGTTCTTGTTTCGCAGATGCGCCGAGAGGTATGCTAATGTGCTCAGAACATCGGCGTAAGTATCTGCAAGGTTAGGGGTAATAATGTCATCATCCACTCCAAAGAAGTCGGATGGAATCTCTTCACAAATAAACGACTCAACCGCTTTCATTTCTCTTTTGAAAGTATAGTACTTCGTGCTTTTCCTTGGGTTGCCCAAAATACTTTTTGAGTCTGTGACCATTGACCTTAAACGGTTGATCGCCGCACTCTTCAACGTAATGGCTCCACCAGATGAACATCAAGAATCTCAAAGGGGCTGCACCATCTAGATTTAAGCTTACCAAAGAAAAGATGGAGTCTGGTGTTATACAAAGAAAGCCATGTCTCCCACTTTGAATTCCCGATCTTTAATCTTAGCATCGTGGAGCGCCTTCGTTCTTTCCTTGCTGATTTTGGCGTTCTCGTAGGCCCCGAGTCTAAATTCATCTAGCTCGTGTAGTTGCAATAATCTTTTCTCCCCACAGAGTTGGCTATCGAAGTTTAAGAATTTAATAGCCCAAGAAGCTCAGGCTCCACTGACCGGGTAGATGGCAAGCCTTTCCATAAACCATTTGGAAGGGTGACGTACCCATAGGGGTCTTAAACGCGGTGCGATAAGCCCAAAGTGCGTCGTCCAACTTCAGACTCCAGTTGGATCTATTTGAATTCACCGTTTTCTCCAAGATCCGCTTAAGGCTCCGGTTGCTTACCTCGACTTGGCCACTGGTTTGGGGGTGGTATGGTGTACCAATTTTATGCTTGACACCATATCTCTCAAGAATTTTATCCAGTGGTGCATTACAGAAATGCGAACCTTCATCACTGATAAGGGCTCTAGGACAGCCAAATCTAGTAAAGATATTCTTTTGCAAGAATTTCTTTACAACTTTGTGATCATTGGTTTGGGTGGCTATGGCCTCTACCCACTTGGAAACGTAGTCTACACAGACCAGAATATATTTGTTCGAGCACGATGATGGGAACGGTCCCATAAAATCAATGCCCCGCATATCAAAGACTTCACATTCCAAGATAGGCCGCAAAGGCATCTCCATCCTATTACCGAGTCTCCTACTCTTTTGGCATCCGTCACACTCCTTTGCAAAAGGCTTCAAAGATCTTTAAACAAAGTAGGCCAAGAAAAACCAGCTTGAAGGATTTTTGTGACAGCTTTGGTGCTCCAGAGTGTCCACCAAATGGGACCACTATGACATTGCTCCAAGATATCCAATTGTTCATGCTCCGAACGCACCTTCTAAGCAACCCGCCCTGCAAACTTTAAACAGATATGGATCCTCCCATACGAGATATTTTAAGTCGCTGAAAAATTTCTTCTTTTCCTCGACACGTCATCTCTTCTAAATGCCCACTTGCTAAGTAGTTGGCGAATCAAGATACCACGGCCTCCTCGCCTCTAGCTTCATTAATTGCTCACCGGAAAGTCAATGCCTATCTCCTTAGGGACTTCGCCACCCTCATTCACTAGGCGAGATAAGTGGTCACCACAACATTATCACTACCCTTCTTGTCCTTACTTTCAAGGTCAAATTCTTGTAGTATCGTAATCCATCTCGAGTAACCTTGGTTTAGCGTCCTGCTTGCCCATAAGGTAGCGTAGTGTCTGGTCGTGATCCGCCCACACACCACCACTTTGGACCCTAAAAGATAACTTCGAATTTGTCAATAGCAAAACGATCGCCAAGAATTCCTTCTCGGTAGTGGCGTAATTGCATTGAGCTGGGTTCAAAGTGCGGCTAGCATAGTAAATCGGCCTCAACTTTTTTGTCAATTCTTCCGCCTAGAATCGCGCCATCTGCAGTAGTTAGAGGCATCGCACATTAATTCAAAAGGTTTAGTCCAGTCGGGCGCGATTAAAATGGGGGCACTGGTTAGCTTATCCTTTAAGCTATTAAAAGCTTTCTTACACCCATCATCAAACAAGAACTCCACTTCCTCTTTCAACAGGTTGGATAACGGCTTTGCTATCGTCGAAAAATCTTTAATGAAACGCCGATAGAAGCCCACATGTCCCAGAAATCCTCGTACCTCCTTCACTGTCTTCGGGTATGACATTCTCTCAATGGCTTCTACTTTAGCCTTATCCACCTGAATACCATCACTGGACACCTTGTGTCCCAAAACAATCCCTTCTTCGACTAGAAAATGGCATTTCTCCCAGTTAAGCACCAGATTTTTCTCAACACAACGTTGGAGTACCAAATCTAGATTCTTTAAAATTTCATCAAAACTGTCGCCATAGACTGAGAAGTCATCCATGAAGACCTCCATGCACTGCTCCACAAGTCCATCAAAAATGGCCAACATGCACCGTTGAAAAGTCGCGGGTGCATTACACAAACCGAAAGGCATTCTGCGGAACGCAAAAGTGCCCGATGGACAGGTAAAAGTTGTCTTCTCTTGGTCATTAGGGTCGATGGCTATCTGAAAATAACCAGAATATCCATCGAGGAAACAATAATACTTATGACCACTCAGTCTTTCTAGAAGTTGGTCAATGAAGGGCAGGGGGAAATGATCCTTAGCGGTGACTTCATTTAACCGGCGATAATCAATGCAAACTCTATAGCCAATCCACAAGGCGTAAGGCAACTTCTTCCCTTTTTCGCTCTTTTCCACCGTAATTCCCCCTTCTTTGGCACAACTTGAGAGTAGGGTGACCCACTCACTATCGCCTATGGCATAAATAATTCCCATGTCAAGCCATTTGATGATCTCCTTTTGACAACCTCCTGCATGTGCGGATTTAGCCTCCTTTGAGGTTGTCTAACCTTCTTTGCTCCTTCCTCCGCTCAATCTTATGCATGCACACGTCTGGCCGATTCCTCGATATCGCCCACCGCCATCCGAACGCGAGGATATGTTTCTCAAGCACTTTGATCAATTCCCGCCTTGCTCCGGCTCGAGTTTAGACGAGATGATCAAGGGCAACTTATCACCGCTTTGAGGAAGATGTATTTTAGGTGTCCGCGAAGTGGTTTCAACTCTAAGTCACAGGTGGTTGCTCTATACTAGATTTTAAGGGACCACCTTTTCCTTGTGAGCTTGGACCGGTTGGATCAAAACACCTCATCTTCCCGAGGTGTAACCCCTGTAAAGGTAATGAATGACATCATCTGTAGGAATCTTCCGCCGACTTCCGCTTTGCTCTTTCTTATGCTTAACCATCTTCTTAAGTTCTTCTTCTTCAAGCTCTTCTTTCAAGCCGCTCCCAATCATCCAACTCCCAATGAGTAGTTTCTTTCCGTAAATCTATTTCGGCCCCAACTACCCATTAAAACTTCCTCCTCTGCAAGGTTAAAGTCCGGGCTGGTTGAGTTCTTTCAAATCATCGCCATCATCCCTGGAATGTCCCATATTTTCTGCTCACTCATAGGCTCGCAGTACAAGTTGTTGAGTTATAACATCCAGGGCTCCTATCTCCGTGAGTTCTTCATCGTGGTCAGTCCATCTCTATATATTGCTTCAATGAATGAAACCTCCTGGTTGGGGCTTCCGCAGAATGGTTTCTTGCTCGAGGGTGACGGAAGTGTCCTCTATCCTCGTGAGTGATTTGGCCATTTGGAAGTCAATGGTTGAGGCGAAGTATTTAAGAAAGGCCGCCCTAATCGGGGGCATCTCCTTGCGTCGATCGGTAATCCAAGATGACCCACCGCTTGGAAAAACTAAATGTTTAACATGGATAAGGACGTTGTTAACACAACCACCGCTAAAACGGCTAGTTCGGTCCACTAATCAAGAGAGACGGACGCTCTTTAGCCTTTTGTCCAGCCCGAGACTCTTGTAGACGCTCAATGGCATCACATTGACAGAGGCCCCTCAATCGCATAAGACATTGTGGAACGTGTGGCCTTCAATCGTGCAGAGATTGAAGGTCGTCCGGGTCACCTCGCTTAATTGCAACGCCTGTGAAACCGTTGAACACTCTTCTCTTAGCACTTCCTCCGCCATTTCCTTTAGCTTCTTTTACTTCCACAGGCATCCTTAAGATACTTACAACACTTAGGCATCTCAATAATACCTCAAGCCAAGTGGCATAGTCACCATAGTATCTCTAAGCATCTTCCTCACTCCGTCATACTGTTTGTCAGAGTTTAGGATATTCTCTCTTTTCTTTGCTGGATAAGGAAGGGTTTTTGAATGATTAATCATTGGTTGACTTTTAATGGCTTCATCCTCCTTATCCTTCCATCTGACGAACTTCTCGCTTTCTTTTTTAGTCGTGGGTTCGGATACTCGACTTCTCTTCTCAACATCCTCATCACTATCCCCTCAAGAATCATCATCATTCAAATCTTCCTCACTATTGCTTTCTTTGGCATTTAACTGATTGCCCCTCCCGAACTTATGGCGCCGAGAGGGCTACTCGCTTCCGACATCTTTCGGGTCCAATGCCTTACCGCTTCGAGGGTGACTGCATTCAACTCCTCATCTCCATATTCCCATTGAGGTGTGATGGCAAAGCAAGCATTGATATCTCGCCTTAGGTTTTTATCTCAGATAACTCGGCGCCTTCCTTGAGGTCTCGCTTGCTTGTTGATCACCATCCGACCAATCTGTCTCTCCATTGTCTTTTGACCGTGGCTAGTGTTTTCACCATGTCAACTTGCTCATCGAATTTCTTCGAGAGACGAGGTGGGCTGTTGATTTTGCATTTGGGGCCCGGTTACCTTGGGGTCTTGGGTTATTGGATGCACCAGTGTGTATAATAACTATTCCGCGGATTTCCGAAAAGTTGCGGTTTTGAGTTTGACTCGATTGACCGTAATTTTGACCAAGCCTCTGAAAGGTTGATTCTGGTTCTCCAAGGCCTGCACTTCCTCATTCATCGTATTCCGGCTGTATGCCCGAGTAATTCACATCCGCTGGCCCTTCTTGTTGCTTCATTTGCATGTTGGCGAGTTGCTTGTTCATCATTTCCATTTGAGCAACAAGCGCTTTTGTCTCTCAGTCACTTGAAGCAACCTCTCCTTTTGCTAACACGGGTCTTCTTTGAGTTGCCCACATGTTATTCTTAGCTATCGCTTTCGCTACCCTATAGGCGGCATCATCTCCTCCTCCTAAAAACGATCCATGAGTCGTGGAATCCAAGTAATCTCTATTGGGTTGCGTAACACCTGATAGAATAATTCTAGAAGCTCATGTCGAGTATATCCATGGTTAGGGCATTTTCTCATTAATGATTCAACCTCTCCCAAGCCTTTCCCACACTCTCCCTTCTAATTGCTCGAAAGTAGCTATATCTCGCTTAAGGCCCATTATCGCTCCAGTGAAACGAATTTCAGAGCGAAGGCTCTTTTAACATCACCCAGCGCATATGAAGAGAGTGATGGGGTAGGGACTTAAACCATCGGTTTGCTTCACCCTTAAAGCAAACGGGAAAAGTTTCAATTTAACAATTTCTGAAGGAACGCCAGGGTAGTGACCGCTTCACATATTTGCACAAAAGTCGACAAGAAATCATGTGGGTCTTCTGCAGCGGCCATGGAATGAACTATTTTGGACCATCCCCACAACTCCATTCTTAAGATCAAAATGCATTCCTCCCATCTCTCTGAGGCCGAATTGGTCTATGCCCTTCCAAGAAGTCTTGATCAAGATAAGGCGATAAGGTCTTCTTTGCAAGACAATTTTAACGCAAATACTGGGCCATTGTTGTTGTGCATTCTCGAGGTTGTTGTTGCATCTGCTGGTTTATCCAGGCTTGCTGTTGTTGTTGGTTCTGCAACATTTGCATCGTAATTTGGTTTAATTGAGCGGGATCTTGGTTATTATTCCTTGGTTCTCCGGTTCGTCATCACTAGAACCGTGTTCGCCATCTTGTCGTAACTTTGAAATAATCTTCTTCCGACAATGTCTCGCCAGTTCGGGTTAAAGATAAGATTTCCTTCTTACTTACTCCTGGTTTGCATAAACCGTAAAAGCGTATCAGGAAGAAATCAACCATAGGGTTGATGAGAACGAGTTTAGAGAAGATTGGAGGATTTAGAAGTTTAGAAAGATAAGAAGAAGAGAAAAGAAAAGTGGAATTTTGTGGGACCGAATCATGCGTTCAGCAAGTGGACGCTAGTTCGAGAGAGGATTCAGAAGTGAACGCTGTTTCAGAGCATCGAATCAAGGCTCTCGAAGAAAGATGAAAGGCGCACGGGCTGCGTTGATATGGGTGAACGCTGCTCGTAAGGTTTTTTTTATTTTTTTATTATTTTTTATTTTTTCTTTAATTTTCTTTTTTTTAAGACAAACACCTAAAATAAAAAAAATAAAAAAAATTTACACCAACACAAAAACTGCACCTACGAAGAATCCGACAACTGTTACCGACTCCCCGGCAACGGCGCCAAAAACTTGTTTCGGTTATAAATTGTAAAACTCGTTTTTACCGAACAAACATGGAGAACCACCGGTACATGTCACCGTGTTAGGGGACATTCCACCAGTCTACGTACCCCATGCAACCTGTATCTACCCTCCACCGGTCAGTGTTTATCCACCACCAGTGAGCCACCCCTCAACACCAGTTTTCCACCATCAGCAACATCAGACCTTTTACCCAGCTCCTGTAGGTCACACTCCTCGACCTACTATACCTCCTTCACCCCATTTTGATCATCAGGAAGGCTTTGGTTACCCACCCTATGGTTTCGACCAACCACAGAACATCACTAGAGTTTCTATCCATATCAGACTAAGCCCCAAGTGATTTTCCACATTACCCACAACAACCCAGTTCCAGCAAAAAATACCTTATGGATACCCTCCAGTGTACCCACCAGTTCCACCAGTTAGACCAGTTTTCGAGCAAGCACCGCCAGTTGATTGGTATACCCGGCTGAGAAGGAATAGAGTGCTAGACTTCTTTAGGAATGGGGAACATTCAAAGGTTGAGGAATGGTTAAGAAGTTTTGAGAAAGCTTGTAGGAACATAAATGTTCCCGAAACTGAGATGGCCCAGTTAGCAGTTGGATTTCTTTTGGGTGCAGCTGAAGCTTGGATTGACGCTATACAGAGAAGCAATAGAAAAGTTACAGATTGGGAAGGCTTCAAATTTATGTTTTACAATGAGTATTTCCCAGCAACAGTGCAGGAAGACAAGGCATGTCAGTTTTTAAAGCTTAAGCAGGATAATTACATGACGGTATCTCAGTACACCAACAGGTTTAACGAGTTGGGAAGATTTTACCCTGAGCTCATGAAGGTTGAAGAGAGGAAGATGGCACTCTACAAGGAAGGATTTTCCTATGAAATACAATCTGGTATGTTGGGTTTCACAACAAGAATATGGTCAGGTTGTTGAATAAAGCCTTGGAGGTTGAGACCTTCAGGAAGAAGGCCACCGTTGTTATTGGGAACAAGAGAAATTTTGGAAACAGTCAAGGCAATAACCGGGGAGAACCGCAACAGAATGCTAAAAGAACAACAGCCCCTGCAGCAAGTAAACCTCCAACCGGAGCACCACCTTACCCTAAGTGTAACAGGAACCACCCAGGTGAGTGTAAGGCTACTCAAGCGGCTGCTACTACTGTGGAGATTTAAGGCACTTTGCTAAGATGTGTCCAACAAAGGGGAGCTCGAGTAATCAGAGGCAAGGAAATGGAAGAGGCGGCCCAAGTCGCCCAGTTCGAGTTTTTGCAGTGGATGCTAAGATGGCTGAACCATACGATAATGTTATTTCAGGTACCTTTATTGTTTATTTTAATTTATTAGAGTACTTTTATAGAATGATTTAAATCATGTTGTATTTGTATTTAAATAAATGAATTTACATCCTAGGTACAATAATATTAGACAACTTAGCAGTTACGACATTGTTTGATACGGGAGCGTCTAATACTTTTGTGTCAACTAAGGTAGCCAAGAAGCTTAACTTACCAATGAAAACTTTAAGGAATACTTTGGAGATAACAACACCTTTGGGAAAAGTAACTAAGGTAGCTAAGTTGATGCCTCAAGTGGATGTTCGAGTTGGACCTTATCGATGTAAGAGTGACTTCACGGTTTTAGACTTTTCGGATTTCGATGTGATTCTTGGAATAGATTGGCTATCCGAGAATTATGTTCACTTGGACTGCAGAGAAAAGAGAGTGACCTTTAAAGTACCCGGGAAATCAGATAAGACTTACCAAGGAAATGTTTACAAGCCTAGTAAGAAACGTCACCCTATAATTTCAGCAGTTAAGGCTATAAGAGCTTGTCAGAAAGGTTGTGAAGGCCTTGTTGTATGCAGTGGATGTGGAACAAGTGAAGCCTAAGTTAGAGGAAACCCCTTTGGTAAGGGAGTGCCCTGATGTGTTTCCAGAAGAGCTACCGGGAAACATGCCAGATAGGGAGATAGATTTTGAGATCAAGTTGATACCAGAAGCGGCACCAGTTGCTAAGGCACCCTATAAAATGGCACCAGCTGAATTGAAAGAGTTGAAGACTCAACTTAAGGATGTGCTTGGAAGGAATATAATTCAGCCTAGTACATCGCCTTGGGGAGCCCCATTGTTGTTTGTTAAGAAGAAGGATGGTAGCATGAGGATGAGTATAGACTACAGAGCCTTGAACAATCTTACCATCAAGAATAAGTACCCTTTGCCAAGAATTGATGATTTGTTTAATCAGTTGCAAGGAAAGAGAGTGTTTTCTAAGATTGATCTCAGGTCGGGTTATCATCAGTTGAAGATCAAGGTGGTAGATATACCGAAGACGGCCTTTAGTACGAGGTATGGACATAATGAGTTCTTAGTCATGCCTTTTGGACTCACTAATGCTCCATCTGCATTTAAGGATTTAATGCAGCGTGTTTTCATGCCATACTTGGATAAGTTTGTGATAGTATTCATAGATGACATCTTAGTATACTCAAAGGATGAGAAGGAACACGAAGAACACTTAAGGATAGTGTTGGATACTCTGAAGAAGAACCAGTTGTATGCTAAGTTCTCAAAGTGCGACTTTTGGTTGGATCAAGTTAGTTTCTTGGGTCATGTCATTTCTGGAGATGGCATTAAGATTGATCCAGCAAAGATTGAAGCAGTTGAGTAGTGGTCCAGACCAACTATAGTTTCAGAGGTTAGAAGTTTTCTCGGTTTGGCTGGCTATTATAGGAAGTTTGTACAGGACTTCTCAAATATAGCTACACCACTTACCGGCTCACTCAAAAGAATGTAAATTTTGAGTGGACCAGTGAGTGTGAAGAGGCTTTTCCGACGTTGAAGAAGAAGTTGACTACAGCCCCAGTTTTGGCAGTTCTGGAGATTTTTGATAATTATGACGTATATACGGATGCTTCGAGACACAGTTTAGGTTGTGTGTTGATGCGAGGGGGAAAAGTCATTGCCTACGCATCTAGACAGTTGAAGGTACATGAGAATTATTACCCAACTCATGACCTAGAGTAGGCTGCGGTAGTGTTTGCCCTAAAGATTTAGAGGCACTACTTGTATGGAGTTAAGGCTAGGATCTTCACAGATCACAAGAGCTTGAAGTATTTCTTTACCCAAGAAAATCTGAATATGAGACAAAGGAGATGGTTAGAGTTTGTAAAGGATTATGACTTAGACATTCAGTACCATCTGGGTAAAACCAATGTAGTGGTTAATGCTTTGAGCAGAAAACCAGTATTTGCGGCTTCAAGCGTTGAAGATGTGGCAGAGAGGTTAGATGGGCTGAAAATCCAGAGTTTTGATCAGATTGAATAACGACAGTTTGTGGCACCATTGTTAGCAAGATCAGAGTTGATGGATTATATTCGACAAAAGCAAGATGAAGATCCAGCTTTGGTTGATTTGAAGCGAGTTGCAAAAGAAAAGCCTACAGTGGGTTATGTGTTAGATAAGAATGGAACCTATGGTACTAGGATTGGTTATGTGTGCCTAATGTTTGTGATCTAAGACAATGAGTTATGGAAGAGGCACATAGGATTGCATTCGCGGTTCATCCAGGAGCTATTAAAATGTAGACTTGAAGGAAAGGAGTTGGTGGCCCTCGATGAAAGTGGAAATAGCTAAGTTCGTAGTGGAGTGTGACATTTGTCAAAAGGTTAAAGAAGAACATAGAAGACCAGGAGGAATGCTTAAGCCATTGGATATCCTGGAATGGAAATGGGATAGGATCACGATGGATTTCATCACCGGTTTACCTAAGACAAACGGCGGACATGATGCGATTTGGGTGATTGTGGATAGATTGACCAAATCCGCTCATTTCTTACCGTTCAAGGTTGATATGCCCTTGAAGAAGATGACCACATTATATTTGGATAATATATCAAAGTTACACGGAGTACCTATCTCTATAGTCTCGGATCGAGATAGTCGGTTCATTAGTCGGTTTTGGAAAGGTTTGCAGCAAGCTTTTGGTACACGGCTGGATTTGAGTATGGCCTTTCATCCTCGGACAGATGGGATATCAGAGAGGACCATCCAAACACTTGAGGACATGTTGAGAGCTTGTGTTTTGGAAGTAGGCAGATCATGGGATGATTACCTACCTGTAGCGGAGTTTGCCTACAACAACAGTTACCATGCAAGTATAGGCATGCCACCGTTTGAAGCTTTGTATGGGAGGAGATGTAGAACGCCGCTGTTTTGGGATGAAGTCGGGGAAAGACAAGTCAACGGGCCGGAATTGGTTGAACAAGCTAAAGAAAGGGTTCAGTTGGTTAAGAAGAATTTGAAGGCAGCTCAAGATAGACAGAAAAGTTGGGCAGATGTCAGAAGAAGACCTCTCGAGTTTGAAGTTGGTGAAAGAGTTTGTCTACGAGCTTCACCAATGAAAGAAGTTAAACGTTTTGGACAAAAGGGAAAGTTAAGCCCGAGGTATGTTGGACCTTTTGAGATTCTGGAAAGAATTGGACCTTTGGCTTACAAGCTTAAACTACCGGAATCAATGTCGAGAGTCCATAACGTTATTCATGTTTCGATGTTGAATAAGTGTTTGACCAAGACAGATGTCGAAACCACGGTTGATCCGGAAGTTCTTCAAGATAATCTAGCTTATGACGAGAGACCGATCAGAATTCTGGACCAGAAGGAAAAGATGGTTAAAAGACGGTTGATTCCTTTGGTTTTGGTGCAATGGAGCAATCATTCACCGGAGGAAGCTACTTGGGAAGTCGAGGATGATATGATCAGCGAGTTCCCAGATTTTATGGACTTACCAGGTATGATCTAGTTTCGAGGACAAAACTTCTTTTAAGGGGGAAGGAATGTAATATTCCGATTATCGGGAAAGGGCAGACGTGTCATTTTGCGAAAACTAAATATTGGTTTCGGTAACTTTTATTCGGAGTTTAAGTAATTTATTTAAATATATGTTTGTATGTCGAAATATATGTATATATATTTAAGGAAAATTCTGAAAATTTTGTAATTAAGGGTAATTAAGGATAAAAGGAGTAATTGGAAAATATATTTAAGGAAAATATATTCAGATTATTCCCTAACCTAATTAGTAATTGATGATAGGTGGGCCCATTGGGCCGGGTTATCCATAATTGGGCCAGGCCCAAAGCTAGACAGTCAAGATAATGGATTGGCACGGCAGGACCGTAAGAGGCTCACTGCAATAGTCGGTGAGCGCAGACTCCATCACACGCTGAGCAGAAGTATATCTCTAGACAGAACGATCGGCTGCACAGAAGTATTTCTACACAGAATATTCGGCTAAGCGCAGCGAAGACCGAGTCAGCCCCAGTTCAACCGCTTATGGACGTGGGTAGACTCCATGACCGACAACGTACAGAGATAACTGGCGATAACTTCCCATCATGCAAGGAAGAGAATCACGACCTAAATCTATATAAGGAACACCCTGAACTACGAGGGGGACTTGATTCCAGTTTATTATCTAAATTGGATACGTAGGTAGCTCTCTCAAGGAGTTCAGTCCAAAATTATACTCAAACCTTATTGTTCTTACATTATTTTCCTAATTAGAATTGCCCAATTACCTGATTGTAATATTTGAACAACATCATTTGGCGCTAGAAGGAGGGCCTAATTCTAGTTAGTGAGTGATTATTACGGAAGAATGGCAAGAAATCAAGGAAATTCGAAGAAGGAGCAAAATCAACCCGAAAAGGAAAAAATTGGAGAAAAAAAGCCCAGATCGAAATGATCAAGATACTGGAAAGAGAATTTTGGAAGAAGGACAAACGAGCAACCCAGACGCAGTTAAACAAATGTTGGTAGAAAATCTGGCCAATCTCAAAGGGGAAGAGATAAAGGCCATATTTGAGGCAGTTTTGAAAGCAAGAAATCAGGATAATGACGTTTCTGAAGCACATACTCCCCTTCAAACCGCCAAAAAAGAGAAACAGGAAGCAGAATCTTGCATTAGAGTGGTGGGTACTCACCCAGGTGGTGATAACGCCAGAGCAGAATTAGACGCTATTCTTAAGCCTAAGCAAGATGAGTTTAGGCTGGTGTCTCCCTACACTGAAGACATCGATGCATTTCCGTGTCCTCCAGGATTTAAAATCCCAAAGATCCAAGCATATGATGGAACTAAGGATTCATATGACCATATGCACCAGTACATCCAGCACATGAATTTGTATAACGCTCCAGAAGAGATGAAATGCAGGGCATTTGCAACTCTTCTAACAGGAAAGGCAAGAGATTGGTTCAACAAGTTGAACCCCAGATCCATACCAGATTTTCCAACTCTGACCAGAAAGTTCATGCATGCTTCATCACAGCAAGACCTTTCCAGAGGAACAGCACATTTTTGCTGACCATTAGGCAAAAAAGTGATGAAACGGTATTGCGGTTCATCAAGAGGTTCAACGGAGAATCATCCCAGATAGCAAACCTGGATGATAAATTTTTAGTAGCATCCTTCGTGGCAGGTCTTAGAGAAGGATGCCTACATGCAAAGCTGAGCAGCAAAAATCCGGGTACAATGGAAGAATGTCTGGAAATTGCATACAAACATTGCCAAGGAGAAGAGGCTAACAGAACCAAGAGGGAAGAGTCCCACAGGGATTCTAAAAAAGGAAAGACTGATGATAAGACTGACAAAAAGAGAAAATCTGTTTAGGATAGGGTAACCAACCCCATTTCTGAAAGGTTAGGGAAAAAGGTGCTTTGCAGGTCAGAGACCTCATTCCTCTGAACATACCTCGGGACCAAGTTCTGGCGATTATGGAGAAGAAAGGAATCACCAAGACCCCTCCTCCATTGAGGGGTCCAAGGGAGAAGAGAGACCACACCCGGTGGTGCAAGTACCATAAAGATATTGGACATGACTCTAAACAGTGCAGGGACCTGATCAGAGATATAGACGCAGCAGCAATGGAAGGAAAGATCGATGAGTGCATCAATCGAGCACAGGGGGACTACCCCAGAGGAAGGAGTGAATTTAAAAGACAACACAACAGTCATGACAGGTACAACCAGAGGAGACACATAGACCCGTCTCCGGATGCAGATGGGCACAGAGAAAATTCCCCAATCAACACTGTGAACACGATTGTGGGTGGACCATGAGGAGGTAATAAGGCTGCTCAGGAAGATAAAAGGGGCAGCGCAGAAAAGGACGGAGAAGCAAAAAAGCAGAAAGTAATGGGAACCGTTCAGTACGGTCCTAGAGATGCACTACCAGCCGTCGTGAGCAACGAAGGACTGGTAATCGAAGCGGTTATTCAGAAAAATATGGTCAGAAGGATCTACATAGACACGGGCAGCGCAGTAAACGTACTGTATTATAGTGCGTTCCAAGCAATGAAGCTAACAGACTCGGAGTTGACTCCTGTATCAACTCCTCTTTTTGGATTTACCGGGCCACCCATACATCCTGTGGGAATGTTAAAGCTATTGATGACTTTTGGCAAAGGACCACAGAGCAGATCTCTGGTAGTCAATTATGTGGTAGTAAAAGCTCCATCTCACGATAATGTGATTCTCGGAAGACCAAAGACTAATTGACCTAAGGGCGTTGGTATCGCCAAAGACATAACAAATATGAAGTTCCCAAATTTTGAAGGAGAAGCCACTGTAAAAGGGGATGTAGATGCTGCCAAGAACTGCTATACAGCCACAATCAGTGGAAAAATGAAGGTGCAGCAGGTAACAATGGAAGATCTAGTACCAGATGAAGAAAAGAGCTGGCAGTCCAATGATCCCATGGAATCAATAATGCTAGATGAACTAGATCCTGAGTCCACAGTCAGCATAGGATCATGGATACCTGCTGAACAGAAACGGATGTTGGTCAGAATCTTGAAAGATTACAAGGATATGTTTGCATGGAAAGCAAGTGACATGCCCGGGCTGTCAACAGAGTTGACAGTCCATAAGCTCAACATCGACCCAACCAGGAAACCAGTGAAACAAAAGAATAGATCTTTTGCCCCAGAAAGGATACAGGCTGTCCAGCAGGAAGTGGAAAAGTTGTTGCAGGCCAACATGATTAAAGAAGTTATCTAACCAGAATGGCTAGCAAACCTAGTGTTAGTCAAGAAACCAGATGGCAGTTGGAGAATATGTGTGGACTTCACAGATTTAAACAAAGCTTGTCCTAAAGATAGTTATACTTCCCCTAGAATTGACAGGCTAGTAGATTCTACAGTTGGTTATGAGATTTTTGCTTTCTTAGATGCTTATAAGGGATATCATCATATTATGATGGACCTTGTAGATGCTGTAAAAACCGCTTTTATTACTGAATTTGGCTCCTACTACTATGTGTCTATGCCTTTCGGATTAAAGAATGCAGGGGCTACCTACCAAAGGGCAGTCAATACCATTTTTAAACAACAGACTGGCAAATCATTGGAAGCATATGTGGATGACTTATTGATCAATAGTAAGAATCTTGACCAATATTTGAAAGATGTTATGGAGGTTTGTCAAGTTTTGAGACAAACAGGGATGGAGCTGAATCCAAAAAAGTGCACTTTTAGAGTGAGATCAGGCAAATTTTTGGGTTATATGATATCTAAAGAAGGTATCAGGGCCAACCCTGATAAATTAGAAGCTTTAAAGACCATGCCTGAACCGAAGAATATAAAAAAAGTTCAACGATTAACAGGAAGATTAGCAGCACTAAACCGATCTTGTCAAAATCGGCACAGAAGTCACTGCCATTCTTCAAAATTCTCAGAAAGGCCAGTCCATTTGAGTGGAATGAAGAATGTAAACAGGCTTTCCAGGAGTTAAAAGATCATATCAGCCACTTGCCAACTCTAACTCCACCTCAGGAAGGTGAGATACTGTTTCTTTACTTGTCTTTTTACAATGAAGCAGTAAGTGCGGTGTTGGTAAAACTACATGGCATGATACAAAGGCCAGTATATTTTGTAAGTAAAGCCCTGCAAAGACCTGAGATTAGGTATTCTGAGGTGGAAAAATTGGTCTTAGCCCTAGTACATGCTACCAGGAAGTTAAGACCTTACTTCCAAAGCCATCCGGTGATTGTGTTGACAAATCCACCTCTGAAGCAAATCTTGGATAAACCAGACAAGTCTGGAAGATTAGCAAAATGGGTAGTTGAACTGGCAGGATTTGATATTGAATACAAACCAAGAACATCAATAAAAGCCCAAGCGTTAGCTGATTTCTTGGCAGAAGAAAAAGCCTTAGCTATAGAGCAAAAGGCTGAGCAGAACAAGGCGGAGAAGAACAAAACTGAACAGTGGTAGCTTTTTGTGGATGGAGCCTCCAACAAAGAAGGAGCAGGAGCATGACTCCTACTCATTAGCCTAAAAGGTGAAGAATTTCCATACGCTCTTCATTTTGACTTTCAAGCCACTAACAATGAGGCAGAGTATGAAGCTTTGATAACTGGATTAAACCTAGCACAGAAGTTAGGTGTGCAAAATTTGAAATTCTACACAGACTCACAACTGGTAACAAATCATATCAAGGGAGAGTATGAAGCAAAAGAAGGCCCCATGAAAAAGTACCTTGCAGTGACACAGATAAAATTGCAAAATTTCTTAATGATAGAAGTGGAACAAATAACGCGAGCCCAGAATACAAGAGCAGACGCTTTATCAAAGCTAGGATCAAATTTCTTATCCCACAAAAAGGTGTTGGTCAAGCAATTGAAGCAGAAGAGTTGTGATGAAATCGAAGTACAACCAATAACACAGGCAGAAACCTGGATGGATCCAATTGTGATGTATCTGAGGGATGGGAGACTTCCTGAAGATAAGGTACGAGCCAGAAAGTTGATAAGACTCTCAGCCAGGTATGCTCTGTTCAACGATGTTCTATACAGAAGATCTTATGCAGCACCTTGGTTGAGATGCGTCACTCCTGATGAGGGAGATTACGTATTAAGAGAAATCCATCTCGGAATTTGTGGAAATCATTTGGGAGCAAGAGCTCCGGCCATAAAATGTAGGCTCTATGGGTATTATTGGCCGTAAATGCAAGATGATGCGAAAAATCTGGTCGACTTGCGTGACATGCCAGTGCATAGTAACTTATCACACAATCCTGTGCAGGAGATGATACCGATTGTGTCTCCATGGCCTTTGATCAATGGGGAGTAGACTTAGTGGGTCCACTACCCCGAGCAATCGGGAAATTTCAAGTTTCTAGTGGTGGCAGTGGATTATTTCACCAAGTGGGTGGAAGCTGAACCTTTAACCACCATCACAGCCAACCAAATACAGAAATTCCTGTGGAGAAACATTCTGTGCAGATATGGAATTCCAAAAATACTCATCTTTAATAATGGCACACAATTTGAGGATCAATGAGTGCAAACTTGGTGCACAAACCTAGGAATCTCCCAACACTTTACATCAGTGGCCTATCCCTAAGCCAATGGGCAAGTAGAGCAGACCAACATGCAGATTAAGCAGGGATTGAAGAAAAGGTTGGAACAAGAGGGATCTCATTGGGTGGACCATCTTCCAAACATTTTCTGGGCATATAGAACTACCCCAAATGCTGCTACACAGGAAACTCCATACTCCTTAGCATATGGATGTGAGGCGGTAATACCAGCAGAGATTGGACATAAGTATCCCAGGACAGAATTATACTATCCAGAAACACAGGAGGTAGACATGTTGCATGTCAAGGACGAGTTGGAACACAAACATGATATTTCATTTATACAGATGGCCAAGTACAAGCAGAGGATTTCCCAATACTACAACTCCAAAGTTAGAGGTACGTATTTTAAAGAAGGTGATTTAGTTCTTAGACGAAATGATGCTAGCAAGCAAGGTCCCACCGGAAAGCTAGACCCAAATTGGGAAGGTCCTTATAAAGTTATCAAAGTACATGGGAAAGGATCTTATCAATTAGCTAATGCTTCTGGAAAAACAATTCCGAGAAGCTGGAATGCTATTCATTTAAGGAAATATTTTCCTTAAAATAGTTATATTGAAATATTATCCTTTTTTCTTTTTAGCTTTAAATTTATAATTATGCATGCGAATATTTGAATTTGTGCTGGACAAGGAATTAAGACCAGATGTTTTAATTATCAGTAAACTTGCAGCACAAAGCGATTCTGGGCAGAGGACCCAAATAAAAAACACACAAGCGTTAAACTTGCAGCGTAAGGATATTCAGTGCAGAGCACATAATTAAAAATATAAAAATGCTAAACTTGCAGTGCGAGGGCATTCTAGGCAGATGACCCACATAAAAACACGAGTGTTAAAATTGCAGCGCAAGAATATTCAGTGCAGAGCACATAATTAAAAATATAAAAATGCTAAACTTGCAGTGCGAGGGCATTCTAGGCAGAGGACCCACATAAAAAACACAAGTGTTAAACTTGCAGCGCAAGAAAATTCTGTGCAGCGCACATAATTAAAGTATATGAACGCAAAACTTGCAGTGCGGGAGCGTTCTGGGCAAAGGACCCAAATAAAAACACACAAGTGAAACCTGCACGAAAGAAAATCATGTGCAAAGCACACACTTAAAGAATGTAAAAGTCGAACTTGCAGAGAAAGAGTGGTCTATGCATTAAGTAAATTATGTGCAGAAGATAAGAATTAAGAAGCTAAGGATAAAAAATTGTAACTTCTTTGCAGCGCAACAAGAAGGTAAAGCTTAACCCAAAGAATATCAAATGCAAAGGCATATATATTCAAAATTACAAATCCAAAGGTTTCAATGATCAAAGTACTATCAACAACAAATAAGAGATAAAGTTATTACATCAAAAGCTGCACAGTGCAGCAAAATTCAAAGTTTCAAGAAAACATGTTGTTTAAGAGGCGGGGAGCCGAGGGTGAGCGCACTTCTCTCGAGGGTCGAAGAGCACTTCTTCTCGACGGCCGAGCAGATTTCTAAGTGGTCGAGCAGATTTCTTTTTAGCATACTTGCTAATTATGTCTTCTCCACTCTTGTACTCCTCATATCACTTCGTGAAGATTTCGCCCGCTTTCTTATCATACAACCTGTGATTAGGCAGAGTGTTAATCACCAGGTCAGTAGGTTTGGCCTCGTCAACACCAAGTGTGTATCCTCTGCGCAGCGCCGGAGCTAGAATAACTGAATTTCCTTATAAGTTTAAGGAGAAGACTTATACCCGGCAACAACTTTCTGGACAACGTTCTGAGCAGGAATTTCCTCCATCTGCCTCAGAGTTTCGTCAAAGTCGGCCTTCATCTTCTTTACTGTGGCAAGATGTTGCAGATGCTCCTCATTCATTCTCTCCAGCCGCTGATCTCTCAATTTCAACTGCTTCTCCTGGGTGAATATCAAACCCTCAGCTTTGGCAAGATCAGATTTTAATTTCTCAATCTCTAGACGAGCAGTAAGGTTGGATTATTCCAAACTGGCCACTTTAGCATTGGCCTCGTCCAAGTGAACCACTTTATGTTGCAGAGCAGAAATGTCCTTAGCCATGCTAGCGGTCTTCTTATGCAATGCTTTACCCAGGCGGTAGCACTACAAAATAAAAAATCTTAGAAGACAGTAATTAAAGAAAGAATGAGAGCTTTATAAAATAATAAAATAAAAAAACCACTTACAGAATCAGCAAAATCATCAGCCGACATGTCCTCAAAGTTGAAGGAAGAATCACTTGCAGAACTGCCAGAGGAAGTGGACCTGTGCCTCTTTTTCTGTCGTTGGGAAACAGTCCTGAGGGGAACTGCATTCAAACCAGTAGTTTGGCCACTGGGGAGATCTTCTTCAATAGTCAGATCCACAGGGTTGACTGTGCTCAAAATGTTCTGGTCAGAAGGATTAGCAGTGGGGATTGTTTCCTGAGCAGCAGTACCAGAGCCAGTGCATGTGTCTGCATCCTCTTGCTGACCAAAAACTTCACCACCTTCTAGAATAACGGACAATGTCCGTTCAGAATCTTCTGGCATCTGTCCGGCCTTCTCCTCCTCATCAATGTCAATGTTAAGCAAATCGTCTACGTTGGCCACTACAAAGATAAAAATTAATCAAAATATATTTGAAAAAAATGCAGAAAGCAAATGCAAACGTATATTTACTATACTGTTTTTTGGAGAACTCCACGTAGCCAACAGCCCTCGCAATCGTCGGTGAAGCGTTTATCGAGCGAGAACTTATGAAGTCTAAACTAAGGGAAATTTTATTACTAACGAGATACTGGGACATCGTAGCATCAATGAAGTCTTCCAACTTGTCTTTCATGGAAGAGGTATTCCACCGCCCCAAAGTGGCATCCGAATTATGCTTCACAAAGAAGAAGTGTTCTTGCCACTTCTTCTTGGTCTTATCTTTGCCAGTCATAGGGATAATCGGAGCACTAGCCCTACGGCAGAAATGATACCACCCCCACTACCTTGAGTTAATTTTCATTAAAAAAAATTCCTAAATAACGTTATAGTGAAGGGAGTGGTGTTCAGACGACACCAGATCATGAAACCTATGAGAAATTTGATGCTATTTGGGTGTATTTGACCAATCCCCGATTTATAATACTTCATTACTTCGACGTACCCAGGTGGAATAGGAAATCTCAAACCACTATGAAGCTGGTCAGCATATACTGTGCAGAAGCCTGCTGGAGGATTGTAAGCATACTCAGTGGATTTGGGGAGCAAAACTTCAAAGGGTTCAGTGCGAATCTTATAGGTTTTCAACAGACAGGCCATTTCAGTTTTGGTCATCTTGCTAGCGACACCGTGACAAGCCATTATTGCCTTGGTTTTGTCAAATCGAGTGATTTCTCTCTTTAAGGTGTTCAAGAAGGTAGTGTGATCTTCTGGGTATTGATGGACAATGGAAGTAGGAGTAAAAATCCCAGGAGGAAGAAGATGAGAGGGCAGAAGGCACATAGGGTTATCCCCAAAGGTAGAAGTATTTCTTAAATCAATCTGAGAGGACGGATGATCGGCCGGATTTGCAGTTTCAGAATGAGGAATGGGGTTGGAAGAACTTACTTTCTCACTATCTAAGGCAATCAAGATTTTCTCTAGTGATTCAAACAACTTTTCTACAGAACTACTAGAGGTTGTATTGGTTGTAAGACTCATGAACGAAGTAAAGATGCAAAAAAGCCAAAGATTAAACAGAGAGGGACTTACTTGTAACTGCTGAAATGCTATTCCAAAGGTCTGATATAGAAGTGGCGTTTGACAAGAGGGGTGATTATATGACAAGAAATGGATACGATTCAATGATTAAATTCACAGTTATAATGGTGACCAAGCGTGACCTGGCCTCGTTTCACGATATAATAATGACGGAAGTTAAAACATTTTCAGACTAAGGCGGCTGTGAAGTAGTCCACCCCAGTCTGGGGGGGACTTATGATGATAGGTGGGCCCATTGGGCCGGGTTATCCATAATTGGGCCAGGCCCAAAGCTAGACAGTCAAGATAATGGATTGGCACGGCAGGACCGTAAGAGCTGACCAGAATAGTCAGTAGAGCAGGACTCCATCATATGCTGTGCAGAAGTATATCTCTAGACAGAACGATCGGCTGCGCAGAAGTATTTCTACACAGAATAATCGGCTAAGCGCAGCGAAGACCGAGTCAGCCCTAGTTCAACCGCTTATGGACGTGGGTAGACTCCATGACCGGCAACATACAGAGATAACTGGCGATAACTTCCCATCATGCAAGGAAGAGAATCACGACCTAAAGCTATATAGGAACACCCTGAACTACGAGGGGGACTTGATTCCAGTTTATTATCTAAATTGGATACGTAGGCAGCTCTCTCAAGGAGTTCAGTCCAAAATTATACTCAAACCTTATTGTTCTTACATTATTTCCCTAATTAGAATTGCCCAATTACCCGATTGTAATATTTGAACAACATCTGTAATCAAATTTTTTCTTCATTGTGTATTGTGAGCATATAAGAACAAGGAGAAAGGTCTTAGAGACTTTCTTCAATTACTCGGTCGTTTCTCAATCGTTTTCAGTTTCGAGAAAAGCATCTGAATCGTCGTGAGAAGAGCATCGTTTCAACCCAAGAAAGTTGAAGCTTTGGCTAAGGTATGATATTCGCCCTAAGGGCTGTTCTTGATCAGTCATGATCTTCTTTGGTTCGTTTAATCGTAGTTTGATCGTTGTAGAAGCCGTTGATCGATTCTAGATTGTTTTTGGGATTGATCATATAGGTATCTGTGAGAGGAAGGACCGTTTACTGCTGTTTTTCTGAGTTTTGGACTGGTTTCTAGCTTGCTTAAAAGGTAAGAAGCTCTTCCTACGATTTGATTATGGTTTAGAGTGATTAGGTTGTGTTTTGGAGCGTTTTTGTATCAATTTTTATGCCTAAAAGATGTTTAGGATTAAGGATTGTTTTGGATCATAAAGGGTATGTTTTTCTGGTGTTTTTATGAGGAAAAACGTTTAGAACATGTTTGGATTTGAGTAGAAATTGATAGAGTTCAGAAAATTACACAGGAGCAGTTTTTGGCCATTTTGGCGCACGTCGAAAGCTTTGGCGCGCCCCGAACCTGAAACAGAGAGTTTAGAGCACTCTCTGGTGCATTTTGGCGCACACCAAAGGTGTTGGCACCCCCCAACACTGTTTGAATGATTATTTCTTATATTTTAAGCTACGAGGTGAGTTCTAAACGATGTGTCTTGATCTAATAACATTAATTAAACATGAACAAGCCCCGATTGAGTTTCTGATGCGTTTGGTTCCGGCACCGGACGTACTCTTAAAGGGAGTTGAAGTTTGGGACCGTCGGAAGGGCATGAAAGGGCTTGTGTTTTGATGAATTAGAGTTCATCAATGTCTGTGTATTTGATAGGTAGCTGTCTAAGCGAGGGAGTAAGGTTGGCAAGGTGAGTTTTACTTTGAAAACACCTAGGTGGCTTGTTAATGCACCATAATAATTACATATGTGTAGTAAAAGTTAAAACGTCACTTATTCTTGGTTAGACACTGATTCATATCGGTGATGTGATACGTTCATAGAATGTGAACAACGCTACTGGCTCAAAAGGCTGAAAGGTAGTGGAGGAAATCCTTCGAGCGTACATGCATACCGGGGAGATCCCGGGACTACCGGTGCATCACCGTAGTTGGCAAGTATATCTCGTGGTGGAATTTTCACTATGCATTGTGTCCTTGAGTAATGATGTAACCAAGATAAGCTAAGTTAAAAACGTATATTTATGACATGTCGATGGGCATGAAATGAACCCTAGATTGAGTTGGTCTCACAAAGATAATCTTTTTATTAAAACTTGATAATAAACCTTATAATATTGTAGCTTCTACTTCTTACTTTGTACAATGTACTTACCTCAAATGCATGTCTATTTATGTGTTCGGGGGAGAGAAGTCGAACAGGTAATTTCAGAGATCGAGGAGGACTTCGATGACGACGTTTAAGGACGCCGAAGTTGAAGAGCTTATCTATCTGTGTTTTTTTTTATAGACTTGGAGTTGTTTGGAACTTGTAGTTTACATTTAGTACTTTTGGAATTCGTACACATTTGGATTCGTTGGTTTCTTTTCCCCAATGTAATAATGTTACATTTCTATCTTTAGACGTGAATTTCTATTCTTGGATATTTGAAAAAAATATTTACCCGAGTCTTTTGCTTCCGTTTGCTTTATTTTGATACGACGTAGTAGAGGCTTACGTATAAAGTGAATTTATTTATTTTTATTTTATACGTGCCGAGCGTTCCTTTTCCGAATAAGGACTCGGTGTCCGGGAACAGGGCGTTACACGTATCCTATTCCCAGATCAAATCGGCACCTTTATAAATATTTCTCCGGGTTACAGTTATCAGTAATTTGCATTATTCTGTCGTGGTTGTTGCTTATACTCATTAACTGAAGCTAGAAGCTTTTCCTGAAGCAGATGGTCCATCTTGCTGGACAATGATTTATGGTATAAAAGTTAAGACATCTCTGCAACCTCTTTCGGTAAATTGCGAGATTCATTATATTCTTCATATTTACATTCAAGCTGCGCACAAATGGTGGTTTCTGGGATGAATTCCTAATAGGAAAAAATGAAAAACAGACGGCTGCAGCATTTTGTTACAAGTTATTTTTGATTTTCTTGTTGAGCAACAAGACAGAATTTGCACATGGATATGCTTCTAATTTCATTGGTGAAGGAGCTGGGTTGCAATGGCAAATGACAAAAATAGGATGAATTTGAGGAAAAAGAAACATGAATGACAATTTTACCCCGAATTAAAGGGTTTAATGTGGTTAAATTTGAATAAAGGATGCAAATCAAGAAAACAAATTAGTTGAGGTTGGTAAATTGATCAATTAAAAGTTTGAGGTTGTAAATTGATTAAGATATAAAGTTCAAGGTTGTAATTCGTGCGAATAATAGTTGAAGGTTGTAAAAATTGCATATGATGTTAACGTTGTTTAGGGGGATAAATTGCATTTATCCCTTCGGATTTTAATCCTTGGATATCATAAAAATTTAATTTCTGTTTTTCAGGTTTGTTGGAACAAATGGATTCACTTTCTCATCGATTATATAGTTGCCTTAAAGAAAGTGAATATGATACGATTCTGAGACATGGACTTTTGTCTGATAAAGTCAAAACCACTACGTACGTAGTGCTGAAAAAGGTATATGTAACACATCATAAACTATTAAGACAAATGGTTTCCATATTAAGATAAACGATTCTTCAGAATCTTTTAATTAGTGCATGTATCCTAAAGATAAAATCTGAAGACTGGCTAAAGGTGATTCCTGTCTCCCATAAGAACACTATCTCAAAGAAAAAATGACTAAGTAACCTTTAAATTAGGAAAAGGTAATAGAGCTGAAGAAGTATCACAACTTGTTCATATTGACCTTCGGGGTCTTATGAAGGATACAAGCTAGTGGGAGCTTTTGAGTAATAGACATTTTATCTAGTGACTACTCAAAATGCTGATTAGTTTATCTAAATATTTGGAGGAATCTCTGATATTACCCGAGAAAAAAGTATTCTATGCTCAGATATAGGCTATAGCATAGTACTTGGAACTGATGCTCGGCCTACGTCTGAGTGAAACGATTTCACTAAAAAGGATAAACCATGTATTGTCTTGTATAGTAATTGATATGCTACATTACACTGCTTAAGTCAATTAAGATATTAGTTGTAAAATAACGGTTTACATTATTATGTAATATCGAGAAGTCTGCCTAGAATATTCTTATGAATTTGTGGATAAAGAGTGAAGTACATTTACTCCGCTTCTGTAAATAGAGGCATTTAGCACTAGTGCTTGAAGGTAGGACTGGAGATTTTGCATACACGTTCAGATAGATCTTAATGCGATGAGTGAAGGTTGGTCATAAGATTCTTAAGATCGGATAATGACGGTTGTACTGTCATATCCTTTCCAGGAGAATGTATATATAACAACCTTGGACCTATAGTAAAGTTACTCAATGAGTTACTATCTAATTTAATCAGACTGCATCCAACATTGGTTGTTGGGGGTTACGCTGATAAATACTACTACACCAAATCAGAATATCGATCCACTCAAATGCAGTGGGAGTATGGTTTAACCATTGACCCACTGTGATCATGCAGACTTTACAATCTACTGGGGGTGATTGATCACCTATGGTCTTTTTGGGAAGGCTATATAGAATTCTGATAATAAGAGGTCGGTTTAATGCAATAAGCCTGTAAATGGTGTTTTGGTACTCCAGTTCTGTTCACAATCTTGTAGAACCACCTGAGTGTCTAAGGCCCAGTGGGAATAATTGGATCTACTTGAAGATAGATGAAAGAATGAGAAATTTTATCTTTCAAAGCAAAGCTAAGTGGTCTAGGTTTAATTCCCTGTCAAGTAGAGAGTTAAACAGAGGTGATGCCCTGAAACTTTCTCACCATTCAGCCTTTCTTGATCCGTTGGAAAGTAGAAAGATTACCAGGGGTGATGCCCTGAAACTTTCTTTCCATACAACGGAGATTGAATTCATTCGGAACATAAGGGTTTTTTGCTTAAAGCCAATGGCAGATTGTCTGCCTATGCTTATTTTCATTGGTGGATTAAAGCAAATCTCTAGGTCATTAAATGCCACATGTTTGGAATGTGTGGGCTTGACCAGAATATTGATGAGTCTTTTGTAGACTGGAGAATCAATATTGGTAAAGTAGTAGACGTTAGTGTTTATAAAGGATAAAACTGCAACAGTTGAGAACAACATGAGTGTGTTATCTGAAGTAAGAACTGACGAGCCAAAACTTCTATAAACCAGAGAAGTGGACTATATTCTTTGAATTTGATTCGGTCGAATTCATGAGAACAAGTTATGGCAGCATCCCATCCATCTTATTGTTTAAGATTAAAATGCATTTTATGCATGCAAAATTCAATGAGAGTTTTCCTACCCCACTCCTCACAGAATAATTCTCTTAATCTTCGGATATAGAGAAAATGGATAGATTCTCTTTTGGATAGATAAAGTCGGATCATTAAAAGTCAATTAAAGTCAAATCTCGAATTCGAGCAATGGATAGCAGTATAGTGCATCCTCAAGTACCTTTAGAGAAAGAAGAGTTGTATGCTTGAGTATTCGGGTGCAAACCTGAGTATTGTTGACTACACTGATTCTGACTTATAAGTTAAGGATGATCGGTAATTGATCTCGGGCTCAGTGTTTTCTCATAGTGAAGGAGCTATAGTCTGAAGCAATCCAGGACTGCCAATTTGACTCTATTAGTCGAATACATAGAAGATTTTGGAGCATCTAAAAAGGCAGTGTGGCTTGAGAAGTTCTTTGTTGGATTGGGAAGTGATTCCAGGTCTCGATGAGCCGACACAATTTTACTGGGAAAATAGTTGAGAGGTAGCTCATGCAAATGATCTTCACAGTCACAAGAGGTCAAAAGCATATTGAGAGAGAGAGAGTACCACATGATCAGACAGACCGTGCAGAGAGGCGACGTTGCGGTCCTAAAAGATCGCCTTGAGCCGACAACCTAGCTGATCAGTTTACCAAGTCGCATGGCATCTAATGTCACTGATAAGCGCTTGGTGGGTATAAAATTCGGAGATATGTCTCATCTGCTTTAGAGCCAGTGGGAGAATGTTGTGGATAGAAATAATAAGGGTGTGGTGCTCTAAAAACAATTGTTGCTTGTCTTTACGGGCAAGTGGGAGATTGTTGGATATAGTGCCCGAAAGACAATTGTTGCTTGTCCTTACGGGCAAGTGGGAGATTATTGGGAGTAGCGCCCGAAAGACAATTTATGTAATTGTTTTATAATTAATAAATGACAGATTTATTCTCATCTTATTATTTGCTTTGTGCTTATATATTATACACTACTGAAAACCTCAAGTTGTATCATATGTAGCCAGATAACTTAGTGTGTGTCATACATGAGGATTAAGTTTATGGTGATACATTTGAACTGTAAGTCCGTGGTGAACTTAATCAAAGTATGGAGTCAATTGATTAAACCACCATTAATGTGATTAGAACAATTTAAGGTGTGACCGTCTTATCCGGACCGTCGATATTGGTTATCTATGTGGGGCATTTATATATGATGTAGTCATATAGAACTGAACCGGTTTAATCTGAATTTCTCAAATAATTCCGTGATTGAGAAATCTTATTGAATCACAAGATGATCATATATGGATTAACCTTAATCCTGAAGTGATTGCATACTTCTACTTGTTTCAAGATAGGGTTTGATGTGTTCATTAAGGATTGCTAAGAGGCCGGATCTGAATCATTTTCACGTTGGCACTATTCTAGAATGAGTGAGAAGTGTGTGTCTCACAGATATGGAATCCATTCATTCCCGCGGGAAGTAGAAAGACAATCCCCTTATTTTTTGATCCTAGAAACTGATCGATCGGCCGAGTTCATATTGGTTATGAACTAATTGATCACTAGTGGGTTAATGGTAAATAAGGATAAGATGTAATGAAGAAGTTTACAGAAATAATCCCGCTTCTTTACGGATAGTCTATTGAGGGTTAGTCTATATGTAATGATTTTATCAATGGACACTTATTGACTCAACGCTTTGAGAATACGTTATATCTATAATCGATAGAGTTCAGTTTCGGATTTATGGTGGCGTAATTCCGGAATTATTAAGTTGAATAGAAATGTTTATTCAATTTATTATAGCTACTGGATATAGGTCCATGGTCCCCGGGTTGGCTCATAACACGTGAGTGAATTCTCGTATTTTGGAACCTCGAGAATAAAGTAAATAGTTGGTCTATTTAATGAATATGCGGATATTATTTATTTCCTAAATAATACGTAAAATAGAAAAGACTTTTTCTATTATCCCCAATGGCTTAAAAAATGGCGCCATAATATTTGATTTTGGGAAAAGAAATTTTCACCTAATTAATTATAGTGGATAATATAATTATTTATGTGTTAAATAATTATAAATAAGAATTAGTTTTCTTATTGGATAAATAGGAAATTTATTTTTCTATTGGATAAATGTTTTATTTTCCATAAAGGAAAAGATACATATGTGTGTATAAGATAAACTCTCAAACTATTTGGTTATTAGCCTATATAAAGAGAGTTTCTCCCAACACAAATTTATTGATTCCAACGTGATTTTTGATCGAAAAAACGCCAATTCTTGGAAAAAAAGAGACGCCAGTCCATTTTTGAAAAAGAGAAAGAGAGAAATTTTGTTTTCTCGTCTTAGCCATTGGGAGAAGAAAAACTAGGGTTTTTCTTAAGCATAATCGAAGAGGTTCTACTTATGAGGATCGACGTCGCTAACTAATGCCGGAGATATCAATCCTAAGATCACGGCCATGTAATTACCGAATTTTATGGAATAAAAGGAGAAGGGCCGGGTAAAGTTGTCAAAGATAATAATTATTACTACTATTATTATTATTGTTATTAATATTATTATTTTACATAAAAAAAAATCTGATCAGCGTGCTTTTACAATTATTTTTATGCCATAAGTTTAGCTGATAGTTAATTTAAATAATATACTTGATTTTAAACTTATAGTATCAACTTCTTTTAAGATAAATATTAAACTCTTTATGAGCCATAAATAAGGATGAACTTGTTATTTCAGAACTGCCGAATAGTTTTCAGTTACGTATGTTGACTTTACTTCTGAATTTAAAGTTTTTATTATCCATTACAATATAGAAATAAAGATATTAATTGTTTGACTTATTTTCGGTTCATTATTCACTAAAACCGGAAATATATAATCCATATCAGTTTGGTGTCTTTCAGTACCAAAATTTGATACCGACTTTCTGCTATTCTAATTGCCGTCTACGATTTCCGTCGGTCCTCTTTATCGGCATCACCAGAGGCATGGAGGAGCCATGTATCTATATCCATTTCTTTTCTTTTTCATAGCTTGTTTCTCCATCTCTGCCACTAGCCACAGTACATGAACGGACATTGAACACGAAATCTCGATCTCCACAAGAACAAAAGTTTCCTTTTCTTCTTATAAATTTCCTTTTCATCAATGTGATATCCTCGACACAATGAAGGTATTCTTATAAGCCAAATAGTCAGCCAAAGTGTTTTCCTCCAGTAAAACATAAACAATCATTGTCATAAACAATCATCGTCGTATCCGAAATCGATCATCAGCACTCTATCACCATTCTTGTGAGAAATAATTAATTTCCACTTTGTCGCCATTATCACTTTAAGCCTGCATCCATAGCCACTTATTTTTACGGGCAAAACTGTAAGATCTTCGTACCGCCAACCTCACCCATCAACCGTAAGTGGATCCGACAACAGTCGATATCCGATGAGTCGTAGTTAGAAACACTGCCATTGAGAACCTTCTTCCAAGCTTCATTGATGTGTTTTTTTTATCTTTCTCATTGTGAGTGACTTAGCAAATTGAGAACATTGGGAATTCAGGATATGATTACCGCAAGAAAAGGAATAAGAGGGGTGGATCTTTGTTCATAGGAAAAAGGAAAAAAAAATAAAGAAGCCATTGTCGTTTTTTTTTTTTTTTTTTGAAAGAATTTGGGGATGTGAAAGGAAGTGGAGTGTCAAACGTTGCTACAGAAACTTTGAATCGGAAATAAGAATAAAGATTTATCCCGGCAGACAAACTGTGAGTCTTTTATTTTGAAATAAAGCTAAAAATGTGTTTTCTATTATTTTCAAGTTTTTATGAAATATCGAATGAACTTTTAAATTCGGAAGTCATTTTCAAATGATTTCTTTAAAATTAATAAACGACTTGATTTGAGCTAGTGCACATTTTTTTACAATAAATAAAACTGATACTTGGAATTGACGGATAATACTCGTTCGCTCGCTCATGGCACGAAAGTGTCAAAGCTCTGGTGGCTAGGGGGATTAGAGTTATAGCTCTAGGAGAACGGCTAGCCACCGGTCTCGGGGCCTCTTGACTCGAAGTCTTTCTGACAGTAGCTAGAGTGCTCACTCGTAAGAGTGGGGACAGTACATTTTCCCCAAATATTCATGCTACAGCCGGGAAAGCAAGGGCTGGCGGTTGGTGCGTGGGTCCTAGGGCATGGATAGGGTTGGCCGGAGCCGTGTAAAAGGTTTGCACGGTGAAGGTTGATTCTTTTCCCTGACAATCGGCCGGAGTTGTCAGGCATGGCTAGTTCTCGTGGAATGCAGCTGAAATCCATATGGTAAAACGGTGCTAGGGAGGTACTTGACTCTTCAGCTCGGCCAAAGCTGGTGCTTAAATAAAACTTTGACATGATTTCTTAATGCTCATGCACTTCAATATTAAAAGTTGTACTTTTCAATTGTTCTACCAACTAATAAAAGACTTCCATTGTTATTTAAAAAGTTGATCAAGATATTTTATTTTTATAAAATATTATATATATATATATATATATATATATATATATATATATATATATATATATATATATATAAGTATAACACTTGCACACGTGGATCATACCAGCCCTTTGTTGACGCCTCGTTTTCTTTGTTTTCTTTTATTTTCATTTTACCAATTTTTTACAGGTTACTGATCGAGGGAAAAAAAATGAGAACTATAGGTGATGATATTGACCAAGAACTGAGGAGAAAGAAAAAAATCAACGTCATGGATTATGTCATTCTTTTTAGGGACAATTATTCAAAATGACGCATATTTGACTTAATTAGTTAAAAAAGACACCTAAAACAAACACTTAGTTATAAGGACAAAAAATAGATAGATAGACTCAAATACCCTTAATGAAGAAAAAGAAGCAGGGGGGGCAGCAGGACACGCTGAATGTGTATTGTCTGGCAGGCTTACTCCGCAAACATGCTCAACAACTACTCCACTAATACTGGATTCTACTAACATTGTGTTCAACTGGTTTTTTATTTGTTTTTAAAAAATAAAAAATAAAAAAAGAAAACTTATGATCAAAGTAAAGTGTTTATTTTTACCCGACGCCAACTGTTTCCATAAAATTTTCAAACAAATACATAATAAGCAAGATTGGGTTGAATATACCTATCAGTGGGGCTTACAATTTCCAGGTTGACTCAGTTGAAGGTAAAATAATACCACTATTCTTTAGAAACAGAGCATGAGGCAACGTGGTGTTTTTTATAGTCTAAAATTGATTGTGCCTTGTGGTGTCACAACAGTAAATTTGGTGTGGTGTGATATCACTAAAATATATCAGGCATAAGTGAAAGTGAGACAATATTGATTGTGCGTGTGGTGTGATATCTCTTAAAAACAGTTCATCTGGTTCGGTTTTACAAATGACACAGAACCGACCGAGGCTTACCAAGGACACGCGATGCATTGATCACCGCGATGAAATGACACCGTGATGCAGTGACCACCGCGATTCACTGACAACCGTGATGTAGTGACCACCGCGATGCAGTGACCACCGCGATGCAGAGACACCGTGATGAAATGACACCGCGATGCATTGACATCGGCAATCATATATGCAGTGACATCGGTAATCATATATGCAATGACATCAACATTTTATGCAGTGACATCGGCAATCATATATGCGTGACATCAACAATTTATGCAGTAATATCGGCAATCAAATATGCAATGACATCAACATTTTATGCAGTGACATCAGCAATCATATATGAATGACATCAACAATTTATGTAGTGACATCGAAAATCATATATGCGAGAGACATCGTGATGAAGTGACACCGCGATGCATGGCCATCCCGATCACGAGACACGCGATGAAGTGTCCAACCCGATCACAGAGACACCACGATGCAGAGACCATCGAGATGCAGTGATCACCGGGATGCAGTGACATTTGATAAAGCAACACCATTATGACATTTGATATTTTTCCGACTTAATTTCATAAAATCGATTTCTTTACTTCATAAAACCGACTTCAAATGGCTATATCTTTTGATATAAAACAACGATCAACATAAATCTTTCACCTTAATTCATATTTTTATGTAGTGACATCGACAATCATATATGCAGTGATATCAACATTTTATGCAGTGACATCGGCCATCATATATGCGTGACATCAAAAATTTATGCAGTGACATCGGCAATCAGATATGCAGTGACATCAACATTTTATGCAGTGACATCAGCAATCATATATGAATGACATCAATAATTTATGTAGTGACATCGGCAATCATATATGCAGTGACATCAACATTTTTTTTGAACTTTTTTTCCTGAAATTAGGAAGATTTTTCAGGGGAAATCGAGCTTATGAGCCGTGTCGAGCTATATCGAGTATTTATCCAATCGAGTTCGATGTTGCCTTTTTATGGCTCAAGCGAACCTGAACTTTTTTAGTCGATTCGAGCTCGAGCCTAGGGAGTATCGAATTATAAAACTCCGATCAA
Source organism: Gentiana macrophylla (assembly GCA_026214975.1). Classification (NCBI taxonomy): domain Eukaryota; kingdom Viridiplantae; phylum Streptophyta; class Magnoliopsida; order Gentianales; family Gentianaceae; genus Gentiana; species Gentiana macrophylla. The sequence goes on from CM047812.1 coordinate 58,649,992, forward strand.
CATAATTATTTCACCCTAATTTATATTTTTTCGTCCTCTTTATTTTGATATCTCATTTGACATTTTTCCGAATTAATTTCAGAAAATCGGTTTTTTTATTTATAAATTCGACTTTAAACGGCTATATCTTTTGATATAAAACTCCGATCAACATAATTCTTTCATTATAATTCATATTTTTTCGTCCTCTTTATTCTAATATCTCATTTTATGAAATGACACCTTATGCAGTGACACTCAATAACAACAACATTTTATGAAGTGACATCAACACCCAAATTGCAAAAACAAAAACTTTGTAAATTATATATGCAGTGACATCGGCAATAATATATGCGTCACATCAAGAATTTATGTAGTGACATCGGCAATAATATATGCGTGACATCAACAATTTATGCAGTGACATCGGCAATCAGATATGCAGTGACATCAACATTTTATGCAGTGACATCAGCAATCATATATGAATGACATCAACAATTTATGTAGTGACATCGGCAATCATATATACAGAGACATCGCGATAAAGTGACACCGCAATGTAGTGGCCACCCCGATGCAAAGACACCGCGATGAAGTGGCCACCCCCGATGCTGTGACACCGCGATGTAGTGATCACCAGGATGCAGTGATCACCGGGATGAAGCAACACCATGATGACATTTGATATTTTTCCGACTTAATTTCATAAAATCGATTTCTCTTTTTCATACAATCGACTTCGAATGGCTATATCTTTTGATATAAAACTATGATCAACATAAATCTTTCAGCTTAATTCATATTTTTATGCAGTGATATCGGCAATCATATATGCAGTGATCAACATTTTATGTAGTGACATCGCCAATCATATATGTGTGACATCAACAATTTATATAGTGACATCAGCAATCAAATATGCAGTGACATCAACATTCTTTACAGTGACATCAACAATCATATATGAATAACATCAACAATTTATGTAGTGACATCGGCAATCATATATGCAGAAAAATCGCGATGAAATGACACCATGATGCAGTGGCCACCCCCGATGCAGAGACACCGCGATGAAGTGGCCACCCTCGATGCAGAGACCATCAGGATGCAGTGATCACCGGGATGCAGTGACATTTGATGAAGTAACACCGTGATAACATTTGATATTTTTCCGAATTAATTTCAGAAAATCGACTTTTTTCTTAATAAAATCGACTTCAAACAGCTATATCTTTTGATCTAAAACTCCGATCAACATAATTCGTTCACTATAATTCATATTTTTTCATCCTCTTTATTTTGATATCTCATTTTATGAAACGACACCTTATGCAGTGACACACAATAACACCAACATTTTATGAACTACATCAACACCCAAATTGCAAAAACAAAAACTTTATAAATTGTATATGCAGTGACATCGATGTCACTGCATCAATTCTCTAACTGTAAATGCAGTGACATCAATATCACCGCATCAATTTTATTCCAAATCATACACAAACCCACCATCAACGTATAACTTTTCTTTCTTTGTTTCAAGGTGATGCATGTTAATCAAATTGATCATTATTACATCTTGATCAATTGTGTTGATACACGATGTGACACTCGTTGTGTCACAACGGTTGTGTCCAGATCATTACTCAAAAAAAGAAAGGAAAAAATAAAACATCATCCAAAGCCTTTCATAATCATACCAAAGCACCCAACGTAAACATTTGGCACATATATGATGCTTCTTTGTACAAGCAAGACAAACATTATGATAAGCTTTGTCTCACAGCTCTTATGAAGAATGAAGTACATATAAAGCCTAGAAAGTTCCAGATTTAGCTTATTTTTCAGGACTATAATCTATGAAGGAAAAAACCCCCCTCAAATTTGGCTGGATTCATACATAAAACCCCTCAAGCATCCTTCTAACTCAATTCCGTACCGAACCGGTTCCCGATTTGTGCAGACATGTACCTTTCTCTTTCTGCTAATGGCTGCTCAAAGAACCTTTTCTCTGCTCCTATCATTTTGTCGATCACTTATTTTTCTATGCTATGATTCACCAACTGCAATATAAAAAAGTAGTACATATACATATTTAAGGAATAAGGACGAAACAAAATCTTGACTTTTTTATTCGATGATTATGGATATAATCTCCTGACGATGCTAAATAACGCACCACCAGTGGAAAGAGGCCACGTGTAATCTAAGGATGAGCCGTAAGAGATCGAGATGGCTAAATATGAACGAAAGATGGTGTTTTTGGTGTAATGCGGCTGAGTCCAAGAATGTATCTTGGATTGCCTACGTATCCTGTGTGAAAGTCCAGGAATCAAGCCTTACGTAGTTCCTGGAATGATGTATTTATAGGCACATGTCCTTCTTATGCCCTAGAACTAAGGGCGGCTGGAGTTATTGTCATAAATACCCTTAAAAGGGGCTTGCCTCCTTTCCCAAGTAATCTGTGGAATGTGGGCCCAGGAGCACTGGCTAATGTATCTGATATCGACTCGAAGACGGCCGACGCGGGCGCTCGAGTTCAGACACTCGGTGAATCCCACTCGAACTGTGGTCTTCACTAAATGCGTCCTAAATGTCGACCCGATGCCGATAGCCGGCCCAGACTTATTCAAATACCAGATGGACCAATCAGATAATTCCACGTGGAGGTGTGTATTCTCGTATCATCATAAGCCCCCCAGATCGGAGTGAAGCTCATCTCGAGTGCTGAGATCGGATCTGAAAATTCAAATAACCCTCTCGACACGTGGTCTTCTTTAGGCGGGAACGCAGCCGTCCTATCTACCCGATCTAGGCTGTCGTAGGATGACGTCATACTGTACTAGCATTAATGGGTGCAGGAAACGAAGCGTTTTATGCGGTCCACTACCCTTGATTCTCGCGTTATGTATCCTATAACTGCCCACAATCTCCACCCTTTCAAATCATTTGCAAAAATTCACACGCATAAAAGGAGTCCAAGAGCTTGACGTTTTTCATTCGTCATTTTAATCTTCAATGAGTTTCGGTTCTTAGCCGAAAGTTCAAGTAAGCCCTAAACTCACTTAAATTCTCCTTCTTATTTTTATTTCTTGCATCTTCTCCTTAAGTCCATGTCTAGCGGTGATTGCGACTCCCAAAATAGAGAGAGATTGTTGAAACCGAGGTAGAATCGGCGAAGAAACAATTTACGAGAACCCAACTGCTTCGGTGAGAGAGAGCTGCCGGAGAAGAAGGAGAGGAGGAGGGAGCAGAGGCATCCCTCGACCCGTTGAATCATCTCGACTGCTTGCCAGCGCAAAACCAGGATGCAAGGCCAGGGACCGTGCGGATGTGTGTCAAATCTAACGCCAGAGAAAGCCAAGGCGATCTGCTTAAGATATGGAATCCCTACTCCTCGACCACATTAAAGTGTCACACGATCGATACCGATTCGCATGCGACCCTCCCCTTGGGTTACATGCCCATATACGAGGCGCAATTGAGAGAGGATTAAGATTCCCCTTCGACCCGTGTCTAATCGCCGTCCTTCAATATTACAAGATCTCGCATCACCACCTTCGCCCAATGGGATCGGGAGCGTAATGGGTTTCATATTTGGCGTGTCGAATCGCCAAGGTTGAATTCTCGGTTCGACTATTCCGTCAGTACTTTGCCTTAGCGAGTTTGCAGGACGTGGGATGGTATACATTTCAGAAGCGTCCTCTGGCATCGGAGTTCGTGAGGAAAGTGATCTCGTCTCATGGCGACTGGAAACCTAACTTTTTCTTTATTCGGCATGGTCTGATTAATATCGACATACATACTTGGTTCCAAAGGCCGCAAAAATGGCATGATCGGCTCAAACCGGATGTTCCCGGCCGAGTGCGCGATCATCGAGTGCGCTCATCCCGATGTTGCGACTCGGAACCTACATTCTCTATATCCGTTTGCTGACATCGAGACGGCAGGTCCAGGCGCTTATCTGGAACTCGATGAGGATGTTCGAGTTTTGCGTAGGCGACTTATTCGTTCTGTTGAACTGTTGTACTTGTATTTTCTAGATTTTTAATGCTGTTTTAACGTCGACCTATCTCTTGTTCGCGATGGAACACTTTGCAAGGCTAGAGGCGCTGGAAAGATGCCCGACCCTAAAAGGTAGATCCCCGCACAATCCAGAAATGGCCGGCATCGGTCGAAGAAGCCTTCCTCGGGTACATCCGGCGGACAAAGGGGTACGACTCGTTCTTCTACTCCGGCCCCGGCATCTGAGATCTTAAGGAGTCAGCCTGACGAGGCTAATGTGGTAGAGCTGACCGAAGGTGACTTCGTCTCGAGAAAACGCCATAAATCATCCGAGGTGAGACACGGGGTCGGGAAGGAGACCCGTAACCTTGCTCCACCAAATTCTACTGAGGCGATCCCCGGGATGAACGTAGCAGAAATGGAAGGCATGACTCCAGAGGAGCTACACGACCTTATCGTGAAGAGTCAACGAGTTGTGAGTCTTCTTTTATTTCCTTGTATCTTCAAGGTTTTGTCTGACTTCGAAGTTAACAATGTTTCACTTTTGCAGACTCGTCTGGCCGCGAAAGTGGCGTTAAACAGAATCGAGTCTCCCTCGGCAGCTTTAGAGGAGCAGAAGGAGACAATTGCTAAGCTGACATCGGATCTCGAGAAGCTGAAAGCTAAAGCCAGTAAGTTGGACGATAGACGCCTGAAACTGGAGTCGGATCTGTCTAAGGCACGAGAAGACCTGTCTGCTAGAGACGCTGAGCTGGCGGCGGTAAAATCGGAGCTGGATCAAACCAGAGCTGAGCTGGCTGCCTCTACCAAGGCTCGAGACGATCTTCAGCTCGAGGTCGATAGCTTCACGACCCGCTTGGAAGCAGCTAAGAAGGATTTCACGACATCGGCGAGTTTGATAACGACTGGCGCTTCACGATGAGTCAGGCCATGAAGGGGGGGTTCTCGAACGCACTGGACGAAGTCAAGATGGTCGTCCCTGACTTCGAGGTCAAGAGCATCGGCAAAGCCTATTTATATGACCCAGAGTCCATTCCCCGATATGGCCGATACATCACCGATTTCAAGGCTGGCGTGTCTCTCTATAACAAGTACGTGGTCCCAGCCCTGGAGGGAGCCGGTGAAGTGAATGCCGAGTTGGATGAACAGGTCGATCCCAATGCTTCGACTTCAAACCAGCCTTCTGCCTGATGCTCTTCCCTTGTCGCCTTTTTATTGAACTTTTCTTATTCGATCTAGTAGTAATAACATTTACATTTTTATTTGTCTAAACTTGTACTTGGTCATTTCGATCCCATAGACTTGACATTTTAATTTGCATTTTGATCTTTGAATTTGAATCATCACTATGCTTTTCACTGAATATCTTTTGTTTCTTGTTGATCGTTTGTTTAGGGTGTAGTCTTTTTGAACTTAATTCCCTTGAAAATGTTGCCTTATGGGGTGTAGTCCTTCGGACTTAATTCCCCTCCTGGCCCCTCGAAGTGTAGTAGGAGTTCATGACTCCTGGTACACTTGAGTATGAGTCGACCTAGCATTGTGCTGCCTTGTTGGCTTGACTTGGCTTTTGGGTCGGAGCTCGATTCGACTATTCTGCTTTTAATCGGGCACATCGTGGTGCTTATGATCGAGCCGAGTTAAGGATCCATCGTGGGATCCTCCGACTGCTTAGCATCGTGGCTTACTGGCATGTCGGAAGTGATATAAGCATTGTCAGTGACTTGGCTTTATTCACTATTCCCTTCAGCTTAATCGTCTCGAGGTGATTTAAGCACTGTCAATGACTTGGCTTTTTTCACCATACAGCGCTGAGTTGTTCGGGTCGGAGAGTGGATGTCGCGGTCGATTATTGCATAATTAAAAAGAAAAAGAAACCATGCTTAATAAAAGGAATCGAAATATATCGTCATATCGACCTATTACAATAGGTGAGAATAGAACTGCAAAAGTCATGAAAAATAGAAAATAATTTAAACATAATACTTTCTGAGGTTGGTGGCATGCCAAGTTCGAGGACCGCTTCCATCCGACTGCCTAATCGATATGACCCTTAGGGTGTACTTTCAAGATTTTATATGGACCTTCCCAATTCGCTCGAGCTTGCCTATTGGGTCCTGGCTTGTGGGCTTAATTTTTCTCAATACGAGGTCTCCTACTTGGAAGTATTTGTATTTCACCCTCGCGTTGTAATACTGAGCAATCTTTCTTTTATAACTGGCCATCCGATACGCCGCCATTTCCCTCTTCTCTTCGACATTGTCTTTTTCTTCTCTTAGATCGGCAGCATTAGTTTCGACATTATAAGCTAAAACCCGAGGCGATGCTAGTCCGATCTCTGCAGGTATCACAGCTTCACATCCATAGGCCATGGCAAAAGGAGTTTCTTGGGTTGCTGAGTTGGGTGCTGTGCGATATGACCATAATATACTGGGTAACTGAGCTGCCCAATCTCGACCTTCATCTTCCAATCGTTTCTTCAATCCAAACTTGATCTGCCTGTTTGTCTGCTCGACCTGTCCATTAGACTGAGGTCGGGCCACTGACGTCGTTCTGTGCTCGATCCTGAATTCTTTCAACCAATTCTGCACTCTATCATCAAGAAACTGAGTCCCGTTGTCCGAGACCAGATACTTCGGAATTCCGAACCTACACAAAATATTCTCCCATAGAAATTTTTTGATGGTCTGGGCCCTGATGTCAGTAAGAGCTTTGGCCTCGACCCATTTAGTAAAATAATCAACCGCAACGACGACGTACTTGAAATTCCCAGGAGCTCGAGGTAGGGGTCCGACTATATCGACTCCCCATTCATCGAAAGGCCATACAGACTCGATGGCATTCATTTCTCGTGCTTGCTGATGAGTTACCACATCGTGTACCTGGCAGGCTCTGCAACTCATTACCAATCGACTCGCATCTTTTTGCATTGACGGCCAGAAATATCCTGCCAGTTTGCACTTCCTTGCCAACATTCGAGCTCCGCAATGATTACCACAGACTCCTCGGTGTATCTCTTCGAGCAGATAAGCCCCCTCTTCTTCCGATGCACATCGCATCCAAGGGGTTACAAATGATTTTCGATAAAGCACATAATCGAAAAGAGCGTACCTGGAGGCTTGAAGTCGGATTTTTACGGCCGAGATTTATCGGTGGGGAGGTTCCATCTTTCAAGAATAGTGCCATAGGATCCATCCAAGTCGATCTTTGGACTACGGGTTGCACGTCGACCTCGTTATAACTCCGCTCTGCTAGCATCTCAACCAGAACTTTCCTCTTAGATTTGAAATTCGACGCGAGTTTAGACAACGCATCGGCTCGCTTGTTCTCACTTCGAGGTACCTGTTCGATTAGGATCGTCTTGAATTTCGACATCAACCCCTGAACAACCTTTAGATAGCTTTTCATTGATTCTTCTTTAGCTTCATACTCTCCCCGCACGTGATTTACCACGAGTTGAGAGTCGCTGTATACCAGAAGGTTCTCGACCCCCAACTTTGATGCTAGCTTTAAACCTGTGATTAAGGCCTCATATTCGGCTTCGTTGTTCGTAGCCTTGAACTCGAACCGAAGTGCATACGGAAACTCTTCTCCTTTCGGACTAATTAGCAGTAAACCAGCTCCAGCCCCCTCTTTACTCGAGGCACCATCGACGTGAAGTGTCCATCGCTCCTCTCGATGATCAAGCTCCTTGCTCTAACTGAATCGACAACCCTTCTGCTAAGAAGTCAGCTAGAGCTTGACCCTTGATGGCTGTTCGAGGTAGAAACTCTATGTCGTATTCCGCTAGTTCGACAACCCACTTGGTTAATCGACCCGATGTCTCGGGCTTTGCCAAAATTTGTTTTAACGGTTGGTTAGTAACCACAGCAATAGGATGTGCTTGGAAGTATGGCTTCAACTTCCTCGACGCATGAACTAAACTCAGCGCTAACTTCTCCGCAGGGGTATATCTGATCTCTGCACCTTGTAAGGCTTTGCTGACAAAATAGACTGGGATTTGTCCCTGGTCTCCTTCTCGAACTAAGACAGCGCTTACCGCTTCCTCACAGACTGCTAGATAAACTAGGAGCTTCTCTCCATCTCGAGGTGAGGATAGCGTTGGCAAATCAGATAAATATTTTTTCAAATCGTCAAACGCTTTCTGACACTCCCCGTCCCACCGGAACGGACTAGCTTTTTTCAGAATCTTGAAGAAAGGTAGAGCTCTCTGCGCCGATATCGACAGAAAACGGTTGAGAGCCGCCATCCGACCTGTCAACCTCTGCACCTCTTTGACATTCCGAGGTGTGGGCATGCTTTTGAGGGCCTCGATTTTATCTGGGTTAGCTCTGATCCCATCTCTCGATATCATGTATCCTAGAAACTTCCCTGATCGAACTCCGAATGTGCATTTCTTTGGGTTGAGCTTCATTTTTGCTGCTCGCAATACTTCGAAAACTTCTTTCACATCGACAAGAAACTGTCCCAAGGACTTGCTCTTGATCAATAAATCATCCACATAAACCTCCATATTCCGACCTATCTGCCTCTTGAAAATTTTGTTGACGGCCCGTTGATAAGTAGCCCCTGCATTTTTAAGCCCAAACGGCATCGTAACAAAGCAAAATGTGCCAAACTCGTGATAAAACGGTTTTTCCGAGTCCTGTGGGTCCATAAAGATCTGATAATAACCTCTCATGCGCATCGAGGAACCCGAACACCTCGAAGCCTAGTGTCGAGTCGACTAACTGGTCGATCTTTGGTAGTGGGTAAGAATCCTTAGGACATGCCTTGTTAAGATCTGTAAAGTCGACACACATTCGCCAGCTCTGATCTGGCTTCTTAACTAACACTGGGTTGGCCAACCAATCCGGATAAAATACCTCTTTCACGATCCCCGCAGCGAGCAACTTGTCGACTTCCTTCTTCACCGCCTCTTTTCTATCAGGTGCAAGATTTCTCTTCTTTTGCCGTATTGGCTTCTTTTTGGAATCGACGTTAAGTTGGTGCATAGCTATATCCGCCGATAGGCCAGGCATGTCATCTGCCTTCCACGCAAAAACATCTCGAAACTCAACCAGGAGGTCGACCAAGGCTTTCATGTCGGGGTGTGGCAGCCACTTCCCGATCTGGACCCCTTGACCTCCTTCCTCCTTCCAAACTCGAACTTCCTCGGTCGGGTCGGCAGAAACCCAGCTTCGATCTTCTTCTTCCTCAGGTATCAACTCCTCAACTAGCACTTGCCCAACTCCTTTTCCTTTGATCGTAACCAAGCTACAATTCCGGGCTACCTCAACGTCTCCCTTGACTTCATGGGTACCGTACCAGGTGGGAAACTTCATGCTGTTGTGGAAAGTCGAGATAATAGCTCGAGATCATATAAAGCCGGTCGACCCAATATCGCGTTGTAGCTGATGGGGCCTTAACTACAACATAGGTCATTTCCATCGTACGCCCCTTTTCTCCATCTCCGACCGTCGTTAACAAACTGATCGACCCGACAGGGTGGATGGCCTGCCCCGTAAATCCAAAAAGAGGAGTAGATAACGGAATGATATCTTCATCTTTCAATTTCATGGCCCTAAACGCTGAATAATAAAGGATATTAACGGCGCTTCCACTGTCGACACAAACCCTTTTACTCGACCCCCGCTTATTATCGCCTCGATCACCAATCCTCGCTATGATCGTGGGAACTCGGAACATCGCCCTGGGGTCCGTAACCTACTTCCGTTGTCAACCTGATCTTTTCGATTCTCTCGTCCCCGCACACACGAGTGCCGACTTGATCGAGGTCGATCCGACTCATGCTCATCACGATTGTGTTAACGTCATATCCGCACGATTATCTCGATGAGGATCTCGGTTCTCGAATTTCTTGACGGTCATCTCGGCGGTTGTCTCTGTGTGTTGGGTCCGATGACCTTTCCCGCCGATTCCTATTATCTCGACGTGGAGACCGATCTTTCTTTCCGTCGTAGCTCTTTCTCTTGTAATCCCGACGGCCCTTCGGCTCGTCTTTTTCTGACCTGTCAACGACTTCATCCAATCGACCCTCTTGATATACAAAGGCGTCGATATCCCTCTTCAAATCAAAGCATTCCTCCGTGTCGTGCCCCACATCTCTATGATAGTCACAATACTTGTGAGTATTTTTCCTTTTCTCCGGATCTTTAGACATCGGCTTAGGTGTCCTAGCGATGTTCTTCTTGATCATGATTGCCAATACCTCCCCCCGAGATCGATTGAGGGGGATAAAGTCTCGGTCTTTTAAATTTCCTTTCTTTCCCAACCGATCCGATATCGGAGCTGTCAGTCGATCAAAGACGTTTGACTTGCTTTCTTCATTCCGACCCCTAGGCTGAACCTTGTTCTGGCTTCGGGAGTCGTTCCTCGTGCTGAGGCCAAGTGAAATGGTGTGCAGACGCACTGCCTCTTCACCTTGGCAGAACCTATGGACTATGTTCACACATTCATCCATATCATTCGGCATTTTCTTGGATAGCTTATCATATAGCTTCATATTCCGCAGACCTCCCACAAAGGCATTGACTTGCAGCGCATCACTGGCATTATGCACTTTCATGGCTTCAAGGTTGAAACGTCTCATGAAGTCGATAGTAGATTCTCCTTTTCTGCTTGATGTTCATAAGGTGGGTGGCACTAAGATGGAACTTCTTGTTCCCAATGAAAGCGCCTCGAATTTTTGTCCCAATCAGAGAAAGCTACAGATCGATCCGGGGCGTAGCTTATGAAACCACTCCCGAGCTCGACCAAAGGAGCAAGGTATCAAAAGCTCGACACTTCATGGCGTCATTGGCGTTCTCAACCTCATCAAAGATATGTATCGATATAGATGGTCCTCTGGGTCCGTAGTACCGTCATAGGGCTCCATCTTTGGCGGCTTAAAGGATTCAGGCATCGTATATATTTCGATCTCGGGACTAAATGGTGACTCAAGCCATTCGGTGGGTTGATCTTTCCCCACAATGCGGTTGAACTCGTTTCGGATACTATCTTCGACCTGACACTGAAGCTTTTCTTGCTCAGGACGTTTGCGGGCGTTAGTCACGCTGATTTCAATCGCGCCTTCCTCACACTCCTCTTCAACCCCAACGGGCCTCTTACCCTTAGCATTATCAATCTCCTTACGACCTGGGGGGTCTAACTGGTGTTCAACAGGGGGATTGCAGATTCCCTTTCCTATGAATGCCGAGGCTACCACCCTCTTCAAAGCGTCCTCATCCAAAGATGCTAAGTGGTCTGCCACGTCTTGCAGCTGTGGGGGAAGCTGAGGCCTGGGAGGATCTGCAACTGCGGGTCTAGATCCAGTGGGGACTTCTTGAACCTGTGAGGGAACCCCTGCCGGATCTACATCCGTGTGCTCTTCGATCTGCATGTTCTTGCTGTTCGTCGGTTTCTTCCTTGCTGGCGGCACCATTGCAATCTCTTTACCAACTCACCGGTAGAAGGCCCTCCTTCTAGCGCCAAATGACGATGCTAAATAACGCACCACCAGTGGAAAGAGGCCACGTGTAATCTAAGGATGAGCCGTAAGAGATCGAGATGGCTAAATATGAACGAAAGATGGTGTTTTTGGTGTAATGCGGCTGAGTCCAAGAATGTATCTTGGATTGCCTACGTATCCTGTGTGAAAGTCCAGGAATCAAGCCTTACGTAGTTCCTGGAATGATGTATTTATAGGCACATGTCCTTCTTATGCCCTAGAACTAAGGGCGGCCGAGTTATTGTCATAAATACCCTTAAAGGGCTTGCCTCCTTTCCCAAGTAATCTGTGGAATGTGGGCCCAGGGCACCGCTAATGTATCGATATCGACTCGAAGACGGCCGACGCTGGCGCGCTCGAGTTCGAGACACTCGGTGAATCCCACTCGAACTGTGGTCTTCACTAGTACGTCTAGTATCGACCCGATGCCGATAGCCGGCCCAGACTTATTCAAATACCGGATGGACCAATCAGATAATTCCACGTGGAGGTGTGTATTCTCGTATCATCATCTCCAATACTACTTAGTACTTACTAGTTACTAACATGCAAAAAAAACACTAATTTTCCAAAGCATTTGTTAGAGAAAGGATGACTTGATCCCTGTTAGGCCTCTGCAGTTCCGCAAAGTCAATGACCGGAAGATTTAATTTGGTGTTTGCCGCCGTGCATGGTTTTCCGATGATCATCGTCGAATTCGGACGTTCGGAAACCGGCAGTATATATTTCCCATATGCCAATCAAAAGGATCAATCCATAACTACAAATTATACTGCAAGAGGAACTGCATCAAACAATACATGTGCATCAATAAACTCTTACAGAATTCAAGAATCCGGTGGACATCAGCAGCTTTAGAAAAAGGAAAGAAAAATCAAAGGCGAGCAATAAAAATGAAGAGAAAAATAAAATTTACCTCCTTTGTAAATGTAGAGGCCAAAATCCAAAATGGTCCAATAGATATCACAGGAAAGGCCAGTTTTATCAGGACAATTAACCGTAATTAAGTAAGGATCACAGGATCGCTTCCCTTTCTCAATTAGAACCGTATCTTCGGTGGGCACCCCCATTTCTGGTGGTCATTGCATAGGAAGTTGGATTTGTAAATTGAGAAAGAAGGATCGGGGTTAGATTTGTCTAAGAAGTATTATTTTGTCCTTATAACGAATGATCTTTTTTGGATGTCTTAAGTGTCTAATTAAGTCCCAAATCACGTCCTTATAAACAAATAACACTTCTTTTTAAGGGATTAATGTAATTTTATTTTGTTGTAATATTTTTAATGGAAATAGTTATTGAAGTATTGTCAACACATTTTGCGGATTTATTGGAGTATTTTAGGATTTTCTACTCTTGTTATTGAAGTCGCGGCGAAAGTTTCGCAACCTCTCCTAGAATGACCCCAGTGGACCTAGGGGTCGGGAGTAGGGTATTACACGGCTTCTCTTATGTTGGGTAAATCTTCAACTTTCTTGTGGTTAATTAATTTAATATGTGAATTAAATCGTGGTAAAATCGCATGTGAATTTAATTTGTAGCTTCAGCTGTGCATGATCGAGTGTCTCGATCGGTGCTGTGAATCAGATCTGACGATCCAATTATGGATCGGATCCGGATTCGGGTATCTATATATAAAGCAAAGAGAATCTATACCCAAAAGTAAACTGAAAGTAAAGACAGTAGGCGTCATCGGCATCATCTCCAGGTCACTCCTTAGAGGCCTCGAAAACGACCTACAAAAACACCACCTTCTCGGGGGTAAGTAGATACGTACTTAGTATGGGGAAGAAGAAACAATATAAGTAGCAGTACATACATACATAGAATGAACATTTTCTACGATCACTACCACATACGTTGAACAGAGATCACACTCACCATTTACTAGATCACATAGTACTTCCTCACACACATACGTTTGTTACACCAATATCAAAGGACACTGTGCATGGTGAGAATACCGAGACATATTAAGCACCTCTCAAGGGGGCATGGACTTAGGTCTCCATGTGGGAAATTACATGTTGGCCCTTGACACATAACTCAAAAGGGCTGTAAGAATCCATGCTTCGATTTAAAAACGTGCCTTACCAATGATATTGACGTTTTAGCTTTTAGACAACCACATATGTATTTACGAATTAAATTCTAACCACCTGATTCATTCACGTATAAGGCTCCTTAGGGACTTCTAGTCCTAGACAACTAATTACGCTACCTAGCACGTTGTAAAAGAATCATTAACTACTAAGTCAATGTCCCACTAGGCCTAAACAACGTCTTCCGGTGCTACCACCTTCGCCCCGCAGCGGATCTCAGTTGTGGTGCAGAACCAAGGCTACTAGAAGTCATAGTTAGACATTGCCAGTTAACATATAATGTCTCACAAAGATATGAATATCTTTTTTGAAGTAAAGACATGAATATCAAACCATAACACATTATACACAAGAAATATCTAAACAAACGGAATATTATCGTATCGTATAATATTTCGGATCATAAATAATAATAATTATTATTATTAGCCATAAAGAAATAAAAGAAGATGTTGTCTCCTTTTCTTTTTTCTTGAGGCTATCGGCCCAAAGCTGCTTACAACATGTTAGTTTAGTTATTTATTTATTTTTTATACTATACAATGTCGAGCGCAACTGGGAAAAAAATAGGAAATATGCTCCTTTTTTTTTCCGACAGCAATAAGTACTAACATAGTACTAGAATTTTCACCATACGCTAAATAAAATATTTAAAACCATGAAAATCAAAAGGGAACAGAAATATCACGACAATAATATTATTAAATAAGGTTGAAAATCCAAAATCCGTTTAAGAACATTTCTTTATCTTTGATATTTTTCCAAACAGAAATTGAAAGCGATACAAAAGTAAAAGACTTGAATTCCTCACTTTCAATCTCCTCTATGATTCACCTACGATATTTAACCACTACTACGATTAAGCAACCTTTCTAACCATAAAAACGCAGGTATATCTCAAGAACATAAACGGATCTCGATTTAGGGCTAAAACGGAAAACTTACCGAAAAAAAGAACGGCTAGTATCAAAACGATCACCTCCCCGCGGTGATCAATTTCTTCTACTATGGTCTGCCTTGAAAATCAACCGTTAAACCACGAATTTGGAAAACAGCGTCCAAATTTTTCTTTCTTTTGTGCGTCGCCCCTTCTTAATTCTCAGGATAAATTGCCGTGAAACATAAATGAGAAATTATGGGTTATTTTCTTTTTAAACCCATTAATTAAAATTCATTAAAATAAATCCTTTTAATTAAATCATTTTTAATAAAACAAATAGGTTAAATAATAATTAGGTCATAGTACACATACCCAATTACCATTTTACCCTTTATGAAAATTCAGGGTGTTACACACACACAAATAATTACCATATGTGCTGGTTTCTTTTCTATCTGCCTTCAATCTACCCAATTTATGTTGCCAATCAATCCATTTCTTTTTTTCCCGGCTATAGTCTGTCCAATCTTTTAGTTTTGCATTAAAACAAGGGGCAAGGGCCCAAAAAGGACACAAAATAGACTTATTTAGGCAGATAGGAAACTAATGAATCTTATTTGTGCTAGAAGTAATAGCACCGATTGAGACACTCGATCTTTGCATAGTGGAAGCTTATGCAATTTACGATATGAGACATAACTAATTAATTCTATGAGAAGGTTGAAGATTTACCAAAACGGAGAGGAATAAATATTCGACCAAGGGAGAAGCCGTAGACTTCTAGATTGTATCTCCTAGCGACGACTGGTGGACGTCGATTCTAACCGTAGAACCTCTTCGAATATGCATAAGAAAATCCAAGATTTTTCTCCTCTTAATGACTAAGGCATGAAACTAATTTTTCTTCCTTTTAATTTATTTGTGGTGCAAATTGTGATGTATATTTGTGCTAAGAGAAACTCTCTTTATATAGGAAAATAACTAGTCAAAGAGAGTTATCCTTTTCACACCACAAAAACCTATTCCCATAAGGAAAAGATATTTTTGCTACAAAATAAGAGATAATTCCTAAAAAATCAATCTCTAATTTTCCATTAATTATCCAACAAATAAATAAATAATTAATTACACATGTGACATAATCTAGAAAAATTTCTTTTCCTAAATTTATCCCAATGTGGCGCCATACATGTCATAATTTTAATAGAAAATGTCTTTTCTATTTTACATATTATTTACCAAATAAATAATATTGCATATTCATTAAATAGACTAACTATTTAATTTATTCTCGAGGTTCCATAAAACGAGAAAACACTCGCGTGTTAGGAGCCAACCCGGGGACCATGGACCTATAACCAGTAGCTACAATAAATTGAATAAAATATTCATCGAACAGAGTATTTCTACTCAACTTATTAATTTCGGAATTAGGCCACCATAAATCCAAAACTGAACTATATCGATTATAGATATAACTTATTCTCAAGACGTCGAGTCGAGTCGATAAGTGTCCATTGATATAATCATTACATACAAACTAACCCTCCATAGATTATCCGTAATGAAGTAGTATTATTTCTGTAAACCTTCTTCAATACATCTTATCCTTATTTACCTTTAACCCACTAGTGATCAAATAGTTCATAACCAACACGAACTCCCGGGATCGATCAGTTTCTAGGATTAACAAATAAGGGGATTGTCTTTCTACTTCCCACGGGAAGGATTGAATTCCATATCTGTGAGACACACACTTCTCACTCATTCCAGAATAATGCCAACGTGAAAGTGATTCGGACCGCTTTTCTTAGCGATCCTTAACGAACATGTCAAACCCTATCTTAAAACAAGTAGGTGTCTGTAATCACTTCAGGATTAAGGTTAATCTATATATGATCATCTTGTGATTTAATAAGATTTCTCAATCACGGAATTATATGAGAAACTCAGATTAAATCGGTCCAGTCCTATATGATTCTTATCATATATAAATGCTCCACTTAGACAACCAATGTCGACGGACCGGATAAGACAGTCACACCATAAAGTTTTCTGGGCGCATTAATGGTGGTTTAATCAATAGACCCCATTATTTGATTAACTTCACCACGGACTAACATTTCAAGTGTATCACCATAAACTTAATCCTCGTGTGTGACACACACACTAAGTTATATGGCTACATAAGATACAACATAGGGTTTTCAACAGTGCATTGCTTACAAGCACGAAGCCAGTAATAAGATGAGAATAAATCTGTCATTTATTAATTCTAAAAACAATTACATAAATTGTCTTTCAGGCGTCACTTCCAACAATCTCCCACTTGCCCGTAAGGACAAGCAACAATTGTCTTTCGGGCACACTATATCTAACAATCTTGCACTTGCCCGTAAAGACAAGCAAAGATTGTTTTTTAGAGCACCACACCCTTATTCTATCTATCCACAACATTCTCCCACTTGCTCTTATTGAAATAGTGTCTGAAACCCAATCGGGTTGGACCGGATCCGACCGGATCAGATCATTTCTACTAATTCTTTATTTTTGTACATATATTAAATGGCTGTTTGTTGTCATATATCAGTTCTTCTAAGGAACCAATTATGAATTGTTATATGATAACGACCTTAGTATTAAACTGTGATAGAGAAACCACGATAGGCGATTATGGTTGATGAGATCTCTAATCACTTTAATAAATTTGATACTTAAATGTCTCTAGACTGATGTACTATTAAACAGGGCATTGATAGTATAAATATGCTAGCACGTATTAGATGTCTTTTGTCTTTAAGGGAAGGGATAGATCTCATCGATCGAAGTGTAGAGACACTTGGACTGTACGTGGACGTGTATTAGATAATGCGTACGTTAGACGGACCCACTTACATTAAGTGTCGCGCTATGTGGCAGTTGTGTAATTATCCTTTAGACCGGAGTCTTCATGGCATCGGTGTGGATTGTCATGCTTTGACACTATTGAGGTTTCCCTTAGCCACGGGGCGATCATGCGGTAGTGATTGGGTGTCATACTGAAGCATGAGGAGTATACATGTTTGGTCGTCTGGGAATCGCATACCCTACCAGTAGGGGTGAATATCCGAAAGGGCCTTCGTAGAAGGAATGTCTTACTCTCGTGAATCTTTGCAAAGTGGAAGTAAATGAGTTACTTCGAGAGATCATGATATCCAGATTATATGATATGATCGTTAATGTATTGACACTCGAGTTACGATCGTATGGATATTATTACAGCGATAGGATTGTAAGTTACACAGTAACTGTTTCACATGAAAGGTAGTAGTCATTGCATTTGACTCTTCCGATGATTGGGGATCACGGTGTGTTGCTAGACGTTATCCCGTGATCGTTAGGCGTGAAGGGCATTTTCGTAATTTGCACTTTATGTCTACGGCCAACATATTCGGAAGCCTATCGGGTCACACACATAAGAACATCTAGCCGGAAATGCGGTTATAGTTGATAACCAGATATGGAAAGTTTATCTCGAGACTATAAAGGTTATAGTGGTAAATTAATATGGTGGTATTTACTTATTATGAATAAATATAATACAAGATATTAATTATGTTGATTAATTAAATATACATATATTAGATATGTATGTCGAATTTATGTGTGTATATGATATACATGTATTTTGTAAATTAATTAATCATAGTATTATATTATTAATTAAAGAATATTCCGGAAGCCAATAAAAGGCTATATGGGGCGCAAGATTAAGTGTATGAAGATACACTTGGATTGTGCAATTTAATTAATAAGATTACCATAATATTAATATTAGATATTAATTGATTTTCGGAAAATAGATTTATGGTAATAAGATAAAGATATATTCAATATAAGATATTGTCAATATATATCTTGGAATATATTTAATACAAGATATTGAATACTAATGAGATAAATCAATCAAATATATTTTCCTTATTTTACTAGTAAAATGTTTTCTTCCTCTCCGCTCTAGTTGGGGCGCCCATCCTACTATAAATAAGAGGTGGGTGTCAAGTTATTTTGTACATCACAACTCCAAGAGCTAATAGTTCTTGTGAAAATTAGAGAGCTCCTTAGAGAGAGTTTTGGGAGAGAGAAAAGGCCGGTCTAGCAGCCGGATTTTTCTAGTAGCAATCTAATGGTGGATTCCGGCAGGTTGTTCGTGTGGACCAGCGGTAGAGGCCGAACACTTGGGCGGCTCTATGCAGAACTACTCTCCTTAGACGGTCAAAGCGTCGATCTTATAGATCAAACAAGGTAACCACCGTCTACTAGCTTATTTGTTTATTGCTTAAATGAAGTCGATCCTAGTTACAGGAAATAAAATTTTGAATTCCGATGCGTTCCCGCGTAGATTTCCTAACAGTGGTATCAGAGCGAGCTTCGAGCTTAAGCAATAAACATGTTATTTTGCGTAGTTAATTTTATCGTTTAAATAACATAATTAAAAAAAGATGAAAGATTTTTATTCGCAAAAGTGATACATGAAAAGAAAAAAAAAAACGAGATCGGGTGGTGTTCGGCCGATCAAGGCGGCAGGCAACTCTTTGCCGGTGTCGGTTGACCGTCAATCTGGCGGATCTCCTAAATTTTGTTTTGTGTATTTTGTGATTTAATATGGTTCATTGTTGTGATTGGTAATTCCTCATTTGTTTAGTTGTGTCATGTGGCTAACCAATGGTTTAAATAGTTTGGGCCATTGGGATGCTACATGGCATTAAAATAATAATGGTCTTTCCAAACTTTGTTTGGAATAGGCCTAGGCCATTTCGAAATATTTAATTTGGAAAAAAACCTAGACCTAGGCCACTTCCAAAATTTTGGTTTAGGAAAGTGGCCAGGCATATTAACCAAAATATTGGCCTTTCCAAATTTTGTTTGGAATTGTCCTAGGCACTTTTCAAAATATTTGATTTTGGAAAAAACCTAGGTCTAGGCCCTTTTCAAAATTTTGATTTTGGAAAGGGCTATGGGAGATGTCTTTTGGTTTTGGAAACCAACGCATCCCTTTTCATTATGAATCAAAAGGAAATAAACAAAAGAGACTTAATTTTAATTTTGATTTATTTTTAGAATAGTTCTATTTAATTAAAATTAAAATTGAAATCGTTTAAAATTAATCGTTAATTTTATTTCGATTAAAATCATTTAATTAATTAAATGTTAATTAGTTAATTGATTGGATAAAATTATTTAATAGATTAAATGTTAATTGATTAATTAAGACGCAAGTAGTTAAATTTTAATTTTACCTTTTTCATAAGATGTTATTGTGTGGATTAGATATAGTAGATATAATGATTATATGGACCCCGATTGATCATGAACTCGACCGATATTATAGATGTGAATGATTTAATTTTTCTATTGGTTTAAAAATTGTCTTAGGCCGTTATGAAGAACGTGACCTAGTTGATTTTCTGCATTTTTCCCATTGCCGTTGGCTCTCGCCCGTGTGTGGCGGGTGTATTTATTTTATTAGATAGAATTAAATGTAACAAGAATGGAGTAGAAGACGGAGACCAAAGAAAGAAGAATAAAGATCCCAATGGAGAATGGTGCATTAAAGATCCTATTGGCGGTTGCAGCTACCTTAGTTTGTGACCTGCAGTTTCGTCAGTTTGTATTCGAAACCACACCTGGAAAAGTCCCTGATCATACCAGTTACTTTACGCATTTATTTATTTTGTGCTTGTATTTATTTTATATGATACGATAGATGCATGCCTAGGCACGATCTAGTTAAATGTGTAGGATGTATGTCTATAGATATAGATATGTTTGATGAGACCGTAATTAAAATTAATTAAGTGAATTAATTTACATAAATATTTCCACAACAAAAATCAAGTCATTGTCTCCCAATACTATAATGACGGTGAAGAGCCCTTGTTCGGGTCCAACTGATCGACCACCGCCGGGAGTTGCCCTACCTCGGGTATATCGTCGTTATTGAGATATGATCGTATGAGATCTCGTGAATATTGGGTTATGACTTGACTAGAGTCTTTCAGTGATTGGCCACCGTCAGGGCCGTCTCACTTTAGAGACAAGGGGTTGACTAACACATAGTGATGTGTATCGCCAAAGAGTGGACTAGTCAACCACTGAGAATTACATAGTGATTGGTAAAGCGTTACCTACCTTTCGAAATTATCTTGATTGATTGACCACCGCCGGGAATCAAGTAACTAGATTGGATCTCAGCCACTAAAGAATTTTGGATAATTCTTGAAAGTCAATTGGGAGTAGTTGACTAGTGGGAGCAAAATCATAAACCAAAAGACCATTTTTGACTTTGCATGTATAAACAACAACACTCTTTTATTTTCATTTTTATGTTGTAGTTTTAGCAAACTTTTATATTTATGTTTTATTCTCGATTAGTAAAACCAAATTATGACTGTTACCTTTTGAGAAACATTCTCAAATATGATTAAGCAATTTTAATCCTTTTAAAATAACCAATGACACGAGAAATCCCGTTATAGTAGTTAGAGACAAGAAGACTACATATTTGATGCAACACTCCAAGGCTTCAATTATTAATGAAAGCGGAAGCTCATGATATGATTGAATCATTTTTAATAAGTTTCAACAAATTAATCATATGTTGGATACAATCCAAGATGATCATTCAGTCACACGATGACAATTAATTCAAACGTTGGATAAGAATGACCACATCTAATTTTGTAAATGTTGTTTTCAAAATTGTAAGATTTAAGTATCGACTTAATTCTATCATTGCTTAAAGGTTAATTAAATAGTCAATTTTTTGAATTCGATTCAAAAGGTTAAATAAACTATTTAATAAACTTTAGATTTTCTTTATGAAAGGAAATTAAAGACATGACTCTTGTGATCTTTCTTAAGTCTTATGAAGACTACAATAAGAAACATTTTTTAAGTGCTTAAAGGATTAAAAGGGAAAGTTAGGGAATGTGCTTAGATAGAGAACTTATTGAAGTTTCTATTCTAGGCAAGTGAGTTAAGATAAATCTATCTAAGTTCAAGTCAAATCTTTGATATATGATATCTTGCGAATGTGATTAAAATAGAAAGATTAAATACAGATATGGAAGGTGAAGCAAACGTTGTAACACTTACCACGTTCTGGATCTAGTAAACTGATAAGGGAACTAAATAAATGTTATTATGTTCTGGTTTTCTTATGAAGAACATACTTTCAGTTATTTGTTAGGATTTAGTAGACATATTCCATTGTAAAGAATGAATGTTATTCCGATAAAGTTGGAAGGTCACTGAATCTAACATACTAGATTGATGTAACTATTTAGTTGATATATGTGATGAGATCTCAAATAAATATTTGTATGGCTATTATCCTTGATTTGAGGATACTCTAGGCACAGTCTCTATGGAAGGGAAGCGTGTAATCAAACGTCATTCTGATGATGCTGAACCATATGATTAAGAATCATGTGGGTTATACGTATCTTATCCAAAGAGGACAAAAATACCCTTTTAAGAAAAGGTAATAAATTCTAGAAAATTTGTCTAAAGACTAAACATACCAATGTTTGTTGGCCTATGAAAATTAATGCCACAAATAATTGTTTGTTAATCTCTATGACTGTTTTTAGAAATAGAATGTACTTATTGAAGTACAACAATATGAAAGACCGAAAAGTTTGAGCTAGTACGAATATGAGACTAACGAGCTACTTAGGAATTAATCTCCAATTGGATTGAAGTAATTAATA
The DNA here is from genome assembly GCA_026214975.1 of Gentiana macrophylla. Classification (NCBI taxonomy): domain Eukaryota; kingdom Viridiplantae; phylum Streptophyta; class Magnoliopsida; order Gentianales; family Gentianaceae; genus Gentiana; species Gentiana macrophylla. The sequence goes on from CM047812.1 coordinate 58,672,207, forward strand.
CCTGAAGGGTGTTTCAGAAGTCGTCTGAAAAGGAATAAGATTCTCCCTTGAAGGATACCATCTTTGGGATACGCAATTAGATTGTGTTCCCAAAATGGAAACAACATTTTATATGATAAAGGTGTGACGCAAGCCATGCGAAGTATCCCTTACCCGTTTCGGGATAGTGCCCTTATACTTAACCGAGTTCTAAAGAATAAAGGTTGAATAAATTCCATATTAGATATGGAAGAGGATAATGTCGAATCTATCTTAACCGATGATTTGAAGTTGTCATAGGCAGAGTCAGAAAGGCTTAGAGCCTAGTACGATATATGCAAATTTGTAGAATATCTTAGCAAGTACGCTAGATATTATTTACTCGTCCGTAGGGCACAAGGTGTTTGTCTCCGAACATGCTCTCTTCTAGAGGAAGTGTTTCTTCCAAAAGAAACAGTGGGAGCAAAAAAGATCTCAAAAGAGTTTGAGAACAACAAAGATATATTCAACCAAAGGAACGTGAGCAGACGCCACATAAAGATGAGGTGTAGAATACTGCTCAGGGCAAACAAAATTTCTGTAAGTCTGTGGATAACCTTAAAGCCTGAAAGGGCCACTGGTATGTTCATCTTGAAGAATGAATATCTCACGGCTTATGAAAGAATGTTTGAAAGGCAAGATTGAGAGATATGGCTAGGAGCGATAATATCTAAATTAGATTCCATCAGTTACAACCAGGTTATGAACCTAGTCTGTCTTACCTAGAGGGAATGTCCCTATAAGGCTGAGCCTAGTTCTATTCAGACTATGCTTGTTGTAACTTCGTATCATGGCTATATGATAGTGTTGAAGACGTTGGGCAGAAAGCTCGATGTTCATAGACGATGACATGATCTGTAAGCCTACGAGATCCATTTATGGACTCAAAGAAGTTTCTCTAGATGATTTCTTTGTTTGATAATCAAAGGAGTTTGATTTAGTCAAAAGAAGGATATGCCCAATGTGCAAGATGGATAGTGGGAGTGTGTTATGATTTTTGAGTAAGGTATTAGATATCTCTCTCAAGAATTGCCACCTCATGTCACAGTCAATTAATGTTTGGTAGTTCAAGGTCTTTATGAAAGCACTTGGATTAGTAGTTCTTATTTTAGTAATAGGAATCTATAGCGATAGATTTAACTGCTGTTAGATTATAGTTTACCTATATAGATGTGATGCTAAAAGAGTTTATCATAGATCGCGACAGGGGATACTGCTAGCCGGTGTTCTCAAGATCTATCTATGTAAGGACGTTTGTCCAAAAGATAAGGTGAAAGACGATACTTATGGGGTTCCCTTTGCTACTGCAATAAGATCGATCACAAGAGTTATGCTAGAGGTTCACACACCATGAAGAGTCATGAGCAAGTATGAAAGTGATTCTAGCATATGTCGAGAATATCCTTAAACATGTTAAAGAAAGTTTCCTAGTTTATTGAAACTTGGAATTAAATAAACGTAGATATACAGACGTATATCCTGAGTCTTATGTAGGCGAGTGTGAGCTAATGTCTGGGTTTGAAATCACTTTGATTAAGTGATATAGTGAGCTGGATATGTTCTTAGCTATGGGTCACTGTAAATTCTACAACTAGGCCAAAACACAGTAGTGCCTTGGAGGCACAGCGGGAGCAGTACATGAGTCTAGAAGGTTCATTCCTTAGCCTTATAAGGTTCTTCCACCTTTTCTGTACACCTGATATAGTAAGTGGATTCATTTCTTGGAGTAAGGACCAGGGTCTCGTCGGAGATTCATGTGTGTGTTGAGGCGGTTCCTTTAACTTGATCATATGGAGCGTGAAATGAAGATAGTATGAGTCCCCACGGATAGCGATCCGTTCATGGCTAGGGCTGGTTACGAGTATTGCATGAGATTCTTGTGTTTCAAATTGGTCTTGTGTGTGCAAGTGATTGGTTTTAGGCCGAGTGGGAGATTGTTGAAATAGTGTCCTAAACCCAATCGGGTTGGACCGGATCCGACCGGGCCAGATCATTTCTACTATTTCTTTATGGTTGTACATATATTAAATGGCTTTTATGTTGTCATATATATGTTCTTCTAAAGAACCAATTATGAATTGTTATATGATAACGTCCTAAGTATTAAACTGTGATAGAGAAACCATGATAGTCGATTATGGTTGATGAGATCTCTAATCATTTTAAGAAGATTGATACTTAAATGTCTCTAGGCTGATGTACTATTAAACAGGGCATTGATAGTATAAACAGGCTAGGACGTATTAGATGTCTTTTGTCTTTAAAGGCAGTGATAGATCTCGTCTATCGCCGTGTAGAGACACTTGGACTATACGTGGACGTGTATTAGAGAATACGTACGTTAGACTGACCCACTTACATTAAGTGTCGCGCTGTGTGGCAGTTGTGTAATTATCCGTTAGACCGGAGTCTTCATGGCATCACGGGGTGGATTGTCATGCTTTGACACTATTGAGGTTTCCCCTAGTCACGGGGCGATCGTGCGGTAGTGATTGGGTGTGATACTGAAGCATGCGGAGTATACATGTTTGGTCGTCTGGGAATCGCGTACTCTATCAGTAGGGGTGAATATCCGGAAGGGCCTTCTTATAAAGAATGTCTTACTCTCGTGAATCTTTGGAAAGTGGGAGTAAATGAGTAACTTCGGGAGGGCATGATATCCAGATTATAAGGTACGATCGTTAATGTATTGACACTCGAGATACGATCGTATGGATATTATAACAGTGATAGGATTGTAAGTTACACGGAAACTGTTTCACATGAAAGGTAGTAGTCATTGCATTTGACTCTTCCGATGATTGTGGGTCATGGTGTGTTGCTAGACACTATCCCGTGATCGTTAGGCGTGAAGGGCATTTTCGTAATTTGCACTTTGGGTCTACGGCCAACATATTCGGAAGCCTATCAGGTCACACACATAAGTACATCTAGCCGGATTAAAATACGGTTATAGTTGATAACCAAATATGGAAAGTTTATCTCGAGATTATAAAGGTTATAGTGGTAAATTAATATGGTGATATTTATTTATTATGAATAAATATAATACAAGATATTAATTATGTTGATTAATTAAATATACATATATTAGATATGTATGTCGAATTTATGTGTGTATATTATATACCTGTATTTTGTAAATTAATTAATCATAGTATTATATTATTAATTAAAGAATATTCCGGAAGTCAATAAAAGGCTATATGGGGCGCATGATTAAGTGCATTAAGATACACTTGGATTGTGCAAAATAATTAATAATATTACTATAATATTAATATTAGATATTAATTGATTTTTAGAAAATATATTTATGGTAATAAGATAAAGATATATTCAATATAAGATATTGTCAATATATATCTTGGAATATATTTAATACAAGATATTGAATATTAATGAGATAAATCAATCAAATATATTTTCCTTATTTTACAAGTAAAAGGTTTTCTCCCTCTCCACTCTAGTTGAGGCGCCCCTCTCACTATAAATAAGAGGTGGGTGTCAAGCTCTTTTGTACATCACAACTCTAAGAGCTAATAGTTCTTATGAAAATTAGAGAGCTCCTTAGAGAGAGTTTTGGGAGAGAGAAAAGGCCGGTCTAGCAGCCGGATTTTTCTAGTAGCAATCCAATGGTGGATTCCGGCGGGTTGTTCGTGTGGACTAGTGGTAGAGGCCGAACACTTGGGCGGCTCTATACAATACTACTCTCCTTAGACCGTCAAAGCGTCGATCTTATAGATCAATCAAGGTAACCACCGTCTACTAGCTTATTTGTTTATTGCTTAAACGAAGTCGATCCTAGTTAAAGGAAATAAATTTTTGAATTCCGCTCCGTTCCCACGTAGATTTCCTAACAGCTCTAAAGCAGATGAGACATGCCTCCCAATTTCATACCCGCCAAGTGCTTATCAGTGACATTAGATGCCACAAGACTTGGTAAACTGATCAGCTAGGTTGTCGGCTCGAGGTGATCTTAAGGACCGAAATGCCGCCTCTCTGCATAGTCGACCTCTTGTGACTGCGAAGATCATTTGCATGAGCTACCTCTTAACTGTATACACAGTAAAATGATATCGGCTCAACTAGACCTGGAATCACTTCCCGATCCAACAAAGAACTTCTCAAGCCACACTGCCTCTTTATCTGCTCCGAAAGCTGCTATGTATTTGACTAACCGTGTCAAACTGGAAGTGCTGGATTGCTCCAGACTATAGCTCATGTTAGGTGTAGTGCCCGAAAGACAATTATCTAATTGTTTTAGGACAGAATTAATAATTCATCTTATTACATGCATGTATGCTTATAATTAAGACACTACTGAAAACCCTAAGTACCTCGTTTATGTAATCACATAACTCAGTGTATGGCTATACACAAGAGGATTGAGTTAGTGAGATGTACTTAAAATTAACTTAGTCCGTAGCGTTTATTAATCTGAGTACGGGTCTCATGATTAATATGCTAATAATGCACCCATAACACTTTAGGTGTGACAGTCTTATCCGGACTGTCGGTAATAGGAGAAACATGACATTGATTAATCTGAGTACGGGTCTCATGATTAACATGCTGCATGTCTGGATTATGAAATCTGGCAAATGGATGTTAAGACAGTGTTTCTAAACGGCTTTCTCGATGAGGAAATCTATATGCAAAGAACTGAAAGGATTCATTGAAGAAGGTCGAGCACATGGTGTGCAAGTTGCTCAGATCCATTTATGGGTTGAAGCAAGCATCTCATTCCTGGTATCATAGATTCGATCACACGATCAAGTCTTATGATTTCAAACAACACTTTGCTGAATCTTGTGTGTACAAGAAGGTTATCAAAGATAGTATTGTATTTCTAGTGTTGTACGTTGATGACATACTCCCAATTGGCAACGATAAAGGGATGATGTCAGACGTGAAAAGTTGGTTGACCAAGAAATTCCAAATGAAAGATTTGGGAGAGAGTTATGTTCTAGGGATCCAAATTATAAGGGATCGCAAGAACAGGATGTTAGCTCTGTCCCAAGCAACTTATATAGATAAGGTGCTGGCACGCTTCAGTATGGAGAACATCAAGAAGGGTTTTCTACCAACCCGTCACGGCGTTTACCTCTCTAAGACTCAGGGGCCTCAAACTCCTGAAGAGACTAAAGCTATGGGAAGAGTGCCATATGCCTCGGCTGTTGGTAGTCTTATGTATGCTATGAGGTGTACGAGACCTGATATTTGTTACGGCGTTGGATTAGTCAGCCGTTTTCAGTCAAATCCAGGGCAACCACACTGGACAGCAGTAAAGAATCTCATCAAATATTTGAAGAGAACCAGAAATTATATGCTTGTCTATTCGAGTGGGAGTTTGGAGTTAGCGGGGTACACCGATTTTGACTTTAAGTCAGACAGATATGATTCTAAATCAACCTCTGGTTCAGTGTTTACGCTTGGTGGCGGGGCAATAGAATGGAGAAGCCAAAAGCAATCCTGTTATGAAATTAACTCAGATTATCCTATTATGGTTCAGTGTTTACGCTTGGTTCAGTCCTGTTTCTCCTAAGACTGTCCAAAATTAACTCAGATTATCTAACCATGTTAATCAATGTCCTGTTTCTCCTCTCAGCAACTCCGTTTTGCTGAGGTGTCCTAGGCGCTGAACGTTGGAAACAAATTCCTTTTTCAGCCAAGTAGTCAATGAACTCAGTATCTAAATACTCACCTCCATGATCTGAGCGAAGTCATTTCAATGACTTGCCTAGTTGCCTTTCGGCTTCTGCTTGGAACTCCTTGAACTTACCAAAAGCCTCGGACATCCTATGCAACAGATAAACATAACCGAATCTCGAGTAGTCATCAATGAAAGTCACAAAGTACTCGTATCCGTCTCTAGCTTGTACGTTCATCGGACCACAAAGGTCTGAATACACTAAGTATAGAGTTCCCGTGGCCCTATTACCCTTTAATGAGAAGGGACGCTTAGTCATTTTTCCCTCCAGGCAACACTCGCAGACAGGCAGTGTGTCAACAGATGACTCACCTAAAGCATGAACCTTTTCTAGTCTTTTGAGTCTTTCCAAGGAAATATGGCCGAGCCTCAGATGCCACAAGTATGTTTTATCTTCTTTACTTGAGAAACTTTCGGCCTTTTAGCGGATCTGTGATGAGCGATTTTAAACATTTCAGTATTAAGTAGGGGAGCTTTATGTGGTCTTACAAAATATAAACCGTTTTCATTCGTAGTTGAACACAATTCAAAGCCATTCTTCAAATAACAAATTCACCATTCAAATTTGAAAGCATGAAAATGATTGTTCAACCAAGGCGAGAATGAGAAATTAAATTTCTCCTGAAATTGAATAAAATAAACATTCTCTAAATGTAAAATTCTATTATTAAAATGCAAGTCCACGACTCCCCTTTGCTTTAGCCGAGATGATTGCCCCAAAGCCTACTCGCATCACTTGAGAACCCTCTTCCACTCATCCTCGCATTTAACTAAGAATCGCAATGAAGAACATACATGGTTAGTAGCTCCAGTATCAAGTATCCAAGTGGACACATCTTTAGCTACATTAAAAGATTCCAAGAATAGTAATTCGAATTACCTTTCTTATCTTTCCCAGTAACAGCCTTGGCTTTGCCATCTTTTACATCATGAAGATATTCCGGACAATGGCTTTTCCAATGTCCTACCTCCTTACAGTAAACGCACTTGCCCTTGGGCTTGGCCTCGTCAACTTTCTTGGCTTTCTTTTTCTTCATTTGCTTGGTCACATGTGCAACACTACCCTTCTTCTTTGGTTTGGCCTTAGACTTGTTTGATGGCTTAGCTTCGGCCATATTGGCTTCAGCTTTCTTATCCCCTACTTGGACCTTATCTTTCGATAGCAGGCCCTCGTAGATAGTCGATTCATTAAGCATCGTGTCATGGTCAACTCATGTTTGCCCATCGAGATCATCGAGTTTTGAACGGGATAAACTCGAGAGTCAACGATTCTAAAATCATCGACACTTGAGTTGCTTCATCGAACATCGATCCATGAATACCGGCATCATTGAAGTAACTGATCATATTTAGAACATGACCATTCACTGCTTGACCTTTCTTAAATTTCGTGTTAACAGCCATCCTGATGGCATCGTGTCTTGCTTGGTTGCTAGGTGATCCAAACATCGAAGTAAGTTTGTGCATGATATCTCGTGCAGTCTCAAACTCCTCAATCTGGGTCCTAATAACCTCCAACACTGCCGCCAGGAGGATCCCACGAGCCCGGTTATCTGACTCGATCCGGCGATTACGCTGCTCGATCTCAGATTTTTTGGGTTTTTGGATCGCCACCGTATGGCATTCAGAAGTGAGTACATGTTGCACATTCTCGTATATGAGTACCACGTTTAGATTACTCTTCCATTTCTTAAAGTTGTTTCCCGATAATTTTTCGCATAAGAAAGGTAAATTTGAGCGATACATTTTCTTTGAAAATAAAATGACATATACTAATTCAAGTTTAACACTACTATATAAGTTTATTTTAGGAATTGTAAACTAAAATTAAGTCTACTCTACCATTCCAAGGTTTTAACCTCGCATCTCAGTGCCGCCGTAGGGTAAGTCAAAGGGATGACGGTTAAATCGAGACAATCTCATCAATGAATAACTTGTGAGAATCGAACATCCCACGAGAATCGAACATCCCTTTATTCATTGACTACCTTCCTTTTTTAGCCTAGATATTATCAAGAATACCCTTGATGAGTGTGACCTACTATATCGGATCTCTTAGGTACCCCCCGAGTGTGCCGTCGTAGGATAGGTCAATGACCCGACGAGTACCCGGAAATCCTATCCTTTCGGAGACCAAGTCATGAATGTTGATAGGGGTGAACACCATTCGTAAGGGGACGAAATCAAAGCGCCGTGAGGGGTCACCCTTCTCTCACTTACTTGTATCTATAGTAGAGGCCGTGGGGTTGGCTGTTGCCTCCCCCGCTCCCACTCAATATTTTGGAAGTGGTGGTGGGTTAACTAACCACAACTTTTTGATGTTAACATAAAAGCACATCAAATCAAGGATTCCGAATGGTGTCGGTAACGTAGGAAAGCCTACCCGTCCTATTCGTTGGAACATATGTGAGAGTCGGACGATATCGGGTCAAGAGAGCCCTATTGAGATAAGAAGGAATCACCCCTCCGCTCGCCGGTGGAGCTTAGTCTTGCCGGAACCCCGTGCATACATCACACTAGGAGGGTTAAGTCGGTCGAGCGAAGCTCAGTTGACCACCCAACCTATATAAGAACCGTTTTTATCCAAGATTTATTGTTCTTTTACCATCATTCAATCTCGTAGACACTACCAATCGAAAACGTGATCTCGTTTGGGCTTTTAAGGCGGTTCACCGAGAACACACACCGAAAAGGCTTAACGATTTCATAACCCGTCCTCGGATCTTTAATTTGTTACTAAATTAATTAATTACCACGTATTAATTAAATTTCAACTAATTACGCGAGTTTGTATACATGCCTATTTTAATTACAAAAATTAAAATTCTACATGTATGCATGGAGTGGATTTATGATATGATGCATATCATGGCAATTCCGGTTTTATATCTATTTTATGATCAAACACATATAAAATAAATTGCGGAAAATTTAAACACCGAGATGGATCGTTGGTACCCCCGTATCTAATCTATCCTAGGAAAGCAGTAAATTACAACTTGTTGTCATCGTGTCTTCGATATTTGAGCCTTGAACCACGAACCGCGAACCCGAAAGGAGAAGGGGCCTTTATTTTATAAAAAAAAATTAAAAAAAAATTCTTGAAATTTTTTTTATTAAAATTCTTCTGTATTTTTATTCCAGAAAAATTAAAAAAAAATTCAAAAAAATGCCGATTTTATAAAAGTTAGGGTTTGAAAAAAAAAAATCAAACCCCAGCCGTGTGGTACAAAAAAAAATTTCCGCCCCGACTCCTATTCATACCTCGAGTTCCGTCTTCATCTCGTGTTCATCATCATTCTTCGTCATTTTTCCGGAATTACAAAAAAAAATAAAAATAGCCGAAAAATTAAGAAATAAAGACAACAATTTTTTACATCAATCCTATGCTCAAACGATCTAAATCTAGAGAGCTTACAATAGATCTAACGAGTAAACTGTACCAACCCCAATCCATCTCTTCAAACCACAACAATCGCAACATAAAAAAAGAACATATGCATCGGCCCCAAGAAAAAAAACTACATGTTTTCCACTCCTAGATCTAATATTTTATACGTATAAATATAGATCACCAGGCTCTGATACCACTGTTAGTAATATCATCCGCAACGGAAGCGATTTAGGGATCTAGATCTATAATTTACACGTAATAAAATAACTAGATCTACTTTACAAGGGGGTTGTAGAACATACCTCTTGGATCTCAAAATCCAATTAGAAGAACCGCAATTAGAAAGAACAAAGGATGGTGTGAAGAGCACCACGATCTTCCGCACGTGTGATCCAAGCAACTCCCGGTGGAAGGAAATTCTCGTCTCGAATCCTCCCGATATGCTACCCGGAAAACCTCCAAGATCTTCCCTATCTTACTCCCTTGGCCGAATTTTTCCTTCTTCTCTCTAAGAGATAGAAGTCGAAATTTGTGTTGTGTTTTAGGCTTGGGAGAACTCTCTTTTTATAGGAGAGTAATCCTTGCCCTCCAAGGATTTTATTTTGCAAATAAATAAATCCAATAAATAAAAGATAATCCTAGAATATCCTAGAACAAATCTAGAATAATCTTTATCTTTATTTCTTACCATAAATATTTATCCAATAAATATTTTGTGCACATGTCTTATTAATCCACAAGAAAACTAATTTCTTGTTCCCTAAAACATTGCCTTGGCCGAAAATTATCATTGACCTAGTCAATATGATTTTCGGCCATAACACACTAAATTGGGCCAAGATTATGAAAAATGTCTTTTTCACATATTTAATTATTTAGCTCAACTAATTTAATAGTCCACTAAACAATTATTTCACATATCGATTTAACTAAATTCTAATAAGAACTAAATTAATATTATTAGGATTCGACGTCCGAGAATAGCTATGCTATATTGGAGGCACGTCGGGGACCATGGATGTCCCATCATAGACAAAACGCAGCAGCAGCAGATTAGAAAATAGTAAACCCTAGTTAGGGTTTGTGTTTTTTTAATAGGTTAGATACGGGGGTACCAACGATCCATCTTGGTGTTTATTTTTCCGTTATTTTTCGTGTGATCGAAAATTGTATGATATAACCGGAAATTGCCATGACATGCATCATATCATGATTCCACTCCAATGCACACGTAGATATTTTATTTCGAATTAAATTAGGCGTGTATAACTCGATTAATTAGTTAACATACTTGTTTTAATTAATATGTGGTAGTTAATTAAAATTAAGTAACTAATTATTAAAACCGAGGACCCGGGTTTTGTCAATCGTTACGATTTTAGTGATGGATTCTCGGTGAATCCCACTTAGATAAATCATTGAGCTTTTCGGTGATGGCTTCTCAGTGAACCCACCTTAAACAGAAACGACATTACGCTTTGGGTGACAATTTAGAAATCGGAGAATATTAGTACATGGGTTCGGAAATGGTCTAACCATGGTTGGGCGAGTTCAACAGAGCTTCGGCTCAATCGGCTCCCCTCCACGTGTGATGTACGTTATAGTAGTTCGACAAAACTTAGCATAGCCGATAAGCCTTCGGGCTAAATGGGGCTTCTCTTGCCGGATTGGCCTGAACTGTCACATATGTTCCAACGAATAAGACGGCGTAAGCTTGCCTACATAACCAACCCTGTTCGGAGTACTTTGATTTATTGTTTCTTATTGTCAAGACCGAAACCATAATTAGTAAACCCACCACTTTTTCAAATTATTCTGGGAGCGGGGAAGGCGACAGCCAACCCCACGGCCTCTACTATAGGTGCAAGCACGTGAGAGAATGGTGACGCCTCGTGCCGCTTTGATTTCGGCCCCCTTCGGATGGTGTTCACCGCTATCAAAATTCAAGGCTTGGTCTCCGAAAGGATAGGATTTCGGGTACTCGTCGGGTCACTGACCTGTCCCTCGTAGGCATACTCGGGGCGTACTCTGAGATCTGATATAGTAGGTCACACTCATTATGGATATTTTCGAAATATCTTGGCTAGAAAAGGAAGGTAATCAATGATTAAAGTCCGGGATGTCTGATTCCCGTGAGATGTTCGATTCTCGAAGCTTAATCATTGAGAGAGATTATCTCAGTTTAACCGTCATAGTGATGATATCGACCCTCTCAGACAGTACTGTGCGAGGTTAAATCCTTGGAATGGTAGGATAAACTTTTTTATATAAGTTTATTATTCCTAAAATAAAAATCAAGTAGTGAAAATTTATTTTTTGAATTTAACTTTCTGCATGTTTATTTTACAACTTAAATCTCTAGGCTACTAAACTGTTAGTAATAGGACTTCATTAAAAATGTGGAAAGTAACAAGTACGTTGTAATTATCAATAAATGCAGTTAACTTTCGGAAGAGATTTTTCTCTTGAGCCTTTAAAAACTTAATGACATAGTATAGGTATGTCACGGATGTCACTCGTGTAAAATGAGAAACGACCGTACTTAGTTTACAAAAGATGATTTAGGACTATATATGAAATTCATTTAGTGAATTTTAAAAGTGTAATTACACAACAAATTTCTAAATTGAAAAATTGGAAAATCATATACATAAGGCGTTGCTAATTAGACGGTATTTGGAACCGATAAACTAGTGGGAGCCTTAGTCATATGATTTGTTGTTTTTCTGAATCATTAGAAATGTGTAATGGACTGCACAAGAGTTTTTCCATTGGAAAACAAGAATAAAGCGTTACTAGTTAGACAGTATTTGGAACTGATAAACTAGTGGGAGCTTAGTTCTGGAGATTTTATAATCTTTGAAACATCATGAACACAACATTTCTAGTTAGAAAGTATTTGGAACTGATAAACTAGTGGGAGCTTAGTTCTAGGTGATGTTCAAATCTTTGAAAAATCATAAATACAAAGTGTTGCTTGTTAGGCGGTATTTGGAACCGATAAACTAGTAGGAGCTTTGGTCTTTTGATTTGATGATTATAAAAATTGATAGTCCAAGCAAATAACACTGAACATCCCACAGTTCAAGAGTAGTGTCTACTCAAACGAACTGCTAGTTCAAGACTGTTTCCATTTAAGGAAAGTCAAGAATATGAAAGAATGTTTATACGTGTTAGTCATCTAAACTAAGTAGTTTTAAGGCTAAACCGGAAAATTAATAAATTGGAAATTAGAGGATAAGGAAAGTGATTTCGGATCACTAACCAATGCATCCTTGGCAATTTCCTCAAAAGCTAAGTTCTTTGGAAGAACTAGGTATCTTTGCATTAAACGATAAATAAAATAGACAACGGACAGTTATTTCAGATAGATTAGTGGGAGTGATATAAGAAAATAAATCTCGGATTCAATTCCTAAGTATCACAGAAAATTCATTTTCTGTTTCGGATTCGTTGGAATGAACGTATTCATGTTCAATAAGATAATCTGTTTGCCTTATTGACGATGAATATAACATTCGAAGCACGAATCCAAGACTCGGACTTTTGTTTGATAAATTCAGAACCACTAAGAAATACTGAATAGGTATATGTAACACATCTTAAACAATATAAACGCAAATGGTTTCCGTATTTAGATAAACACTTCTTTATATACTACTAATTAGTGCATATTCCCTAGGGTGATTCCTATCTCCCAGTCAAAGGAACACTGCCTCAAAGGAACAATGCCTAAGTTTCCTTTCAACCGAGAAAGGGTAATAGATTTAAAGAAGTTACATAGCATGTTCATATCGACCTTCGGGGTCATATGAAAGACACAAGCTAGTGGGAGCTTCTGAGTAGTGACATATTGTCTGATAACTACTCAAAACTCCGGTAAGTTTATCCAAAATATTTGGAGGAAATCTCTGATTTCACCAAAGATAGAGCATTCCATACTCAGAAATAGGCTATTGCGTAGTCTTCGGGACTGATGCTCGGCCTGCCTCCTAGTGAAATGTTTTCACTAAGGGATACACCATAAATTTGCCTTATATAGTTATTGATGTGCTATGATACGCTGCTGAACTCATTTAAGATATTGGTTGCAAAATAACAGTTTACGTTGTAATGAAAAACCGAGAAGTCTACCTAAAAGATGCCTACGCATTTGTGGATAAGGAGTGAATTCGGTTCACCCCACTTCCGTAAATAGAGGCATTTAGCATTTAGTGCTTGAAGGTAGGAATAGAAATTTTGCGTACACGTTCATGTCGTGAAATATCTTAATGCATTGAATAAAGGTTGGTTATAAAACTCGTAAAATCAGATAATAACGGTTATACTGTCAAACTCGGTCTAATAGAGTCTATAAATAACAACCTTGGATCTTAAAGTATTTGCACTCAATATGTTACTAACTGATTTGTTCAGTCAACATCCAACACGGGCAGTTGGTGATAACACTAATAAAAACTACTAAACTAGATCAGTATATCGATCCACCCTGAACGTAGTGGGAGTATGGTTTGTCCATTACCCATTGCAGGACCTTACGGTCTATAGGGTAGATTGATGACCTATAGTCCTTTGTGGGCTGTGTAGGATCCTGATCATAGAGGTTGGTTTAAAAGCCATAACCCTGTGAATGGATTTTAATACTCCAGTTCTGTTGAAACTATTGTAGAACCACCTGAGTATCTCAGGCCCAGTGGGAGTTATTGGTACTACACGGAGAAGAGTCGAATGAATAGGAAAGTTTAACTTTCAACGCAAAGCTGAGTAATTTAGGGGTGATTCCCTAAAAGGTAGAGAGTTAACCTGACCGTGATCTCTCTTACCACTCAGTCTTGCTTGATTTCGTCAGAAAGCAGGAAATAGGGGTGATTCCCTAAGACTTTCTTGCCGAAAAATGGAATATGAATTCATTCAGAACAGAAGGGTTTTAGCTAAGAACAAATGACGGATTCGTTACAAAGCAGAAAATAGGGATGATTCCCTAAGACCTTTTTGCGAGACTAACGGTATCTTAATTTATTCGGAAAGAACTTTTGGCAAATGCCTTCCATAGCTTATATCCTTTGGGGATTAAAGCGAACCTCTAGGTCATTTCAAAGTCATCTATTTTAATATATGGACATGACCAGAATGTTGATAAGTCTTTCGTAGACTGGGCATCAATATTAGTATAGTAGTATGTAGATTAGTGTTTGTGAATGGTAACACTGAAACAGTTGGAAACAACATGGGTGTGTTATCTGAAGTCAGGGTCTGACATGCCATCGGGATTCATTCTAAAGGATTTGATTCGCTCAAATTCACAAGAATCGATCATTGGCAATCCCATCCATTCACCTGGTTAAGATCTTTTTGCATTTATGCAGCATTCAACGATGTAGTCTACCCTACCTCTCAAGAATGATTATCTAAACCTACGGATGAATACTAAATTGGATGTTTAGTGAATCCTCAAGTCTCTTCGGGAGAATGATGAATAATATGCTAGTATATTCGAGAATATAAGTGATAACACTGCTTCTGGCTTTAGGTCGGATTAAGGTAGATCGTTAAGTCGATTTTGTCCTCAGTGTTGACTCAAAGGCATATTAAAAGTGTACCACCAGATTAGATGGAAAGGCGACGTTTCGATCCCAAAGATTGACTCAAGCCGACAACCTACCTGATCAGTGTACCAAGTCACATGGTATTCGATTTTAAACGCACGCCGGTCAGCGACACCGCCTGCGGCGGCATACTACGGTCGTACTTGGAAACATGAATTACTTGGATGCGCTTGGAGGGTATGAATCTTAGGGACATGTCTCACTTGTTTTGAGCAAGTGGGAGAATGTTGTAGATATAGATATAAAGGGTGTGCTCTAAAACAATTAATCCACTTGCTTTTCATGCAAGTGGGAGATTGTTAGGTGTAGTGCCCGAAAGACAATTATCTAATTGTTTTAGGACAGAATTAATAATTCATCTTATTACATGCATGTATACTTATAATTAAGACACTACTGAAAACCCTAAGTACCTCGTTTATGTAATCACATAACTCAGTGTATGGCTATACACAAGAGGATTGAATTAGTGAGATGTACTTAAAATTAACTTAGTCCGTAGCGTTTATTAATCTGAGTATGGGTCTCATGATTAATATGCTAATAATGCACCCCAGAACACTTTAGGTGTGACAGTCTTATCCGGACTGTCGGTAATAGGGTACCTAGTGGGCAATTTATATATGATGATAATCATATAGGGCTGGACCGATTTGATTTGAGTTCTCGATATAATTCCGTAATCGTGAAGTCTTATCAAATCACAAGATGATCATATATGGATTAATCTTAATCCTGAGGTGATCACTTACGACTGCTTAGACTAGGGTAGAGTTTGATGTGTTAGTAAGAATCACTTCGCAGTATGTGGTCCAACACTTCTCGTTGGCTCTATTCTGGGATGAGTGAGTAATCTATGCTATCACAAATATGGAATCCATTCCTTCCCTCGGGATGTAGACAGACAGTTCCCTTATTTGTTAACCCTAGAAACTGATCGATGGGCCCAGTTCATATCATATTGGTTATGAACTAATTGATCACTTGGGGTTAATGGTAAATAAGGATAATATGTTTCGAGAAGGGTTTACGGAATTATCCCGAATCGAAATGAACAGTCTATGGATGATTTATCCATATGTAATGATTATATCAGTGGACACCTTACAACTCATAGTTGAGTATAAGTTATCTATATTCGGCAGAGTTCAGTTTCGGGTTTACGGTGGTGTAATCCCGGAATTAATAGATTAAATATTATTGTTCGGTCTGACAAATAATTTTATTTAATTTATTGTAGCTACTGAATATGGGTCCATGGTCCCCGACGTAGCTCATAATATAGCATATACGATTTCTCGTCATTTCACCTCAATTATAATTAAATAGTTGGATTGGACTATTCGATCAGATCGAATCAGATCGGGTTTTTGGCGCTCCTATTACGTTGTATTATGTGGATTAATTGTTTAGTTGGACTAGATAATTAAATACATGGAAAAGAAATTTTTCGTGGACTCGGCCCAATGTGTCAAAAATGCGCATGGACCTTATTTAATTAGGGTGGGGCGCATATTACTATAAATAAATTGTCAAGGAATTAGTTTTCTTGGATAATTATTTAATGTGTGATTTATCTTTTATTTGTTAATTGATAATTCATGGAATATTAGATAATAATATGATTTATCCTAATTTGTTTGGGATAATTATTTTATTTATCTTTTATTTGGAATAAGGATTAATCTAATAATTATCTCTTAATTATTAAATCCTTGGAGGACAAGGATTACTCTCCTATATAAAGAGAGTTCTCCCAAGTGGGTTCGAGTTTTAGAAAAACTTCGGGTTTTTCTAAGGTAGAATATCGAGGAGGTCCGGCGGCTTGAAACACCATCCACCTGGTGGTGCTTGGAGACACGCGTTGGAAGACTGTGACTTCTCATCTAGCTTGGATTTAGGATTGAAGATTGTTCTTGGAGTTTATTCACCATAAACTGGTAAGCAATATAACCCCTCGTAGGTTAGATCTATTTATTTTATGTATTTTGGTTGACTGGAATCTAGATCTATACTATTCCGCTGCGTAATCGGGTGGATCTTGATCCATCCGACGATATTACATCTAACATCTCCATCACTACGAGTAAACACTGAGTCTGAGATCGATTCACGATCATCCTTAATCCGACAAAAAATAGAATCAGTGTAGTCAATGACACTCAGGTTCGCACCCGAATGCTGCATATGATTCCTCGTTCTCTAAAGATACTTGAGGATGCACTATACTGCTTTCAACATCCAAATCCAAGACTCGACTATTATTGACTTTTAATAACCTGAATTTCTCTATCCAAAAGAGAATCTATCCCATTTTCTATATGAAGATTGAGAGAATTATTCCGTGAGGGGTATGGTAGGAAACTTCTCATTGAATTTTGCATATGAAAATGCATTATCATCTTTAACAAATAAGATGCATGGGATAATGCGAACAACTTGTTCTCATGAATTCGACCGAATCAAATTCTAAGAATATAGTCCACTTCTCTGATTCAGAGAAGCTTTGGCTCGCCCGCTTTTGACTTCAGATAACACACTCATGTTGTTACCAACTGTTGTACTGTTATCTTTTATTAACACTAATGTCTACTATTTTACCAATATTGATTCTCCAGTCTACAAAAGACTCATCAATAATCTGGTCAAGCCCACACATTCCAAAACATGTGACTTTTAATGACCGAGAAGTCTGCTTTAATCCATCAATGGATATAAGCATGGGCAGACAATCTGCCATTGCTTTAAGGTAAAACTCTTATGTTCCGAATGAATCTAAGCTCCATTGTACGGAAAGAAAGTTTCAGGGCATCACCCTGTTAATCTTTCTGCTTTCCATAGAGTCAAGCAAGACTGAGTGGTGAGAAATTTTCAGGGCATCACCCCTGTTTAACAGTCTACTTCTCAGGGAGTTACCCCTAAAACCACTTGGCTTTTCGTAGAAAGATAAACTTTCTCATTCATTCAACTCTTTTCCATGTAGATCCAATTTCTCCCTCTGGGCCTGAGACACTCAGGTGGTTTTACAAGATTGTGAACATAACTGGAATACCAAAACTCTATTTGCAGGTTTATGGCTTTAAACCAAGCTCTATCTATCAGAATCCTATACAGTCCTTCTAGAGGAC
The DNA here is from genome assembly GCA_026214975.1 of Gentiana macrophylla. Taxonomy (NCBI): domain Eukaryota; kingdom Viridiplantae; phylum Streptophyta; class Magnoliopsida; order Gentianales; family Gentianaceae; genus Gentiana; species Gentiana macrophylla. The sequence goes on from CM047812.1 coordinate 58,690,066, forward strand.
CCAAGGTTATCAATCACCCCCAGCAGTTTGTAAAGTCTACATAATCACATCGGGTCAATGGTTAAACGGATTGACATTCTGATCTAGTTCAGTATTATTTATCCATGTAATCCCCAACAACCAATGTTGGATGTGGTCTGATTAAACCAGATAGTAACTCCTTGAGTAACTGTACTTCAAGGTCTAAGGTTGTTATTTATACATTCTTCATGAAAGGCTTTGACACTGTAACCGTCACGATCCGATCTCCAGAATCTTATAACCAACATTTACTCATTGCATTAAATATTCACGAACAGTCATCAACTGAACGTGTGTACAAAACTTCCAGTCCTACCTTCAAGCACTAGTGCTAAATGACTCTATTTGCGGAAGTGGGGTAAATGTAATTCAAACCTTATCCACAAATTCATAGACATCTTCTAGGTAGAATTCTCGGTATTACATAATTAATGTATACCTTTATTTTGCAATCAATATCTTAATTGAGTTAAGCAGTGTAATGTAGCATATCAATAACTATACCAGACAATACATGGTTTATCCTTTCGGTGAAATCGTTTCACCCGAAGGTAGGCCAAGCATCGGTGACAAAACCATACCATGGCTTATATCTGAGCAATGAATACTCGTTTCTCTGGTAATATCAGAGATTCCTCCAAATATTTAGACAAACTAATCGGTGTTTCGAGTAGTCTATAGACAAAAAATCTATTAGTCAAAAGTTCCCACTAGCTTGTATCCTTCATAAGACCCCGAAGGTCAATATGAACAAACTATGATACTTTTTTAGCTCTATTAATCTTTCCTAATTGTAAGTTTACTTAGTTATTTTTCCTTTGAGATAGTGTTCTTAGACTGGGAGATAAGAATCACCCTTAGCCAGTCTTCAGATCTTATCTCTAGGATATATGCACTAATTAATAGATGCTGAAGAATCGTTTATCTAAATACGAAAACCATTTGTCTTAATAGCTTATGATGTGTTACATATACCTTTTCAGCATTACTTAGTGGTTTTGACTTTATCAGAAAAAAGTCCGAGTCTCAAAATAGTATACAAATGTCATATTCACTTTCTCTAAGGCAACTATATTATCGATGTGAAAGTGAATCCATTTGTTCCAACAACTCTGAAAACAGAAATTATATTTCTTTGATATTCAAGGATTAAAATCCGAAATTTATTTCCTTATATCACTCCCACTATCTAAGCTAAAACAACTGGCCGTTGTCTACTCTTCATCATGAATGCCCAGCTACCTTGTTCTTACAAAAGAACTTTAGCTTCTAGTCAAATTACTCGGTTAAGAAAATCCATAAGGATTCATAGGTTAGTGATCCGAAATCACTTTCCTTATCCTATATTTCTCTTATTAATATTTCAGTTCAGCCATTAACTAATTTAGTTTAGATGACTTGCACTTGTAGACATTTACCTTCACATTCTTGTCTTTCTTTATTGGAAATGGCTGTGAACCAGCAGTTCATTTGAGTAGACACTACTCGTAAACTGTGGGATGTCTAGTGAGATACTTTTCCACGTTCTTGTTACTTTTCCACTTTTATGAAGTCATTATCAGTCAATTTATCATGTTTAGCAGTTTAGATACCATGAGATACTATGTAGTTGCAAATAAATTATGACATAATTATAAATCAAATCATACACCACAACATATAAGAAATTTTATGAATTATAAACGTGATGTCAGCATGTAGTTTATCCTACCATTCCAAGGATTTAATCTCACACCTACAGTGCCGCCTTAGGGTAGGTCAAAGAGGTGACGATTAAATTGGGACAATCTCTCTCAACAATTAACTGAGAATCGGACATCTCCATTTAATTGTTGATTACCTTCCTTTTTCAGCCAAGATATTTCCAAAAATACCCTTTAGAGTGTGACCTGCTATTTCAGATCTCAAGGTACACCCCGAGTATGCCGCCTTAGGGTCGGTCAGTGACTCGACGAGTACCCAAAATCCTATCCTTTCGTAGACCAAGCCATGCATTTTGATAGCGGTGAAGGCCATCCTTAGGAGGCCGAAATCAAAGTGGCACGAGGTGTCACCATTCTCTCACTTGCTTGTGTCAACAGTAGAGGCCGTGGGGTCGGTTGTCACCTTCCCCGCTCCCACTCATTATTTTGAAAAATAAGTAGTCTCATTAGGCTTTTCAGAATTTCTTCACAATCCGAAAAACAATAAATCATGAATATTTAAATTAATCCTCCCACTAGTTCATTGGTTCCAAATACCGTCTAACTAGTGTCACTTATTCATGATTTTCCAATTTTATGGATTTATTAAAATTCCTTGTGTAGACGCTACACAATTAAAATTCACCAAGAATTTTATAATCCCAATACATTAGGACTTATCCCACCAAATCGGCAAAAAAATAAATCATAAATTTAAAGCTCCCACTAGTTTATCGGTTCCAAATACCGTCTAACTAGCGACACCTTATTCATGATTTTCCAATTTTTCGAATATTTAGAAAATCTCATGTGTAGACAGTACACAAAAAATCACTATTGAATTTTATAGTACTAAAAATGTCATGATAAAAGTTCTAGGATTGTAGAATTTTTTGAATAAATCGAAAAACAATAAATCAAGAAAAGCAACCACCAACTTATCGGTTTTAAACCCTGTCTGAGCTTTAACCGAGTTCACCGAATGGTGTCGGGATTGGCTAAGCCGGCCCGTCCTCTTCGTTGGTTCATGTACGATTGTTGGATGAATCGGGCTAAGGTTGCCCCATTGAGCATCAGCTCGCCGGATAGCTTGACCTTGTTGGACCCCCGACGCTAACGTCGCACTTGGACGGACAAGTCGAGTCGAGCTGAAGCCCTGTTGACCGCCCGAACCAATTTTCGAACCTTTTGCTTAGTTGGTGTCCAACTTTTCCGTATTTTCCAAATTTTTATTATCAAAATTCAAAATTTATGTAGACACTACATAACCTAAACCCCGTAGGATTTACGATCCCAAATTAAGTTTATCATGTGAATTTTATATCCCGAAAAAATTCCGTTCGTTTTAATTAATTTAATTAATTACATAAATCAATCTAAATTAATTACGTTTCATACATGCTTAATAAATATCATGATTAATTGTCTACATGTATGCATATGCTAGGAGTGGAATTCATGAATATGATGCATGTCATGGCATGGTTATTTCACATAAATTATCGAACATGAAAATAAATGCGTAAAAGTAAACCACTGAGATGGACCGTTGGTACCCCGTATCTAACCTACTTATACTAGGAAAAGCAAAAAATAAAAAATAAAAAATAAAAAATAAAAAATAAAATAAATCCTTTGATCCACTTTCACCGCACCAGCAGCAACTTTTGTTCTTGGATAATAAAATAAATATGCCTTTTCCTTTTTCTTCCTCTTCTCTTGCAGCAGCCGCCTTTTTTTTTCCGCATGAACAGTGCATCGTCGCATGATCAGTGCCTGGACGCAATATTGTTGCAGCGCCCCTTTTTTCTTTCCATTGAAGATTTCATTTGGCCGACGGATCCGAAAAAAAAAAACTACTTCTTATGAAATTTAAATTGCAAAAATTAAATTACATAGATTGCAAAATAAATTACAAATTTCCTCAATTATACGAGCTTACAATAGATCTAACGGTAAACAAGCACCAACCCCAATCCATCTCGTCAACCACAACAATCAATCACATAAATAAAAATAAAAGATGCAATCTTATATGCAATTCCACTTCTAAATTAATTATGCTCTCGATATCGTAAAATTTGAACCTCTCTCTGATACCACATGCTAGAAGTAATAGCACCGATCGAGACACTCGATCTTTGCACAGGGAAGCTTATGCGATTTACGATATGAGACATGACTAATTAATCATACGAGAAGGTTGAAGATTTACCTAAACGGAGAGGATTAAATATTCGACCAAGGGAGAAGCCGTAGTCTTCCTAGCGACGACTGGTGGACGTCGATCATCACCGTTGAACCTCCTCGAATATACACAAGAAAAATCCTAGATTTTTCTCCTCTTAATGACTAAGGCAAGAAACTAATTTTTCTTCCTTTTAATTTATTTGTGGCGCAAATTGTGATGTATATTTGTGCTATGAGGAACTCTCTTTATATAGGAAAATAACTAGTCAAGAGAGTTATCATTTTCACACCACAAAAACCTATTCCCATATGGAAAAGATATTTTTGCTAAAAAAATAAGAGATAATTCCTAAAAAATATATCTCTTAGGTTTCCATTAATTATCCAACAAATAGATAATTAATTAATTACACATGAGACATAATCTATAAAAATTTCTTTTCCTAAATTTATCACAATGTGGCAACATACATGTCATCATTTTAATAGAAAATGTCTTTTCTATTTTACATATTATTTACTAAATAAATAATATTGCATATTCATTAAATAGACTAACTATTTAATTTATTCTCGAGGTTCCATAAAACGAGAAAATACTCAGCGTGTTAGAGCCAACCCGGGGGACCATGGACCTATAACCAAGAAATACAATAAATTGAATAAAATATTAATCGAACAGAATATTTCTACTCAACTTATTAATTCCGGAATTACGCCACAATAAATCCGAGACAGAACTCTATCGATTATAGATATAACTTATTCTCAATAAAAACGAGTCAAGTCGATGAGTGTCCATTTATATAATCATTACATACAAACTAACCCTCCATATACTATCCATGATGAAGTAGGATTATTTTCGTAAACCTTCTTCAATACATCTTATCCTTATTTACCATTAACCCACTAGTGATCAATTAGTTCATAACCAACACGAACTCCCGGGATCGATTTGTTTTGTAGGATTAACAAATAAGGGGATTCTCTTTCTACTTCCCGCAGGAAGGATGGATTTCATATCTGTGAGACACACAATTCCCACTCATTCCAGAATAGTGCCAACATGAAAGTGATTCGGACCGCGCCTCTTAGCGATCCTTAACGAACATATCAAACCCTATCCTGAAACAAGTAGGAGTCTGTAATCACTTCAGGATTAAGGTTAATCTGTATATGATCATCTTGTGATTTAATAAGATTTCTCAATCACGGAATTATATGAGAAACTCGGATTAAATCGGTCCAGTCCTATATGATTCTTAACATATATAAATGCCCCACTTAGACAACCAATGTCGACGGTCCGGATAAGACAGTCTCACCATAAAGTGTTCTGGACGCATTAATGGTGGTTTAATCAATAGACCCCATACTTTGATTAACTTCACCACGGACTAACATTTCAAGTGTATCACCATAAACTTAATCCTCATGTGTGACACACAGACTAAGTTATATGGCTACATAAGATACGACTTAGGGTTTTTAGCAGTGCATTACTTATAAGCACGAAGCAAGTAATAAGATGAGAATAAATCTGTTATTTATTAATTGTAAAATTAATTACATAAATTGTCTTTCGGGCGTCACTTCCAACAATTTGGTTATAAGGACACAAATTAGATAGATAGACTTAAATACCCTTAATGAAAAAAATAATAATAAAAAAGGGGAGAAGAGGCGTACCTGACTGTGTTGTTGTATTATTATTATTATTTATTTATTTATTTTTATTAAACACACGCTATTGCTGTTTGTTTTTTTTCCTGGAGGTTGTAACTTGAAAGTGTGGTATTTTTTTGTTTTTGTCTTTGCTTTTTTTAAAGCATTTTCATGGCAATATGAAGTGTTCCAAAAAATATTATTAAAAAAATGCAGAAACATTTATGAAGAAGGCCTCTTCTTCTTCCTCATTCTATCAAAAAAACCAAAAACAAAAACAAAACTATCGGAACGGTCGGAATGGAGATGGATTTCTACTATCAGCATATAACTTATATAAGGTGTTTGATAAATAAAACAACAATCCTAAAGTGTTGTTTTTTCACATAGTAAGAATAATGTATGGAATCAGATGTATAATACTCATTTGATCCATTATGAAATATATACAACAACAAAGAGGAATTATCATCGTCTATTGCTACATGAGGTAATGTAACACACTCTCTTGAGTTAAAACATGGATGAGGGAGTGTTGGCGATTCAGATGAAGGTTGTCAATGGTCTATTTAACTGCAAATTGGTTGTTCTTATCCTTATCTATTGCTACTGCTGCCGTAACGAAGATGCCCACCTGTGGGAGCATCGGATTCACCATTTCTTCCCAATCCAATAACCTATATATATGTACCCGTAACCCTGACTTTTTTATCAGATTAATTCTCTTTTTCTTTTGATGTAAAAATTGAATTAAAGAGGTTTAATTAATCATTGAATTCAGCGGTAGCAGCCTTTCTACGTTGGCTCTACCACCACCACCGTGGCAAGGTGATTGCTTGCCCTTAAACGCGCACTGCAACGATGTATCAACTGTTGTCAGCGTTTTCAGAAGCACGGATGGAGAAGCTTATCGAATTAATAGGAATGAAAATAGGCCTATGAATGGAGTAGCTTATCGAAGAAGAAGAAGCAGAAACGCCGCCATTCTGCTTTTGAGGCCTTGCGGATGTGAGTTCACAGAGATGTTCCGCATTTGTAACTAAGGGTAATTTAGGAAAGTTAATGAAAATGTGTCCTTATAAAAGATTGTCTTTTTTCCGTGTCCTAAATACTTGTTAAATCTCAAAAATGGTCCTTATAAACAAATATCTATTAAAACAAACACACACACACAAACAACTTTTAAACCCATATCTGCGAAGTCATACCCTATCCTTGTTATGCACTTTTTTTTTTGTTCTTTTTATAACGCATTCACGTATTTCCAATCCATTTGTTTGAGTCTAGTTTTGTTATGCTCATATTTTTTATTGTAATAAAGTATCTGGAATATAATATCTACGATTTTCTTTTGGAATTTATTTTATCGGTTTATTTAGATTTCAAAAATGAAGGCAGATCCCTCCGTTGGACGTTGCAAATGGTAAAGCATGGTTCCAGTCATTAGAGAAAATCGAAAAGATTTTTTGACAAGAAATGAAATAGCCACAGGCTAAGAGCCAAGAGCCAGGAGCCAAAATACCCAAGAGCGAGGAGCGAAAAGTCGTGGGTGTCAAAAAAACCGTATCATCTTCTTTCCTGACATGCATTCATTGCCTCCAACCCCAACAACATTTAAGGGAGAGTAACAGAAGATAAAATCATCATCAGATAAAAATAGAAGATTGGAGATCGAAAGATAATCTTGTTATCTGAAAATAAAATTGGTTTAAATATTTGTGTTTATCTTTAATTACTTTATCAAATAAAGTAGTTCGTATTATCTTATTTATTTATCTTATTATTTGTCTCCTGTATAAAGGAGGAAACATTGTATCAATTTAATCAATTCAATAAAACCACAAGTTCAAAGTCTTTACGTTTCTGCTCATTTCTTATTTTCTTCATCTTTATCGTACAAGAAAGCTCATGATGACCTAAGTGCCAACAAAAATTACAGTAAGAGAGTAAAGTTCATTATTTATCAATTTTGTTTGCCAAAAACCTTGCCCTTCTTCATTTTGAACAAGTTATGTTCGCGTAAGTTATGACAAGGTCATTGTTCTCATAATAGACAATTAAGGACTTGGGGATATTTTTTTTAAGAAACATGTGGTATTATGTATTAAGTGAAATCAGCAAAACAACTCATAGTTACATGGGAGAGAGGGAAACTACACCCAAAGATTACACCCATTTAAATTGAGGCATTCCTTTGCAAGGAGATATGCAGAAACATTCCCTTGTCTCTTAACAAAGGAAAATGAATAGGAGACAAAACAAGGTAAAAACTTTTTGATGTCTTCAATGATGCCTCCCACCGGTGTCCGATCTTCCAACTGAGCAATAAGACATTGATGTATGATAAGTGAGTCTCCTTCAAAAATCACACGGAAGAAACCCCAATCAATAGCATAAAAGACCGCATGATAGATAGCAAGAGCCTCTCCAGCAAGAGTATCAAAACAACCATCCAAACGCATAGAGAATGAATTAATGACTTCCTTGAGAATCTCGCAAGAGACCTCCAACTGCAGCTTTACCAACTTTGAACGCTGCATCAAACATTAAATTTAACCATACTTGAACCAGGCGGCTGCCAGACCGTGCAAGAAGGGTCCGGTCTAGCAGAAGAGATATGGCGTGAAGTAGCTAAAAAGTACTCTTTTGCTTCAGTACTAATTGGTTTAATATCGAAGTAATATGTATTTCTTTGCCTTCGTGAATCTATGCACATCTTGACTTCCAAACATTCGTGCATACAAAATGTATAGCATCGTGCTCCTCCACATTAACCACCATTAAGTTATTAAGGTCATGAAAAGACTTGAACCGGTAGTTTGCCCAAAAAGTTCCACTATTATAATTCTTCCACATAGCTCGAGGAATCTTGCATTCAAATAAGCAGTGCCAAGTAGTCTCATCCACTGAATTGCACACTTGACACCTTCCATCACCTATTCCCCTACTTTGCAGACCTTTTTCCATAGGTAAAAAATTGTGCATGAGTTTTCATATAAAATGCTTAATTCACGGTTTTACCTTAAGATACCACAAAAAATTCCAAGTCCTCTCGCTAGAAACTGAACTTGAAGGATAATGGTAATTAGCCACCTAATCTTTCAAGTCGCGAGCTAAATGGTATCCTGATTTTACTGTGTAGACTCCATTATTAGAGAAATACCACATGAGCTTGTCTTCCCGAGGGCCACACGGTAAAGGGGAAAGAATATTCTCCACCTCTAGAGGATTATTATGTGCATTAATAGCATCTATTTTCCATCTTCAAGTATGTGATGTTATTAGGGAACTCACTTTTTGAGGAAGAAACTCAGGATGTAAAGGGTGGGCCCGGAAGGAAGGAAAGAGGGGCAACCACGGATCTTCTCCAATTTTTACTTGATCGCCCATACCAATACGCCATCTTATCCTTGAAAGATAAGGTCTTTTCCTTTTAATATGCTTCGCCAAATAGCTAAGGGGTCACGGTAGTGGATGCTTGTTTAAACTCTCGTGATTCAAAATACTTTCCTTTCAGAACACGGGCTGATAGGGAGGAAGGTTCAATGAGAACTCTCTAAGTTTGCTTAGCTAATAGGTCCAAGTTAAAACATTCAAGATCATAAAATCCCAAACCTCCGTCAGATTTCTTTCTAAAACAAACCTCTCACGGCTTCCAATGTATTTTTTTGTTCCCATCGGTTGAGCCCTAAAAAAATTTCCGGATCATGATTTCAAAGCGAGAGATTAAATACTTTGGCAAAGCGAACCACTGCGTTACATATTGTGGAAGAGTCTGCACTACAGATTTGATGAGAATTTATTTTCTTGCTAGAGATAAAAACTTGCCTTTACAGTTTTTGAGTTTCTTGTGGATGCGGACTTTTATATATCCAAAAATATATGTCTTGCTTTGACCGATCACAAAGGGAAGACCCAAATATTTTCCTTCATTTGTTCCAAAGGGTACATTAAAAAGTGAAGAGATCTCTATTCGGACATTCTGCTTTACGCCCTTGCTGAAATAGATCGATTACTTGCTTAAATTTATCTTCTTCCTTGAGAATTGTTCATAAAGTACCAAGATATCACCTATAGCAATACAAGCCTCAATAGTTGCCTCTCAGAAAATGAGACTATCATCAGCAAATAAAGATTGCTCAACTCACAAGGATTATTTTTTCCAAAGGAAACCCCATAAAGAGCCCCGGAGTTTGTAGCACTATGTATCGTAGATTTAAATCCTTCAGCACAAAGAATAAATAGAAAGGCAGAGAGATGGTCTCCCTGCCTAATACCCCGAGTCGGGTAAATCTGGGGTGAGGGATTACCGTTTGCCAGAACATGATACGAGGAGGTTGAAATAAATTGATAAGCCGTTTCTCTTGATAGCTCAAAAGCGATGCCCCGCAAATCAGGCGGCCACTCACCCATGAATAAAGCTTGCAAAGCACCGGCGTGAAGAACCTTACAATCTGCATCATCAAAATCCCAAAGTGACTAATAATGAGTAGCGGGATTGAACCGATGAAGGTGAAAAAAGTTATTGATAGCCTCCGGGGTAAAAGGAATAGAAACACGACAAAGGGAATCAGAGGCGGTGCCTTCCACAAAAGCATTTTCCAATAAGACTGCATAAAATTCTGGTACTATAGTAACATTGATCCGTCCTCGAGGAGTTGCAATCAAGTATCTCCACCCGGACAAAGAAATACGGAGCCTAGAGCCTCCCCCAATCTTGCGCGTATTAAGACCTCTCTCCCTCTAGATCGGGCAAAGAATAAAGTACAAATAGAAATTAGCACAGGCACCACGAGATGCCGTGTCGAAAAAGGTCGTCGAAACATTGGAAGGAGAGGACATGGTGATAAAGAAAAAAGAGAAATAAGGAAGTTTTTTTTCTACAGAGATTGCAAGTGTGTTAAAGAAATAGGAATGCTCCCCCTTTTATAGATAAAAATGAAATGAACCCATGGTCAAGATTGAAGGGATCGGATGGCTTGAATTTAAAGAATCTTTTTGAATTCCAAATTTCAAAACCGCTGTAATTATTTCACAGTTATCAAAGCTACCATCATTATTTCACGGCTACTGAAACGGATGTAAGTTCGGAAAAGTCACGCGTACGTTTTAGCCAACCAGAGGTCATGACATCTCATCTCCACTGCCACGTCTGACACGCAACAGAAAAAGTCTCGTTCTTACCCGCAACCACTGTAGCAGGTATAACCCACCCGGGCCTGCAGATAATTTAAAGAGGGGGCCACATACGGGAATTTTGAAACAGGCTCTAAGTTATTTCAATCAATCCCGCTAATGACCTTGCTTGAAACAAATGGCCGCAAATTGAATTTTTTAGTTCAGGAGCTTCAAGTTCAACGAAAACAGATCAGATTTAGGTTCAAATTATTTTTAGCGAGCTCGACATTAAGCGCTCCCAGCCTCCCCAAAAACATGGGGGCCACGTACGGGAATTTTAGACTTAAGAGTATCATGTTCGACAAAAGCAGGTCAGATTTTAAGTATAAATTATTTTTGGCGAGCTTGACGTTCCTTTTTCTCAACCTTGCCAAAAACAAAAGGGCCGCATGCCCATGTGCTATATATCAGACTCGAGTAGCTGACACAAAAAAGATAGAATATTTTGAGCAAAATGAAAATACCAAAGCAGAGCAGAATGTAAAGGCGGTCCTACCACACTTGAACAAGATAAAGCATGCACTCAATATAAAAGGCCAAAGCAGCGCCACAAGTCTACTACCTAATTATTACAAGAAAGAAAAGTGTTTGATGAATTGCGAAATCAACTAAGTTACAAATCAAAGCTCGGAAAGGCCAAGGCCAAATAAGTTCATAACATTACAACCAGAGAAGAGGAGTCAAGCTTGCTTGTCAGAGGGGGGAGTACTTCAATATCTATCAGGATCATCTTCTACACTCTTTTCGCTGCTGCCACCGCTATCAGCACCCTTGGACCCGCTATCAGCCTCATCGTCAAGCTCCACAGCATCTTGGGCGGCCAGGTCTTCCCACTCCTTTATCATGGAGTGAATGTTGACCTCGTTGACTGGAGGAAGAACCCAAACCGGTGTGTTTTTCTCCTTTTGGCTCGATTCAAAACCCGCCAACTGTGTGGTAGTAAAGGGAAGACCAGGGTGGAAAACCCTCAGGGATGGATCATCCTGATCGTTGTGCTCCAATCTCACTGAGTTTTTAGATCAGGGATCTCAAGACCATGAGCGTTCCATACGCACCGGGCCATGTGGAAAAACCCCTGATCATACCTGTCCAGCTCAGCTTTCTTCAACTCCTTGGGATGCCTGGTGATAGCGGAATCGGTCTCACTTAACTGATCCAGGAGTCTCTCTATTGTTTTCCGTGCTTTCTCCAACTTGAAGCAGCCTTATCCCTCTTAGACTCAGCAGACTTCTGCAGATAGCTAGCATCATTGGCCTTTTTTTGTGAGGCCTTCATTATCAATTCGAAGCCGGTTGATCTCAGCCTGGAGGCAAACAACCTCTGATTGAAGGACCTCTTATCTCTGACAGCTTGACTAGCTCGCTCTGCTTCGTCGGTCAGCTTCTTTCTCATCTCGTCGGCCTGGGAAAAGATCCGTTTGGACTCTTCATGTTGTGCCCACTCAGCCTGCACGAATTTAGTGGCAGCCTAGAGAAAAAGATATACATCAGTTCACTAAGAATTACCGGTAAAATGATTAAAAGAATAAATGTATGGGGATTATTTACCGTGCTCACCGCGATGCCAAACAATCCAAGTGCACTGCCTAGATGTTGAGCACTGTTTGAAGACTCGTTGAGGCGGTCGAGACCATTTTGTCCTCATGAACAATCCATGATACAATCCCTCTGCCTACTAGCCGCTGAGCCTCATTAGACAAATCAAACTTCAGATTTCTCAAAGGAAGCACATCGTTGATTGACACGCCCAGCTCACCTGACCGCATCAGGTTAAAGGGTTGTCTCAGAAAGTCAAGGTCCAACAAGAAAGCTGGTTTCCCCTAAGGTCTGATCGGAACCTTCTTTTTAGTGCGCTTTACCGGCACCAACTCAGATCTTTACTCCTTGCCCCTACCAATATCTTTGATAGGGAATTTTGTCGGATTGATAGTCTCCCTTGGATCGGCCTCCACGGACTTAGAGGCATCAACAAAATCCTCACTAGACTTGGCCGCAAACTCAAATGACTTAGTGGTCTCAACAACGCACTACACCAAAAAAAGGCGTTTAAGGGTGTTTCAAAACGCCCTATATATGAGTCTATCGGGGCGTTTTTAATCTAGGGGCGTTTTCATAAAACGCCCTTTCTGTCGACGTTGTAATAGGCAAAAACGTCCTAACACGGCCCTGATGAGGCGTTGAAACGCCCTAACACAACTCTGATGAGGCGTTTGAAAACGCCAACACAACTCGGATGGGGCCTTTGAAACGCCCTCAATAGATGGTATTGATGCAAGTTCAAGCGCCCTTATTGAGTCCGAATGAGGCAGTTTAAAATGTCATAACATGTGCAAAATGTAACGGTCAATAGAACCCTATTAGGGCGTTCTAAAACGCCTCATTGGAATTTTTTAATAAAAAAATAATAATACCTTCATGTCAATATATATATTTATCCTTTTCCATGCATATTCAACCCTCTACTAAGAAACAACTTAAATAAAGGCTTCCAATACAACTGTTCTCAAGTGAAGAAGCTTGGATTTACACCTTAAGTCAATTAAAACATGCATTTACAAAACATAGAACTAGGGCTGTAAATGAACCTAAGTATTCGATTCGATCCGAAGTATTCGGCTCGAAGAAGCTCGATTCGGGCTCGTTTCGTGGGTTTGAACTTCGAGCCGAACCTTACAAATTAGATATTCGGTGGTCGAGCCGAACATGTTCGAACATGTTCGGCTCAGATATCATAAATTCATATACTGATTCGAGCCGAACATGTTTTTTAAAACCGAGCCGAACATGTTCTGATTTTTTTTTAAAACCCAGTTCGAGCCGAACCGAGCCGAGCTTTTTTCCCCAAATACCAGACCGAACCCGAGCCGAATAATGAAAATATAAGGCTCGGCCATTTCGAGCCGAGCCTAAGGTTCAAACACACCGAGCCGAGCCGAACCCTGCCAGGGTTCGGTAGGGTTCGGCTCGTTTACAGGCCTACATAGAACTGTGTTCAAATCTTCTCCAAATATATCATCACAGAACATATCATTTGACCTCTCACTCTGCAAGTTTATGGTTTATGGTTTAAGGTTTCAGTTATCAGAAAATAGAACCAAATACAAGACTAAAAGGGGAGGGGGGACATTGCACCAAAGCATAGAAATTTCTTTACAGTAAAAGACGAACCTTCGGATCACCAGCCCCAAGACCAACAGTATCAAAAGTCTCTTGAACAGCAGGACCACTTGGTTGAGGATATAACCAGATTCAAAAGAAGGCCTAGCATTCAAAAAACATAAAAACATTACCAAGGAATCACCACCAAGTCATCAATCAACAACCAAACAAAAAAATGATCTCCGAAGGAGATCCCAAGCTAACATAAGCAAATCATCACACCAAAGCCATACTTGCCTTAGATTTAATCTCATTCTTCTACATATGTTCATAGCCTTTTTGTTATTATGAAAGCATGCACAAAGAGTTCTAATAAGAAAACAAACCATACTTCACGTTTCTTGGACCAAGGTTAAACATCCAACATAGTAGTAACTTCAATATAGGGAATAGAAATGCAAAAACCATGAAACAAGAAGGGCCAAACATGGCTTTAGTGAAATGGAAACAAAACTACACTGAAATAATCACCTGTAGAAGCTCCCAACCAGCACCATGACCAAGATCAAGAAAGTTGACTGCTTCGGCCAAACGGTCATCCGCTAAAAATCTGCCATATAAGGGAGAAACAAGAATGCATCAAATACATGTGCATATACACACACACACACATAATACATCAAAATTGAACAGTCTCAGCATTTTATATGCATGTGGATTCTATCAAAACCTATGTGGCTGATAACTTACCAAATCTTTCTTTTGTTTACTACTAAACGTTTTCTCCGATTCCCTGCACATGTTTTTACCAATTCATGTGGTAGTATAATCTCTCAGTAAAAAAAGGCTGAATACAGCAAAATCTTTTGCTTTAATTATGATACTAAAAGTGTGTCAATGAGAAATGCTCTTATTCTCTAGCAGCTACAATATCGAGCTTGAAAGTGCTTTCGAGAAGCCTCTGCGTAATTTCAGATAATAACAAATTAGACATCATTTGGCAGAAGTAGAAATGGCTTACTTAACTTACATGCAGAGAAAGTAAAGGGGCAACATACCCGAAGAGAAAGGCTGTCCATAACACCAACTTCACAAAAAGGAATAAAAGCTAAGCAGGCAAACAAAAGTCCAGCTTCATATCTACAAGAATAAAAATATGTAGTTAATTTTTCATCAAGGGTGCATTTACCTTATCAATCTTCTTCAACCACCAAAAGAAAAAATCATAAGTATGTTTGCAGTGTTGTCATCTACTTCTTTGAGACTACCAGCTGTAGAAACATCACTAGTAGTCGTGGCTTGCGAATTCAAGCCTTAACATTCTGTCAAATTCCTGCAGAAGTGAAGACAAGCATAGTAAGAGAATCAAAACGAAACAACTGAGTGTGTTGTTTGTTACATTTATACATAAACCGTCTCATTCACCGTTTTTTAAGGGTAAGAAGAAGCAGTGAGTTACCTTTGGTAAGGAGGAATCATAAGCATCAACAGTCTCATTCACCGTTTTTGGGGTGTGTTTCTTGGCCTTCCTTTTTTTCTTCCTGTGGTGTTCCCCATTGCACAAAGAAAATAAACAAAAGTCAGATTCTTGAAGAAGTATAATAGCTGGTGTTTGTATAATTACAGGAATGCTATCTACAACTATCAACCAGTTCTAATTATCCGGAATAAGAAGAACACATGCTATATACACTAAGAAATCTCAAATATCAAAAGTAAATTGATCCTTACTTTTGATATTTGATATAACAAAAGTAAGATATAGATCAAATATTTTCATACTGAAGTTGGTAGAGAACATGTTTGATTATATCATCTTTATTCCCAAACACTTGTGAACTGTCAAGAATGCACAGAAAACATAACATAGCCACATTTGTAGCCGAAAACAGAGCCAAAAAAATGCTCATCTAATAATCAAGATTTTTTTAAACATTAGTAAGATACGTTTATCGATGACAACTTATCTACCAAGATGAATAACAAAATGTCACAAGCAGATAATATAAAAGTATGATTCAGCACATCAAACAATGATCAATCCAAGAATATACAAGGCTGCATCCATTTTAGGCTACTTACAGATTCAACTCGAAAAGCTCAGTGCTCGAATCCACTCAAATGTTACATGAATCTCTCAAGATTAATAACAGAATGATATTACTTTCCAGTCAACCTAGAGTACTTATCCTTACATGCCAAGATACTAGAGCAACATGTTCATATATAGTTTCAGCAACTGACTAGGAGGGTATGTGCTATTTAGTCTTAACATCACTAAATCAAATATTTCCACTTGTTTCTTACCTATTAGGAATTTCCTAGTTACCCACCTAACAACTACTTTTGTGTTCGTATATTATCAATAAACGAAGGTCTTACCATTACCATTTCTACAGGATACTTCTGCTTTCCCATTGGATTGATGTCACTTTTCGCCATATGCTTTGGAGTGCTTTTTGCTTTGAGGAGTATATTTTTGAAAGTTGTGTGTCAACACCTCTGTTCTCTTTCCGTACCTTCAAGATGAAGGGATTGTAATGTATCAGAAATCTCTTCAATGCCTTCAAGAGCAAATAACCAATCTTTCAACTCTATCAGAATATCCACATCATCTGGAAGACCCAAATGCAGCTTACCGTTATTCATTGCTTGGAATCTCCATATACGAAACATGAGGCCAAATTGAGAAGACAGAAATACAGAATAATAATAAAAAAATGTGCAAAGTCAGAGGGCTTACGATTAGCACTTTCTCTGAGTTCATCCATGATGGGAGCTGAATTATAAAGTTTCGGGAAAGGCCCAGGAAATAGCTGTTCAAAGCCACTCCAGGGCCTCCATCTGGACTAAAAATTCCAAATCTATGAAGCAGAGTTTAAGCATAAGTCATTCCTAGACCATGGACTCTGGTCCCACCGCTCTCGTGGCTCCAGGCTCCAGACTCGCCGGAGCAATCCCTCCCTGAGTTGTATCTGCCATATTCAAAACCTAATTTTCAACATTTGATTCCGAAATTCGGCACAAATAGTCAGAATTATACAAATTTAACGCATTTAATACAAGGAAAAAATAAAGAGATGGTGAGCAGTGAAGGGGGTTTGAATTTGGGGACTGAAATTAAATTTTAAAAAAAAATACTTAATGAGATGGCGCTTGTGATTGAGATTTTCTTATATAATAATCAGAATTAAAAAACAGTGGGAGTTTAGGCACGAGAGCAAGAGAGAATATTGATGAGAAAGAAAGATCTGACGCTGGAGAAGAAGGGGAAGGAGACATCTGAGATGAGAGGAATGGGGGAATTGAGGGGATGAAAAGTTAGAAACAAGGTGGGATTTTTACCCGCTTTCCATTTTTCGCGAAAAGAATGAGTAGTAAATAAATAAAACTCTTTCCATACATTTCAAACGCCCTTTCATCAATTTTTTAAAATAAATAAAAAATAAAACAACACATTTCACTGTAGCATTGTGCACCAAATTTGCTGAACGCCCCATTAGATGTATGAAAGGGCGTTTTAAATAAAATGTCTTACATTTATTGTCATAATAGGCCTATTTTGTAGTAGTGACGGTGACAGAACTCTGATGCCATGATGACATTCCCCGTACCAATCCTCATCGGTTACAATTTTATTGACCTCAAGGGTGGTTCGAGCATTGATCGGCCTCGGTATAGCCATGAAACTACAATAAGTTTTTCCAACGTCGAGCAGAGGCCTCCAACGGAAAGTTCTTTTCTGGGTCTTTCCATCGCAACTGATGACGGTCAACTTGATATCATATTTTACCCTCACATACCCCAGATTTGTGTTCTCAATGGGTGTATTATGCGTGAACTCATGGGTTAATTAGCTAAATGTCATTAAACCACGTCCGGAGTGACTAAATTGGTATTATGCGTATTAACAGTGTATTTTATGCATTATTTGCCATAAATAGAAGCTACTATGTGTGCTATGGTTTTATTGACAGATGAATGAGTGTACATAGCATCATTCAGGCTAGCTATGAGAGTTAACTGATAAAGAAGTGAACGGAGCTGAAAGTGGAAGTGTTTCGAGCGGATATTGGACCCAAAAATCTGATTGGTGATCTTGCAACACTGTTTTCGAAGGCTTAATGATGAATTGGGCTTGGACTTCTGGGAGAAACTTATAGGTCTTGAAACGAGGATTCCAACGCACTTTGAATATCTCAAATCGGAGTTACGTAGCCCAAGTTATGGTCAAAACACCGAAGTGTGGGCCGGCACCCGCGAGGCCCACTGTCGTAGCCACGTGCCCAGAAAGCTGCCAGAAATGCGTTTTCTTGCCCTCCAAGGATTAGGGTTTACCTTAGGTCGGTTTATACACCTATATAAGGCCATCAGAGTTGCGAATTTTGTATTCATCATCAATTTAATCAATCAATTCTATCATTCATTCATAAATCTTTTCATAAATTAGATACAATGTACTCTTTTGGAGATTAAAGTTTATTTTTCTTTTCCACTTTTCTTCCTTGAAAATAAATCATGAGTTTCATTATTGAATTGTGCTTGGTTTATGTTCTTCGCGGATCAATCCAATTGGCGGTGTGGAAGCGAATTGAGGGGTGAGTGCGTGATTTGCGTCAAAGCATACAATCAACTATGAATTAATTAAAAGAACCTTAATCTTTGTTATTCGATTCGTTAATATTAAATGCAGATTTAACGGATACGTTCTACCACAGTCGCTGATGTGATTCTTACGAATCAAATCCTTTGTTTTGCCCAGGAAGAAATTGAAGGTAGTCAATACGAGCTACGATCCGCGCCTTAGACCAAGACTACGGTTGGAACGCCAAAACGTAATGCTCACTTACGTTGATAAGTTCTCAAAGGGGGCGATCCTCCAATCCAAGAGAATCTCACACACAAGGTGCACAATTAAGACAATGCTTAATCAAATAATATTTCACTCAATGTAGGTATATTGATGTCTTCTAAAAGAACAAGTAGAATGCCTTTATATAGGCTACAAAATAAGAGACAAATAACTTCCTAAGAATGTGGACAAATTACTTAGTAATTTTCGCCACTTTATTTCCTAGTGGGCCTAACTTGCAACTAATAAGCCCAAATGACATTTATTTGCTAAAAATAAACACTTAACCCAATATACTAACATATGGGCAACTTTTGACACGGGCCTAAGGCCGTTTTATTCAATAAAACACCGAAACTAAAATAAACAAAATAAATCACTATGATTGTAATTTAACCAAGCCCATCTTCATTGTCTTCAAATAATGCTTGGGCTGGATCACATCATTCCCTCCCAGTTGGGAAGGATCTGTCCTCAGATCAAAGGGATACTTGAAACCACCTGGATCAAATAGAAACCTTGGACCAACATACGCCAGTAGGTCCATATACTGAATACCACCAACAAAATAAAACAAAGTGAACAATGAATCTGTCCTCCTCTCGTATAATGAAATGGAAGCAACATAAAAATTAGCAATAACGAAATCCAACGAATTACAATTCAGGAGGAACGGATCAGAATAATCGTGTAAACACCGTAACGTTTTGAATAGCACCATCACGTCAACTGAGTTCACAGCTTCAACAGTTTCACCATCAAAATAAAGTGAATCATCTTGTACCTGAACGGAAAGATGAATACAATTGTGAATAGTTGGTAACTCCTCAAATTCCACAATCCTCTCACAAAGACTATATGAACATCTCAGAATAAGAATCTCGGTGACAACCTCATTCATGCGAACTTCAACCTCAATCGGACTTACGCCACCTCAACGACCAATTCACCTCAGTAGTAACAACAACAACATCGACAGAATGGAAGGTCAACATGAGCCTCGGTCGTGAGAACTGCCTCATCAACACTCTGTACCAACTCTTCTAAAATTTCGGTCTTTTAAAATCCACCACACCTCACATTCTTTCTCTGTCAACTCCTCAAGATAATTGTTACACGCAAAGATCCGGTCTAGCTTACTCTCCCAATCAAGATATACCAAGCACTACCGAACCCGCAAAACTAGGAAGCTTCATCTTTACCTGTGTCATATTATTATCCGGGATGAGCACATCTTCGTCAACATTTCCAACTGCATGATCACGGTTATTCGGAGCATGAAGTACACGGAGCGGTTGTCGAAGTCTAGGTACCGCAGCAATAGCAGCTGGTTGTGCAACAGCAGGTTGTGCACCACGATTAAGATTAGCCATTTGCGCTGTTAAAGTCTCAATAGAAGCCCTTATAGCAGTCATATCCGCAAAAATCCTTTCAAACTTTGCATTATTTTCGGCATTAAATGCCTTGCTAAATTCTTTGACAAGGGAAGCCAATCTCACTTCAAGATACTCATTACTCAAATTTTTAGAATGTTTAGAGTCCTCCATAGGATAGACAATAAATCCTCACCAAACTCTCGTGTTTGCACTCACCCTCTCTCTTGTGGAAAGTAAAGCACCCTTTTATGAACAAAGCAAAATAACAAGCAAAACGAATCTAGGCTAAAGGTGGGCTAAGACTCTGGGTAGGACGGGTGTTTGGTTATGTCGGATTACGTCACACTGTGGACGTCGTTTAATGATATGGACGGGCGTCCGGATAAAATTTGATGGTTACGAGAATTAGGTTAACGGTGGTGGCGGCTGGGAATTTAGGTCAAGTTTATGTTTGCTGTTGGCTGTATACGGCAACAAAGCTGATTTCAGGCATGATAAATTACGAATTTGAAGTTGCACAAAAGAGATAAAATTTAGATATGGAAGTGTACTATTCAATCGCAAAATATCAGAATTTTTGGACGTAAATGGAAGATTTTACGGATTTTAAGGTAAGCATTGGTTTTCGGGCAGTTTGTAGATATAAACTGCAGAATTTTCAACAATTTTTTTGAATGGACTCCGGGAGAATTTCGAAAATCACAAAGAGAAAAGTTGTAAGAAATTTAATGATCTACAACTTTTATCTTAACCACTTTTCGATTTGAGAATGTATTAGGGGTCAAAACACAAGAATACGAAGCTGATCACAGGATTTGACGATTTTGACAAATTTATTTGTTGACACTTTTGAACGATTTCCACTGAGAATTTAGAGAAACACAAAGAATGAAACTTGTAGATAACACAAAGAACTAAAACATATAATTTTTTGGAATTTGTTTTTGGAGTGAAACTGACGACGAAAAGAAGAACACGAAAACTGGAAAAACAAAAATTTCTGGGGATGTGGAGAACACAATTTGATGAACAACGAAGAACGAAAATAAAATGAAAAGCGAAAAATGGATATTTGATTACCGTCAATTCTGAGCTCGATACCAATCGATGTGATTCTTACGAATCAAATCCTTTGTTTTGCCCAGAAGAAATTGAAGGTAGTCAATACGAGCTACGATCCGCGCCTTTAGACCAAGACTACGGTTGAACGCCACAACGTAATGCTCACTTACGTTGATAAGTTCTCAAAGGGGGCGATCCTCCAATCCAAGAGAATCTCACACACAAGGTGCACAATTAAGACAATGCTTAATCAAATAATATTTCACTCAATGTAGGTATATTGATGTCTTCTAAAAGAACAAGTAGAATGCCTTTATATAGGCTACAAAATAAGAGACAAATAACTTCCTAAGAATGTGGACAAATTACTTAGTAATTTTCGCCACTTTATTTCCTAGTGGGCCTAACTTGCAACTAATAAGCCCAAATGACATTTATTTGCTAAAAATAAACACTTAACCCAATATACTAACATATGGGCAACTTTTGACACGGGCCTAAGGCCGTTTTATTCAATAAAACACCGAAACTAAAATAAACAAAATAAATCACTATGATTGTAATTTAACCAAGCCCATCTTCATTGTCTTCAAATAATGCTTGGGCTGGATCACATCAGTCGCGGTGGTCTTTACCGCAACCGCGAGATACCTAGTAAACCCTAATTCTGTGGTTCGGCGTCAGCTATGTTGATCGACAGATCTAATTTACATGTTTTTAGCATGATCACCTAATTGCATGTCATTGTAAATTAACATGAAGAAGTATTAGTGAAATGTTAGTTTGGACATAGTCTGATCAATCCATAGGAACGTGCTAGTCAATCAATGATAGCTGCTTACGGAGGTAATCGGTCTGCGCCGGAAATCTCTAATACTTATTGTGTGTGAGTTAATACATCCAACGAATGAGGTTAACTGCACATAGATTGTCTGATGTCCTGTCAATGGAAGTAGATAGGGTTAGGAGAATGCACTCGTAACTTAATTACAAATATGGATCAGATAAGGATTGAGGGGAGATTAATTGTGAAGAGTTTGGTTAATGCCTTTTCAATATATGATTGACCATGGGTTTATTTGCATCTCGTTTATTTACTTTTCTCTTATGTTGGTCAATGACCACCCTATCCGGTTGACCTATGAATTGTGGTTATGTTTAACATTATTAAATAATAGTCTCTGTGGGATCGACCTACACTCGCCCTTGTTATACTACGATTGACCTAGTCCTCTTGCTAGTATTAAGCGACTTACATGCGATCAAGTTTTTAACGCCGTTGCTAGGGACTATTTATTTAATTATTCGGCATAGCCATTAATTTATAGTTAACCCTTTTAATCTGTTTTTTTCTTTCAATAATCGAATAAAAGTGTGAAGGTTTTTTTTTCATCGCCATGTTCCTAAGGCTGTTGAGCTAAGGATGTGCGGGAGTTTTGTTTTTACTTCACATGATTATTCAGTTATTATTTTGAGTCTTGAGTCTTTTTTTATTTTTATTTGAAGTCTTGTAATAGTTTTGTAGTGTTTAAGTAATAAAGTTGT
This sequence comes from Gentiana macrophylla, assembly GCA_026214975.1. Taxonomy (NCBI): domain Eukaryota; kingdom Viridiplantae; phylum Streptophyta; class Magnoliopsida; order Gentianales; family Gentianaceae; genus Gentiana; species Gentiana macrophylla. The sequence goes on from CM047812.1 coordinate 58,712,738, forward strand.
TATGTATTGGCTTAAATTGTTTATTGCACTTCTTCTTTTTAGTTGTGCAATTTACCGCCACATGACATAATGATTTTGTTACTTATTCGCGTCTCATGGTAATAATGGCCTTTGTGCAAGAATTGTTTGTATTAGCTGACCTAGCGCAGATTAGTCCTTTAGAGAAAACAACTTTTGTTCCAGTTCACTGATATGATTCGCTTCAGACAGTTAACCAAGTTCTTCTATTTTCCAAAGCTAAGTGTTTTTCTTCTTTCTATTCTTTTTGCTTTACTTTTCACATTGGGGACAATGTTGAGCTTTAAAGTGGGGGGTAGTCCTAACACCTAATTTGAAAAAAAGGGAGACACTTATACGCTTACTTTTGTGAATTTTGATGCAATTAATTAAATGAAATAAAGACCTTAAACCATTGAAATTGCTTAATTGCATACTTAATTCATTAATTATGAATAAGGGGTTTGTCAACTATTTGAAGTAGTTGTTTATTAATCATCTATCTTGTTGTGGATTCGACCTTTTTAAGCACGTATAACTCAATTCTTCAGTATGTAGTATAGATGACGTATTATTCTATTTAGTATGGAAGAATGAGCATGTGTTATGTTGAATGAAGTAGTGAATTATTAATTATTATTTTACCGTTGCATTCAATTTCTTAGCACGCAATCTGAGTGAAAAGTATTTGGATAAGATGAAGAGTTATCTTAGACCGAGAATCGATATTTGTCGGTGGATATAATTTAACCAATTGTTGTAGGATGAGGGTAGCAACAATGAGGCCACAAAAGGTAAAACGGGATACAACGGGCTTACGAGAGTGAGAGAAAAAAAGTTAGAAATCTGCCAAGCGAAGCCGATGGAGCGTAAAACACACAGCTATTGCATAAAAGAAAAAAAAGAAAAAGAGAAAAATATAATATAATAAAGGCAGTGAGGGAAACGAACTCGTAGAAAAAAGGGCACGACCCTCGCATAAAAAAAGAAACAAACGAGGATAACGAGTAATACTCGGCCCCCAAGTCCGTCCGTCCCAAGTGAGGTTTCATGTTGTTTGCCTGAGTCTGAAGACAAAATGAGCGAGTGTGCAAATTGATACGTAAAGGCTGTAGGGTCCCTATAACTTCATTCTTTTCTTGAATGCATTATCACAAAAGATTTATCACACGACACATTGATGCATTGGTAGGTGATGATTAATGGGAAACTGATGGATTTGTGCATGATGCATGTTTTGCCTGAAATCTTTATTGATATAGTGTGATTCTGTCTGCGTCATTATTGTTTGAGAGTTATTCACACACATGTCGGTTCTACTAAGAGATAATGCTGAATAGATTACTGATGGATATGTGTTGACCCTTATCTTATTTAGAATTCTTGAATGAGACTGTTCTTAATTAGTTTGTAATTGTTTAGTGGGTTTGTTTGATTTGGTTTTTGCTCGGGACGAACAAAAGTTAAGTGGGAGGTAGTTGATGACGGTCAACTTGGAATCATATTTTACCTTCAACATACCCCGGATTTGTGTTCTTTATGGGTGTATTATGTATGAAATCATGGGTTAATTAGCTAAATGTCATTAAACCACGTTCGGGGTTACTAAATTGGTATTATGCGTATTAACTTTGTATTTTATGCGTTATTTGCCATAAATAGAAGCTACTATGTGTGCTATGGTTTTATCGAGAGATGAATGAGTGTACGGAGCATCATTCAGGCTGGATATGATTGTTCATTGATAAAGAAGTGAACGGACAGAAAGTTGAAGTGTTTCGAGCAGATATTGGACCTGCGAATCTGATTGGTGATTTGGAAACGCTTTTTTCGAAGACTCGAAGACTTAAATGATGAATTGGGCTTGGAATTCTAGCACAATGTTATAGGGCTTGAAACAAGGATTCCAGCACTTTGAATCACCCAAATCAGAGTTATGTAGCCCAAGTTATGGTCCAAATACCGAAGTGTGGGCCGGCACCCGTGAGGCCCACTTTATCGTAGCTAACGTGCCGAGAGCTCCTGAAGCCGCCGAAACACATTTTCTAGTCCTCCAAGGATTAGAGTTTACCTTAGGTCGGTTTATACACCTATAGAAGGCCATAAGAGCTACGAATTTTGTATATATCATCAATTCAATCAATCAATTCTATCATTCATTCATAGATCTATTCATAAATTAGACAATGTAGTCTTTTGGAGATTAAAGTCTTTTATTCTTTTCCTCTTTTCTTCCTTGCAAATAAATCATGAGTCTTTCATTATTGAATTGTGCTTGGTATATGTTCTTCGCGGATCAATCCAATTGGCGGTGTGGAAGCGAATTGAGGGGTGAGAGCGTGATTTGCGCCATGGTAGTGTCCGGCTCCGATGTTTAATTTCATTACTTAGATTTGATCTTGTTCTTAGGATAGATCTTGAATATTCTTGCATCTAATCAACTATGAATTAATTAAACGAACCTTAATCTTCATTATTTGATTCGTTAATATTAAATGCAGAATTAACGATTATGTTCTCCCGCGGTCGTGGCGGTCTTTACCGTAACCGCAGGATACCTAATAAACCCTAATTCTATGGTTCGGTGTCAGCTATTTTGATCGACAGATCTAATTTATATGTTTTTAGCCTGATCACCTAATTGCATGTCATCGTAAATTAACATGAAGGACTACTAGTGAAGTGTTAGTTTGGACATAGTTTGATCAATCCTTAGGAACGTGCTAGTCAATCTACAATAGCTTCTTAGGGAGGTACTCGGTCAGTGCTGGAAATCTCTAATACTTATTGCGTGTGAGGTAATGCAACTAACGAAAGAGGATAACGGCACATAGATTGTCTAATGTCCTGTCAATGGAAGTAAACTGGGTTAGGAGAATGCATCCGTAGCTTAATTACAAATAAAGATAAGATAAGGATTAAGAGGAGATTAGTTGTGAAGAGTTTGGTTAATGCCTTTTCTTTATATGATTGTCCATGGATTTATTTTCATCTTGTTTATTTACTTTTCTCTTATGTTGGTCAATGACCACCGGATACCTATGAATTGTGGTTATGTTTAACATTGTTAAATAATAGTCTTTGTGGGATCGACCTTGACTCGCCCTTGCTATACTACAATTGACCTAGGTCTCTTGATAGTATTAAGCGACTTACACGCGATCACCAACCCACAAGACTGTGAATTTTGTTAATAAGCCTCTTCTCGTCAGCATCAAGAGTCTTAGGGACAACAATTGAATTATTCCTCTTCGTGTCCTGAAACCCATACTTGGGAAATAGCCATTCGACGCGGTCATTAGCAGCTGGGATAGTACCATAGTATCCTCCTTAAGTCATCACTTGCGGTCTCACTGCTGCTTGTGCTCGCCTCCTCTGCATCGCCATACCCATGTACATTGTCATTATCATCATCATCACTAGCCGAGCGGTCGTCACCGGACATCCTGAGAAAGGCAATTGAGCGATGTGGAGTCAGTAATCACCCAAACAATGGAAGCCGAGCCGAGGTTAGCGTGTCCACTCACCCTGACCTCTCGCCCTTCCGATTCTACGGTTCAAAAGGAAGAAGAAATGTCTAGCCTAAACACAAACATACAAGTACAGCTATGCAGGGACGATTACACAAGCGAGTCAACTATAAGGAAAAACACTCACTAAAGAATGCTCAAAAGGCACCCATAAATTGCCCGTGAATAACCCAGAAACCCAAATTTCAAAGTGAGTGTGAAAGCAAGACTAATAATGAAGTGGCATGCCAAAAAAAGAGAATGGGAATAACAAGCATAGAAACCTCAAACTACTCAACCAAAAAGGAGCTACCCTTTAGCTTCTAAATCAATCAATATTTAGTAAAACGAATGGCAAGTGACAAATTCAGGTTCAAACAATAGGGAAAGGACTAGAAATCAGAAGGAGAGAGAGTACAGACCTAAAAATGGGATGAAGATCTTCGCCAGATACTGGAAAAACGGTTGGAAGCTTCAAAGTCGAACCGGAAAGCTTCAATCTTGGACATAATACCCCATAACCTGTGCCGGAAAGCTCAAGAATTTGCTAAGATCTTTTGCTAAAGAATCATGAAATACGAAAAGTGTTTGTGGATTAAGGTTTGGCCCTTTTATAGACAAATGATTATTGATCCGACAGTCAAGATGTAAAAGATCCAATGCCTCAGATTCGGGCAGTCTTTTCGAATTTCAAATTTCGAAAAACCATCATCATCATAGAGCGGTTACCAAAATTGCCTCACCCAATTGTGGGACACGATCAGTCGCCTCAACTGTCCTATCACTTATGTAACCGAAACGTCTCATTGGAAGACGCACATAACCGTCGCAGCAGTTATAAGGGGATCAGACCCGCAAACAATGCGGCACCAAAGACCATTTGCTTAATACCGCGGCACCAAAGATCGTCAGCTTGATGGTGATGTCCCGTAGGCTAAGGCTACTCTCCACATAAAGCCACCAAAAGGCTAAGGCTACTCGCTACATAAAGCCACCAAAAGGCTAAGGCTACTCGCCACATAAAGCCACCAAAAGTCTGAGGCTACTCGCCACGTAAAGCCACTAAAAGGCTAAGGCTATTCACCATTCAAAGTTCATAAAACGCTATAGAAATCCGCCATCATAGCATACCGTAATGGCACCTCAAGGCAATCGATAGGCGAGCCATCTTTACTCCGCGTCTAACATTTCGGGAAAATGCTTAAGGCACGGAGTAAGGGGTCATTGATATGCCTGAACTGTAATCCGACCAGCGGATCCCCATTTAGGTCTGCCCGGCCACAAAAATAGTGGACGAGGCTTTCGACAACCATCATCCGTGACCCCACAGGACAGCTCGGGCTCGCAACCAACTGGACTCACCCCAAGGCCTTAAGCCTCATGCCGCATCAACTAGGCTAGGGGGCCGTCCAGCGAGCCCTTAAGGCTATCAGGTCTGCCAGATACCAAAGCCCACTACACTTAAAGGATGAAGCTACCACACGTTCGGAAATACAAGGACGCAAGAGAAGGCGAGGCCATCGGCTCCGCATCCCACTGACCCCACCGCGTTCTCGCAAGGTCTATCAGCATCTAGTTGTACTTGTTAGTCCTTTATTGTAATTTGCCAAACTTAGTCGGTGGCTCCCCTACAAATAGGGAACAATGTAACCATTTTACATACAAACATTAATACAGAAATACAAGCAAACTCTACCAAATTATCTACTCTCTATTCATATTTACACCACCAATATCGCCACCGTGCACTGCCGGTGTAACACCCAAATCACAGGCAGATATCCACCATTTATCCACCGCTATTTACCTATGATAATTTTGACGTTATCACTTAGGATTTAGGGCTGGAACCATAGCCGTATACTGGAAATGTGAGTATTTTTTTTGCAGTTGATACCATAGAAAAACTACATTGATGTGTCATTAATATAAAGACATTACAATCTGTTGTTGGAAAGAGCCTTAGGTACGCTCGTTGATAGAAGAGATGAACCTACAACATGTGATTTATTTGAGGAACCTGACAATATATGCACTATAAATAAATTTTAAACATGTGTTTATTCATTTCCTATGTTCTTTTCAAGTAGCGTATTCTTAGTTCTTAGATGCATATGGTTGAATATTTTTGCAATAATCATATGGAACAATGGTAATCCAAAGCATACGTTGTAACGTAAATAGTTTCAGATTCTTAGAAATGCACATTCACGTAATGGCGTTCACATTGTTTCATTTATATATGCGTAGGTATGATCAAGACGTTCATGGATAGGGTTACTTTCCAACTGCAATCCTTTGGTGTTCTTGGTAATTTCTTTGTAACCTTTCGTCGGCTTCGTATGGTTGGAAAAAATTCACATATACGCTTAATGCTAGCCAGCTGTATATCTCTACTGAGGAAAATACTTATTAATGCTACCATCATTTCTATACCTTTTCTAGGAAGAATATAAAGAGTCATTTTAACTTCGTAGAGGTTCTTCTTATTTCCGTCAGTTGGTGCAGTTCTTAATTCAACAGATGATTAATCCTTCAATTATTTCATATGGTGGATACAACCTCTATCTTCTTTAGTGTTTGTTGCAAATCAAACGCGGAGAAACGTCCGCCAATCACCATTTATGACAACTCCGAATATAAGAGTGAGATTACCCAAGGGGATGAATGTAGATGTGATTGTCGATATTCTGATGAAAGCCAATTCAAGACATGAACGTGTTGTGTCTTGAAGATATAGTAATGAGGAAGCTAGGTAATCAACACACCTCTTATGCATTGGTAAATCTTATGATTCATTCCGGTCTTAGTTCATTTGCAAAGGACTTTACGATGCATGTATTGTATTTGAACTGTGATAGTCTGCGTGTTGTATTTCAGTTGTGTTACTCTCATTTTTTTTCTTTCTAGCATATGGTCTGGCTTGAAGATTTTTTATGTGGATTCCACTATCGTCGTGGGCTACCGGCAAGCTTCTTTCTTAAAATAACCGAACATGGTTATTGTTGTTTAGCCCTTCTTCTGAATTTTCTAGCTTCTGGCCTTCTGAATGGTTTTTCAATATTTCTGGTTTGTTGTGTTACTTCTCATTTGTGCTTTGCACTTCATTCATAAAACAATTGTAAAGGTAATCATTTTTTTGTGTAGAAGCTTGTCAGGAAGAGTTGAAGGTGGACAAAAGCTGTAAAAATTTCAAGGTAATCATTGTTAAGCATACAATTTCTAGATACACACACACACATATATATATATATATATATATATATATATATATATATATATATATATATATGTAAATGGATTTGAAAATGAAATTTCATTGTGTTGCTTCCTTTGTAAATGCTAGCTTCAGTGTTTCTGGTAAATGGCGTGAAGGATATATCGACGAACCTGCTCTCTTTTTGACATATATATGTGCTGCTCATATTTTTTCTAATAAAAGTTCTCGTTCATTAAAAAAAATGTGCATCTCCCTTTAATAGCACACCTTATTATCCAAAGAAAAACATTGTGGTTCTTTGTCATGAAATTCCAGAATTAATTACTTCACTTCTTACGGTGATTTTATTTAGAAGTTTCATGTGAAAAAGTGACTGTTGTGTGATTGTGTCTTGTGGGTATAATTGTTGGATGCATAATGCTTCACACATTGCAGATAACTACATTCAATATCTCTTAAGTTGCCAATGGAGTAGTTGTGGAGGATAATGATTTTCTAACGGTACAATGCTAGCTTTTCACTTGATTGCCAATAATTCAGAGCACTTGCACCCCCTTCTCTAAATCCAGATTTTGTTTTGGATGTTGGCACCTTGCAGAAAAGCAATTCTTACGTCGTTCCAATCAGCTTGGGCATACTTAAAGTGCTAGAAAGTCATCTAGATATTACAACTGACACGATAATGAAGAGAATTGTGTCAAACCATGAGGCATACCGGGTTTTAAATCCATTCTATGCTTGCTTACCTTGCCTCTCGTATTCTTTCCTTTAAATAAATCTTGATTATGGTTTGGAGCATGTATCGTTTTCTCTTCATGCTTACGCCTTCTTATTGGCATGTTATACAAGGCATTTTTGCATCATTAATTATATCAATTTATGTGCAGAAGCGGAATGAGAAGAAAGCAAAAAGAGAGAAAAAGTATCTATTTAACTTCTTTTACATTATCTACCACAAGTGCTATAAAATGAGCAGTAAACATTGGAATTAACAGCTCCATTTCAGTTGTATCCACTTCCAAGTATGGAAAGTTCGTGCTTCATACGACCAAAAACCATATCCTGATGATGCAAACATGGGGAGCAATGGTCCATCCGTCACCATCTACCGTTATAGAGACTGGTCTTCGAATTCTCCAGAAAGATCCATCAAGTCCAGGAGTTTAGGAATCGCTATATCCAAAGCAGTGAAAATCTATATGAAAAACGTAGAAAAGACTGCACTAAGTGTTGGCTGGAGGAGTTTTTTGTAGCACACCAATTGGTTGAGGGGAATCTTTACTACTGCATTATTATCATGTATATCATGTCCAAAACAAGACGACAATACATATACACTATCGTCACATTGGGCACACTGCTTTGATGGGTAGCCGTGCCTTGCACGACATCTATAACACTATTAATATTATAAATAACAAGTTTACATTTTCTAGCCACTACACCATCTAATCACACCAATATATTTAAATAATCTTTCTAATTTTTTTTCTCCAATCACAGATGGCCACTTGGCCTGAATTCTGAGATATGGACTCACAACCAATATGGTTGCTCTAAGCTAGAGAATGAAATTAGAGTGAATTTTAAAGGCTTAGACATGCACATGAACCGACTTCATACACGTGACACTAACCAAGTCTAACCAGGTTATCTCTTCAAATGTGTTGAGTCGGGCTCATCTCAATATTGGATTTTATATGTCAGACGACTTTACCAATGCTTACCTACATAAGGCAAAGGTCGCTCTTATTATCGATTAACGACATGACGCACGTCGTTCTCTGTCCAACATGGCGTAGTCCGTCTGTGTCTTCTATGGTCAGGACGACGTATGATGTCTATGTTCTCATATTATTGACAAGATGCGGGTTCACCACGGCCGCTTGTATTCAACTCAGAGCAAGTTAGCCCCGACCTCAGTTGACAGTTACACCCCATTAATTGGACACCCACGATTCTATACTTGCTCCATGATTATCGTTGTCGTAGCCATGATTGGTCCATCATTGCCTCCAAACGGCTCACACTATCCAACATGACTTTAATGTCAGCACAATCATCACCCCCACAGGGGAGACCTGTATAATGGATCTTCATCCTCATTATTAAGATACGTATATTACATCACTACACGAGCCCTGGCTTACTGTCAAAACTTAGACATTTTTATATAGAATACTGACTTGATTGTTTGAGTGACTGTTATACCCTGAAAATTTTAGAAGGGTAAAAGATTAAAATAGAATTTATTTTATATTTTTCTATTTTATTTTTAACCTAAAAGATTATTTTAAAAAAAAGAATCGAAGGATTTTCATTAATGTTAATTAGTGGGTATTTAAGAGGAAATAAACCCCTAAATTATTCATTAGTTATACACGACAAATTTTATGAATATTGGAGGTGGGGCGACGCTGTACAAGGAAAAAAAAGGGTGGAACCCTGTTTTTCAAATTCGGGGTTTAACGGTTGATTTTCGGTGCAGACCATAGTAGAATAAATTGATCACCGCGAGGAGACGATTGTTTCGATACTAACCGTTATTTTTTTCGGTAAGTTTTCCTTCCTAGACCTAATTATAGATCCGTTCGTTCTAGAGAAAATATGAGATTTTGGTGAATTAGAGGATTGACTAACCGTAGCTTGTCGTTTAATTATCGTAGGATATTCGTAGAGGTGTTGGTTTGAGGATTCATGACTTTTGTTTCAAGATTTCGCTTTCGAAATACAAAAGGTAAGGAGGTGTTTTTAAGCAGGTTAATGAGTGGTCAACCATATTTAATTATGATAGTGATGTTTTATTACCGGTGTATATATTCTTGTTCTGGGCCGTAGCTTTAGTAAGCAGTGGTCAAAAGATAAAAAAAAGATGCAGGTGATGCGCAAGCTGCAGGAAAAAGAAGAATAAGTAAATGAAATAAAATTATAATTGGCTATGCATGTGATGCGTTGATCAAAGGGATAAATGAAAAAATGAAACAGAATAAAAAGTTGATTTAATAGATGCTATGTGGTGTGTATAACGGTAAAAGTGTATTATGTTAATTTTGTGCTTTTAAGTGTATTTCCTAATACGATGTGGTTTATATGTTCTTTTGGAACATTATATGTTAATTGGCAATGTCTAACATTGACTTCTGGTAGCCTTGGCTCAGCACCACAATTGAGACCCTCTGCGGGGAGACGGTGGGAGCACCGGAAAGCGTTATTTAGGCCTTGGGGGACATTGACTTAGTAGTCATTGATCATTTTACAATGTGCTAAGTAGCATAACTAGTTGTCTAGGACTAGAAGTCCTTAGGAAGCATTTTATGTGAATGAATCAGGTGGTTAGACTGAACTCGTAAATTACATGTGTATGTGTAAAAGCTAAAATGTCAATATCATTGGTGATGCACGTCTATTCTTCTTAGCATGGGACTATTACACTCCTCTACATGGTCTGATGCCAAGGGACCCGTGTGACTTCCACACGGGGGCCTAAGCCCTTGTCCTTGAGTGTGAGAGTGTGAGAGTGATCTCAATACAACCTGTGGTAGATTGTAGAACTTAACTTTTTGTATATGATATGCTATGTTGTGTGTAACCATTTCTTTACCCCTTTCTAAGTACGTATGTACTTACCCCCTCTTTTTTCTTGTTCCCACCCCAAGAAGGTGGTGTTTGTTGGTTGTTTTTGTGGCCACTGAGGAGTGACCCGGAGATGATGCAGATGAATGTTTACTTCTGGGTATAGATTCTCTTGTCCTTTCTAGCGATAGAAACAATGGTTTGAGTTTATGGTTAACGTTTTGTAATGGATACATTTTGCAATTGATGATTATAATAAGTCTTTGATGATGTAATAGATGCATCTTGTGTTACTTTCGATCGTTTTAGTAGTTGTTTAGTGCCCGAGTCAGTCATTTAACATTCCGCTTGTTCTCTGATGTCTGCTTACGTAGGGTATACGTGTATAATTAGATTACAAATTTAATTATATGCATGTCAGGTGTTCTTTTCTGGATAGAGACTCGGTATCTGGGACATGGGCGTCACAGTTGGTATCAGAGCAGCAAGTAACACCGTTGCATAGGATTTAAATTAAGAATAGTTGGTCTAGCTGTGCTAGGTATGTGAGATGGGAATCTTGGAGTTCGATCTTCTAAGTGTGGACCCTCTTAAGCTAGTTAGTTTAGAAACGAATCCTTTAACGTCGGAGTCTCTAAACTAAACCATGTTACTTAGGAATAAGTGAATCCCTTTAAGTACAGCTTTGGGATTGGAGTCTTATGCCTACACCTTCAGGTTGAGGTTCTCTTGGTTGAATTTTCTTTACACACGCTATTGTGATCTTTCCACCTTCATTTACACATCAATATCAAAGTCTACTTTTGACATGGCCAGCCTTTGTAGGGTATGGTATCTTACTCAACTCGACAATCCACAAATTTCTCCTTTCACTATTACTTACTTGGTGTTTATCAAAATTCTTAGACCTTTGACGCTTGAGATGGGTTTCACACGAACTCCATATATAAATCCATCATTTCCAAGTGCTTCCTATTCGTTTCAATTACCAGTGTTAAAGGTTTCTTGTTTTGCCACGTGCTTTTCATCATCCTTGTGATTAACCTTTGCAACACGGGTGAAAGATTTTCGTTCCCGTGTTTTCCTTTCACATAAAACTGTTTCCCCCACTCCAAAAATTCTGAATGTTTTCAAAAAGGTTGAACACTATCTTGTATACAACTTCTCTTTTTATATCAACTCAATAATCCGCATGGATTGTTCAAAAGGTTCATATTAATGCTTAAGACTTTGTCCAGAAAATCTGCAGCAGCACTTTCACTTCTTCTTATGTTTTTAATTTGTTAAACACCTTTAAATGACCTGAATTTTTTATATGTTTCAGAAAAAACTTTTATTTACACCTTTTCTTATGGAGTTAAGTTCAAATTCTTTTTGTTTAATTGCAATATGCAATTCAAGTCAGTGTTTACTAATCTGGAAATTCTGACAGCTTGTGCATCCGGAAAAAGTAATTGTTTTTGACCGACTACTTCTCATTAAAAAATTCTAATATTTTTCTATCACCTGAGAAACTCTAGTATCTAAATCTTTTATCTTTTGATCATGCTCAAATTCCTTCTCGTTTGGGTTGCACAAGTCGATAATGATAGGTCTGGAGTCAATATCATACAAAATAGCCAAAGGAACCCTCACCTCTTGTTTGGGCTAAGAGAGTAGTAAGTTATGATTGTTATGTTCTAGAAGATTCTCCGAAGTTTGACCTTTTCTGGGTTAAGTCTTTTAGTAGGATGTTTGTAGAGTTAACATTGTTGTTCCTTTGTAGTTACCTCCCAGAATGCCACGCTTGAAGTTCAAAATCTTTTATGCCTTTTCTAGTAAATTACTTCCATTCGATTCCTCACTTGAGGTATTTGATTTCAATAACTTTTCGCCATCTTCTGTCACGAATTATCTCAGAAACATATCTTCTTAAGCCTTCCTTTGTGAACATGTTCACTCGTTCTTACTTTTCAAAATCAAAGAAACAAGTTCTCTCTAATGTTGCATTGTTGTACTTTTATTCTTCCTTTCAAATCCAAAATTGATTAAATATCCTAATGACAGAACATTCTTCTTACTTGTGTTCATTCTCAGCTTCCCTCCTAAGGGTAGTGTTGATATTGTAAGTTTTTCATCTAATGATGCCTGCTCTTTCAAGGTATGCATCTCACCATTTTGCCAGTCAGGTCTTTAAAGCCTACTATGACATACATTTTCAATTACTTCCCCTTAAACTTTTTGAAATATACACTAAAACAGTTCAAGCAGAAGGTAGTCTCTGCCAAGATGTCTTCCGAACGTATCTTGCCAACCAACATTTGAACTCCCAAAATTTTATTAATTTCAATTCAAGGGAATATGCACCTTGTATCTTTTAGTTTTAAATCCCTTTTAGGCCATTTAGAGCCATGAACCACCATACACAACTTTTGACATTCCCTCTTCTACCTTGGTATTTCATAACAATTTACACCGGTTGAAATGCCTTTTTTTTTGCCCTTTTGGTCTCTCTATAAGGGATAACTCTAAGCATTCATTCTTTAGAACTGTACTACTACTCAGGAGCAGTGCAATCTTGAACCCTTGAATTGGATCATCAATGATCTTTTAAACTTATTTGAAAGTTTGAATAAACTCTATGAAATCAAACGTTATCTGACATTTCTTAAGTGTCTTTTTATCCTTCACTTAAAGCTTGTTTATCGCAGACCCCTTTTCAAAACATTTAACATTCCTTTTCAACGTCTTGAGGAAATTCTATCCTATTTCAATCTTGAAATAACCACTCCTTGATGCAAACCTGGACACTACATGACAAGTTTTATTCCTTCCTAAGACCTTTTGGTGTACTCATTTTGGCCCCATAACTTCTTCATGTTGAGATTCTCACATTTTTCTTGATTTCTCAGTTATATGGTCTTTCAGGTGCTCGACCTTACACCTTTGCCTTGTCTATCTGTTGAAGAATTATTCCTCTACAACATTCATCCAACTGAGGATTCTCCTCATTCGCTCAAATCCACTTTGTTTATCAAATCAGTAACGAATAAGGTCACATGTCAAATGTTCTCAAGTCAAATATTCTTCTCCTCTTGAAGTAAATGCTTCCAAGTCCATCATATGATGTTTCTCTTAACGCCCCCATTTTCTAAGGGCCTATGTAAGAGCTCAATACCTTGCTTCCAAGTGGTCCAGGTTCTTTTGCAGACCACCGTATCTAGCAGAATTCTACTCTCTCAAAAGAATCTCATCTACAAGATGCTCTTTTGTTTATCCTTTTGGTGGCTACCTTTTGTATTATGATACAATGTCTCATTCTTCAGTTTGGAACCAACTTCGACGTTCCTCAACCTGGAGTCATGTTGTCTTGTTTGTGACCCATAAAACCTCCCTTATTCTAAGAACTTATTGTCCATTCTTCAGCTTACCATGTTGACCTACCACTCTGGTACTCAACTTGTCACTTTTCAACTTTATTTGTTTCCAAGCTAACCCTTATTGGCATATATAAGGATTGGATCAGACCGTCAGAGAGGAAGTATGGCAAATGCGTGTTTCTCCATCCCCGAAAAGTCTCAGAAGCCCTTCAGTTAGGATCCTTGCAGTTTTTCAAGAAGCTTCACACCGTGATGGAGGATGAGATAGTGAATATACAAGACGAAGATCCATTGTGGTCGATTATATGTGAGTGGCGAGAACCAACCCAAATGGGGGTTACAAGTTAGATGAAGATGACAAACTTAGGCGTAAAAAAATCGGCCTTGTGTTACGAAGATGGAAGATTTGAGGAAGACAATGATGAATGAATCCTACAAGATAGCGTTTGCAGTCCATGCCAAGGCAACCAGTATGTGTAAGGAGTTGATACAACAATGCTGGAGGCCTTTCATGAAGTTAGAGATAGCTGAGTTGCCTACAACACTAGTTACCACGCTAGTATCTAGATGCCACATTCTAAGCTCTATATGTGACAAAGTGTAGAACACCATTCATCTGGGATAAGTGGAACAGTGCCAAATACAAGACCAGAGTTGATACAACAAGCCAACGAGAAGATTGAAGTGGACCGTCACAACCTCGAGATAGAAAGACTGGTAGAATAGTTGAGAGGATGGAAGAAGAGAACTGTTAGAGTTTCAAAGTCAAAGATAAAGTGTATCTTAAGACGTACCAAATTAAAGAAGTAAGACGGCTTAGGCCGACATGCAACTAAGCCCCAGTTATGAAGGCCTTACGTGATATTGGCTAAAGTCGGACCTTTAGCTTATCGTTTGGAGTTGCCAGAATCCTTGTCTAGAGTCCACAATGTATTTCATGTGTCAATGCTTAAGAAGTGATTGACTGATGTTGATGCCGAGGCAAACATTGACCTTGAAATGGTGGAAGAAAACCTCACCTGCGAAGAACAACCAGTTCGTATCTTGGAACGGAAAGTGAAGCAAGTCAAGGCTGAAAATGTTCAGCTAGTGTTGGTTCAATAGAGTAATTATACACCCGAAAAGGCAACATGGGAGAAAGAAGATGACATGATTGACGAGTTCCCGGGTTTCAAGCTTCTCCCAGGTATGACCAGTTTCAAGGACGAAACTTTTCTTAAGGGGGGAGGGATCCTGAAAATTTAAGAAGGGTAAAAGATTAAAAAAATAATTTATTTAATATTTTCTATTTTATTTTTAACCTAAAAGATTTTTTAAAAAAAATGAATCAAAGTATTTTAATTAATGTTAATTAGTGGGTATTTAAGAGGAAATAAACCCCTAAATTATTCATTAGTTGTACACGACAAATTTTCTAAATATTGGAGGAGGGCCGACGCTGTACAAGGGTCGGACGCTGTTTTCCAAATTCGGGGTTTAACGGTTGATTTTCGGTGCAGACCATAGTCGGAGAAATTGATCACCGCAAGGAGGCGATTGTTTCGATACTAACCGTTCTTTTTTTTGGTAAGTTTTCCTTCCTAGCCCTAATTATAGATCCGTTCGATCTTGAGAAAATTTATGATTTTGGTGAATTAGAGGATTGGCTAACAGTAGCATGTCGTTTAATTATAGTAGGGTATTTCATAAAGGTGTTGGTTCGAGAATTCATGACTTTTGTTTCAAGATTTTGCCTTCGAAATCGCTTTCGAAATACCAAAAGTAAATAGGTGTTCTTACACGGGGAAATGGGTGTTCAACCGTAATTAATTATGAGAGTGTTGTTTTATTACAGCTGTTCTTGGACGTTGTTTATGGTATACATTATATATATTTATAACGTGTGTGTATATGTTCTTGTTCTGGGCCGTAGCTTTAGTAAGCAGTGGTCAAAAGAAAAAAAAGAAAGAAAGATGCAGGTGATGCGCAAGCTGCCGGAAAAAGAAGAATAATTAAATGAAATAAAATTATAATTGGCTATGCATGTGATGTGTTGATCAAAGGGATAAATGAATAAATGAAACAGAATATAAAAAAAAAGTTGCAGCAGCTTAAAAAAAATAGCGGATTATTAATATAGTTGATTTAATAGATACTACGTATAGTAAGTAACTTTATTTGATTTATACACTACTAAGGTATGAACAACAGAGTACTGTATACGTTTAATGATTATAGTAAAAGTGTGGTGTGTATAACGGTAAAAGTGTATTGTGTTAATTTTGTGCTTTTAAGTGTATTCCCTAATACGATGTGGCTTATATGTTCTTTTGGAACATTATATATTAATAAGCAATGTCTAATATCAACTTCTGGCAACCTTGGCTCAGCACCACAACTGAGACCCTTTGCGAGAAGGTGGGAGCACCGAAATGCATTATTTAGGCCTTGTGGGACATTGACTTAGTAGTCATTGATCCTTTTTACAATGTTCTAGGTAGCATAACTTGTTGTCTAGAACTAGAAGTCCTTATGAAGTCTTTTATGTGAATGAATTAGGTGGTTAGACTTAACTCGTAAATTACATATGTGTATGTTTAAAAGGTAATACGTCAATATCATTGTGAGACACGTCTATTATTCTTAGCATGGGACTATTACACTGATCTACTTGGTCTGATGAGAAGGGACGCGTGTGACTCCCACACGGGGACCTAAGCCCGTGCCCTTGAGGTGCTTCCCGTGTTGTAGTGCAGTTGTTTACCGTACGTAGTGTCCTTTGATATTGATGTAACAAACTTATTGCTGGATATACAGAAACTTGAATCTGGATCCGACCTGAAATTGGATCGTCAGAGATTCACAGCACCGATCGAGACACTCGATCATGCGCAGCGGAAGCAACGAATTAGATTCGTTCACGATTTTATCACGATAAGATTCACATGATTAATTATTAACTACAAGAAGGTTTAAGATTTACCCAAACGGAGAGAGAAGCCGTGATCTTCCTAGTTGTACCTCCAAGCGATGACACGTGGATGTCGATCCCGCATTCGAACCTCCTCGAATATTCAGAACCCTACGTTTAAAGGATTTACTAATCTCTAATTGCTTCTGCCGCCACTGTGTTTATTAATAAACTGCTCAGTTTATTGAACAAATAAGTCCCAGCTGAGTTGGTTGAACGCCATTCCTTCTACTGTGGCAGCACAGGTTCGAATCCCGGCTGCTGAATTTGCGCCTTCACCACCATGCTGCCGTCTCGTTGTTGATGGAAAGCATCGCGTTTAAATAAATAACAACAGAGCCGAAAATTTGATATAAATTCTAATTACTAGGAAATTAAATTACAACAAATAATTTAGATAATTTCCTATACCCAGAAAAATTGGGTTTACAATAGATTTAATGGTAAACACCAACCCCAATCCATCTCGTCAACCAAATCATTCAATCACGCATATGTATATAACAAACATATAAAAGATGCAATTTTATTCAATTCCACTCCTTATTAATTAATTATTCAATCAAGATCGCAAAATCGCTTTAACCTTGCTCTGCTACCACATGCTGGATATACAGAAAACCGACTCTGGATCCGACCCAAAATGGATCGTCAGATCTGATTCACAGCACCGATCGAGACACTCGATCATGCACAGCAAAAGCAATGATTTAGATTCGTTTACGATTTTACCACAATAAGATTCACTTGATTAATTAATTAACTACAAGAAGGTTTAAGATTTACCCAACCGGAGAGAGAAGCCGTTATGTTCCGAGTTTTATCTCCAAGTGACGACTGGTGGACGTCGATCACGCATACGAACCTCATTGAATATTTTTCAAGAAAAACCTAGTTTTTCTTCTCCCTAATGGCTAGGACGAGAAAACAAAAAATTCTCTATTTTTTTCAAATAGGCGTCGCCTATTTTATTTAAAAAGTGGCATTGGTTTCCTAGCTCTATTTTGTGTTGGGAGAAACTCTCATTTTATAGGAAAATGACTAATAATTTGATATTTTATCTTTTACAGACAAATTTATCTTTTCCTTTTAGGAAAATAAAACCTTTAGCCAATAGGAAAACAAATTTCCTATTTATCAAATACGAAAACCAATTCCTTACTTATAATTATTTAACACATAAATAATTATAAGTTTTACATTATAATTAATTAGGAGAAAATTTCTTTTCCAAAAATCAAAAAAATATGGCGCCATTTTTTTATGCCATATGGGTTAATAGAAAATTTCTTTTCTATATTACATATTATTTATTGAAAAAATAATATCCGCATATTCATTAAATAGACCAATTATTTAAATTATTCACGAGGTTCCAAAATATGAGAATTCACTCACGTGTTAGGAGCCAACCCGGGGACCGTGGACCTATAACCAGTAGCTCCAATAAATTGAATAAAATATTCATCGAACAGAATATTTCTACTCAACTTATTAATTCCGGAATTACGCAACCATAAATCCGAAACTGAACTCTATCGATTATAGATATAACTTATTCTCAAAATGTCGAGTCAATAACTATCCAATGATATAATCATTGCATATAGAGTAACCCTCCATAGACCAACCGCAATGAAGCCGGAATGTTTCCGTAAACCTTCTTCATTACATCTTATCATTGTTTACCATTAACCCACTAGTGATCAATTACTTCATAACCAATACGAACTCCCGGGATCGATCGGTTTCTTGGATTAACAAATAAGGGGATTGTCTTTCTACTTTCCGCAGGAAGGAATGTATTCCATATCTGTGAGACACACACTCCTCACTCATTCTATAATACTGCCAACGTGAAAGTGATTTGGACCGCGTCTCTTAGCAATCCTTAACGAACACATCAAAAAGTATCTTGAAACAAGCCGGAGTCTGCAATCACTTCAGAATTAAGGTTAATCCATATATGATCATCTTGTGATTCAATAAGATTTCTCAATTACGGAATTATATGATAAATGTAGATTAAATTGGTCCAGTCATATATGACAACATCATATATAAATTCCACACTTAGATAACCAATATCGACTGTCCGATAAGACGGTCACACCATAAAGTGTTCTGGGCGCATTAATGGTGGTTTAATCAATAGACCCCATACTTTGATTATGTTCACCACGGACTAACAGTTCAAGTGTATCACCATAAACTTAACGTTCGCTTGCGACACACACTAAGTTATATGGCTACACATAATACAACTTGGGGTTTTCAATAGTGTATTTCGTACAAACACGAAGCAATTAATAAGATGAGCATAAATCTGTCATTTATTAATTCTAAAAACAATTACATAAATTGTCTTTCGGGCGCAACTTCCAACAATCTCCCACTTGCCCGTAAGGTCAAGCAACAATTGTCTTTCGGGCACTACATTTAAAAATTACCACTTGCCCATAAAGATAAGTAATGATTGTTATTAGAGCACCACACCCTTATTCTTTCTATCCACAACATTCGCCCACTTGCTCTAAAGAAGATGAGACATATCTCCTAATTTCATACCCGTCAAGCGCTTATCAGTGACATTAGATGCCATACGACTTGGTAAACTGATCAGCTAGGTTGTCGGCTCGAGGCGATCTTTTAGGTTTGAAACGTCGCCTCTCTGTACGGTCTATTTGATCAGGTGGTACTGTCTCTCAATATGCTTTTGACCTCTGGTGACGGCAAAGATCATTTGGATGAGCTACCTCTCAACTGTTTTCACAGTAAAATGGTATCAGTTCATCGAGACCTAGAATCACTTCCTAATCCAACAAAGAACTTCTCAAGCCACACTGCCTATTTAGCTACTCCAAAAGCTGCTATGTATTCGAATAACAGAGTCAAACTGGCTGTGTTGGATTGCTCCAGATTCTAGCTCCATCACTATGAATAAATAGTGAGCCCGAAATCGACTTATCCTTAATCTGACTGTAAGTCAGAATCAGTGAAGTAAAAAATAATCAGGTATGCAACTGAATATAGATGCATATTAATCCTCGTTGTCTAAAGTTACTTGAGGATGCACTATATTGCTATCCATTGCTCGAATCCATGATTTGACTTTAATTTGACTATTAATAACCTGACTTTCTCTATCCAAAAGAGAATTTATCACATTTTCTCTTTATCAAAAGACTAAGGGAATTATTCCGTGAGGGTTTGGGTAGGAAACCTCTCGTTGAATCTAGCATTCAAAAAGGCATCATCATCTTAACAATAAGATGAATGAGATACTGCCAAAGAACTTGTTCTTATGAATTCGGCCGAAATAAATTCTAAGAATATAGTCCCATTCTTCGATTCACAGAAGCTTTGGCTCATCAGTTCTTGACTTCAGATAACACACCCATGTTGTTCATAAGTGTTGCAGTGTTACCTTGCATTTACACTAACATTCACTACTTTACGAATATAGATTCTCTGGTCTATAAAACACTTATCAATGTTTTTTTTTTCAAACCTACATGTTTCAAAACATGTGACTTTTAATGACCTAGAGGTTTGCTTTAACCCATCAATGGATATAAGCATAGGCAGTCAATCTGCCATTGGCTTTAAGCTAAAACCCTTCTGTTCCAAATGAGATCAGACTCTGTTGTTTGGCAAGAAAATATTCAGGGCATCATCCCTATTGAACTTTCTGCTTTCCAAGAAGTCAAGAAAGTCTGAGTGGTGAGAGAGTTCAGGGCATCACCCCTGGTTAACTCTCTACTTCTCAGGACATTACCCCTAGACCACTTGGCTTTGCCTTGAAAAATTAACTTTCTCATTCATTCAACTCTTCATCACGTAGATCCAATTACTCCCACTGGGCCTGAGACACTTAGGTGGTTCTATAAGATTGTGAACAGAACTGGAGTACCAAAACTCCATTTACAGGTTTATGGCTTTAAACCAACCACATTTTCATCATAGATTATCAATCACCCTGAGCAGACTGTAAATTCTGCATAATCACAACGATTCAATGGATAAATCATACTCTCATTACATTTGGGTGGATTGATATTATGATCTGGTGTAGTAGTATTTATCAGCGCAACCCACAACAATCAATGTTGGATGTGGTCTGATTAAATTAGATAGTAACTCCTTGAGTAACTTTACTTCAAGGTCCAAGGTTGTTATGTATACATTCTCCTAGAAAGGCTATGACAGTACAACCGTCATTATCCGATATTCAGAATCTTATAACCAACCTTCACTTATTGCATTAAGATATTTCACAAACAGTCCTTATCTGAATGTGTATGCAAAATCTCAGTCCTACCTTCAAGCACCAAGTGTTAAATGCCTCTATTTACGGAAGTGGAGTAAAAGTAGTTCACTCCTTATCCATAAATTCATAATCATCTTCTAGTTAGACTTCTCGGTATTACATAATAATGTATGCCGTTATTTTGCAACTAATATCTTAATTGAGTTAAGCAGTGTAATGTAGAATATCAACAACTATACAAGAGAATACATGGTTTATCCTTTCAGTGAAATCGTTTCACTCAGAGGTAGGCTGAGCATCAGTTCCAAATACTATGCTATAGCCTATATCTGAGCATTGAATACTTTATTCACAGGTAATATCAGAGATTCCTCTAAATATTCAGATAAACTAATCGGCTTTTCGAGTAGTCGTTAGACAAAATTTCTACCACTGAAAAGGCTCCCACTAGTTTGCATGGGCGGACCCACCCTATAGGAGGGGTGGTCTCAAGACCACCCCAAAATTTGAAAAAAAACAATAAAAGTTATTTTTTTTATAATTGTGTTATTCTTAGTATTAGTATATATATTTAATGCTTATTATTTTAAAGAAATGTTGTGCTGGTCTAGTGGAAGAAGACTGCTCAGTTTTATCTTGTTTATCCAATGGTCATGGGTGCAACACTTGTTTCAAGCAATATTTTTTTTTTGTTATTTGGCATTTTCTTTTTACCTGATATAATCTAAATCTAATATTTTTCTTCCTTTACCTTAGACCTTTTAAAATTAAATTTGTTTCGTTCTTACCTTATGTCATGTAAATTTAAGTGTTGAACCCTTGACTATTGGATAAACAAGATAAAAGTGAGCAGTCTTGTTGCACTAGGCCACCACATCATCGCTTTAGAAGGCCAAGAATTTACGTACTATATACTAGATTTTACAAGAACGGATCCACGTTTGAAACATTTTTAATTTGCAAAATAGTTTTTTTTACTACCTTATACCATTTAAATCTAATCATAAAAGTTAAACACTAGAAAAACAAATTCCAGCTTCGCTTGTGGTGTAATTGGAAGGGCAATACATAACTATACTACATGTTCGTAACTTGATTTACGATGAATGAAATTTTCTTGCAGTGGATTTTTTATTTTATTTCAGGGATATGTATATTTATTTGAAAAAAGAAAACCAAGACCACCCCAAGATAAAATCCTGGGTCCGCCACTACTAGCTTGTATCTTTCATAAGACCCCGAAGGTCATTATGAACAATCCATGATACTTCTTTAGCTCTATTACACTTTCCAAATTGAAAGGTTACTTAGTCATTTTTCCTTTGAGATAGTGTTCTTAGACTGGGAGATAGGAATCACCCTTAGCTAGTCTTAAGATCTTATCTTTAGGATATATGCACTAATCAATAGACGCTGAAGAATCGTTTATATAAATACGGAAACCATTTCTCTTAATAGTTTATGATGTGTTACATATTTCTTTTTCAGCATTATTTAGTAGTTCTGAATTTATCAAACAAAAGTACGAGTTTCAAAATCGTGCTACAAATGTCATATTCACTTTCTTTAAGACAATTATATTATCGATGTGAAAGTGAATCCATTTGATCCAATGAATCTTAAAACAGTAATTAAACTTATGTGATATACAAGGATTAAAATCCGAAAATTATTTCCTTATATCACACCCACTATCTTAGCTGAAATAACTGCCCATTGTCTACTCTTTAATCATTAATGCCTAGCCACCTCGTTCTTACAAAAATAACTTAGCTTCCGGGTCAAATTACCCGGTTCAGAAAGTCTCTAAGGATTCATAGGTTAGTAGTACAAAATCAATTTCCTTATCCTATACTTTCTTTTATTAATTTGGGTTTAGCCTTTAGCTTATTTAGTTTTGATCACTTACACTTGTACACATTTGCCTTCCCATTCTCGGCTTTCAAGAAAAGGAAATGGCCTTGAACTAGCAGTTTATAAGAGTAGACACTACTCGTAAATTGTGGGATGTCTGGTGAGATTGATATCAAATCCTTCTCGTCATCTTTGAACTAATATCGGTTGTCTCTCGTTCAACACAAGTGACAGCAGTGACATACTCATCAATGTCACTTAAGTGTGAAGGCTTAAGAGGGAAATCCTCCACCGAAAAAATTAATTGCATTCTTGATTTTTGAGTTCAACATTCATGTTACTTTTCCACTTTCACGAAGTCATCAGTAGTCAATTTTAATTACTTAAGCAGTCTAGTCACCTCGAGATGATATGTAGTTGTAAAATAAATCGTGAAAGAAATATAAACCAAATCATACACCACAAAATATAATGATTTTAGGAATTATAAACGTGATGTCATGCATGCAGTTTATCCTACCATTCCAAGGATTTAATCTCACACCTTCAGTGCCGCCTCAGAGTAGGTCAAGAGGTGACGATTAAATTGAGACATTCTCTCTCAACAACTAAACCATTAAGAATTAGACATCTCCATTTAATTATTGATTACCTTCCTTTTTCAGCCAAGATATTTCCTGAAATATCCTTCAGAGTGTTACCTACTGTTTCAGATCTCAAAGCACACCCCGAGTATGCCGCCTCAGGGTCGGTCAGTGACTCGACGAGTACCTAAAATCATATCCTTTCCGAGACCAAGCCTTGAATTTTGATAGGGGTGAAAGCCACCCCCAGGGGGCCGAAATCAAAGCGGCACGAGGCGTCACCCTTCTCTCACTTGCTCGTGTCAATAGTAGAGGCCGTGGGGTCGGTTGTCACCTTCCTCGCTCCCACTCGTTATTTTGAAAAATAGGTAGTCTTATTAGGATTTTCAGAATTTTCAAATAATCCAAAAAAAAAAAAATAGATCATGAATATTTAATTTAATCCTCCCACAAGTTTATCGATTCCAAATACCTTCTAACTAGTGTCACTATATTCATGATTTTCCAATTTTATGGATTAAAATTCCTTGCATAGACACTACTCAATTTAAAATTCACTAAGAATTTCATAATCCTAATACATTATTTAAAACTCCCACTAGTTTATCGGTTACAAATACCGTCTCACTAGCAACACTTTTAATGATTTTCCATTTTTTCCCGTTAGAAATCTCTTGTGTAGACACTACACAACTAAAATTCACAAAAGAATTTTTAAAGTCCTAATTTTTTGTCATGATAAGGACTTTGGATCTTAGAATTTTTCCAATAATCGGAGAATAAAAAATCATGAGAAACAATTTCCAACTTATCGGTTCCAAATACCGTCTAGTTAGTGTCCAACTTTTCACGATTTTCCAAATTTTCGTGTATCAAAATCTTTTTATGTAGACACTACATAATCAATATTCTCAAAAAATTTTAGATCCAAAACAAAAATTTACCGAGTAAATTTTATTTTTATCAAGTGAATTTTATATCCAGATAAAATTTTGTTTGCTCAATTAATTTAATTAATTAAATTAATTAACCTAAATTAATTACGTGTTCATACATGCCTAATTAATGCCAAAATTAATTATCTATATGTATGCTTATGCTAGGTGTGAAGTTCATGAATATAATGCATGACAATGTTATATCACCTAAATAATCACATAAGAAAATAAATGCGAAAAATAAACCACTAAGATGGACCGTTGGTACCCCCGTATATAATCTATAAATTTAAAAATAAATAAATAAACCCAACGTTTAAAGGATTTACTAATCCTTAATTGCTTTTGACGCCACTCTGTTTATTAATAAACTGCTCAGTTTCTTGAACAAATAAGTCCCAGCTTAGTTGGTTGAACGCCTTTCCTTCTACTGTGGCAGCACAGATTCGAATCCCGGCTGCTGAATATGCGCCTTCACCACCACGCTGCCGTCTCGTTGTTGATGGAAAGCATCGCGTTTAAATAAATAACAACAGAGCCAAAAATTTGATATAAATTCTAATTACTAGGAAATTAAATTACAACAAATAATTTACATAATTTCCTATACCCAGAAAAATTGGGTTTACAATAAATCTAACGGTAAACAAGTACCAACCCCAATCCATCTCGTCAACCAAATCATTCAATCACGCATATGTATATAATAAACATATAAAAGATGCAATTTTATTCAATTCCACTCCTTATTAATTAATTATGCAATGAAGATCGCAAAATCGCTTTTACCTTGCTTTGATACCACATGCTGGATATACAGAAACCCGAAATTGGAACGTCAGATCTGATTCACAGCACCGATCGAGACACTCGATCATGCACAGCTGAAGCAACGAATTAGATTCATATACTATTTTACCACAATAAGATTCACTTGATTACTTAATTAACTACAAGAAGGTTTAAGATTTACCCAACCGGAGAGAGAAGCTGTGATGTTCCGAGTTGTATCTCTAAGCGACGACTGGGGGACGTCGATCCCGCATTCGAACCTCCTCAAATATTTTTCAAGAAAAACCTAGTTTTTCTTCTTCCTAATGGCTAAGACGAGAAAACAAAAATTTCTCTATTTTTTTCAAATAGGCGTCGCCTATTTTATTTAAAAAAGTGGTGTTGGTTTTCTGGCTCTATTTGTGTTGGGAGAAACTCTCATTTTATAAGAAAATAACTAATAATTTTAGAATTTATCTTTTACACACAAATTTATCTTTTCCTTTTAGGAAAATAAAACCTTTATCCAATAGGAAAACAAATTTCCTATTTATCAAATACGAAAAACAATTCCTTATTTATAATTATTTATCACATAAATAATTATCTTTTCCACATTATAATTAATTAGGAGAAAATTTATTTTCCCAAAATCCAAAAAATATGGCGCTATTTTTTATTCCATTTGGGATAATAGAAAACGTCTTTTCTATATTACATATTATTTACTGAATAAATAATATCCGCGTATTCATTAAATAGTCCAACAATTTAATTTATTCTCGAGGTTCCAAAATACAAGAATTCACGCACGTGTTAGGAGCCAACCCGGGGACCATGGATCTATAACCAGTAGCTCCAATAAATTGAATCAAATATTCATCGAACAAAATATTTCAACTCAACTTATTAATTCTGGAATTACGCCACCATAAATATGAAACGGAACTCTATCGATTATAGATATAACTTATTCTCAAAATGTCGAGTCAATAAGTGTCCATTGATATAATCATTGCATATAGAGTAACCCTCCATAGACCATCTGTAATGAAGCGGGAATGTTTCCGTACACCTCCTTCATTACATCTTATCCTTATTTACCATTAACCCACTAGTGATCAATGAGTTCATAACCAATAAGAACTCCCGGGATCGATCAGTTTCTAGGATTAACAAATAAGGGGATTGTCTTTCTACTTCCTGCAGGAAGGATTGAATTCCATATATGTAAGACACACACTCCCCACTCATTCCAAAATAGTGCCAATGTGAAAGTGATTCAGACCGCGCCTATTAGCAATCCTTAACGAACATATCAAACCTTATCTTAAAACAAGCAGGAGTATGCAATCACTTTAGGATTGAGGTTAATCCATATATGATCATTTTGTGATTCAATATGATTTCTCAATTACGGAATTATATGAGAAATGCAGATTAAATCGGTCCAGTCCTATATGACTACATCATATATAAATGCCTCACTTTGATAACCAATATCGACTGTCACACCATAAAGTGTTATGGGCGCATTAATGATGTTTTAATCAATAGACCCCATACTTCGATTAAGTTCACCACGGACTAACAATTCAAGTGTATCACCATAAACTTAATCCTCACGTGTAATACACACTAAGTTAAATGCATACATATGATACAACATGGAGTTTCCAATAGTGTATTTTTTACAAGCACGAAACAAGTAATAAGATGAGAATAAACCTGTCATTTATTAATTCTAAAAACAATTACATAAATTGTCTTTCGGGCGCTACTTCCAACACTTACGTGCGTGAGGATGTACTATGTGATCTAGTAGAGGGTGAGAGTGATCTCAATGAAACTTATGTGGTAGAGATTGTAGAACTTAACTTGTTGTATATGATATGCTATGTTGTGTGTAACCGTTTCTTCTACCTCTTACTAAGTACATATGTACTTAACCCCTCTTATTTCTTGTTCCCACCCCGAAAAGGTTGTGTTTGTAGGTTGTTTCTTCTTTCTTGTTCCCACCCCTAATCAAATTCTGAAGCAGCGGACCAGGTTTGGGTTGTGATTCGTTTGCTGAAGAAGAAGGTCAATTTTTTTTCGGTTGCAAATTTCCGCCTTATTGACTTTTGGATCATCTTCGATTTCGATTCCACTCAACAAAGCTTCAACAGATTAGTTTCTATCTCATCATCAGGTATTCGCTTTTTGTTACTTTACGAGTATTAATTTTGATGTGTGTTGTCGTTTATACATGAGGTATGTATATCCCTCTTTTTTTTCCTTGGAAATTATTTTGGTTCTTTCTTTGCAGAAAGATTTTTTGGTGGTTAAACAATTCCTAATTTGTGACGCCCCGTTCCCGGACACCGAGTCCTTATCCGGAAAAGAACGCCCGGCATGTATAATAATAATATAAATCTAATATTATACATAAGCCTACGTCATATATCATAAACACAATGCGGAAACGAAACGACTCGGGGAAAAAAAATTCCAAAGACCGACTAAACCAGATTCAATGCTGCACTAAACCAAAAATGGAAAATGAAAAGTCTTATATCATTTCCACAACAAAAGAAACCAAAGGTCTAGGCTTACAACAAAGGCCACTAAAACGAGCCAAAAGAAAACAACATTCAAAAGAAATGACAACATAGTTTATAATTAAACTTGAAATAAATAAAAGTCTTCAAAACTTCAACACAAGTTAACTTCGTATCCAAAAGCATCAAACATCTTCGTCATACTCATCTTCATCAAAAACATGTTCATCTTCTCATCCCAAAACATATAACGGGTAAGTACATACGTACTTAGTAACGAGTAGAAGCTATTGAAATCATGCGTTTTATAACGGAAACTATTCAAACAACAACTTGTTATTAGGCCAAAAGAACATGATCTTACATCTAACTATCACATTATATTCATGGTATAATATGAGGTCCCTAGGGTTACTAGCTTAGCTTATCTTTGTTACATCATGTTTGCGAGGGCACTACACTTAGTAAGAAATGCACTAAGACAAAAGACGCAACCCTATAGAGATAAATCTCTAGCGGTCCCGAGACAATCACCTCACTTTGACTGGCTAGCTCTATAGGCTATCCGGTGAATGACTATCTCGTTCGTGAGGTTGTCCGGCGGTATGATCACTACTTTAATGGGCTTTGTCTAGAATCCGGCAATGACCATCACCACTTTATCGGCCAACCAACACATTGCCGATATTGTACCGTGCCTATCCAAGCTCTCATGATGTTTAGTCTTTTATCTAGTCAAATACGTATATTAAATGATTAACTGGCCACCTAAGTTCATTCAGAACAAAAGCTCCCTACTCCCTCTTCTTAGACTCTTAGACTCAAGCTAGCAATTACACAGACAATGATAAACCCTAGTTCATCAAAGCACAAGGCCAATCCTAAGTTTCCGACGGTCCCAAGTTTCATTCATAAGAAGTCCACTTGGTGCAGAACTAAACGCATCAGAAACCTATTCATGGCTTTGTAATGTTAATGAATGTTTATTAATGTTGTTTAGATCATATTAGGAAGACCCCAAACCATACTCTAGTTTACCACCACACTACACCCAAATTAATTTTTTATATTTTTATACATATCTTATTTTATTTATTATTAACTCTTGAAACAAACAGAATAACAAGTCAACAAAGTCCCTTTTTGTAAACAAAACTTTACTATGTAAATCAAATAGGCTTGGTAATCTTTTTACTGTATCTAACTTCTTTCATGTGTCCATTAGACTTACTGCATATTAATTAGCTAAAATACTGCCTTGCTGTACCAACATGTCCAGGGCCGAAAACATATAAAAAAAAAGATGGAAGGTATACCTTCGAATATTACTAATATCATCTATTAACCTAGGCACCCAGAATCAAAAATCAAATATTAAAACAGAGCCTTGCCGAAGTCCACCGCACCATTTTTGCATAAATTCGGATAGTCCAATCGATTTTAAGCAAAGAGAGAAATTATACTATAGTTCAAAAATTAGATTGAAACATCAATCATTCAATATGAAAACCCCGTTACCTTTGTATAGCGAGCAACACAACGATCCAACCTCGATCAAGACCTAGCTCTCTATTCCACCTACACAAACATGATTCATCTATCGATTAAAATCTACCAAGCATTCTAAACGTTAGAAACTACGAAAAGGTGGATTTAGAACCCAAAAAGCTTGCTCGAAACACGTAATCCATAACTTGATAAAAACTAACCTTCTCCTAAAAAAAATTGTATCCACACGATCCTTGCGTCACGTAGAATCTTTTCTCTTTGAGACGTCTGCACAACCGAGTGACGGATTAGCTTCGATAATCGAAAGAACCTTTCTTCTTCTTTATCACAAAACCAGCGCCTCACTCTCTGATGGAAACCGTTCCCTTTTTTTTTTTCTTTTGAACTGATTTGTTGAGAATAATGGGAATTAACTCCCATTAATCCCTAATTAACAAAATCAATTATTTCATACTCATCTTCATCAAAAACATGTTCATCTTCTCATCCCAAAACATATAACGGGTAAGTACATACGTACTTAGTAACGAGTAGAAGCTATTGAAATCATGCGTTTTATAACGGAAACTATTCAAACAACAACTTGTTATTAGGCCAAAAGAACATGATCTTACATCTAACTATCACATTATATTCATGGTATAATATGAGGTCCCTAGGGTTACTAGCTTAGCTTATCTTTGTTACATCATGTTTGCGAGGGCACTACACTTAGTGAGAAATGCACTAAGACAAAAGACGCAACCCTATAGAGATAAATCTCTAGCGGTCCCGAGACAATCACCTCACTTTGACTGGCTAGCTCTATAGGCTATCCGGTGAATGACTATCTCGTTCGTGAGGTTGTCCGGTGGTATGATCACTACTTTAACTGGCTTTGTCTAGAATCCGGCAATGACCATCACCACTTCATCTGGCCAACCAACACATTGCCGATATTGTACCGTGCCTATCCAAGCTCTCATGATGTTTAGTCTTTTATCTAGTCAAATACGTATATTAAATGATTAACTGGCCACCTAAGTTCATTCAGAACAAAAGCTCCCTACTCCCTCTTCTTAGACTCTTAGACTCAAGCTAGCAATTACACAGACAATGATAAACCCTAGTTCATCAAAGCACAAGGCCAATCCTAAGTTTCCGACGGTCCCAAGTTTCATTCATAAGAAGTCCACTTGGTGCAGAACTAAACGCATCAGAAACCTATTCATGGCTTTGTAATGTTAATGAATGTTTATTAATGTTGTTTAGATCATATTAGGAAGACCACAAACCATACTCTAGTTTACCACCACACTACACCCAAATTAATTATTTATATTTTTTTACATATCTTATTTTATTTATTATTAACTCTTGAAACAAACAGAATAACAAGTCAACGAAGTCCCTTTTTGTAAACAAAACTTTACTATGTAAATCAAATAGGCTTGGTAATCTTTTTACTGTATCTAACTTCTTTCATGTGTCCACTAGACTTACTGCATATTAATTAGCTAAAATACTGCCTTGCTGTACCAACATGTCCAGGGCCGAAAACATATAAAAAAAAAGATGGAAGGCATACCTTCGAATATTACTAATATCATCTACTAACCTAGGCACCCAGAATCAAAAATCAAATATTAAAACAGAGCCTTGCCGAAGACCACCGCACCATTTTTGCATAAATTCAGATAGTCCAATCAGGATTTCGCAGCAGAGAAATTATACTATAGTTCAAAAATTAGATTGAAACATCAATC
Organism: Gentiana macrophylla; assembly: GCA_026214975.1. Taxonomy (NCBI): domain Eukaryota; kingdom Viridiplantae; phylum Streptophyta; class Magnoliopsida; order Gentianales; family Gentianaceae; genus Gentiana; species Gentiana macrophylla. The sequence goes on from CM047812.1 coordinate 58,743,557, forward strand.
ATTCAATATGAAAACCCCGTTACCTTTGTATAGCGAGCAACACAACGATCCAACCTCGATCAAGACCTAGCTCTCTATTCCACCTACACAAACATGATTCATCTATCGATTAAAATCTACCAAGCATTCTAAACGTTAGAAACTACGAAAAGGTGGATTTAGAACCCAAAAAGCTTGCTCAAAACACGTAATCCATAACTTGATAATAACTAACCTTCTCCCAAAAAAAATTGTATCCACACGATCCTTGCGTCACGTAGAATCTTTTCTCTTTGAGACGTCTGCACAACCGAGTGACGGATTAGCTTCGATAATCGAAAGAACCTTTCTTCTTCTTTATCACAAAACCAGCCACACTCTCGATGGAAACCGTTCCTTTTTTTTTTTTTGAATCGATTTGTTGAGAATAATGGGAATTAACTCCCATTAATCCCTAATTAACAAAATCAATTATTTCCACTTAAAATCCCCTCTTTTTTATTCCAAAAAAATATAATATTCCGACTTTTCGTTAAAAGACGGTAATGCCCTTTTTCGAGAATCGGGATATTACATTCCTCCCCCCTTAAGAGGAGTTTCGTCCTCGAAACTTGAACGTACCTGGAAGGTCGACCCACTCTGGGAACTCGGCTGTCAACACATCTTCTTCTTCCCATGTCGCTTCACTTGGTGAATGATTGCTCCATTGCACCAAGACCAAAGGGATTATCCTTCTCTTGACTACCTTCTCTTTCCTATCCAGAATCTTAACCGGCTTCTCAACGTAGGCTAAATTATCTTGAAGAAATTCCGGATCAAACTGAGATTCCACATCCGTAGAAGATAGACACTTCTTAAGCATGGATACATGGAAGACATTATGTACCACTAGACATTGATTCCGGTAACCAAGTCTATATGCTAACTTTCCAATCCTTTCGATGATGTCAAAAGGCCCCACATATCTCGGACTCAGTTTCCCTTTCTGCCCAAACCTCTTAACACCCTTCATCGGAGAAGCTCGTAGATACACTCTGTCCCCAACTGCAAACTCTAACGGTCTTCTTCTGATATCTGCCCAACTCTTCTGTCGGTCTTGAGCGGCTTTAAGATTCTTCCGTATCAGCTCAACTTTCTCTTTAGCATGCGTAACTAACTCTGGCCCTGTCAACTGCTTTTCCCCAACTTCGTCCCAATAAAGTGGAGTCCGGCATTTCCTACCGTACAAGGCTTCAAACGGTGGCATCCCCAAACTAGCATGATAACTGTTGTTATAAGCAAACTCTGCCCTTTGAGAGGAAATCATCCCATGATCCCTACTTCAAGAACGCAAGCTCTAAGCATGTCCTCGAGTCTGGATTGTCCTCTCGGATGACCGTCTGTCATGGGTGAAAGGCGAGACTCAAGTCCGTCTTTGTTCCAAAAGCCTTTTGCAACCCTTTCCGAGTGACTTATGAATCTGCTATCTCAGCCGGATACGATAGATAAAGGCACACCATGAAGTCTCACTATATTGTCCAAATACAGTTGAGTGAACTTCTTAATAGGCATGTCAACCTTATATGGAAAGAAATGGGCTGATTTCGTGAGTCTGTCAACAATCACCCAAATCATGTCATGGCCACTCTTCGTACGCGGTAAACCGGTGATGAAGTCCATCGTGATGTTCTCCCATTTCCATTCCGGTACTTCCAAAGGCTTCAACAAACCTCCTGGCCTTCTGTGCTCTGCTTTAACTCTCTGGCATGTATCACACTTTGCCATGAACTCTGCGATATTCAACTTCATGCCAGGCCACCAATACCTTTCTTTGAGGTCTCGGTACATCTTGGTAGATCCTGGATGAACCGCAAAGGCAATCTTATGGGCTTCATCCATGACTTGCTGCCTTTGTCCATCAACATCAGGCACACACAAACGATCACTATACCAGAGATGACCACTCTTATCCAACTGATAACCCACTGTAGGCTTCTCTAGAGCTACGCGCTTCAAATCAACTAACACTGGGTCTTTGTCTTGCTTTGCTCGGATATCATCCAACAATTCTGACCTTGCCATCAATGGCGCAAAACACTGAGCTTCACCTTCACGTTCAACCACTTGAATCAGAAAGCCTCTAAGCGATGGATCACTTCTTGCAAGGTAGTGATAGCATTAACCGGTCTCCGGCTAAGTGCATCCGCTACAACATTCGCTTTACCCGGATGGTATTGAATGTCCAAGTCATAGTCTTTCACAAATTCCAACCATCTTCTTTGCCTCATATTCAAATTCTCTTGAGTGAAAAAGAACTTAAGGCTCTTATGATCCGTGAATATTCTTGCCTTAACTCCATAAAGGTAGTGCCTCCACTGTTTCAAAGCAAAAACCACTGCTGCCAACTCCAAGTCATGTGTAGGATAGTTCTTCTCATGAACCTTTAACTGCCTAGAGGCGTAAGCTATTACCTTTCCTGCTTGCATCAGAACACATCCCAAACCTTGACTCGAAGCATCATGTGTATACACGTCATAGTTATCAAAGACCTCTGCAAAGCTAACACAGTCTTTGCAGTCAACTTATCCTTCAACGTCTGAAAAGCTTCCTCACACTCCTTTGTCCACTCAAACTTGATGTTTTTAGGTAAAGTCTAGTGAGAGGAGTTGCTATCTTGAGAAATCTTGTACAAACTTCCTGTAGTAACTGCTAAACCTGAAAAACTTCTTATCTCTCACAACGTAGTAGTGCTAGGCCACTTAGAAACGGCTTCTATCTTCGCAGGATCAACTTGAATTCCATCCCCAGAAATTACATGGCCGAGAAAACTAACTTGTTTTAACCAAAACTCACACTTAGAAAACTTGGCATACAATTTCTTTTCCCTTAAAGTCTGCAAAACAATCCTTAGATGCTCCTCATGCTCCTTCTCATCCTTAGAGTATATCAAGATATCATCTATGAATACTACCACAAATTTATCAAGATAAGGCATGAAGACTCTTTGCATTAAATCCATAAATGCTGATGGAGCATTAGTGAGTCCAAAAGGCATAACAAGGAACTCATAATGTCCATACCTCGTACTAAAAAGTCATCTTGGGTCTATCTCGCAACCTTGATCTTCAATCAGATAACTCGACCTAAGGTCAATCTTAGAAAACACCTTCTTCCCTTGCAAATCGGTTAAACAAGTCATCAATCCTAGGCAAAGGATACTTATTCTTGATTGTCGGGTTATTCAAGGCTCAGTAGTCGATGCACATCCTCAAACTACCATCCTTCTTCTTCACAAACAAAACCGGTGCTCCCAGGCGATGTACTTGGCTGAATCACATTCCTTTCCAACATGTCCTTAAGCTATACTTTTAACTCTTTTAGTTCAGCCGGTGCCATCCTATAAGGTGCCTTAGGCAGTGTAGAGTCTTTGCTCTCCCGGGATTAATCAGATCTCAAACTCTATGTGCTGTCGGCATATTTCCCGGCAACTCATCTGGAAAAACTTGAAAATTCCTTCACTATAGGAGTTTCTTCTAACTTAGGAGTATGCTTCTCTGTGTCCATAGCATAAAGAACATACCCTTCACAACCCTTCCAAAAGCTTTCATGGCTCGACCGATATTATCGGATGTCTCTTCTTACTTGGCTTATAAACGTTTCCTTGAAAGGTCTTATCTGACTTACCTGGAACTCTGAAGACCACTTTCTTACCTCTACAATCCACATGAACAAAATTCTTGGATAGCCAATCCATCCCGAAATTACATCAAAGTCTGTAAAGTCCAAAACCTGTCAAAGTCCGATTTACACCTATAAGTTCCAACTCTAACGTCGACTTGAGGTAAAACTTGTGCAACTTTAGTAACTCTTCCCAAAGGTGTAGTGATACTTAGAGGTTTCTCCAACTCTTGAAGTGGTAGACTCAACTTCCTAGCTATCTTAGAAGACACAAAAGTACACGAGGCTCTAGTATCAAACAAGGTGACATTTGCTAAGCTATCTATGATTATGGTACCTAGCAAGTGGATCAATTTAAGTACAATAAATAACATCATATCGTCCATATAATATTAAGTATTCATAAAAACACAAACACTTAAAATGTACCTGTAACAACAAGATCATCAGCTCTTACGGTTCCACATCAATTGCAAAGACACGAGTAGGTCTGCTTTAGAAGATCCACGGTTTGCATTCGATTCCCTCATTATCTCTGCTTTGAGTTCCATTGAGATAAGTTCTTAGGATAGTTCTTGGAGAAGTGCCCGTTTCTCCACAAATTAAAACAACCGTTACCTCCGACTTTGCACTCTCTGCATGCGCCTTGTTGCATTTAGAACATACTGCAGGTGGACCACTTTTCTGATTAACTGTCGCTGGTGCTGCGGTCTTCTTAAAGTTCTGCTGCGGTGCCCCACGATTATTACTCTGAAAAGATCCAAATGGCCTCTTATTCCCAACTACAACAGTAGCTTTCTTCCTAAAAGTCTCAACCTCCAAAGCCTTGTTCATAAGCTCAGCCATATTCCTGGCTGTAAAACCCAACATACCTGACTGTATTTCATAAGCCAACCCATCCTTGTATAGTGCCATCTTTCTTTCTTCAACTCTCATCAGCTCGGGATAGAACCTTCCCAACTCATTGAACTTGTTGGTATACTGAGATACCGTCACACCAGTACCTTGCTTATGCTTTAAGAACTGACTAGCCTTGTCTGCCTGTACTGTTATTGGGAAATACTCGTTGTAAAACATAAATTTAAAGCCTTCCCAATCTGTTATCTTTCCATTACTACTCTGAATGGCGTCGATCCAAGCTTCAGCTGCCCCTAAGAGAAAACAGACTGCCAACTGGGCCATCTCAGATTCAGGAACATGTATATTCCTGCAGGCTTTTGTGAAACTCCTTATCCATTCTTCGGCCTTTGAATGTTCCACATTCCCGATGAAGTCCTGAACCCTGTTCCTTCTCAGTCTGGTGTACCAATCCACTGGTGGTTCTTGCTCAATTGCTGGTCTAGCTGGCGAAGCTTGAGGGTACACTAGAGGGTATCCATAGGGTATCTCTTCTTTGGTGAGGTTGTTGATATGGGGGTGGTGGGTATGCTTGCCGAGGTGGAAATCCCGAGTGACCACCCATCTCGATGAAATCGCCGCTGGCAGTGGCGGCTGCTGCTGGTCGAGTCATCTGCCGATAAGCATAACACAGTGCCACAAAGTATTAGCTCCGCTCGGCGGTGGAGGAAGAAGCAGAGGGTGTGGTGTGTAGTCATCAAAACGGTGGCGGATAAAAGGCGATGCGGTGGGGCGGCTATAGATCGGTTGTGGATTGATGTTTCTGAGATGGAGGAGGGTATACCGTAATAAATTTGAGTCACATGTATCAGGGGTATCTCCCCAACCACTGTCACATACAACGGTGTATCATAGCCAGGCGCAGTTGCCTGCTCAAACTGGGAACATCCCATTTGCTGAACACGTCCCATCAGTAGCGCTCTGGTGGATCGATCGTGGAGTCCTCTCCTCGCCTCTGTCCTTCCTACGCCGGATTCCTTGAACTTCCTTCCTCATTATTATTAGCACCTGAACCTCTGCGTGTAGTCACCATCCTGTAGAAAAAGAGAAAGGACTTACGGATTACTAAGGGCTCTAAACTCTTATCTCAAGAAAGTCAAGTCCTAAGCAGCAAAGAAACATTGGCTCTGATACCAACAGTGACGCCCGTTCCCGGACACCGAGTCCTTATCCGGAAAAGAATGCCCGGCATGTATAATAATAATATAAAATCTAATATTATACATAAGCCTACGTCATATATCATAAACACAATGCGGAAACGAAATGACTCAGGGAAAAAAAATTCCAAAGACCGACTAAACCAGATTCAATGTTGTACTAAACCAAAAATGGAAAATGAAAAGTCTTATATCATTTCCACAACAAAAGAAACCAAAGGTCTAGGCTTACAACAAAGGCCACTAAAACGAGCCAAAAGAAAACAACATTCAAAAGAAATGACAACATAATTTATAATTAAACTTGAAATAAATAAAAGTCTTCAAAACTTCAACACAAGTTAACCGTATCCAAAAGCATCAAACATCTTAAATCATACTCATCTTCATCAAAAACCTGTTCATCTTCTCATCCCAAAACATATAACGGGTAAGTACATACGTACTTAGTAACGAGTAGAAGCTATTGAAATCATGCGTTTTATAACGGAAACTATTCAAACAACAACTTGTTATTAGGCCAAAAGAACATGATCTTACATCTAACTATCACATTATATTCATGGTATAATATGAGGTCCCTAGGGTTACTAGCTTAGCTTATCTTTGTTACATCATGTTTGCGAGGGCACTACACTTAGTGAGAAATGCACTAAGACAAAAGACGCAACCCTATAGAGATAAATCTCTAGCGGTCCCGAGACAATCACCTCACTTTGACTGGCTAGCTCTATAGGCTATCCGGTGAATGACTATCTCGTTCGTGAGGTTGTCCGGCGGTATGATCACTACTTTAACTGGCTTTGTCTAGAATCCGGCAGTGACCATCACCACTTTATCTGGCCAACCAACACATTGCCGATATTGTACCGTGCCTATCCAAGCTCTCATGATGTTTAATCTTTTATCTAGTCAAATACGTATATTAAATGATTAACTGGCCACCTAAGTTCATTCAGAACAAAAGCTCCTACTCCTCTTCTTAGACTCTTGGACTCAAGCTAGCAATTACACGATAATGATAAACCCTAGTTCATCAAAGCACAAGGCCAATCCTAAGTTTCCGACGGTCCCAAGTTTCATTCATAAGAAGTCCACTTGGTGCAGAACTAAACGCATCAGAAACCTATTCTTGGCTTTGTAATGTTAATGAATGCTTATTAATGTTGTTTAGATCATATTAGGAAGACCCCAAACCATACTCTAGTTTACCACCACACTACACCCAAATTAATTATTTATATTTTTATACATATCTTATTTTATTTATTATTAACTCTTGAAACAAACAGAATAACAAGTCAACAAAGTCCCTTTTTGTAAACAAAACTTTACTATGTAAATCAAATAGGCTTGGTAATCTTTTTACTGTATCTAACTTCTTTCATGTGTCCATTAGACTTACTGCATATTAATTAGCTAAAATACTGCCTTGCTGTACCAACATGTCCAGGGCCGAAAACATATAAAAAAAAATGGAAGGCATACCTTCGAATATTACTAATATCATCTATTAATCTAGGCACCCAGAATCAAAAATCAAATATTAAAACAGAGCCTTGCCGAAGACCACGCACCATTTTTGCATAAATTCGAGATAGTCCAATCGAGATTTCAGCAGAGAGAAATTATACTATAGTTCAAAAATTAGATTGAAACATCAATCATTCAATATGAAAACCCCGTTACCTTTGTATAGCGAGCAACACAACGATCCAACCTCGATCAAGACCTAGCTCTCTATTCCACCTACACAAACATGATTCATCTATCGATTAAAATCTACCAAGCATTCTAAACGTTAGAAACTACGAAAATGTGGATTTATAACCCAAAAAGCTTGCTCGAAACACGTAATCCATAACTTGATAAAAACTAACCTTCTCCCAAAAAAAATTGTATCCACACGATCCTTGTGTCACGTAGAATCTTTTCTCTTTGAGACGTCTGCACAACCGAGTGACGGATTAGCTTCGATAATCGAAAGAACCTTTCTTCTTCTTTATCACAAAACCAGCGCCTCACTCTCTGATGGAAACCGTTTGATAACAGAAAAATTCACCGTTATTTTTATAACTTTTCAACCCGTTTCTGATATCATTTCGAGTATTTTTATATCAGTTCGAGTCATTAATTCCTATGTTTCAACTAAATATGTTAGTAGTAGTTATTATATAAAATATCGTATTTTTAGCGTGTTTTTATAGTTTTTGTACCGGTTTAGTAACCGGTGTGTCGTGTCGTGTTTACGTTTGGTATTTTGGTGGTTTATTGCAGAATTATAGGTTAACCAAAATCCCGAGTAACGACACGTTTTGAGGCCTAAAAGAGGTGTTTTTAGGGAATTAAGAGTGTGCCACAAGCTTAAAAGGTCAAGTGGATCAGTGGTTCGTAGTGTCACTAACGATTTATATCTTCGACGAACCAATGGCCCATTAAAACAGAATTTTCTGAAGAAGTGGCCTTAATGAAAGTTGTAGATCTTTGATAGAGCTTTCCAACGTATTTTGAATCACGTCAATTGGAGGTCTACAACTCAAGTTATGACCAAGTGGCTAATCGATTCGTAATAGTAAAAATCCCAAAACGCGACTTACATACGAATGGCTCATCAAAACGACATTTTCTGAAGAAGTTTCCTTAATAAAAGTTGTATATCTTCAAGAAAGCTTTCCAATGGATTTTGAATCAAGTCAATCGGACTTCTACAACTCAAATGGTGGTCAATTGGCTAATTGATTCAATTTAAGTAAAAATGTCGCAAAACGCTCGGAGGAACACGAGGTACTCAAGAAGACGTTTTCTGAAGAAGCGTCCTTCATAAAAGTTGTAGAGTTTCTCGAGACCGTAATTTTGGCATTTCGTTTGCAATTTTTGGAGGTATACAACTCAAGATATAAATTTTAGAAGTTTTAATCCAATATATGTCAAATCATCCGAAGATTTGGATAGAATCAGTTAGGATTTGCACCGGATCGATCCGACTCCTACCCGGATCGATCCGGCCCCAAAATCTTTGCCTATATATTGAACCATTTGCAGCAGCTGGAAACAACCCTTTATATATATATATATATCTTTTGTGTATATATATATATATCTATCTCTCTCGTTTTTTTTCTTTTAGTTTTAGTAACGGCATTATGCCGGAAATAATTTAGCAATAGTAGTATCGTTGTAATGCTCGGAAATTATCGGTAACTTCGGTGTTCTTGTGTAGTCGTTGTAATGTCCGGAAGACTACAATCTCGGAATCAACAGTTGTAATCGGGTAATTTTATAAAATTATTACTTTCTTGTTTTGTTTTGTTTTTTTAGCATATTGATATATATATATACATATACGTACTATATATATATATATATATATATATATATATATATATATATATATATATATAAATCTATATATATTTCCTTTGTTTTGTATTTTGTTTCTTTTATGTTATTTATGTTATATTAGCTATTTATATATATAGAAATATAGTATAATATATATATATTTTCTTTTACGCATTTACTTACGTATTTACTTTTACGCACTTATATATATATGTATAGTATATTTACTTTTATGCACTTATATATATTATTAGCTATATAACTATATATCTATATATATATATAAATATATATATGTACTTATAAAAAAATGAATTAACTTTTACTTTTAAATCGTTAATATAATTTCCATTAATCATTCCGTTATTATCGCCAAAATGAATAGCTAAACGTGCGTATAGTCGAATTATGTAAAACGAGTAAAAACGCCTAAGGGGATTAAGCGGGAGTTGTGTAATGGCGTAAAATAATGTTTTAATGAGTAATCCACGTCCTAAAACTTAATCTGAACGTCTTTGAATTAAACTGATCATTTAGTTCACTGTCACACATATCGAACCTATAAATGCATTTTGCGGTGAGATGTGGGAAAAGGGGTTTTGGGATCGTTGCGTAGATTCGGCCTAGTTGTTAGGACCGTTTCCAATACAGAGGTTTGTCATCGTTGTTCGAGCGACTCTAAGAGCGTAATCATGTTGGGTTAATCGGTTTTCTAAAGGGAAAATTAATTAACTTCACATAGGGTGTTGAGTGAGAGTTGTTCAGATCTTTACACCAGAATTAGGAGTTGGCACCCGTGGATGTCGTTAAAATTACTGTGGAAAGGTAGGTTGGTTAAAACACGCTCCTGTCAAGTCTTCCCTTAGGGGTAAAAGTAACTCGTTGGATCATAATTCGGCTATACCTTTTAATAACTAGAACTACAACCGTTAGCTAATTTTTACTTTACACTAGTGTAATATCTCTCCACCGCAATCTTGACCTAAACTAAGTTCTACGTCGACTTTGGTACTTAAACGTTGTTCCACGTGTGGATTCGACCTTGCTATCACTATACTATCGTTGATTCGATACTCACAGCCGGTTAAAGTTAGCAGTTAGTTATTTTGCTATCAAGAATTTTTGGCGCCGTTGCCGGGGAATACTACGTTTGATATCTTGTAAGTTGACCGAAAGCCTGGGCTTAGGTCGTTTTTATTTTAGTTTTTGTTATCAAGTTTTTCGTAGATAGGTTTTTGTTCCTACTTCTGTTTCCATATCCTTTTCTGTTTCTTAAAAGAAAAAAAAATCGAGGAACACGTTTCAATCATCGAGGTTGGGTGATGGATTCTCGGTGAATTCCACTCTGCGGAAGCATAAGGAAAAAAATCCGAAACCTCGTGATTTAGGTGTTGGTGTTCAATCTTGGTTTATGACTCGAAGTTCTAAAGAACCTCTCATCGAACCCATCTAAGAAATCGAAGCTTACGCACGTCATAAAAAATCAATATGAGGAGAAATCCTAGTCGCTAGTCCGAACCCTTTGTTTGAAGAAAGAGAGACATTAGAAAGATCACTTTCTAATTCCTCTGCAGAAATGGACGATATAATAACTAGAAAAAACGGTAAGGATCCCAGTGATGAACAGACTCTACAGGGGCAAACCTCAACCACTACTGGTGGTAATGCAACAGTACCTTTGCAAACTCCACCGAGGACCCCTCGTCATGAACCACTGAGAGAAGACAACACAGGGCTACGTCAGTTGGGATCTGCACGCTTTTAATCGAGAGGCCGTGGATTGGACAATACAGTAGGACAAGATGCTCAGGATACACGGACTTGACCCGAATTAGACCAAGAAACGGTAAATCGAGTACTTCGGATGCTAGAGATGCAAGGAAATCAACAGGGGTTCCAAAACCCGTATAACCCGTATAATCCACCTCCTCAGCAGCCGATGGCTCAGCAAGCACATGGACTGAGGGTTTGTCGAGATTACGTCACTACCCCACAGGAAGTTATAGGACACAACCCAATTAGGGTACCCCCAATTAATGCAAATAACATGGATATTAAGCAAAATATTTTGAACATGTTAGGGGAACATGCCTTGTTCCATGGGAAGTCGACTGAGAACCCGAACAGCTTTCTGGATCACTTTCTCCAGATCTGTGGGACAATGAAATATAACGGGGTGAGTGATGAGGCGGTAAAATTAATAGTTTTTCCGTTTGCATTAAGAGGAGCTGCTAAGGATTGGTACGACTCTTTACCAAATGACTCGTTACATCGTGGGTGACGTAACGAGAGTATTCTGAAAAAAGTACTTCCTCCGGCAAAGATTTTAGATCTGAAAGAAGAAATCTCTTCGTTTGATGGTCTCGAGGGAGAGACACTAAAAGAGACTTATGAAAGATTTAGGGGGTTGCTAAAAAGATGCCCCCCACACGGTTTTTCTACGGTGGAGCAAGTTATTATATTATTCAGGGGCCTTAGAGCCGATGGACCAAAACAAGTGAATCTTTGCAGCGGCGGAGATATTATGAATCTACCACGGAACAAGCAATGAGGACGAGATAGAAAATGCGGCGAGATGGAGAAGGACAATGGGGATCGAAAGCAGAAAGAAGAAGAAAGCCCCAATGGAAAGTGTAAAGTCATTTGAAAGAGGAACTCGATCGAGAATCGCCATGCATGACAAGATGCAAGAAATGGTACTAAAGATGGACCGAATGGAGTCGAAAAAGAAAGAAGACACATCGCTGCCAACTCGTGGAGGTGGACATTCCGCCATAGAATGTGCATCATTGAAAAATCCACTTATCCACAACGATTTGACACCTACTCGGTTACAACAACGATCGGCAATCGTAATGACCAACGCGAATGAATGTCTGTGCGATGGGACGGATGGATGGATATGAATCGGCAAGAGGTTGGCGACAACAAAGGGAATCAAAACTTTAATAATCATCAAGGGCCACAATTGGATTATGGTATGAATGATGGTTCACAACAATATGATGTGAATTATGTTGGACAAGGTTGGAATCAAAGCGAGAATCGAATTGGAATAAAAACAATAATCGAATCAAGACTTTAGGCAAAACCAAAGCTCATACAACCGACCTTGGAATCGAATCCCCAGAACCGTGAGTTCATACCGAGAATCAAAACCGAGGCTATTATCGAATAATCGAATCCACGTCTCGATCCACAGGACAAAGAAGAAAATCGAGTTCATATTGGAATCAAAATCAAGGCCGGAATCGAATCGTAAGTCGACAAAACAATCGAATCGGCAAGTGAGCGACCATCTTTGAGAAGTAATAATTAAGCACCTATCAACATCCAAACGCTCATCTGCACCAGAATAATCAAAGCAATCAGCAACCAAACAATTCTGGTGTTCAAAAGATGGCCACTGAGATACTCCTGGAGAAATTAGACAGGAATGTTTCTGAGTTAAATAAGAATGCTATAGAGCAAAAAGTGGTCACACATTCTGCCATTCGAAACTTGGAGACACAAGTGGGTCAAATAACAGACACTCAAGACAAATCTAAGTGGTGGACTCCCGAGTAACACCGAAAGGAACCCAAAGGATGTGAATCTTTGTGTTCACACGAAGTGGTAAAGAGGTCGGGCCGAGTGACAAAAGAAAGAATTATGGGTCAAGAGGCGGCGAAAAAGAAAGCTGAGAAAGCGAAAGCAGCTTGACTGTGAAGGAGCTATGTATGGTGAAGTCGAGATCGAAGATTTAGAGGCGGCAATATCAAGCGTAAAATGGAAGCAATGAGGAAAGAATTGAAAGCCACGAAAAGGCTTTGGTGAGGCAAATAAGAAAGCATTGGAAGGGCAAACACCAAGAAAGACTATGTGGTCTTGGACATCAAAGAAGAAGAAGCCTCACCGCCTAAAGAAAGAGGTAAGAAAAACAGAATTCCTCCTCCTCCCCCTGATTTTGATGTTAATACTTTACCCTATCCTCCTAAGGGAACCAGAAAGGACATCCTGACCCAGGGTCAGGCAAAATTTCTGAATCTTTTAAGGAAGGTAGAGGTGAATATTCCCCTATTAGAGGCAATTTCGAGCATTCCCCCATACTTTAAGTTTCTAAAAGGAATGTTGTCGAGTAAGGAGAAGATGCAACCAGATGGTGCATTTGAGTGGGGAATGTTCTGCAATCTTTGAGAATAAGATACCTCCCAAGTTACAGGATAGAGGTAGCTTTACCATCCCAATTACCATTGGAGAAACTGTGTTTAAAAATGTGCTATGTGATCTAGGGGCTTCTGTGAGCCTGATGCCTAGAGGAGTTTATGAGAAATTGGGATTGGGAGCATTAGAGCCAACAGGAATGACCTTACAGATGGCAGATAGGTCTCATTAGGAAACCTCTGGGAGGGTAGTCAAGATGTGTTGGTGCAGGTAGACAAGTTTGTTTTCCCCGTTGACTTCGTAGTTTTAGATATGGATATGGATTCTAAAACCCCACTTTTGTTAGGTCGGCCTTTCTTGAACACAGGAGAGACCTTGATAGACGTTAAGAGGGGAGAGATTATACTACTTAGTCGGGAAAGAGAGTGTAGCCATAAATGTGTATAAGGCGATGAAGCATCCTAATGATGAAAAGAGTGATTGTTTTTCCATTGATGCTATATATCCTTGTATTGTGGAGCACACTAACTGCGCAGGATACCAAGAACCAATGGAAGAATGCTTGATGAAGTCAAGCACCGCAGAGGGATGATGATCCACAAATGAGAGTTCGGGTATATCATTTGGAGGCAACTCCTTTGTTGACGCAATCTGGAATAAGAAGCTAGAGCTCGGTTTGATCGCAAGTTGCCAAAGCCGTCAATCGAGGAACCACCTCTTGATCTGGAGTTGAAGCCACTTCCTAAGCATTTAAAGTATGTGTTTTTAGAACTGATGAATTACTTCCTCTTATTGTTTCATCTCGCACTAACCGCTTTGCAAGAAGCTAAGTTGATCCACGCTCGAAAAACACAAAAGGCCTTCGGATGGAAGATGGTTGACATAAAAGGGATCGATCTTGATATCTCGCAAGCACAAGATCATTCTCGGAAGAAGATGCCAAGCCGGTCGAGCGGTTTGAGAGACGACTAAACCCACATATGCAAGAGGTGGTGAGGAAAGACGTGGTAAAGATGCTTGAGTTAGGGATAATCTACGCAATCTCCGACAGTGAATGGGTGAGCCCCACGCAAGTCGTGCCTAAGAAAGGAGGCATTACAGTTGAGCTTAATGAAAAGGTGTGCCTATTCCTACTCGTTTAGTTACTGGTCACAGGGTTTGTATTGATTTTCGCATGCTAAATGATAAGACTAGGAAAGATCATTTTCCCTACCCTTTATTGATCAAATGCTAGGCGCCTAAGTGGTCATGCATTTTATCGCTTTTGGATGGTTTTAGTGGCTATTATCAAATTCACATCGATATACATGACCAGGATAAAACTACTTTCACGTGTCCGTATGGCACCTTTGCATTTAGAAGAATGCCGTTTGGGTTGTGTAATGCACTGCGACATTCCAACGATGCATGATGGCCATCTTTGCTTTGATATGATAGAGCATTTCATGGAAGTTTTTATGGATGACTTTAGTGTTTTTGGTGATACTTTTGATGAGTGTTTGTCGAACATTGATAAGGTGCTTGCGTTGTGAAGAGACAAACTTGGTTTTAAATTGGGAAAAGTGTCATTTCATGGTAATCGAGGGAATTGTTTTAGGACATAAGGTATCGGGAAAGGAATAGAGGTCGATAGAGCAAAAATAGAGGTAATTTCTAAGCTTCCTATGCCTACTGAATCAAGACTCTACGTTCATTCTTGGGACATGCGGTGTTTTTATCGTAGATTCATTCCGAGTTTTTCCCACATTGCTAGACCTCTTACTCTTCAATTGATGAAGGAGCCCCTGTGTTTTTGATGCGGCATGCCTAGATGCTTTTCAACCCTTAAGAAACTTCTTACTTCGGCTCCTATCTTAGTAGCACCGATTGGTCTAAGGGGTTCAAGTGATGTGTGATGCGAGTGATTATCTTTGTAGGAGCTGTCCCTAGGTCGAAGATTGACAAGTTGTTTCGCTTCTATCTACTATGCGAGTCATACCATGAACTCGGCTCAACAAAAGTATGCCACAACCGAAAAGGAACTTTTAGTTGTTGTTTTTGCTTTCGATAAGTTCGGTCATACTTGGTTGGATCGAAAGTCATAGTTCACACCGACCATCTTTGCGTTGAGATATCTATTTGCTAAGAAGGATGCAAAACCACGCTTGTTAAGATGGATTTTACTACTTCAAGAGTTCGACGTAGAAATTAAGAATCGAAAGGGTGTGAGAACGTAGTGGCCGACCACCTCGGTAGGATGGAAACAGGAGACAAGAAACACTCTATTAGGGTTGAAATTGATGACCATTTTCGGGATGAAGCGGTTGTTCGTAGTGGATACGATGCTCCCGGTTAAGCGAGGAAATTTCTTGCAGAGAGGGAAGAATGGGAACCCTTGGTATGCACCTTTTGTTAATTATTACGAGTGTGGATTTGTAGATCCCGAGTTTGATGAAAACGAGAAAAGAAGTTTTATAGTGAGGTGAACCGATATGTGTGGGAAGATCCCTTACTTTTTAGGCTATGTGCTTTGATGGAATCCTGAGAAGATGTGTTGATGACAGTGAGATAGTGAGTATTCTCTCGTTCTGCCATGATAAAGAGGCCGGTGGCCACTTCTCGGGCGAGAGAACAACATTAAAGGTGTTACAAAGTGGGTTCTATTGGCCTACTATTTTCAAGGATGCATATGCTTATGTTAAGATGTGTGACGCCTTGGTCAACGCTCAGGAGGGTTTTCAAGAGAAATGAGATGCCCAGAAACCGATAATAGTGTGTGAAGTGTTTGATATATGGGGATTAGACTTCATGGGACCATATCCGTCTTCTTTTCGGAATCGGTACATTCTTGTCGCCTGTGATTACGTTTCAAAGTGGGTTGAGGCAATTGCTTCACCCACTAACGACAAACATGTAGTCATAAAATTTCTTAAGAAACATATTATATCCCGGTATGGAATACCTCGAGCAATAATCAGTGATAATGGAAGTCACTTTGCTAATAGAGATTTCAATAAGCTTTTAATAAAGTATGGGGTCACTCATAAGTTAGGTACTGCCTACCATCCTCAGACTAGTGGCCAAGTAGAGGTGTCCAATCGGGAATCAAAAGAATCTTGGAGAAGACAGTAAATTCTAACCTTAAGGATTGGTCAAAGAAGTTAGATGATGCGCTTTGGGCACACCGAAACTGCGTTCAAGACACCAATAGGTATGTCACCCTACATGCTTGTTTTTGGCAAAGCCCCGCCATCTCCCCGTAGAGTTAGAGCATAAGGCCTATTGGGCGATTAAGAATCTAAATATGGATGACGCATTAATCGGTGAAAGAAGGATGGCCCAGTTAAACGAGTTAGATGAGTTTCGCCTTCAAGCTTACGATTGTTCGGCGAAATATAAGGAAAAGACCAAATTGCTTCATGATAAGTTGATCAAACCTCGTATTTTCAGCGTAGGTGATGAGGTCCTTTTCTATAATACTCGCCTCCATTTTATTTCAAGGCAAACTTAAGTCAAGGTGGTCGAGGACCATATACGGTATTACGAGTTTTCACTCAGGAGCCATCGAGGTAACACATCCGAAGCATGGAACGTTCATCACGAACGGCCTTCGCCTCTAAAAAGTATAAGAAGTTACCATTCGATGAGGCTCTTGAGATTGTGCATTTGACTGATCCCAGCCTTGTTAAATCGTTTACGAGTCTCCGTCGAGTGAACGACGTTAAACAAAAGCGCTACCGGAGGCAGCCCCGATAATAATAATAAAGATAATTTGGATGAGACTAGTTTTAATGAGATGTAGAATCGGTATGAAGAATGAACACAAAGCACAACCAAGTCTCAGGATGAATGTTTGAATTTCATTAAGAGGGAATGATTAGGTGGTTATCCGAAAATCCCGATGGAAAAAAGATAAAAATTCAAATGTATCATTTCTTGGACTTAGGTTATTGAACCCTTGAGGACCTGGGTATAAAAGACTCAATACTTTTTCACACATTTCATTTTATGATCTAGTCTGTTTCAAATTTCTGGTCGTTGTAGTATAGTGGTGAGTATTCCCACCTTAATAAAACTGTGTGACTGTGTGTAATAAAAATGAATCTAGGAATAGCTGACTTGACTATGATATATGCTCATGTGATACGTATATGCTTAGATGTTCTGTGCTTTACCCGTGTGGGTTATTTTTCCATCTAAAGCTGTTATGCGATGTGCTATATATTGCCTATCGAATTTTCTGATGTGACAATGCCATTATCTTATTATTCCCATATCCCTATTGCATATTTTGGCACGAGGACCATGTCCCGTGTTTGCTTTGTTTTGGTTGTTTTTGTATAGGGATTCGGGATGTGCTTTCTCATGGCTGTTACGGGATTCGGTAGCACTTTTCTGCCAGGTTTATAAGCTAAGTCTTCCTCTCTATCTCATTCACTATGTTTTAAAGGATAATGCAAGTTCGTAAGTGGGGGGGTAGAGTCGTGATTGGTTTAGAAATGGCATTAAAGGTTAAATCCCTTAGTTTTTGATTTTTCAACATTATTTAGTTGATTAAAGTGAATTGTATAAGGTATATATTTCATGGATTTGAAGATGTAATGATCAATTTGATATGTATAACTAATTTGAACCATAAGTGCATTTTAACCCCAAATTTATTTGTGTAACATGAATTCCTTCACGTAAGCCTTTGATATTGAAGCGAAAATTTTAAACTGTATCCATTCAGTATCCTAGTGATTATCCTAGAGAGACTTGCAGTAACTTAGTACCTAACTTTTGAGCGTGTCTTGTGAATATCGAAGGTTTGAATGTGATAGAAAGAATGTCAAATAAGATAAACTATATATATGTCGGTTGTAGCTACCAATGATTTGAGTGCGGTAGGGCGTTATCACGAAACGTCCTATATCACTATGAGGTTTAAAAGCTCCCGATTGCCTGATGATTGTAGTCTAGCTAGGGTGTTATCACGAAACATCCTATTGCTAGGAATGAGGGCATATACTATACATGTGGAAAAAAAAAAAAAAAAAAAAAGAGAGTTAGATAGGTATTAATGTATTCGATCTCACCTCATGATGTTTGCAAGATAGTCGATTTTGGCAATGAGTTCGGATATGTTAGTATTCTATGAAAAGAAAAAAAAAATATAGAAAAGAAAAGAAAAAGTTGGTTGAAAACTTAGTTATCTTCTGACTATCCCCAGTATAAACTAAATGATATGCTTTAGGGATTATCCTAATAAGTACACGGGAGGACTTTGTGTGGAACTGTTACTGCCTATACCTAGAAAAGTCATTAGGACTGTCTGAATGGATGTTTGTGCGTTTGCTTGATTTATTCAAGAGAGGATAGTGGAAATTGAAAAGGCTTGTCACACACTCACTCTGTTATACATTTATATTGCGGTTAACGTGTGGTTATGATTCGAATGGTTGCATCATCTGATTGTCATTCATATCTTATCTTCAGGAATTTTTCCTCATTCATTTTATTTTATCGCTTATTTTGTTCGAGGACGACCAAAATCTAAGTGGGGGTTGTGATAACGTAAAAATTCACCGTTATTTTTATAACTTTTCAACCCGTTTACGATATCATTTAGGTATTTTTATATCGATTCGAGTCATTAATTCCTATGTTTCAACTAAATATGTTAGTAGTAGTTATTATATAAAATATCGTATTTTTAGCGTGTTTTTATAGTTTTTTTGCCGGTTTAGTAACCGTGTGTCGTGTCGTCGTGTTTACGTTTGGTATTTTGGTGGTTTATTGCGAATTATAGGTTAACCAAAATCCCGAGTAACGACACGCGTTTGAGGCATAAAAGAGGTGTTTTTAGGGAATTAAGAGTGTGCCACAAGCTTAAAAGGTCAAGTGGATCGATGGTTCAGAAATATCTACTAACGATTTATATCTTCGACGAACCAATGGCCCATTAAAACGGAATTTTCTGAAGAAGTGGCCTTAATGAAAGTTGTAGATCTTTGATAGAGATTTCCAACGTATTTTGAATCACGTCAATTGGAGGTCTACAACTCAAGTTATGACCAAGTGGCTAATCGATTCGTAATAGTAAAAATCCCAAAACGACCACGACATCTGAATGGCTCATCAAAACGACATTTTCTGAAGAAGTTTCCTTAATAAAAGTTGTATATCTTCAAGAAATATTTCCAATGGATTTTGAATCAAGTCAATCGGACTTCTACAACTCAAATGGTGGTCAATTGGCTAATTGATTCAATTTCGTAAAAATGTCGCAAAAAAGCGCTTCGGAGGAACACGAGGTACTCAAGAAGACGTTTTCTGAAGAAGAGTCCTTCATAAAAGTTGTAGATTTTCTCGAGACCGTAATTTTGGCATTTCGTTTGCAATTTTTGGAGGTCTACAACTCAAGATATAAATTTTAGAGTTTTAATCCAATATATGTCAAATCATCCGAAGATTTGGATAGAATCGATTAGGATTTGCACCGGATCGATCCGACTCCTACCCGGATCGATCCGCCCCCAAAATCTTTGCCTATATATTGAACCATTTGCAGCAGCTGGAAACAACCCTTTATATATATATATATATATATATATATATATATATATATATATATATTTTCTTTTGTGTATATATATATATATCTATCTCTCTCGCTTTTTTTTTTTTTTAGTTTTAGTAACGGCATTATGCCGGAAATAATTTAGCATAGTAGTATCGTTGTAATGCTCGGAAATTATCGGTAGCTTTCGGTGTTCTTTGTAGTCGTTGTAATGTCCGGAAGACTACAATCTCGGAATCAACAGATTGTAATCGGGTAATTTTATAAAATTATTACTTTCTTGTTTTGTTTTGTTTTTTTAGCATATTGATATATATATATACATATACATTACTATATATATATATATATATATATATATATCTATATATATTTCCTTTGTTTTGTATTTTGTTTCTTTTTATGTTATTTATGTTATATTAGCTATTTATATATATAGAAATATAGTATAATATATATATATTTTCTTTTACGCATTTACTTACGTATTTACTTTTACGCACTTATATATATATATGTATAGTATATTTACTTTTATGCACTTATATATATTATTAGCTATATAACTATATATCTATATATATATAAATATATATATGTACTTATAAAAAAATGAATTCGCTTTTACTTTTAAATCGTTAATATAATTTCCATTAATCATTCCGTTATTATCGCCAAAATGAATAGCTAAACGTCATTTATAGTCGAATTATGTAAAACGAGTAAAAGCGCCTAAGGGGATTAAACGGGAGTTGTGTAGCGCGTAAAATAATGTTTTAATGAGTAATCCACGTCCTAAAACTTAATCGAACGCCTTTGAATTAAATCGATCATTTAGTTCATCGTCACACATATCGAACCTATAAATGCATTTTGCGGTGAGATGTGGGAAAAGGGGTTTAGGATCGTTATGCGTAGATTCGGCCTAGTTGTTAGGACCGTTTCCAATACAGAGGTTTGTCATCGTTGTTCGAGCGACTCTAAGAGCGTAATCATGTTGGGTTAATCGGTTTTCTAAAGGGAAAATTAATTAACTTCACATAGGGTGTTGAGTGAGAGTTGTTCAGATCTTAACACCAGAATTAGGAGTTGGCACCGTGGATGTCGTTAAAATTACTGTGGAAAGGTAGGTTGGTTAAAACACGCTCCCTGTCAAGTCTTCCCTTAGGGGTAAAAGTAACTCGTTGGATCATAATTCGGCTATACCTTTTAATAACTAGAACTACAACCGTTAGCTAATTTTTACTTTCGCACTAGTGTAATATCTCTCCACCGCAATCTTGACCTAAACTAAGTTCTACGTCGACTTTGGTACTTAAACGTTGTTCCCTGTGGATTCGACCTTGCTATCACTATACTAATGTTGATTCGATACTCTGTCGGTTAAAGTTAGCAGTTAGTTATTTTGCTATCACCGTTCCCTTTTTTTTTCTTTTGAACTGATTTGTTGAGAATAATGGGAATTAACTCCCATTAATCCCTAATTAACAAAATCAATTATTTCCCTTAAAATCCCCCTCTTTTTTATTCCAAAAAAAAAATTAATATTCCGACTTTTCGTTAAAAGACGGTAATGCCCTTTTTCGAGAATCGGGATATTACATAATTATGATACGTTATTACTACTCCATGAATCAAGAATGAGTGTTCTATGAACTGGAGTGGATGGCTTGTGTGGTAGAGATATGTAGTTGAGTGACTTCTGTGTGGTTAAGAGTTAAGGGTAATTGTTTGAATTTAGCATCGTTTCATAGTCTTAGGTTCTTCGCTCAACACATCTCAATAGAGGAGAGTTTTAAAATGTGATATATTCTAGCACTAGCTCTAGCTTTTGGGGCCATGATCATGACCATTGAAAACATAATTAATCAGCTGTATATATTTAGCCTTGTCCGGGACTTGTCCCGGACATGTCCATACTTGCCTAAACCATGCCATGTTAAGCCATATCCTTTGTCCCGGGTTTAGAATTTGTATGCATCATATATTATGTTGTCTTTTCCATGTGTAGTTGAGTTTGGACTTTGTCTTGTTGGTGTCCTAACCTTGTCCAGGACATGCCCAGGAGTAGTCCAGGACAGGATAGGACAAAATTGCTGAAATTGTTGCCACCCTCTTGTTCTTGTATATCACTATTTTGACTGTTATGGGTGTTGGTAGAGCTGATAGTAAGTGTAATTCTGTGGGTATTCAAGGGATTTCTTGGGCTTTTGGTGGTATGATCTTTGCTCTTGTTTTTCATACTACTGGTATTTAAGATCACTTTTTTCTCTTCATTTTTTATGGGGTTTTTAAATCATGATTTTAACTTTTTATCAGCTAATTTAACAGATTCTATGTTATGGGACACTGTTTTTTTATTACATAATACAACATATAAAATTTAGAGATTTCTGTATTTCTTGCAAAAAAAAATCTGCTTCCTGCTTTTAACTTAGTTTAAGATTTGTGATTTTAACATTTGTATGCTTGATATGCCATCCAAAAGAAGAAGAGCTTCTTGTAATCTCAATTCTTAAAATTATTTCTTTTTTATGTAGCATACTAATGATGTTTCTTAGTTTTCATGTTTCCTATTTGTATAATTTTTTCCAATGTGTCATTTCAGGTATACAAATGGACAAAACTTGGATACTTGAAAATGATGCATTATCTGAGAGCTATCAAAAAGGTGTCAAAGCATTTCTTGAATTTTCGAAAGATAATGCTTTGGGAAATGATTGAAAGCTATTTTGTCCTTGCCGGCGTGCAAAAATAACAATAGGAAAAATGTGGGTGATGTCAAACGATATTTACATTTGAATGGTTTCTCAACTTATTATACGAATTGGGTATTCTATGGGAAATGATCCAACCACCTAGGGAATCTACAAATCCTTGTGAAACGGGGTATAATGAAGCACATAACGAGAATGATGACAATAGTCCTGTTGATGAGTTGCCGGAGTTGCTTGAAGAAGTCCAGGAGGCAAGAAACTCAAGATCTTCTATTGATCATGATTTAGATGACTTTGTAACATTCATGAACAATCACAACAAAGAAGCATATCCTGGTTGTCAAAAGTCAGTGCTTCTTTATGTTGTTACCTTGCTTCATATCAACGTGATGTGCCATAGGAGCAAAAAATCCTTTAATATGTTACTTGAGTTCTTGAAGGATTTACTTCCTAAAGGAAATAATGTTCCTTCAACTTTGTATGGGGAAAATAGTATGCTTTCATGGATAGGTATGAAATATGAAAAGATTGACGCTTGTAAGCATGATTGTGCACTTTTTTGGAAAGAAAATCAAGATAAGAAAGCACGATGGAAATCAGTAGATAAGATCCTTATCCCTGAAATTAGTAGATAAGAAAGCATAATGGAAATCGGTAGAAAGCATGAGGGAAATTAGATCCTTATCCCTGAAAGCACGATGGTAATCTACTAATAAGAAAGGAAAGAAAAGAAAGTACCTCAAAAAATTCGTTGGTACTTTCTTTTGCAGCCTCGACTGCAACGACTATATGTGTCCTCAAAAAGTGCTTCAAACATGAGGAGGCATACGGAGAAACGCATCAATGAAGATTGAGTTATGAGGCATCCTGTTGATTCCCCTGCTTGGAAGGACTTTGATGCTAGATATCCTGATTTTGCTCAAGATCCACGTAATTTCAGGCTTGGGTTGGCAACTAATGGTTTTAATTCATTTAGGGACATGAGTAAAGCATATTGCATATGGTCTGTCATTCTTGTAGCTTACAGTATGGTTTTTTATAACCTGTTTTTGTTTGAGCGTAGTATAAACAGGTAGAAAACTTAGCTTCCTACATGAATTTGATAAACTGACGTTGATAAACTGCTTCTTATTGCAAAGTAGTCGATCTCACCTAATGGATTATTTGGATTGGCTCCGGTTAACCTAGTAGATATTCTGCATCTATATGCCGGTACATCTATGTTTCCAATTTGATTTTGCTCGTGTTAGTTGCATAATTTGTGGAGATAATTAAATATGGAATTTTTTTTAATAAGAAAGATTTGATTGAGATATGATATATGGTAATGATTGTTGATTGAGATTGCAAAATCATATATATATATATATATATATATATATATATATATATATATATATATATATGGTAAGGTTGTTGAATACAGTAGTATACTTACTTTGATGAAAGAAAACTTTCTTGCCACATATGTTAATAATATGGTTAAATATTTCTTATATGATTTTAGGATGTATGTGTGCATAATACTGCTTCAATATGTGCATAAAACATCACAAAGTGATGTATAACTGAGTTCCATTTTTTGAGTAACCATGTCCTATATAATACTCAGAAGTCATTGCTCAATGTTTTAGGCACCAGTCAACTTTTGATTGGATCTAGTTAGTCTATAATACTATATGAATAAAAGTGTTTCATCCTCGTATGGATTGAACATATTGTCTATGCATACACATTGCAGTTTCACCTAATTGGTTTCTATGTTCTAGTTATGTCATCTCATTTATGCAATAATTATGTCATCTCATTTATTCTGTAAAAATATTATGTCATCTCATTAGAAAATAACTCTAGTTTAGTGAGAATAGTATACACTGCAGATTACTAGTTAGTTTCCCATTACAGATGGCACCTATAGGAACAATGTTAACTCGCAGAGGAATTCAACGTACAACTGCACGTATTAAACTATCTTTTTCCACAAGTGCTGTTGATGTGCAACCCCCCCTCCCGACTTGCATCGGTGCCTTCCTCATTGGGAGATGCTGATGGAGATAAAGACAATACCAATTCTCAAGCATGTAACATTCTAACACATACGGTACTTTTAATTTCATAAGAAGATATTTGATCCTTCATTTATGAATAGAAGATTCAAATATGCCGATGAAAGTACGAGGCAAGAGTTGTGGAGAGAATATACACAAAGCAATTGCTAAAAATGTGAGTATTAATTGTGCAATGTTATGCACTTTAACTAATTCTATATTTGGATCTTCTAACATTCCCTTTTGATTTTTGATTAATTAGGGTGGAAGGAAATTACAGATTTTGATTCAAGAACACTTGGCACGACCGGTGGAAAATACATCTTTTTGCTTGCAACTGGTACAGGGATAATCATTAGGAATCATGCTCATCTGATTAACATTAATGGTTATGGTGATATACTTTCCCAAGATAAAGAGGAGCTTTATGGAGGCTCGAAGGTCATGAAATATTCTACTTCACTTTCATATTACTAAAATTTATAACTTTATGTCTTCATTTTTCTACTCACTCTTTGGACACCTTTCTTGCAGGCATGGTTTGAATTTGTTGATATTGAAACTGATCCATTAGTTCAATACAAGCTTGATGACATGCTCAGAACTGCATTTATTCGTTGGAAAAATCAAATGCATGTGGCTTACAACAGATCGAAAGATGCTGGTCATAATCCTATTGAAGATTGTCCTTTTGATTGGCTTGAGGAAGGAGTCTAGGAAGCAATGTGTGGTTCATTTGAGGAACCAAAATATAAGGTAATCTCTCAAGGACATTTTACATTTTACTTGCGGTTTCGAGATATGACTAGATCCGTGCTAAGTTTCATTCACATATGGTTGTATTAACGTTATTCTTACGAGTTCAACTCCTATGTGCCAGTAGTTGGATAATGTTTTCTTTGTTGTATCGTGTCCTTGAATTCATTTGCTCTATTGTTTGTAAAACTGTTTAACTGGATCAAAACGTTCTCGTTTTGACCATGTCAGACATTGTTTCTATTGGCGGCTTACTGCCTTTATTTTTTGGCTGATTTGTGGTACAATATATGTTGGTGGTGGTGGTGGATAATTAGGACAACCCCCTTGTTTGTAAATAGGGGGCCTTTTGCTTGTTAATGACTCACATTGACTGTATCAGTCCTCTCATTGTGATAATAATCAAGAATAGTATTTACAGTGGTAAGAATTTCACTAAGCTTTTGATATTTTATTCTCCTAATGTTTTTTATTGCAAAGACGGTCGTATATAAACAAGGATATTCGGAGTAAAATGTTGTACCCTCATGCCTCAGGGTCACAACCATTCCATGGGCGTTATTATAGAATGGTAAGTGGTTTTTTGACATATTTTTGTTATTTTATAATAATAATAATATGATTAAAATTTTACGTCTTACAAACAAAACAATGAAGTGTAATGTTATAATGCAGGTGGAAGCAGAACGTAGTCATGTGAAAAATTGGTGAGACTTCCATTCTGAGAAAAATGGACGCATGGTAAAATATTGTACCCTCATCCCTCGGGGTCACAACCATTGCATGGGCGTTATTATAGAATGGTAAGTGGTTTTTTGACATATTTTTGTTATTTTAAAATAATAATAATATGATTAAAATTTTATGTCTTACAAACAAAACAGTGAAGGGTAATGTTATAATGTAGGCGGAAGCAGAACGTAGTCATGTGAAATATTGGCGAGACTGCCATACTATGAAAAATGGACGCATGGTGAATGATAAAGCGGAATTACTTGCTGTAAGTCACCGATCATATGTGTTGTTTGGCATTTTGTTCTTGAATTTACTTGTTTTGAAAAAACCACAGAAAAAGGTATGCATAAAGTTAAAAAACCTAATCTTTCTACTTGCATTCAATCATTTTAATTTTCAATTTCTCTTTTCAACGTTAATCATGAAATTAAGTGTTGGTTTCATCTGGGTTTTGGCTAATGAGGGTAGAATCATGAAAGATTTGCAATTTTGTCATGTAGGCGAAGGGTTTGAGTAAATACAAATTAATGTATTTTTTCACCAATTTTTCCCTAGCCATTGCTGTAGTTCATCTATTGGTTTAGTTATTCAATTTACTTTCTGTTGGGAGCTTGGTAGCGAGGAAATAGTTGTGTTGCGCGCTTTTATTGTCCATTCCATTTGCATTTCACTGACGGGGTTGTTAGGTACTGCAGTCAATTTTCATTGTTGTTTGATGTAATTGATCAAATACGTCTGATTGTGGAGCATTTTAATACGTGTATGCGATACGTGTAATGGTTATTTCTCAAGTTATGTTGGACTCTTGTGTTTGTGTTACTCATAAATGCCATTGTTCAACTGCAGGAGGAGATGGATACCAAAAAAAGGCAACGGAATGAAGCTGGTGAACTTGTCGTGGAGGAGGATATTTTGGCTGAAACATTGGGAGAAAAACTGGCTATAGAACAAGGATGGGTTATGGTTTCTTGCCTTTACAGCCAACAAACGCGTCCATATCCATAATTCCGAAGCTATGAAAATGCACGTGAACAACTTTAGGAACAACAATCCCAACTCGTGCGGAAACAACACATATTGAAAGTTAGCAAATCCCAATTGAACAACAAAATGCTAGGATTGAAGATCAAATTGTCACGATTGATACCCCACATTCTGAGTTGGGAACCTTGTAGTAGAACCGGATGAAGTTAGAGGCGAATATGGAAAAGATGTTAGCTATATTTGCACATATCTAAGGTATGTTTCTCTCACCAATTGTTAGCTTGTTGCACATGTATTAATTACAAAATTGTTTGTTTTATACTGTCTGTCTGCTTTAAGTGAGACATCTTGTTTGCTGCCCTTCGCAATGGTCTGTATGTGCCAAATTGTAGAAGCCTCTCTCTAATTGGTGTTCATCACATGGACTTGGATGATGTGTCCTTTCTTAAAAATTTAAGTGCACATGCATGTGATATGAAACCAAAAAGTAAAGTTTTTATTTAGGACAAACCTTTGGATAATGACTCAAAAACCCACAATTGGCATACATGTTAATCATTGTGTTTCGTATGTACATGTCGAATTCCAGGCCTGATTTCACTACCCTTCCATGAAGCTGAGCTCCAACTTTTGCTAGTCTAAGTTGAGTATAATCTTTGAACACTGAAGGATAGGTTAGCCTTCCTGGTTGGATTGGTGAAGTAACCAACATTTGAACAAAAATATCAATTGCAATTTCTGGGTTTGGGCTTCTGGAAAACCCCCTGATTATAGTATTCCAGCTAAACAGATTTGGGTTTTCAATTCCAGTGAAGAACAAATAAGCATAAAATTCTAAGATTATGCTAGCTGCTATTATATCTTTGACTAGTCCTGTTTTGATGATCTGGGCATGAAGCATTTGAAGGTCTTTCATGTTTGAGCATTTGTTTTCTAGAAGGTAGAGGGAGGGATGGTTTGAGATAAAATTTGATATAGGGAGTGATTTTATGGTGCAATTTGTTTGAAGAGAGTTATACCAAGTGGCATATACATTAGTATTCTCTCATTTTTACTCTCTTTCACATAATACACTTTTATCGTGTGTGAGAGGTTAGAAATGTGTGGTTGTAATGTATGCCACTTGGTATAACCTTCCTACAACGGTTGTATTTTAAAATTTCACTTTTGCAAGTGAGTGCTGCTAATAATGGTGTTCTTTTACCTTTCTTATAGGAAAGCATAA
Source organism: Gentiana macrophylla (assembly GCA_026214975.1). Lineage (NCBI taxonomy): Eukaryota > Viridiplantae > Streptophyta > Magnoliopsida > Gentianales > Gentianaceae > Gentiana > Gentiana macrophylla. The sequence continues at coordinate 58,771,741 of CM047812.1, forward strand.
GGCATTGTTTCAAAATCTGATATCAATTGGAGATGGGGTATGATTTCTTTTTTTAATTCTGTTTTCTAAATCATTTTCTGCAATTTCCATTACCCTAAATTCTGTAAAATGTATGACTACCGATTCATAATGCTGTTTGCATTTTACATTTTTTCTATTATGTGACAGTTTCATGATCAAGTGCTGAAGTGCCCCCTTTGGCATACTCTTTAAGACAAAGTACACAAAATATGCAAAACAAATTATGATACGAGGCGAACAGAGGATGCTGTAGAAGTAGCATTGGGTAAATTGACGTCTTGAGGAATGTCTCGAGATATATAAGAGGCTTCTAACGAATAATATGTTTAGTAGTTTATCTATATTTCGGATTAACGAAAGGATGGATGTTTTATTAGACCATGTTTTGAGCAGGAATTATGACCACGTGAAACAAACGGAAACGATATATATATGTACTACCTTTTGGGTAAACACAGCAATCCCACCAATTATTTTGCAGGTCTAAAAGCAAGTTTGTCTCCCTAAATTCCTATAGAGATTAATTGCATTGAAGAGAAGTCAATTTGGATGTTACCAGGGTGATTATATTATACTATTAAATACGATTATATCCCCTTCAAAAAAAGTACAATTATCTTAATGATTGAGCACAACTAGGATATCGCGTAGACACTAAATAAGTGTTAAAACGTTATTTTTCATTATTATAAAGTAAGCTTTTAAAGCGTTTCCTCGTATATATTCATGAATGTTTTTCATTGATAAAAATAATCGATTTCTTTTTTTTTTTTGGAAAAAAAATAAAAGTAAGCTTCATTAGTATAAAGTAAGCTCAAAAAAATTAATTAATCGATTTCTAAAGAATATATGTAATTTAAGAGAAAATCATAAGAAAGATTAATTGTGACAAATGAAATAATCAATCATAATAAATTTAATCTTTTTTTGAGAGAAACCAACTTTTTATTAATCAACATCCTCCAAGCAAGCGGCTAAAACGTCACACGGATGCAAGGCATCCCAAGATGTCCGAGAAGTAACAAACAAACTGATGATATATGGGCCCACTGGGCTAGGTTATTTACAATTGGACCAGGCCCATCGCATACCGAGATAATAATATAAGTGGCGAGCGAGGACTCCGCTGGGTCTCGAAAGCAAATAAATAATCGCCAAAGGAAGAATCTATAAGGACATAACCGTTTACAAATGTGGGTAGACCTCACGTCTAATAGTTAACCGGTGACAACTCCCCATTATGGTAGAGAGGTTATGCCACGATTGGAAAGTATAAAGGTAAAGCCTGAACTACAAGGGGGACTTGATTACGATTCGACACTTGAATTGATACGAGGCGCCTCTCAAAAAGAGTTCAATCTAAATTCATACAAAATGGTACTTGTTTTGATACTACTTTCCTAACTCGAATCATTTAATTACCCGTTTACAATTTTAAGCATGATCATTTGGCCCTAGAAGGAGGGCCCAATTCTAGTTAGTGAGTTGCTTTTATAGTAAAAATAGGAAAAAATCATGGGAAGAAGCATCAAAATCAACCGGAAGTTGATCAAACCAGGAAAGAGAGTCCAGAAAGAAACGATCAAGAACCTGGAAATAAAACTCTGGAAGAAGGATAAACCAGTACACCAAAGTCGGTCAGGCACATGTTGGTGGAAAATCTGGCAAATCTCAAAGAAGAAGAGATAAAAGCTATCTTTGAGGAGGTATTAAAAGCCAAAAATCAGGATGCTGAAGTTTCAGAAACAACTCCTCCTCATAATACAATTCAGAAAGAAAAACATAAGGCATAGTCCAGTGGAAGGGTGGTGGTTACTCACCCAGGTCACTACAAAAAACTGGGCTTTTTGCGACGGAAGGTTATCGTCGCAAAATAGGCTTTTTCCGTCGCAAATCCTAATTTGCGACGGATTTGCGACGGTTTTTATTAGTCGCAATTTTTAGTCGCAAAGCCGAGTTTTTGCGACGGTTTATCCGTCGCAAATTATTTTGCGACGAATGTTGCGACGGATAATAACGTATTTAATTTTTTAAAAAAATATAGTTTCCGTCGCAAAACAATGTAAACTCCGTCGCAAACAATTGTATAATCTGTCGCAAAAATATATAATCCGTCGCAAAAAATTTATAATCCGTCGCAAATATTTTATAAACCGTCGCAAAAATTGTATAATCCGTCGCAAAAATTGTATAATCCGTCGCAAATATTTTTTATTAAATAATTTTTTTATTTTTAGATCCTTACATATCCGTCGCAAATACATTTGTCCGTCGCAAATGTATATAGGGAGAAGCACCTGTATCGAAAAGAAATAGGGAGAAGCACCTGTATCAAATAGAAAGCTGCTAAAGCCATAGATCGAGCAGGAAGGGAAGACTTTATTGAATAGACTTCATAGAAGACCTCACCAATCCGCAACTCTCCCACCGTGGGGTTAAGCGATCGGCAATGCAACTTTGCGACGGAATATTTCCGTCGCAAAGTTAAAATTAATCGAAAATTATGGTCGCTTTGGCGCGACCGGCCAAACCACCGCCAAAAAATGCCATAATTTTCCCGGTAGCATTACAATTGCTACCGGCTATCAACGACAACAATATAAAAGGGGATACGATACCAAAATAAATAAAACGATATGTCAATGGGGATATGTCAAAGGGATATGTCAAAGGGATAAAACGATATGTCAAAGGGATACGATAAGCCAAAATAAATAAAAATGTATAAAGCAATATGTCACCCAATCGGACCGGTGTACTACCTAAACCCATGTCACTTCCTCCAGGTCCGTGATCGATCGGTCATCTCTCAGGTCGCCAGTACCGGGTTGCATCCTCCGGAGGATGCCGCTTAACCGCCGGGTAATCCACTCCTCCATCTCGCTTAGTCTGCCTCTTCCTGACGCTTTTCGTCTCTCTCTAGCTCCTCCAACCTCGCCTCAGTTTCAGCATTAATCTGTCTTTCTCGCGCCATCTCCTCAGGTGAGACGGGTGAGTATGCCCGGAGAGTATGTCTCGGCGGATGAGTGTCGAGCGAGAGAGCCTCGTCGTAGGCTACATGGAGGCAAATGACCCCATGCCAAAAACTCCCTTCTTGTCGTAACCACCGTAACCAGAATAAAGACGCGACTGCGTCGACAGGGTGTCAGTCAAAATCTCCTGGGCTTTCGCTTTCTTCGAGGTGAAGACGCCCCAGTAAAGTATGATATAAATTTGTTAGTAACAATAATTACATGATATATATATAATGTATATATAATATTTAGAATACATAACGTGCTCAAGATTTTCTCAAACTTCCTCGAGACGGTTGCCTCGACTTCTTCTTCTTCGAACTAGTCACCGGATCTCCGGTGATCGATAGGGCACTTCTTCTTCGTGGCGCATAACCTTTGGAGTCTAGGTCCAATCGGGAAATAAGTCATCACTTTGTTAGGCACACGTTGACCTCTTGCGCTTCGCTTTCGGTTTATATCGATCATGGTCACACTTCCGACACTTGTCCGATTCGCGTCCTCCTCCCAAAATAACATACACCCCGCGGGACACACGTGTATTTTCTCACGGGGTAGCTCTAATGCCTTTAACAACTTTTTGGTTTGATAGAAGTTCGAGGTCATTAAGTTATTCTTCGAAAGAATATCTCCTATCAAACCGGTAACCCCGTCAACGCATTTGTGAGAGAGGTTGTGATCACATTTCAAAGTGAGCAACCTAGAAGCCGCTTGCGATGCGGAGACACTACTTCCATCACATACAGTTCCTCTGCGTTTTTCGAGATTTCAAAAACGATGCAACTTCAGGGTTTGTGTCTCATTGTTCTCCTCTTGGTTAAGCAATTCTTCTCTTACGTGATCAATCCTATCACGAATGCGTCATTAACCATGTCCAGATAAGGGTTCACATTCCGCCTTTCTTTGAACGCTCATCGGAATGGGAAACTCTTCACCATGACACACCCAATCATAGTAGTTTGCGCAAAACCCATATTTAGTTAAATGTAATCTAACGTCATGTTCGATCGAAAATTTAGTGTTCTTACACTTACTACATGGACACTTCATCATTCCATTATTTGCCCGAAACGAATCTAACTGCTTTGCATGTTTTATGAATTCCTCCACACCATTCACAAATACCGGGTTAAATTTCTTGTTAGCATCCAACCTCTCGTACATCCAACTACGTTCTATTCTCTTCATTTTCAATCCTACACATCATATCATACAAAAATGAGACTAACAATAGTCTTTGAAGGTTGTCTCAACACTTTTGCAAACTCATGTTTTACTCAACTTACTATGAAACTAACAACACTTTAACCTAAATTTTTAATTCATGGTCAAAGGTTCGACGTCAAAATAATTCGGAGGCTTTGCCGGATAACAAAGTACCCCCAAGATTTCATTTTCCAAACGGGTAGAACAAAGACCCTTTTCAACAAACCAATTCAACCACATACTTATCATCATTTCAATCCAAATTCAACAAACCAATTCAACCAACATCCGGTTTCTAAACTAAGCATTTTCAACCAACATCCGGCTTTGCACATACTTAAGCATTCAACAAACCAATTCAACCAATTCAACCAACATCCGGCTTTGCACATACTTAAGCATTTTCCTAACTTATCTAACTAATACACATAAGTAAGCATTTTCCTAACTTATAATTACAACACATATATATCTATAAATATATACTACATATGATACACTATATAAAAATATAAAAAATAACTAAAAACCGGCAATCCAAGGTGCAAGGAACTACCCTCCACGCCTACCTCTACCTCTACCTCTACCTCGACATCTATTTGACACGTAAAATGACGTTTATACTAATCTAAATGCAATTATAATAAAAGGCGCGTTTATACTAATTAATAATATGTGCAAGGAAAGCGAGATTTTCTCAGAGATCTCAGAATTACGGGGTTTGCAATAGATCCCCTAACTATTGAGATTTGCAAAAGAGCACCTCTAACTACACCGACCTCAAGCAATTTCTTTGTTTGCTAAGCCGAGTAACTACAACACCTTCTTCGAAACCGTAAAAAGTGCAAGAAAGTAAGTGGACTCGCCAAAAAAATAAGTTAGGTAAGTATAGCCGCACACCGAGTATCATATGTCAATCAAACAAAGGTGACAGGAATCTAAAGGTGAAACTAAGCTAAGATAAAGTAGATGCACTTGAGATTCCAAAGGTGAAACTAAGATAAGATAAAGTGATACCAAAATGATGATCATAAATCCCGTAGTCTCATAATTTCCCGATAGGTCGTAGACTTTAATGAATACTGATAAAGTGTGTAGTAGAAGATCTTGTAACCAACTACGTTGTGCACAAGTAACGATACATTCATTTCATTTATTCACACCATATATGTATCACTCACGCTTTATCATCCACCGACATATCGAGACTCATACCAATCAATAGGTCATACATATATATATGTAAAACTCTCCCACTAATTGTTATGTATTGTCACAAATTTCGACTCAGATCGGAAATTCCTACAATGTGACCCTACCGACTAAACATAACTGAATGTTCACTGTTTTTGTGTAATTTTGGGAATATTCCCAACTGAAAAACCATTCTACACATGAAACTCAAGCTATTTCTAGATAAGAACAAGCAATATGTATACATTTCCATATTTAACCAAAAACAACTGAAAACACATGTCACTTTTTAGACATATAAGTACAAACATACAACATGCCAGCCTCTTCTAGAAATTCAGATCACAAAATGACAAAAATGCCCCTCAAACAAGGGGGTAACCACTCAATTCAATCCCATGACACCTGTGATAACACTTTTTGAACAATTTGACAAAAGAAACAAGCAAAAAGTTTGGAACTTTTATAAATTATTTAATAATCTCACAAAAAAGAACCCACTTTTTCATGGAAAAACACCATTTTTTAAAAGAATTATTAAAAACACCAATTTAGGGGCAAGAAATGTACATAATACAAAATTGGGCAGAATCTGTATATCAAAAACCTAAAAGGTTGGCAATTTTGCATGCCGTTTAACAAACCCATAAATAAAGGAGCTATCTTTTCATACATGTACACAATTTAGATGGAAAATGAAAAGGAAAAAAAAAAAGCAAATAAAAGGTCAAAAAAATCGAAAAAATAAATAAATAATAACTACACCTGATACTTGTGAATCTAAATGGGGTTCAAGAATGCCAGAAATCTTTAACGAACGAAATAATTTATTCAAAAAAAAAAATCCAATTATCGATCAAGAACTCACAGAGAGAAAGAAAAAAAATTAATGTCAAGAAAAGAGAATTAAAAAGGGAAGGAAAAATTGGCATACCTCAATAAAACCGACGGCAGAAGGAAAACCCTTGAAACTGGCGGCGGCGGGAGAGAAGAGGGGAGAGAAGAAGAGAAATGAGGAAGAAAAGGGGATTATGCGACTTATATCCGCCGTTTTGCGACGGAATTTAATGTCCGTCGCAAAATAAACCTAATTCCGTCGCAAACATGTAAATTCAGAATAATAAAATAATTAATAAAAATGTATTAAATTTTCCGTCGCAAAATAATAAAAATGCCGTCGCAAAAAGGAATTTTGCGACGGAATTTAATTTCCGTCACAAATTTTATCTAAATTCAGAATAATAAAATAATTTTATAAAATTTTATTGAATAGTCCGTCGCAAAATAATAAAAAGTCCGTCGCAAAAATTGCCCGCCAAGTGGAAAAATCGGTCCCGCCAAGTGTCCCGTCAGAAACATTAAAACATCCGTCATGAACGTAAATTTGCGACGGAAATAAAATCCGTCGCAAAAATCCGTCATAAAATCGCTGTTTTTTTGTAAGGTGGTGATAACGCCAAAGCATAATTGGACGCTTTCTTAGGCCTAAGCAAGATGAGTTTAGGTTGGTGTCTCCTTTACTAAGGACATTGATATATTTCCTTGTTCTCCGTGATTCAAGATCCCCAAGATTCACCATACGATGGCACTAAGATCCATATGACCATATGCACTGCATATACAAAGATATGAGCTCTGACAATGCACCGGAGATGAAATACATGGCATTTGCAACCCTTCTTACAGGGAAGGCAAGGGATTGGTTTAATAAGTTGAGCCCCAGATCCATACCAGACTTCCCCACTATGACCAGGATGTTCATGCACGCGTTTATCGCTGCAAGACCTTTCTAGAGAAACCCAAAATATTTGGCCACCATCGATGCAAAAGTGATGAAACAAAGGTCAGCTTCATTAAAAGATTCAACGGAGAATCATCCTAGATAGCGGATCTGGATGATAAATTCTTAGTAGCGTCCTTCGTGGCAGGTCTAAAAGAAGGACGGCTACATGCTAAGCTGAGGAGCAAGAATCTGAAAGATCGATGGAAGAATGTCCGAAATTGCGCATGAGACATTGTCAAGGAGAAGAGGCAAACATGACCAAGAGAGAAGACTCCCACATGGATTCCAAAAAAGGAAAAATTGATGATAAATCTGACAAGAAAAGAAAATCAGTTTGGAACAGGGTAACCGCTCCCATATCTAATAGGGTAGGGAAGAAAGGTGCTTTGTAGGACAAAGACCTTATTCCTTTGAACACGAATGGAGAAGAAAGGAATTGCCAAGACTCCTCCTCTTTTAAGGGGTCCAAGAGAAAAAGAGATCATACAAGGTGGTGCGTATATCATAAAGATCTGCTTGGTCCTTGAAAAGGCTTTGGTTAGGTTTAGAGGGGTGAATAAATTTAACACCTAAAACTTTTGGAGTTAACAAACTCAAGCAAGGTCAAAGAGCTTGTTGATCGCTTCAAGAGTCTCACCGACCACTCGAGTCTCACGACATTAGATTTATTGAATTTGTTGCAGCGGAATATATTCAAATTAAGCCTTATTACTTGTTGTTTAAATATGATACTAAGTATTAGATACACAGCAGTGTAAGTGTGTGATTCAGTTGCTAGTTTTAGTAAGTTGATATGATCAGTATACTTGTTGGTCCTTGGAAAGGCTAACACAAGTTTAGAGGGGGTGAATAAACTTGTCCCTAAAACTGGATTTAAAGCAAATTAAGGTTCAGTTAAAACTTGTGTGGATTTAAGCTGACAAAGCGAGCTTAAGTCAAACCGACTTAAGTCAAATCGAAATCAACCGGCAAATGGATATGATTTTAGCCTTTTTCTTGATCTTGTTATTCTATTATGAAAATCGAGTGTTGTGGAATCGACTTCGATTGAATGCCGCCAGTGACTGTGAGGAGTATAACAATCGGTATCACAATGTCGTAAGTAAATGCTAAATAAATAAATAAATGCGTAAAGTAAATAAGGTGGATATTATAGAGGTTCCGTGGTGTAATCCTGTCGCCCTCTCTTCCCCTCGTGGTGCGGAGGAAAATTCCACTAGAACTTCTTGAGGTGAACTGCATACAAAAGTACTAAACAATAGTCATTGGCTAATCCCTAGCTTCACTATCTAAACAAAGGTAGAACAGGTAGAATTGTCGCTTCTTCAAATGCTTGAACCACTCGGTCCTTAGAGGGTAGGCTTGCCTCTTCACCACTACCACTACACAAACACAGCTACCCGATCGCTTGTCACAATCGCCCTTGGCGAAACCTTCCCGGTTTGCTTCACAGTCTAAAACCTTTGATGTTGAATCAAAGTTGGGCTGAGAATCAATAAGTTGATTCTTGTTTGTGGTTCTTCAAAGTGTTGGATTCTTGATAAATTCTTTGTAGCTTGAACACTTGAAGAAATACTATATATGATCTTGTTATGGTTCAGAGATGATAGAAATTCAAATAGACTGATGCACAAAATTGCTTGTTGATTCTTGTATATGCTCTGTTCTGTATATTTTGTTGTTGGTGCAAAGTCTTCTATTTATAGTGTGAAGTCCAACGTTCATCTGGCTTCAATTTGAATTGTATCAACGCTCATCTTGCAACGGCTATATTTTCTCGACCGTTACTCTTTGTGTCAATACTTCATCCAATGAAATTGCTTTCTTTAAAACGCTCGACTGTACGATCAGTTTGTTGGATGGCTGACTTATAAAACTGAGTTTCCTTATCAGTTTTGTACTGAGTTTTTCTTTTGTGAGTTTCCTAACTGACTTGGAGCATTAACTGAGATTTTACTCTTATTCAAATATCAAGACTCGGCCATCCGATTATAATTGACTTAATCAGAGTACACCATGACTCAATATCATCTAAGAATTCATTGTTCTTATGATCCTTAGGTCTTCATACATGATCTATAAAGTCAGTTCAGGTCACCACAATCTTGCCTAAAGTCTAACTTTCTTACAGCCTCGACTTGTAATCTTCATAATCGAGTTTGAACCTCGCTTTTCATTCTTCTATAATCGAGTTTGAACCCTCGCTTCTTCATTCTTCTAAATAAGCCAACTGAGTCAGAATCACAAATAACTTTCCTTCTTCGCCATATAGGTGTATTCGAGTCGCTTTGCTTCTCACGATGATTTCCGCTTTCTAAATGATTTCCGCCGCTTTACGACACACTAATAATTACAGTGCTTGTCTGATGTAACCTATACAAATATTAGACTATAGTAAAACTTATACATTCAGTTCTAGACATCTTTTAGCTTTCCACTATAACAGCTGTCTTCAGCACTTCATCAATGGGGTTAGGATAATATTTTAACACATAAGATAAATTATCATCAAAACATAAATTTTATTTCCAACAATTTCCCCCTTTTTGATGATGACAAAACTCTCCCTAAAAGAAAAGCTTAAAGATCAAAACAATATAAAACTGGAAAACTGGTTTTAATTAGAATGAGCAAAAACTGGATAAGTACATTTTGTTCAAATAACTTTGATTAAAGACCAAGTTTCTTCTTAGCTTTTTGCATGACTGAATCATATCTTTTTGCTTTGTCATACAATCGAAAATCTTCTTCAATCTTGGAGTCTTCTTTTGAAAAGGTCTTGTTGTAGTCAACTTGACTGCTTTCTTTCCATCTTCTCCATTGAATTAGCTTGGGTAAGCTTGAGTCTTTCGAGTAGTAATTTTCAAATTGTACTAGATCGGTTTTCATTTGTTCAGTCTTGTCTTTAATCTTCAGTTTATCATCAATCCTCTGATTCTTCTTATGTTGTGCAATTTTTTGCTTTGAATAAATATCAGATAGAAAGTAGTTCAAGGATTCCTCAAATGTCCTGTCCTTGTACTTGGCTTTAATAGGATTGTAATATTTGATAAACTGTGTCCACAGATCCTTTGTGAGAGTAACTCTTCTGTCTCCAGGTTGATTGTATTTTTCAATAAGTTGATCATCAGTTAACTCTTTCTTCAAAAATTTAGGATCTGATCTGTATCTTTGTAATTCTTCTTCAAGTCGCTTCATTTCTCCAAGTAATTTCAGCTTTTCTTCTTCAGCTTCCTCCTTTTTGGCATCATATAACTGATCTACCAGGCCATGGGTTGCTTTTTGATCTTCTGAAATCTGTCGCTGAGAAGCAAGTACTTCCTTAAGCTGAGTTTCTAAGCCGTAGATATGTCAATTAATATGCCAATGAGCCTGAGCATGAGTTTCTCTATCTATTGCGGTTGAATCTTTGAGTTGTTTTTTGAGTAACACAATCTCTGAAGCAAAACTTGAACTTGATTTGTGAATCATCTCTAGTCTTGCATGAATCAAACATCGGGCCTCTAGTTCTATAATCAAGATATCCAGAGATGTTTGATAAAAGGCCATTCTGTGTATCTCTCTGACTGAGTACAATTTTCAAGTTTTCATGAACTCTAGCCAATTCATCCTTAGATAGAAAATCAGAGGGATCATATGTAGCTTCTATTTGATCCTTATCCTGAGTGTTATCAGCAATAACCATCAGTTGTCTGATTTCGTCAGCTGCTTGCTGATTGTCAGTTGTCTGATTTCCAACTGGAAATCCTTCTTGTTGTGGTACATTTTGCGTTGCTGGAGGTTGAGATTGAGTGACTGTTTGCAAAACTATAGTATCATCAGCTTCTTTTCTTGACTTATCATGGTCATCATCATCCTTTTTCTTTGAACTGTCTTTAGATGATGTGCCTGATTCTCTTCTTTTTGCTTGTTCGGTAAATCTTTTGAAATAGTTGTCAAGAAATTCTGTAATAGGAAACAGAGAGTAAAGATCTCTAACTTCCAATTTCTCTAAGAGTAATTTTTCTTCAGTCTGTAAACTGACATCTCGAAAATCTTCTGGTTGAAGTTTCATTTTCATCCGCTTAATGATTTTGTCAGCTTCGAAAACTGATGCTGATTGCTGAACCGATTGCTGTTGTATCTGAGAAGTATGGTCAGCAGTGACATTCTCTTGAGTAACTTCAGTTGTTAATTGATGTTGTTGTTCCCCCTCAGTTGGTACTTTCTCACTTGAGATTTCAGGGTACAAACATCTTACAACTGATCTTCCTTCTATGGATTCAGCTTTTCGCTTGGTCCCTTTGTGTTCAGCTTCCTGCTGAGACACAGTTGTCTGACTTGCTTCAGGTTGGGAAGTTGTTTTTGTGATTTCCTTCTATGTTGCAGTTTGCCTTGCTTGCTTCCCTTCCTTAATTCTTTCTAAATAAAACTGAATGATTCCACTAAGAGTCTTCTTCAGTCGGAATCTCCCATCAGTTACTTGTCCTTCAGCTTGAGCTCTTTTCACACTTTCTAATTCAGCTAAGTGTTTCTTTTTGAACTGATTGACTATATAACCTGCCCAATTAAATTCTACATTATCCCAGATTATGTTCATCAGCAAAATATTTTCTTCCGAAAGTATATTAATTCATTTGGATTTTCCAATGACGTGTTTGCTGAGCCATATGCTGAGATTCCAAATGCCGGCTTGATTTTGTCGACATGAATACCAGGTTCGATTGGTTATGTAGACGAAGTAATCATTTCGAGAAAAGCTTCTTTCTTCAATGGTAGAGTGGCAAACTCTGTTGAAGTTGTTTATTGTATTTATGGCCAAAGAGTGACCTCATGACTCTTTCATTGAGAACAATGCGATCTCCTCGAATCAGAGTTATCATGGAGTCTCGACTAATCGCATATTTTGCCAAAATTGCAAAATGCCTTCCACATCTCATTTTTCTTTGAAACTAACTTCGAGGATGTTGTTCAATCATGGTTGTTTTTCGATTTTATCTCGTACACAGCTGGCTAACAAGGTGTTTTGACACATACCTTCATACTTTTCAAGTGTTAGTTCATCCAGCTCTGTGATCAATCGTTTGTCTTTCGAATTATCTGAAGTGGCCATATTTGAGTGTGAACACAAAGATTTGATTTTTGAAAGAGAGGGTTTCAAAGAGTCTATTTTGCTTTCTGAAAGTAATTTGAATTTTGAAAGAGAATAGTGTGAACGGAGGTTGAATAAATAGGTAGGATATTATGGCGGTTGAGTGGTACAACTTTTCAAATTCTATGATGGTTTTGATAACCGATACGTGTACTGTTCTGACAATCGTGGGGTGTACACACGAAATTATGACAAAAAGAACTGTTGTAATTTAATGCGATATAACCGCTGTTGATTCTATCTTATCAACCTTTGACTAAATTTGACTGGAATGAAAACTGATGTCGAGGTCGCGATTTCTGAGATAATTCGGCCCCATCAAGTTATTCGCTTTTGTCAAATTCTTCATTCGTCGCTTGAGATTGTTGATGTCAATGACTAATGCATAAGTGAGCTCACCCAACATAACAAAGATCAATCCCCTTGACGAATCTCTGGCTTAACTGACTTAACTGACTTTAATTATTCCCATCTCAGTTCTAAATTTGGCAAATCTTTCTTTGTCCAATGGCTTTGTAAAGATATCATGGCCGATCTTCGAGGTACATAAAGAACTGTTATATCCTTCTTCTCTTCATGATCTCTTATGAAGTGGTGACGGACATCAATGTGCTTTGTCCTAGAGTGTAAAACCGGATTATCAGTAATTGCAATTGCACTTGTGTTATCACACATTATGGGAATTGTTCCTTCTTCTATCCCATAGTCTCTTAATTGTTTATCTGATCCATAAAACTTGAGCACAACAACTTCCAAATTGCTATATATTCACAAATTTCATTGAAGTTGAGATTGAGTTTTGCTTTTGCTAAACCTTGACACAAGTCCATTTCCCAATAACTCGACATGTGCCTGATGTGCTTTCTACATCCACTTTGCATCCAAAGATAGTCTCGAATCAATAAGAAATCACTTGAATTCTCCTTCTTTTGAATACCTAATTCCAACTCCATCTGCCTCTTTCGGATATTTCAAAGTTCTTTTCACAACCGTGAGATGACTCTCATTTGGTCTTGATCAAATCTTGCACATACACCGACAAAGAAAAGATATGTTTGGCCTACTTGTCGTAAGATAGAGTAAGCTTCCAATCATCCTTCAGAGAGTGTTTGATCAACACCTTTACCTTCTTTGTCTTCATCTAATCGATGTTGGTCCCCATTGGTGTAGAAATTCCAGTGAGATTTCTCCATACCAAACTTTTGATAAGTTCTCTTGTGTATTTGGTTTGGTGAATGAAAATTCCATCGCCTAATTGTTTAACTTGCAATCCTAGGAAATAATTTAATTCTCCTCATACTCATCCTGGAATTTGCTTTTCATCAAACTTGCAAATTTCTCACATAACTGTTCATTTTCTGATCCAAAAATGATATCATCAACATAAATTTGAACAAGTAGAGTATCTTCTCCATTCTTCATCCTGAATAAGGTTTTGTCGATTGTTCCTTTGATAAATCCATTATCCACTAGAAACTGAGATAGAATTTCGTACCAAGCTCTTGGTGCTTGTTTCAGTCCATAAAGAGCTTTCCTTAGTCTGAAAACATTATCTACTTGATCTTTGATTTCAAATCCGGGTGGTTGTTGAACATATACTTCTTCTTCAAGAATTCCATTTAGAAACGCACTTTTAACATCCATCTGATAAACTTTGAATTTCTTGTGAGTTTATAAGCAAGAAATAGTCTGATTGCTTCTAGTCTTGCAACTGGTGCATAAGTTTCATCAAACTCTATGCCTTCGCTTGAGAGTATCCTTTGGCTACAAGTCTGCTTTTGTTTCGATGATGTTCCCATCTTCATCAAGTTTATTTCTGAAAACCCATTTGGTTCCAATGATATTGACATGAATCGGTTTATCTACCAATTCCCATACTTGATTTCTCTCTCGAATTCATTGAGTTCTTCTTGCATAGCCAATATCCAATCTGGATCTGTCAAGGCTTCTTCAATTTCTTTAGGTTCGATTGAGATAGAAAGCATGCAATCATTGCATCTAGTTGATGTCTTGTTCGAACTCCACTTGAGTATCACCAATAACTTGTTCTTCGGGTGATCTCTCATCCATTGATGTGAGTGAGTTTGTATCAACTGATTTGCATTTTGTTCAACTCGATTCTTCAAAATCGGTTCTTGAACTTGTTCAATCAATCTGAGTGAAGTTGTTCAAGTTGTTGAGCAATTGGAAATTGAGGTGATCTTGATCTCAACATTCTTAAATTTATAGTCTTCCAACGCCAATCAAATCGGTTCGTGTGACTGTAATCGAGACTCGAGAAATCCGTTCTCGGTCGGTCATCGCTTGTTTCACCAGGGAAGTTTGGTTCATCGATACTACATGTATTGATTCTTCATGCTTGAGTGTCCTTTATTTAGTACTCTAAAAGCTTTGGCTTTGACACTTGAATATCCTAGGAAAATTCCTTCATCAGCTTTGGGTTGAAAAACGTGAAGTTGATCTTTTCCATTATTGTGTATGAAACATTTGCTTCCAAAACCATGAAAGTATGAAACATTTGGTTTTCTTCCATTCAAAATTTCATAAGGAGTCTTCTCATGTCTCTTGTTCATGAGAGCTCTGTTCTGAGTATAACAAGCTGTGTTAACAGCTTCTGCCCAATATCTTTCGTAGTTTAGCTTCACGGATCATAGTCCTCCCAAATTTCTTTGAGTGTTCTGTTTCTTCTTTCAGCTACACCATTTTGTTGTGGTGTTCCTGTGGCAGCAAGTTGGTGTAAGACATCATTTTCTTCACAATATTCATTAATCACACTGTTGAGGAATTCAGTTCCTTTATCAGATCTTATCTTCACAACTGAAACTCCTTTTTGATTCTGAAGTCTCTTGAGAGTTCTGTGAGCTTTTGCTTGGTTTCACTTTTCTGGTTAGAAAGATTACCCAAGTATATCTTGAAAAATCATCTACTACCACCAATGTATATTTCTTTCCACTGATACTAATTGGTGTAATAGGTCCAAATAAGTCCATGTGTAGCAATTCTAGATGTCTGGTTGTTGAATGCTGAGACTTGGTCTTGAAACTTGCTTTTGTTTGTTTTCCTTGCTGACATGCATCACATAAGGTGTCCTTCTTATATGATATCTCTGGTAGTCCAATGACTAGTCGCTTAACAAGTGTGTTGATGTCATCAAAATTGAGATGACTCGGCTTCTTGTGCCATAGCCAATCGATTTACGATTTGGTATGCACGAGCAAACAAGTTTCAAAGAACGGCAGCTTGTCCAATCTACCACATACATGTTTTGCTTTTTTTCTTCCGGCTAGACAACTTGATAAGTCGATTCACGATGACAACGCAAAATTCTTTATCAAAAGTAACTTTGTATCCCATATCACAAAATAGACTTGTGCTGAGTAGATTGTAGTGTAGTCCTTCTACATAAGATACATTCTTGATTGTAAGTCCATTTCTGATTAAGGTGCCAAAACCTCTCGTGTAACCAGTGTTTATCTTTACTTCCAAAATTGACTTTTGGTCCATCCATTGCAATAAAATTATCGAGATAGCTTTTGCTCTTTGTCATGTGTCTAGAGCAACCACCACAAAGTACCATATATCCTGCAATGAAAATTAGAAGTTTTTAGGTACCCAACTCAGTTTGGGTCCATGAAGTCGATTCAAGACAACTCTGGAATATATCCTTTTGGGATTCTTCGGATATTGTTGTACTTGTTTTCATATATGTAAGCCACACTCCCATAGTATCTATGTTCGGACTGTGTCTTATTTATATGATTTCTCAGATCTTCTGACTGAAATTTGTTTCCATGTTGATTTCTGTTATTAAAGCTAGAGTGATAACCATCATTCCTTCTGTACTGAGGTCTGGATTGACCTTTGTACTATGACTTATGTTGAGAACTGAGATTAGTCCTCTGCTGAGTTTTGGACTGAAATTTGTGATAAGTTTTCGGTCTGGAATGATTGTCATTATCGCTTTATTAACAAATTCAAGAAATTCCAATCATCACCAAAGTGGGATATAGTCTTCCTTTCCCCCTAAATGTGTAAATCTTTGAATGATTAACATTCTTGGATTTATTTTGATTGTAATTTTTCTGGTTCCTGACTTTATTGGTTTTTGTGGATCTGGCAGTTGATTTGCCGTTTCGGTTTCCATTGGATACAGCTGATCTACCAATTGATTTACCTTTGTTGATAGATGCAGCTGTCTTCTTAGAAAACTAATTTATCCTGTGTGATACTGGCTTTACTGGTTCAGCAATTTTCTCCGTTTGTGGAAGTTGCTTAGCTACAAACTTAATACCGCTTTTGGTACTAGCCCCAACAAACTTTGCTAGTTCCATTCTTTGAAGATTGCCAGTATCAAATCCTAAACCAACTTTTGTCTCCATATGGTTTTCCGATTTGAATCCATGGTTGAACTTGATTGAGCAAACGATTCATTCTTGTCGCCGCTGATGCAGAGGGTCGATGTTTGAATCTTTTCTTTATCGCTTTTAGTCGGGCTTCAACATTTTTAGTTCGGACTTCAATCTTTCAACTTCAAGAATTAGACTTTCTTTCTCGCTTTGATTCATTCATGACCAGCTTGTATGGTTACTAGCTGATTCATCAACTCGTCAAGAGTTTCTTCTAATTCTAGATTTTTTGGATTGGAGTCAGCAGTCAAAGAACATGCATTTATCATGGAAATCTGAGCTGAAGAGTATTTAGAGTTTGATTCACACACCTCATTTGGATCTTCCATGTGTGCCATTAAAGCTGTGTCATCTGATACTCTTTCAGTACCAGTTTCATAATCTGATTCATCTCCAGCATAGAGTGCTCTTCTACCAACTCTTCTTGGTGGTGTCTTCTTGATCAGTTCTGGACATTCAGCTTTATAATGTCCTGGTTTCTTGCTGTTGAAACAGAGGTATTCATCGTCTTTTCTTTTCTCAGGAGTCCTTTTGATGAACTTTTGAGTGACTAGGTGTCAACTTTTCATTCTTCGAATTCTGTTCATCATTAGAGCCATTTGTTCTTCCATTTCATCCAATTCATGAAGATTGTTAGATGAGTTTTCTTGAATCTCATTTGATGTTGCTGCAAGTGCTGTGGTCTTTGGTTCTTCCAGAGCTTTGATTATTGTAGTTGTGGTTGTGAAATCTTCACTGAATTCATAAGCTTTCAGATCTGAAAAGATCTTGAATGAATCTTCTACATCAAGTCTCCTGGATTCTTTCGTAGCAGTGACCTTCATCTTCCAGCACATTGGTATTGCCTTCAAGATTCTTGTGTTGATGACTTTCTTTGAGTATTCAATCTTGAGTAGATCTAGTTCATCCATGATAGCATCGAATCTTGTCTCCATTTGGTCAATGGTTTCTCCAGATTTCATCTTGAAATTCTCAAACTTTTGTTTTGCAAATGTAAATTTTATTTTCCTTGATTGAATCTGCTCCTTCACAATCTAACCAAGTTTGTCCCACATTTCTTTGGCGCCAGCATTCTTTCACCTTCAAGTACATGTTGCGGTCAAGAGTTCGAGGATAAAGTCCATGGCAACATTGTTGAGATTGTTTCGCTTATATCATCACTAGTCCATTCGGATTTGGGTTTTGCAACTCGAACTTTCTCTCACCAACAGCTTTGCATATGAGTGATTTGAATTGGTCCATCGGTGAGTACGCCCATCATTTCATCTTGAGTAGTCGCTAAATGCCTCATACGACGCTTGTATTCGTGAAATCATCCATGTTGCACATAAGCATTTGTCTTGCATATTGATTGTTATCCATTATGAGTGAGTGAAGACTGACAGTAGATTAACTGGAAAACTGAGCTTTCAAATAAGAACAACTAGAAGATATAAAGAGCAAATGATATCTTGTTAAAGAAACACCGCGCCCGATACCAATTGTTGGTCCCTTGGAAAGGCTAACACAAGTTTAGAGGGGGGGGGGGGGTGAATAAACTTGTCCCTAAAACTGGATTTCAAGCAAATTAAGGTTCAGTTAAAACTTGTGTGGAGTTAAGCTGACAAAGCTGAGATTAAGTCAAACTGACTTAAGTCAAATCGAGTCAATCGCGCAAATGGATATGATTTTAGCCTTTTTCTTGATCTTGTTATTCTATTATGAAAACTGAGTGTTGTGAACTGAATTCTGATTGAATGTTAGTTGTGACTGTGAGGAGTATAACAATCAGGTATCACAATGATGTAAGTAAATGCTAAATAAATAAATAAATGCGTAAAGTAAATAAGGAGGATATTATAGAGGTTCCAGGTGGTGTAATCCTGTACGTCCTCTCTTCCACTGTGGTGCGGAGGAAAATTCCACTAGAACTTCTTGAGGTGAACTATTACAAAAAGTCCTAAACAATAGTCCTTGGCTAATCCCTAGCTTCACTATCTAAACAGTTGTAGAATAGGTAGAATTGCTGCTCTTCAAATGCTTGAAGCACTGTCCTTAGAGGTAGGATTGCCTCTTCACCACTACCACCCAAACACAGTCACCCGATCGCTTGTCACAACTCATTGTCCTGGAGAAACCTTCCGGTTTGCTTCATACCTAAAACCTTTGATGTTGAATCAAAGTTGGGCTGAGAATCAATAAGTTGATTCTTGTTTGTGGTTCTTCAAAGTGTTGGATTCTTGATAAATTCTTTGTAGCTTGAACACTTGAAGAAATACTATATATGATCTTGTTCTCGTTCGAGAGATGATAGCAATTCAAATAGACTGATGCACAAAATTGCTTGTTGATTCTTGTATATGCTCGCTCAGATATTTTGTTGTTGGTGCAAAGTCTTCTATTTATAGTGTGAAGTCCAACGTTCATATTGCTTCAATTTGAATTGTATCAACGCTCATCTTGCAACGGCTATATTTTCTCGACCGTTATGCAATTATCATGATTTCATCCAATGAAATTGCTTTCTTTACAACGCTCGATTGCACGATCGCTTTGTTGGATGGTGACTTATAAAATCGAGTTTCCTTATCGCTTTGTATCGAGTTTTTCTTTTGTCGCTTCTAATCGACTTGGAGCATTAATCGAGATTTTACTCTTCTTCAAATATCAAGATTTCTAGTTTTCATCTGATTATAATTGACTTAATCAGAGTACACCATGACTCAATATCATCTAAGAATTCATTGTCCTTATGATCCTTAGATCTTCATACAAGATCTATAAAGTTAGTTCAGGTCACCACAATCTTGCCTGAAGTCTAACTTTACAGTCTCGACTTGTAATCTTCATAACTGAGTTTGAACCCTCAGTTCTTCATTCTTCTATAACTGAGTTTGAACCCTCAGTTCTTCATTCTTCTAGATAAGCCAACCGAGTCTCTAACTCTCAGCGAACTTACCTTCTTCAGCCATCATGTAGGTGTATTCTGAGTCGCTTGCTTGTCTCGATGATTTCAGCTTTCTAAATGATTTCCGCCAGCTTTTATGACACACTAATAATTACAGTGCTTGTCTGATGTAAACTATACAAATATTAGACTCTAGTAAAACTTATACATTCAGTTCTAGACATCTTTTAGCTTTCCACTATAACAGCTGGCTTCAGCACTTCATCAATGGGGTTTAGATAATATTTTAACACATAAGATGAATTATCATCAAAACATAAATTTTATTTCCAACAATACTAAATGCAGAAATTAAATGCATAAAGTAAGTAGGAAAATTTTATAGTGGTTCCAGGTGGTGTAATCCTGTTAGTCCACTCTTCTCCTGTGATGTTGGAGGAAATTCACTAGAGATCTTTGAGGTTGCAGTTACAAAAATCCCTAAGCTGTCTGTCCTTCACCAATAGCTATGGCTTCACAAACTAAATATTTGAAATAGATAGGATTGCTGCTTCAAAGTATTCCACTGGTCCTTGAAAGGTAGGATTGCCTCTTCACCAGCTCCACCACAAACAACAGTTCTTGACACCTAAGTGCTTCTCTGTCTTCAGCAGATTTCTTGTTTAAGAAAGTTTGAATCAAGTAAATGATTCAACAATCAACAGCTTGATCAGGATAAAATGATCAGCAACTCGATATATTCAAGTGTGTTCTTGATGTAACTTGATAGCAGGTTACACTTGAAGAGTTATCTGGATCAGTAGCATTAGGCTCAGTGAATGTCAGCAGGGTGATTTCTTGATTATAAACTTGATAGCTTAAGATTGATTGTTATTTTTCATCACTTGTATTTGGATCAAAATGCTTCTATTTATAAGTGAGAATCCTGTGACTTATGTTTGAAATTCAAACATAGCCGTTTCAGATTTGTCCCCATCTTGACTTGCTTTCGTCCTCAGACATAGTAATCGACACTCGTCGCTTTACTTTTGACAAGCTTTTCATCATGTCCACCTTTGACTTATATCCATTGGTTAATCCTCTGAATATTTCCAATGTCTTTTTAATCTTGACCATTGATTTGTTGACAAAATCAAGACTTGTGATATGTCCTTGTCCTTGTAATCTTTCAATATAACCTTTGATTAAAGCAATATTAACATTCAGCAGATTCCTGTGTATGTAAGTCTGCTGAAATGCTTGTCAGTCAGCTATCTGAAGTTTGCTATCTTTATAAAACACTTCAGCTGACGGTCTTTTATCTAACTTTTAATTGTGAAGTTAGAGTACAACAATTTGAACATAACTAAGTTCCAATCACCACTTAACTTATGGAATTTAGACCTTGTACACAAGGTATATTTAATCAGTTTAGGTCATCACAGACTTCCCTAAATTTTGATTCTATATCCTTGACTTAAAATACTAAGTTTGATCCCTTAGCCTTCAATAACTAAGTTTGCACCCTCAGCCTTCAGTTTTCAGCAGGTTCCTAATCTAGCTTACTGACCTAATAACCTTACTGACCTAGACATGTCTGCTGATAAAGTCAGATGACCTCCTTACAATGCTTGTTTGATCAAACCTATACAAAGATCAAACTCTAATAAACCTATACATTTGATCTAGACATCTTTTTGCCTTTGCTCTATAACAGCTAGCGGGCACTTATTATTAAAACTTAAAATAAGTCCAACAATTCCCCCCTTTTAAGTGATGATGCCAATACCCTCATTACAGCAAAGCAAAAAGATAAAAACAAAAACAGAACAAATTCAGTCATTTCTCATTATAATCATTTGTTCAATATTATTACAAACTAGGATCAGCAGAAAGAGATGAATAGTGTAAGTATGCTGATCTAGTTCCTATCTTTGTCTTGCTCTTTCTTCTCATAATACTCCATGATTTCTTTGACTACATCCTGCATCCATTGATTTTCAATTGGAGAAAAGTCAATCCAATGATTCAGATCTTTCAACCACTTCTAGGCTTCTGGTAGAGTTAATCTTATGGTGTGAACATTGATGCCCTATCTCATGTAGAAGTATTTGAATTCATCCAGTGAGTTCTTTGCTGATTGAGCAGTTCCCAATCTACCTCCTCTTCCACCTCTGCCTCCTCTTCCACCTCTAGTAGAAGCTCTCATAGCTTTGACCCTTGTTTCCCATAGCTTCATTCTTAGAAAGGAATCCAGACCCTCAAAATATCCCATGCGATTGTAAGGTCTTTTCTTTCCATAGTATAGCTGCTTATATTCCTTCAGGAGGTCATCAGTCAACTGAATCCTGCTAGGTGCATGTTTCATGAACTCATTAGTATCAACCTCCCATTTATTCTTTGCAAAGATCCTTGCAACTTCCTTTCCTTCTGCTGTAAGGCCCTCTTCCCCCTTATTGACATCATCAACAAACCGGAACAGTATACCATGAACACTCTCATTTGTTATCACTAAGTTAGCAAGTTGACCTTCCGTAGTCTTTGTTCTTGTGTCAACTGCAGTGATCCTTCCTTCCATAGTTTGTTCCAGTAGATTGATCCTTTCAGTGATCTTAGGATCCAATGCATCATGTTGAGGTGCTTCAGTAGGGTTAGCCACATGAGGCTTGGGTGCCTTAGCAAGCTTGTCAAGCTTTTTGTGTAAAAAGGCAAACTGTTCATTCAAAAACATATCTATGTGTGCATTGCCTTATTTTATACCTCTCACATCTTTTGTCAAGTCAGCAAGTGCATGCTGAGTGGAAATGATGATAGATGCAGCTGTCTCAGTGGTTCTGCCTCCATTTTTCACTAAATTCATCAAATCTTCAAATATTTGCTCTTGTCTATTGAGTTGAGTTATTAATAGTGTAATGTCATCTCTGACTACCCTCAACTCATCCAAAACATATGCTGTTACAATGCCACCATGCCTTCACCCATATGACCAAAGAAGATCATAAGGTGTTCTTCAACATTGTAATGTGCCATTTGAGTGCTGACAACCAAAGCTCCTGTCCTATTCTATCCACCAGGATCAGGACCATCTTCAACCACATCTCCAAAGATGCCTTCCAAGATAGGATCTTATGCAGGTTGAGGTTCCAAAACATGTTCTTCCTCAAAAATTGGTACATGTGCCTGTTGAGGTTCAACATCAACTCCTTCTTCCTCAGGCACTTGGAACTCCTCATCACTGAAATCATAATCCAGCAGCATCCTCATCAACAACAGTCTGTTGACTATCCTTTCCTTCAATAGCCTTAGTTCCAGTAGACTGCACTGCACTGACAGGTGTTTCAACAACCTGTTCTATAACCGTCTTTTCAACTAGTGCAGGGGTTTCCTCCAAACCCATTGTAGGTTCCAACCTTTGTCCAGGTGTTGTCTGATCCTTAGCAGCCTGTACCTCATGTTCCAACCTGTATTGATCAGGTGCTGTTTATTCCTCAGCAACCTGAACCTCCTGAGAATGTGTGGGTGACTCTTCTAAACCCATCACTAAATACAATCTCTATCCTAACACTGTTTGATCCTCAGTGATTAGGACCCTTTATTCAACAAAAATAAAAGGAAAAATAGCCAAATTTTCTTTTAGCACTTCTCTGACATCACCAATCTTCTGCAATTGGTCTCCTACTTGAGTTAAGGTATCCTGAGTGTCAAACCACTCCTGATATTGAGCTAAATCTTTACAACTGATGTCAGGCTCACTATGTGCAATTGCCATCTCCTCAACCAAATTTTTAGTCTGCTTGTCAACAGGATGTGCATCAGATTCTACAACTAGTAATATGTCAGACATACTAACCAGGTTTTTATCTCCAAAATTTATTTAAGAGCCTCCAATTCATCTATGGTTAGATCCTCCGATCTTCATCCATCTCGATCGCTTTGTCGACCCCAAAGAGACTTGCCAGGATCGATCAGATTGATCTTCACCGTGTCTCTGTGATACTTTCAAATGGATCACGATTTACATATCATAAAACATAATTAAAGGATTTAAAACTACAAGCGGGGTTTTGAAATCATGTTACCAACATTAGAGCAGAGAAGCAAGATCTTCCGATGTGTTCTCCAAACGGGGTGGTTGGTGGACACCCTTCTTGATACACGAGCCTCCTTGATATGCAAACTAAAAATCCCAAGATTTTTCCAACTCAAACCCTAAGAATAGAGGGCCAAATTTTTCGCCAATTTCTCTCGTGAATAGTGACGTGAATAGTACCTTGCCATTAGACTTGGGAGAACTCTCTTTATATAGAGAGAGTAATCAATGTCCTCCAAGGATTAAATAATTAAGTGATAATTATCACATTAATCCTTTTCCAAATAAAAGATAAATAAAATGATTATCCCAAACAAATTAAGATAAATCATATTATTATCTATTATTCCATGAATTATCATTTAACAAATAAAAGATAAATCACATGTTAAATAATTATCCAAGAAAACTAATTTCTCTCTAATTATTAGACATTAATGGCGCCACATATTGGGTCAAAAAGCCCACATAAAATGTCTTTTATGTGTATTATATTATTTAGCCCAACTAAATAATATCCATGCATATCAATTAATTAGCCCACCAATTAATTATCAATGAGGCCCAAATAACAAGATTATTAGTCCGAATTACGTAAGCTACACACGGGACCATGGACCTATAACCAAGAGAGCTCCAATAATTAATTATTCATCGAACCGAATAAGTACATTAATTATTAATTTCGGATTACGCCACCATAAACCCGAATCGAACTCTACCGATTATAGATGTATACTTATACTCAACCCATGTAGTGAATAAGCGCCCATTGATATAATCACTACATACGGATTAACCCTCCATAGATCGCCCATTCTCGAGAGGGAAGTCTCCGTGAACCCGACTCGTAATATCTTATCCTTATTTACCATCAACCCCTAGTTGATCAATTAGTTCACATATCCGACTAGTAGCTAATTAGTCTAAATGTGAACTCGGCCGATCGATCACTTTCTTAGGGCTAACAAATAAGGGATCGCTTCTCTACTTCCCGCAGAAGGAATGGATTCCATGTCCGTGAAAATCGTAACTACTCACTCATCCTGAGATAGTGCCAATGAGAAGTGGCTTGGAACACATTATTTAAGTGAACCGTAATTCAACACATCAAACACTACCCCGACAAGCAAAGACTCGTGATCACCTCAGATTAAGGTTGATCCATATATGATCATCTAATGATTTAATAAGATTCCTCGATTACGGAATTATACCGAGAAATTCAGATTAAATCGGTCCAAATTCTATATGAATGCCATCATATATAAATGCCCCACGTGTAGTACCTCTCTACCGACAAATCCGATAAGACTATCACACCCTAAGGTGTTCTCGGGCGCATTATTGGTGTTTTAATCAAGAGACCCTAAACTCGATTAAGTTCACCACGGACTAACAGCTTTAAGTATATCACCACTAACTCAATCCTCACGCGTAATCCATACACCGAAAGTTAAGTGGTTACATACAGATATACTTAGGGTTTGCAAAGCAAAGGTATTACTTTACAAGCACAAAGCAAGTAATAAGGTGAGATAAATTCTCGCCATTCATTATTAAAAACAATTACACAAATTGTCTTTCGGCACTACACCTAACAATCTCCCACTTGCACGAAATGACAAGTAACGATTGTTTTTAGAGCACACCCTTTCTCATCTTATTCACAACACTCTCCCACTTGCTCTAAAAGCAGATGAGACATATCCATCAATGCCGCACTTCCCAAGCACTCGACTTGGTACACTCGATTAGTTAGGTTGTCGACTCGAGACGCATCTTCTTTAGGATTGAAACGCTGTCGGTCCTTCCAATCAAAGGTACTTTCTCTCAATATGCTTTTGACTTCTTGTGACTTAAAGATCCTTCTAAGCTATCTCTTCACCGCTTTCACAATGAAGTGATATCGGCTTATCGACCGGAATTACTCCCGCACTAAAAAGAAAATTCTAAGCACTATGAGTAAACACCGAGCCCGAGATCAACTTAATGATCATCCTTAATCTGACTACAAGTCGAATCAAGTAGAAGTCAACCATATTCAAGTTTGCACCGAATATACAAGCATATGATTCCTCGTTATCTAAAAAATACTTGAGGACGTACTAAAACCGCTTATTTATTGCTCGAATCCAAGATTCGATTACTATTGACTTGTGATAACCTCGACTTGCCATTATCCAAGAGAGACTCTATCCCATTTTCTCTTTATCCGAAGATTTAGAGAATCATTCCCGAGAGGTAGGTAGACTACTCGATGAATGTTGCATACGATATATGCATAATCATCTTATTCAATAAGATAGGATGGGATAGCCAATGACTCATTCTTGTGAATTTGACCGAATCAAATTCTTAGAATATAGTCCAATTCTCTCATCCAGAGAATCTTGGCATGTCGGGCTCGACTTCGATATAGCACACCCATGTTGTTTCCAACCGCTTTAGTGTTATCATTCATGAACACTAATACTACTACTACATTACCAATATTGATATCCAAATCTACTAAAAACTTATCAATATTTTGGTCAAGTCCACATATTTTAAAACATGTGACTTTAAAATGACCGAGAGGTTCTCTTAAATCCACAAAGGATATAAGCCATGGCAGCCTCCTCCTACCAAAGGTTCTTTCTCGAATGAATTAAGATATCGTTAGTCTCGCAAAAAGGTCTTAGGAATCACCCCTATCTTCCGCTTTGTAACGAATCCGCTTATTCATTCTTAGCTAAAACCCTTCTGCTCAATGAATTCAGATTCCGTTGTTCGGCAAGAAAGTCTCAGTGAATCACCCCTATTTTCTCGCTTAACGAAATCTAGCAAGACGAGTGGTGAGAGAGTTCAAGGTCCGGTTAACTCTCTACTTGTCGTGAATCACCCCTATACCACTCAACTTTGCGCCAAAGTTTAAACTTTCCTATTCATTCGACTCTTTTCCGTGTAGATCCAATTGTTCCCACTCGGCCTCGACACTCAAGTGGTTCTACAAGAGGTCAAATGTAACCTGAGTACCAAAACTCCATTCATAGGGTTAAGGTTTTCAAACCAACCTCTATAATCGTAATCCTATACAAATTTCACCAAGAGCCATAGGTTATCAATCACCCCAAAGAGATTATAAAGTCCACAAAACACAAAACCACAATGGGTCAACGGTTAAACCATACTCCCACCGTGTTTTTGGGTGGATTGACATTCTCGATCTAGTAGTATTTATCATTGTAATCACCAACAACTAATGTTGGACGTGGTCCGATTAAATCGATAGTAACTACCTTTGGGTAACCGTACTCTGCTTTTAAGGTCGTTTCTTATAGATTCTATCGTAAGGCTTGTGATAGCTTCAACCGCCACTTTCTGATCTCAAGAATCTTATAATCAACCTTCACTCGCCTCATTAAGATATTTCACTAACAAATACAATCAACGTATGCGCAAAATCTCCAAATTCCCCTACCTTCAAGCATTAAATGCTAAATGCCTACATTTACGGATGTGGTGTGAACCGAATTCACTCCTTATCCATAAACTCACTAGCATCTTCTAGTAGACTTCTCGGTTTACATAATAATGTTAACCGTTATTTTGCAACGAATTATCTTAATCGAGTTTAGCAAAGGTATTGTAGCATATCAATAACTATATAGGGCAAGTCTATGGTTTCTTCCTCAAAGAGAAACATTCCACTAGAGGCAAAGCCGAGCATCATCATCCCAAGACTATGCGATAGCCTATTTCTCGAGCATGGAATACTCTATTTTCTCGCTAAAATCGTAGACACCTCCTCGTATTCTTTCGATAAACCAACCAAAGGTTTTGAGTAGTTATCGCACAAAAATGTCACCACTCAAAATCTCCCACTAGCTTGTATCTCTCACTGCACTCAAGGTCATGGTGAACAAGTTATGTTACCCTTCAAATCTATTACCCTTTCCCGATTGAAAGGAAACTTAGTCATTGTTCCTTTGAGATGTTGTTCCTGCATCGGGAAATAGAATCACCCTTAGCCACCATTAGGTCTTATCTCTAGGATATATGCACTAATTAATAGATTATGAAGAATCGCTTATCTTAATACGGAAACCATTTGCTTATAATAGTTTTAGATGTGGTACACATACTTATTCAAATGTTTCTAAGTGGTTCTCGACTTTATAAAACAAAAGTCCGAGTCTCGATTCGCATTACAAATGTCATATTCACTTTCTATGAGGCAACAATATATCGAGTTGAAAGTGAATCCATTTGTTCCAACGAATCTAAAAAAAAAAAATAAATTTTTCTCGTGATATTCAAGGATAGAATCCAAATTCATTTCCTTATATCACTCCCACTATTCTAGCCGAAATTACGCCCGCTGTTACTTTATTAATCATTAATGCACACCTTCATTGTTCTTCCAAAGAACTAAGCCACCGAGTCAAGTTACTCGTTAAGAAAGTCGCTATGATTCATTGGTTAGTGATCCAAATCACTTTCCTTATCCTATACTTTCTTTAATTAATGTTTCGGTTTAGCCTCAAAACTTTAGTTAAGATGATTAACACTTATAGACATTCTTTCCCATTCTTAACTTTCCTTAAAAGGAAATAGTCTTGAACTAGCAGCGCTCGCTTGAGTAGATACTACTCGTGAACCGTGGGATGTCTAATGAAAGTGTTACCAAAGGGGACTCGATTTTCTAATAAATTAGAAAAACATAATATAAAAGCTCCCACTAGTTTATCGGTTCCAAATACCGCCTAACTAGCTTACACTTTTTAATTTATGATTCTCCAATTTTTCTATCGAAAATTTCTCGTGTAGACACTACACAATTCACTAGAAGAATTTTATCGTCCCCAATCATCTTTCAAACTAACTACGGTTGTCTCTCGCTCAAGACGATTGACAAAGCAGTGACATGCCTATTTACGCCACTTAAGTTTTGAAGGCTCAAGAGAAATATCTCTTCCAAAAATTAATCGCATGTGAGATTAATAAATACAACGCTCTAGTTACTTACCACTTTTTTAACGGTCATTACTAGTCAATTTTACACTAGCGCCTAGCACCTTAGAGAGATATATATAATAAATTGTAAATAAAATTGACAGTAAAATAAATCCAAATCATACACTACTAAAATTTTAGAACATAAACTAAGTACTTATAGTCTATCCTACTGCTCCAAGGATTTAATCTAATGCCTCAAAGGTCGCCTTTAGTAGGTCAAAGAGGTTTCGATTAATATTGAAGATCGATTGAGAATCGAACATCTCATTTGTGATCGCCAATCACCTTTCCTTTTTCAGCCAAGGTACTACCAAAAATACCTTTTATGAGTGTGACCTACTATCTCGCATTTTTAGGTAGACCCCGAGTGTGTCGCCTTAGTGGTCGGTCAAGACCCGACGAGTACCCAAAATCCTATCCTTTCGAGACCAAGCCTTGAATTTTGATAGCGTGAAGGCCTTCTCTTAGGCCCGGTCCCAGTGCCGCACGAGGCGCCACCATTCTCTCACGCTGTTTGTGTCAACAAGAGGGCCGTGGGGTCGGCCGTCGCCTCCCCCGCCCCCACTCAATATTTTGAAAAAGTGGTGGGTTTATCGATCACGCTTTTGGACTTGATGTTACATTAAGGAACAATAATTCACAGTTCCGAATGTTGTCGGTTATGTGGGCTAACCCACCCGACCTATTCGTTAGAACATATGTGGCCGCCGGACGGATCAAGGTTGTGGAGCTCCGCTAAGCCGTAGTGGCTCTTCGGATGACTCACCTTTGAGATCCCCGCAAACGCCACACGTGGAGGGTGAAGTCGATCGAGCCGTAGCTACCGTTGACCACCCAACCGTGGTTAAACCACTTTCAACCTGCTTGCCCGTGATTATCCAATCCTTAAACATCAAACTTTCACGAGACACTACGGAACAAAAACGTAATCTCGCCTTAGGTAAGGTGGAATTCACCAAGAATCCAACACCTTAACCACGAGGTTTCGGATTTTACTCCTTATGCTTTCGCAGAGTGGGATTCACCGAGAATCCATCACCCAACCTCGACGATTGAAAAACCCGTGTTCCTCGGTTTTTACCCTAATTAGTTTCTAATCAATATCAAACAATTAATTAAAACTAATTGCGTGTTTTATACATGCCTAACTAATTCCTCGAATTAATATCTACATGTATGCATATGGAGTGGAATTCATGATATGATGCATGTCATGGCAATTTTCCGGTTCTATTCATACAATCTACACATGTATACTAGTGCGGAAAATAAACACCGAGATGGACCGCTTGGCACCCCGTAATTAATCTATTCAAAATAAATTAAAACCCTAATCTGCAGCTGTTAGGAATCTTCGACGATCGGCATATCAAACGAACTTGGATCGGGATGAAAATTTCCAGATCTGATCTTCATTCTTCGACTTCAAGATGGACGGTCGGATCGGAGCTTTGACTTGTCAATCTTCCTCAGTGAGTCGCCCAACTTGCTGCTGAAACAGACTCTCACAGCAGCGCATCATATACTTCCCGAGATCGATCGGGATGAAGATGAATCCCGATCGTCCTGAAAATTTTATCTCACGTCCAAAACTCAATGATTATCGATCTGACCGGTCGGATTTTAATTTGAACGGTCCAATTGTTCCCAGAAAATCGAAGAAGTCACAGTTAGGGTTTCTGTGAATCCTGCGTTTTTCTGTTACAGCAGCCACTTCGCATCAACGAACGGAAATCCAAACGGACTCTGATCGACACCAAAATTTGTGGGATTGTTCATCAACTTCCAATCTTGATTCTGACCGAGGGATCTTCGTTTTAACGGCTCAAACAACGGAAAAACGAAAAGACTAAACAGCTAATGTACAGATCTATTTTCTGGAAATTAAAATTGCAATAATACATAAATTACATAATTTCTATACTCATATGAACGAATTTTCATCGCTCATATGAGTTTACAATAGATCTAACGGGTAAACGATGCCAACCCCAATCCATCTCTTCAACCATAGCAATTTAAAAATTATTAATGCATAATAATAAGTAAAATATCACCTACATGCAATTCCACTTTTAAATCGCTTAATTACGATTATGACTATATAAATCGTGGAACCTGGCCTCTCGATACCACATGAAGGATGCAGTGTTCTTAGATCTAACCGAAATTAGATCTATGCGCAATGGATGGATCACGATTTACATATCATAAAACATAATTAAAGGATTTAAAAACTACAAGGGGGTTAAAATCATGTTACCAATATTAGGAAGAGAAGCCAAGATCTTCCGATGTGTTCTCCAAACGGCGGTTGGTGGACACCCTTCTTGATACACGAGCCTCCTTGATATGCAAACTAAAAAATCCCAAGATTTTTCCAACTCAAACCCTAAGAATAGAGGCCAAATTTTTCGCCAATTTCTCTCGGTGAATAGTGACGTGAATAGTACCTTTGCCATTAGACTTGGGAGAACTCTCTTTATATAGAGAGTAATCAATGTCCTCCAAGGATTAAATAATTAAGTGATAATTATCACATTAATCCTTTTCAAATAAAAGATAAATAAAATGATTATCCCAAACAAATTAAGATAAATCATATTATTATCTATTATTCCATGAATTATCATTTAACAAATAAAAGATAAATCACATGTTAAATAATTATCCAAGAAAACTAATTTCTCTCTAATTATTAGGACATTAATGGCGCCACATATTGGGTCAAAAAGCCCACATAAAATGTCTTTTATGTGTATTATATTATTTAGCCCAACTAAATAATATCCATGCATATCAATTAATTAGCCCAAACCAATTAATTATCACCGAGGCCCAAATAACAAGATTATTAGTCCGAATTACGTAAGCACACCGGGACCATGACCTATAACCAAGAGCTCCAATAATTAATTATTCATCGAACCGAATAAAGTACATTAATTATTAATTTCGGATTACGCCACCATAAACCCGAAATCTCTCTACCGATTATAGATGTATACTTATACTCAACCCATGTAGTGAATAAGCGCCCATTGATATAATCACTACATACGGATTAACCCTCCATAGATCGCCCATTCTCGAGAGGGAAGTCTCCGTGAACCCGACTCGTAATATCTTATCCTTATTTACCATCAACCCCTATTGATCAATTAGTTCACATATCCGACTAGTAGCTAATTAGTCAAATATGAACTCGGCCGATCGATCACTTTCTTAGGGCTAACAAATAAGGGATCGCCTCTCTACTTCCCGCAGAAGGAATGGATTCCATGTCCGTGAAAAATCGTAACTACTCACTCATCCTGAGATAGTGCCAATGAGAAGTGGCTTGGAACACATTATTTAAGTGAACCGTAATTAACACATCAAACACTACCCCGACAAGCAAAGACTCGTGATCACCTCAGATTAAGGTTGATCCATATATGATCATCTAATGATTTAATAAGATTCCTCGATCACGGAATTATACCGAGAAATTCAGATTAAATCGGTCCAAATTCTATATGAATGCCATCATATATAAATGCCCCACGAAAATACCTCTACCG
Organism: Gentiana macrophylla; assembly: GCA_026214975.1. NCBI lineage: Eukaryota > Viridiplantae > Streptophyta > Magnoliopsida > Gentianales > Gentianaceae > Gentiana > Gentiana macrophylla. Next base: position 58,804,016 of record CM047812.1, read on the forward strand.
ACAAACCGATAAGACTATCACACCCTAAGGTGTTCTCATGCATTATTGGTGTTTTAATCAAGAGACCCTAAACTCGATTAAGTTCACCACGGACTAACAGCTTTATCAGTATATCACCACTAACTCAATCCTCACGCATGCCATTATTTACAAGCACAAAGCAAGTAATAAGTTGAGAAGTTAAGTCTTTCGGTTACATACCACCTCCAATATACTTCCCTGAATTGTATGGTAGGGTTGCATTATTACATTTACAAGCACAAAGCAAGTAATAAGTTGAGATAAATTCTTATTCATTATTAAAAACAATTACACAAATTGTCTTTCGGCACTACACCTAACATCTACATTGCTCACTTACGATTAAAATAAGTAAATTATGGGGTCTTTAAACATGCAGATTAACTAAAACACATAAATACGAATGATCTACCATATTGAAGACAAAAAGGAACGTTCAAAGCTTCATACCTTCAACAATGTTGATCTAACTCGATCTACTCAAGCTAGAGATGGTGGAGAAAGGGAGAAAACCATAAATAACTCCTCAAAAGCTTGGAATAACTTTATTTCATCAAAATTGGATAATGTAATTGAAAACTATTGAAGAACTATGTAATAATCTGATAATGCGGCCTTATATAGATACAATGACCGACATAAGACTCTCTAAAACCCTAACCGGCCTAGATAATACGGCAGAATCAATTTCATGTCAAATAAGCCACGGTTTACCAGCCCTAACCCTCGGTAAACCGGGCCGAATTTTCTCATATTTCTTCAACAGGTTTCTTCTTGGACTTTAATCACTTGGCCCAATATACTTTTTTTTGGTTTAGATCCATTCTCAAATGCTCCAGATTCGGTACATCCTATAAAACACGGAAAACGAGACAAAATAGTACCAAATCTTTCCGAAAATAGCAAAGATGCATAATTACGATCCTGGAAACACTCACATAGAATTTAACATATATTCCACATAACCTATCTATCCTCTCTTGAGAAGAATTTGGGGTGAATAAAGGTATAATTATAGGTACCATTTAGAGCGTTATCAGTATGTCGTGCAGAGCTCAGTTTTTCTTGCCTCCAGACTTGGAAAGTGTGTCCTTTGCAAACATACTGAGTCTAGCCTACAGAGCTTAGGGTTGAGTCCGAATTGTAGAGGTCAATGCTTAAGTGTATTTTTGAGTTTGTCCTGCGAAGCTCAGTGTGTCTGTCCTGCAGACTTGACGAGTTTTCCTGATTCCGACCTGCGGAGCTCAGATTGTCTGTCCTATAGACTTTCTATGTTTAGCTGAGTCTGGCCTGCCGAGCTCAATGCATAAGTGTATCGTTGAGTTCATCCTGCGAAGCTCTGTGCATCTGTCCTGCATACTTAATGATCACGGTCAACTTGGTATCATATTCTACTATCAACTTACCCCGGATTTGTGTTCTCAATGGTGATAATATGTATGAAGTAAATGTTTAATTAGCTAATTGTGATTAATTCACGTCCATTGGTGAGGCCCACTCTAGCTGTGGTGAGCCCAGCGAAAATGGACCAGAAATGTGTTTTCTTGTCCTACAAAGATTAGGTTTTCCCATAGGTCAGTTTATACTCTATATAAGAGCCATCAGAAATGCGAATTCGTATTCATTATCAATTCATTCATTCATCTATAAATTCGATACAATATAGTCTTTTGGGGAATAAAGTCTTATTTTCCTTTCTTCTTTTCTATTATTGCAAATAAGTCATGCGTCTTTCATTATTTTATTATGGTTAGTTTATGTTTTTCGTAGATCAATTCGAATCGCCGGAGGGAGAGAGAAGTGAGGAGTAGAATCGTTCTTCGTTATTGGTAAGATCTATTCCAATATTTTATTTCGCATCTTAGATTCATGATTGTTCTTGTGATAGATCTAGATTGTTCTTTCATGTAATCAACTATGAATTAACTAAACGAACCTTAATCTTTATTACTCGAATCATTAATGTTAAAACGTAGAATTATAGGTTGCGTTCTCTAGATTAAGCGATGGTCTTTATCACCGAGTGGAGACACATAGTAAACCTTAATTCTATGGTTCGGCATCAGCTATGTTGATCAACAGGTTTAATTAATGATTATTTAGATCTGGGCAATCTGGTACTCGTATTCTTAAATTAACATGAAGGACGATAAAGTGAAGTGTTAGTTTGGACATAGTTGGGATCGATCTCTAGGAACGAGCTAGTCAATCCATGATAGCTGCTTAGGGAGGTTCTTGGTCTTGAGCCGCCACTTTCTAGAACTTATTGTGTGTGGGTTAATACAACCAAGTAACGAGGTGACGTTTGTTGTCCTTTCAATAGAAGTAAACAAGGTTAGGAGACTGCACCCGTAGCTTAATTACTAATATGGATAAGATAAAGATTAAGGGGAGATTAGTGGTGAATAGCTTGGTTAATGCCTTTTCAATATATTATTGATTATTGGTTTATTTTCATCTCTTTTATTTACTGTTTATTCATGTTGGTCAACGACCACCCTAACCGGTTGACTTGTGAAAAGTGGTTGTGTTTAACATAATTAAATATTAGTCTCTGTGGGATCGACCTTGACTCACCTTGGTATACTACGATTAACATAGTCCTCTTGCTAGTAGAAACGACTTACACGCAATCATGTTTTTGGCGCCGTTGTCGGGGACTATTTATTTAATTGTTAGGCATAGCCATTAATTTATAGTTAACCCAATTTGTCAGTATTTTTTTCCTCGATAATTTAATAAAAGTGTGATGGTTTTTTTCATCGCCATGTTCCTAAGGATTTTGATCAAAGGAAGTGTGTGAGTTTTTTTTTGGGGGAGTGGTTTAAAAGGACAAAAAAGAGGGAAAAATATGAATCAGGACAGTGGAAATTTAAATTGGGTGATAAGGACAAATCCACTGTTCATAACCCCAAATACAATGTTTGCTGCAGTGGAATTTGCCTCAAATCCAATGTTTCTCTATTCCATTGTTTATGTGTTTTTTTTACAAAAACTAACTCGAAAATAACGTTGAAAAAATATCAAATGAGATGTCTAAATAAAGAGGACGAAAAAAGGAAAAATGTGATGAAAGAATTATTATCTTTCGACAATCAGATCAAAAGATATACTAGTTTTGGCAGTTGAATACGAGAGAATTTAAATCACAGTGGAATAAGGAGATGTCCTTTTTACCCGAAAAAATTCTGCTGTCCTCTGTGTATATTTCTAGGTTCAAATTGTACTTTTTAACAATAAACCCCTTTTTTTTACTTCACATGATTATTTGGTTTTTATTTTGAGTCTTCTTATTTTTATTTGGAGTCATCAATTAAGTCCTTTATTTGTGTTTGTTGGAAATAAAATTTATGTTTTGATGATGATTCATCAGTTATTTTAATTGATATATTTAACCCCATTGATGAAGTGTCATAACTAACTGTTATAGTGTAAAGCAAAAAGATGTTTAGAAATCAATGTAGAGGAATTAATATAGTATAATATTTGTATACGTTAAATCAGACAAGAACTGTAATAGATCTATGATCAGAATTGAGAAAATGAGAAACTGATTTGTTGAGCTGAGTTCATAGCCGAAGATTAATCAGCTTTGAGAACTGACTAAGAGCACACCCACTTAAGAACTGAAGAAAGTAAGTTCGCCGAGGGACACACACTCAGTTGACTTATCTAGAATCAAGAACGAGGTTCAGACTCGATTATTGAAGATTGAAGAACCGAGGTTCAAACTCGCTTTGAAGACTTAAGCCGAGATCAGAAAGTTAGAATTCAGAAAGTCTGTGATGACTGAATCGACTTTATGAATCTTGACAAGAGGACTCGAGTATCATAAGGACAATGATATCTTAGCTGAGTTGTGAGTTATGCTGTACTCTGATTAAGTCAATAATAATCAAATGAGAAATGGAGTACTGAGTTTTTGAAGAAGAGTAAAAACTCAATTAATGCTCTTGAGATGAAAACTAACTATGACAAGTTTTCATGCTGGGGTCGAGGAATGCTGAAAGAAAATTTGACCGTTACAAAGAAAGCAACTGTATTGAATGCACAGAAGTGCCAGAAAGAACACTGAAAATTATCAGGATAAGCAGGACGACTAACGGATATAAGAATTCATGTTCTAACGTTTGATTTCATCTAACCGTTGGTGAAACCCCTATAAATAGATTACTTCTATCACAATTTGAAATGCGGAATTCTAAGATTTAATCTAGTCAAGAAAGATTATCTAAAAGGGAAAGTAAAACCAAAGAATTCCTGCTAAATACTTTATTGCAAGATCAAGAAATCTTCAAGTGTTCATAAGCATTCAAAGAAAGATCAAGAACAACAGTAGAAGAGAAACAACGAGCTTGAGCATATTTTATATCTAGAAGAAGAAGCTCGAAACACAATTTGAATCATAGTTATTGATTCAAGTCTCAACTTTGACTTTATCAAAGGTTTAGACTGTGAAACACCAAGAGGGTTTGAAGGACAGTTGAGTGCAGTTAGGAAGACTGTGTTTGTGTAGAGCTGGTGAAGAGGCAATTCTACCCTCTAAGGACCAGTGTAGCAAGCTTAGTTCAAAGAGCAATTCTACCTGCTAAAGACTGAAGCTGGGAGATTGTAAATCTAGGGATTAGTGAAGGACAATCAAGCGTTTAGAATTTACTTTGTGTCTTGTAACTATAAACCTCAAGAACATAGTGGATTTGGCCTCCTTAATCACAGGAGAAGAGAGCATTGACAGGATTACACCACCTGGAACCTCTGAAATCTCTGTCTTATATACTTACTTACTTTACGCATTTATTTGCTACATCTAAGTTTATATTGCATCAGATTACACTCAGCAAACATAAGAAACCGAGTCAGCATTACATTGCATTATATTTAGACAAAGTGATAAACTCAAGTTTTATTTAAAGGCTTAACTTAATCCGCTGCAGGTTAAATCAGTTAAGGATAAGTCAGTTCTGACTTATACTCAGTTAAGTTAGCTTAAATCCACACAAGTTTAAAGCTGACTCAATATGCACAAGATTCAGTTTTCAGTTAGGTTTTTGGGGACAAGTTTATTCACCCCCCTGTAAACTTATGTTAGCCTTTCCATAGGACCAATAGTGTTTAGGTAATTAAGTGGTTATTTATTGGCTTAATTTATTTATTGCACTTATTTTCTAGTTGTTCTATTTACTGCCACATGACAAAATTATTTTCTTACTTATTCTCATCTCGTGGTAGTAATGGACTTTGTACAAGAATTTTTTGTATTAGCTGACCTAGTGCAGATTACTCCTTGGGATGAGACAACTTTGGTTCTAGTTCACTGATATTATTTGCTTCAGACTGTTAGCCAAGTTCTTATATTTTCCGAAGACAATTCTTCTACTTTCTACTTTTTGTTGCTTTACTTTGCACATAGGCGACAATGTTAAGTTTTAAAGTGGGGGGTGGGGGTAGGCACAAAACTTAGATTGAAAAAAAAATTTGTTACACACATACACTTACTTTTGTGAATTTTGATGCAATGAATTGAATGAAATAGAGTCCTAAACTGTTAAAAATGCTTAATTACATACTTAATTCGCTAATGTTGAATAAGGGGTTTTCAACTATTTGAAGTAGTGGTTTATTAATCATCCATCTTTTTGGGGAATCGACCTTTTAAGCACGTATAACTCACTTCTTCAGTATGCTGTATAGATGACGCATTATGTTAACCCGAGATGACCTTAGTTATCTCAGTTTGTTATACCCATGGTCATTTAGGTCATGTTGTTGATCTTATAAGGGCCAAGGATTTACGGATTCGGGAGTTTATCAAATTGAGAGGACCGTAAGGATAGATAAATTTTTTAGAGTGTCCAACCTGCCCAGAAAAGAAGAAATTTTTTGGCAAGAGGGTAGCAAGTTTGGTGTTAGATTTGATAAAGTTTCTTTCTAGGCACCCACCATTGCAAGTTTCCACTTGATAATCTACCTGGCTCTCGCACAAAGAAATAAAAAATAAAAAAGATAAACGTGAGCCTTGGCGTAGTACTCGGTTCTCGATCCGCCTTCCCTAGTTGACTTGACCAAAAATTGAACTAAATAAATAGATTAATAAAATCAATGACGTAAAGGGATAACATTCTTGTGATTTTCTACGTAAACCTTGAGTTGGTATAATGTGATTCTGTCTACGTCACTGTTGTTTGAGAGTTATTCACACACTTGTCGGTTCTACTACAAAATAGTGCTTTATGGATTACTGATAAATATGTGTTGACCCTTATCTTATTTATAATTCATGAATGAGTCCGTTCATAATTAGTTTGTAATTGTTTATGGGATTTGTTTGATTTGGTTTTGCTTAGGACGATCAAATGCTAAGTGGGGGGTAGTTGATGACGGTCAACTTGGTATCATATTTTACTATCAACTTACGCCGGATTTGTATTCTCACTGGTGATAATATGTATGAAATAAATGTTTAATTAGCGAAATGTGATTAAGACACGCCCGGTGACTAGATTGGTATTATGTGTATTAACCGTGTATTTTATGTGTTATTTGCCGGAAATAGATGCTACTATGTGTGCTATGATTTTATTGATAGATGTAGGATCATTTGGAGCATAATTTGGGATGAATATGAGATTTAATTGATAAAGAACTGAACGGAGCTTAAGGTTGAAGTGTTTCGAGCAGGGATTGGACCCAAGAATCTGATTGGTGATCTTTGAACACTTTTTGAAGGATACTTAAAAGAAACATTAGTCTTGTAATTCTGCATAGAATTTGTAGGGCATGAAACGAGGATTCCAACACATTTTGACTCATCCAAATTGAAATTACGTATGTCAAGTTATGGTCTAAACACCAAAGTTGTGAGGCCCAGGAAGCTCGATTCGGAGAGGCCCACTCTGGCTGAGGCGAGCCCACCGAAAATAGACCAAAACATGTGTTCTTGTCCTCCATGGATTAGAGCTGATAATGTAGCATTACTTGCAAACATGTACGACGAGCTTTCTCGGCTCGGGATTGACTGCAATACATACCAACTCCTACTCCAAACTGCCATTACCTTGTGGGGAGGCGGCTAATAAATCTTACTTTTTAGAGGTTATGTTATTTTTTGCTCTTTTCCCTTAGGTTGGTTTATACTCTATATAAGAGCCATCAGACCTGCGAATTTGTATTCATTATCAATTCATTCATTCATCGATCAATTAGATACAATATAGTTTTGGGGAATAAAGCCTTCTTTTCTTTTTCTTGCAAATAAGTCATGAGTCTTTCATTATTGAATTGTGCTTGGTTTGTGTTTTTCGTGGATGAATTTGAATCGCCGGAGGGAAAGAGAAGTGAGGAGTAGAATCGTTCTTCGTTTTGGGTAAGATCTATTCCAATATGTTATCTCGCATCTTAGATTCATGATTGTTCTTGTGATAGATCTAGACTATGATTGCATGTAATCAACTATGAATTTATTAAACGAACCTTAATCGTATTATTCAATTCGTTAATGTTAAAGCATATAATTATGGGTTGCATTCTCAAGATTCAACGACGGTCTTTATCGCCGAATCGAGACACCTAGGAAACCCTAATTCTATGTTTCGGCGTCAGCTATGTTGATCGACAGGTTTAATTAATGATTATTTAGATCTGGCCAATCTGGTACTCGTATTCCTAAATTAACATTAAAGTGAAGTGTTAGTTTGGACATAGTTTGGATCGATCTCTAGGAACGTGAGAGTCAATCCACGATAGCTGCATAGGGAGGTTCTCGGTCTTGAGCCAGCACTTTCTAGAACTTATTGTTTGTGGGTCAATACAACCAAGTAAGAAGGTTAAATACAAATAGACGTTTGTTGTCCTTTCAATAGAAATAAACAAGGTTAAGAGACTGCACCCGTAGCTTAATTACAAATATGGATCAGATAATGATTAAGGGGAGATTAGTTCAGAATAATTTGGTTAATGCCTTTTCAATATATGATTGATTATTGGTTTATTTGCATCTCTTTTATTTACTATTTATTCATGTTGGTCAACGACCACCCTATCCGGTGGACCTATGAATTGTGGTTGGGTTTAACATAATTAAATATTAGTCTCTGTGGGATCGACCTTGACTAACCTTGTTATACTGTGATTGACCTAGTCCTCTTGCTAGTAGAAGCAACTTACATGCAATCACTTAACGAATTTTCCTGAGTCTGACAAGCGGAGCCCAGTTTGTCTATACTGCAGACTTACTTAGTTTAGCTAAGGCCGACCACCAGAGCTCAGGGTTGAGTCCGACCTGTAGAGCTCAACGCTTAAGTGTTATGCTTAGTTCATCCTATGATGATCAGTGCGTCTGTCCTGCTGACTTGATAAATTTGTCTTTTGCTGACTTTTATGCATACACGTTGTCGTGCAAAATTAATTAGAGCCATTCAAATTACGTAAAATTGAAAATCATCATATAAATGAAATAATGAAAAGCACTCCTTGAGCGCAACTTAATTGTAGAAAAACAAAGATTGTATCAAAACTGTGAGGGTAAATGGAATAAAAAAATAAATCATAAGTGTCTAGAACCTGTCCTAGACCAAACGACTCAGCTTTATTCGAGATCTACCTCTTCCCTGACCTTCTCATTTGGGAGCCACACCCTTCATTTTGATTGTGGCTACATAGAAGCTCCTAGCTATTTCTACATCTCCTTCGACTTCCACCGAGCATTCTACTGTGGGAAACTTTAAGATGATATGAGTTGGAGAAATGACAGCTCGGAGCTTGATCAATGCTGGTCTTCCTATAATAATGTTGTATGCCGACGGTTCTTTAACCACGACGTAATTAACAATTAGAGTGTTGCTCCATGGTTCCTGGCCAAATGTTGTGGCAAGCCTTATCATCCCCATGGGATGAACTGTAGGTCCGGTGAACTCGAACAATGGTGCAGAAATAGGTGTCAACTATGTGTCCTTCGGCATCATGGATTGGAAGACTGAGTAGTAAAGGATGTTGTCGGCACTTCCTGTGTTGATGCAGATCTTTTTCAACAGGTTCTTGGGCATTACGGCCTCAACGACTAGGCTTTCTTTGTTTATCACCAGAGGATGTGGGTCCCTAGGGCCATAGGCCACTTCACCAGTTGGTCTATGACTTCTGTTATGATTGGCCGACCTGCCTACTCACCTCCCCAAGTTCGCTGCTGGGGCCTCCCATAATGGTGTTAATTGTGTTGATGGGGTGGTTTTCTAGCTGTCGATCCAAGTCTGATGTTCAGTCCCTTCTTCATTGTGTCTCAGCATGCCTTCCCTGATCTTGATTATAACTGCGCAGCTTAAAGTCTCTGCGACTTCATGGCTCGGAGCTTTGAGATCGATCAACTACCTCATATAGCTTTCCCTCTATAATTTCTACATCAATATCTCGTTGGAGTTCCCTGTAGCTTTCTGAGTTGTGCCTAAAATCTTTATGGTAGGCACAAAACTTGTTCTGATCCCTCCTGTTATGGGTGGTGGAACTCAGGCCAGACCTTTCCTCTCCATTATTGCGAGAACCTGCTTGCACGGCCTGATCGGAGGGATGAAATCCCTCTCCGTCAAGGATCCTTTCTTGCTAGTCGATATGTGACTGTGGTAGTCATCCGGTCCTAGAACGGCTTCCTCTTCTTATATGATTTTCCTCAATCTTGTCCTTCTTGGACTCTCCCTTTTCTGATTCTCTTTTCAACCTTTTGGCTTCCTCCCCTGGCTGTGCACATAAGCATCCTCAACGCATTCCTCCATGGTCCTCAAGAGCTTGCAGTTCATCTTAGCATACAACCTTGCTTCCCGTAGTCATGCTACGAAGGAAGTTATTAAAATGTGCTCATCTGCATCCCAAACTTGTGCTAACTCTTCGTAGAACATCTTTAGGTACTACATCACAGTCTTTTCCTTTTTCTGTTTGAGAGTCAAAAGAGGCATTGCGTTTCTCTGGAATGGCTTTGTTGTGATGAAGGCATTGACAAATGCTTTGCCCACCACCTGAATGTTGGAGATCGACCTTGCTAGTAATTTTCTAAACCATTCTCAGGCCCTGCCCATGAGTCATGCAGGGAAGGCCATGCACTTAATTTCGTCTGGAGCATTGTATAGGCTCATGTGAAGTATATACTGAAACAAGTGATCTGAGGGATCCTTGGATCCATCTAAAGGTCCATCTTGGAAACCTTAAACCCCGCCGGTCGGGGGTACTCATCGATCTGTGTCGTAAAAGGAAATGTAAATGAGAGCTTGTTTGGCTGTCTCCCCAGTATGAGATCGATATCTGCTCGTGCTACTTCTAATGCTCGGGGGTCTAGTGGTTTCTTCCCCAACATTGAGGTGGACGCCTGGTCATTCAGCCTACATTGCCTTGGGTTGGGAGGAGTAGGAGTCTTTTCTTTCTCATGCTCATCTGGATCTTCATCCACTGCAGCTGCCTGGAGGATATCTTGTCGAGTATCGGTTTCATAGCCACAAGCTGGTCCACCAAGGCTTTTTATGGAATCCAAATCAATTTCTCCAGATTGGTGTGCCTAGCTTTCAGTATTAGCTAATATTGTTTCTCCTCCATCAGTGTTTTGCCCATTCTGGGCATCTTTTGCCACTATTTGTGTGTATTCACAATATTATCCCTTGATCTTTGTATAAATTGTCAGTAGGAGAGGCCCTTCCTCAAGCTTTTCTAGGTGTCCAATCTAACCGGCAGTGTACCGGGTCAATTGTAGTCTAGTAGATGGTCAAGGTCGTATCCATGATGATTATGAGGTTGAACACCAAAAAGATATGATTATCTTGATCTAAGTCACAACAATATAAGAAGGTAAATGTATCTAAGCATCTACTACTACATAGGATGATAGAATGATAAAAGACCTAACAATGATAATGCATTGATCAAGAAATCCTCTATTAGCATCATGGGAATGATTTCTTACCAACATTCCATTAGTGTTAAAGTGTGTGTAATCGGTGCATTCCTAAGCTAGCAATTCCCCCTCACATGAGAGTACGGAACTACTTCATGCCTCCTCCTTGGTCTAAGAACCCTATACTTAATAATTCAACATGACCAAGTTTTTCAATGCAATGAATGAACAACAACCCCTGGTCAAGAAACCGAGTTCCACTTAAGGTCAATTTTACCTTCCGGTTCTCCTATCCCATCTCCCACACCAAGATTTTCCTTTCGGTATCAACTAAATGTGTGTAAGTGCTAGGTAATCAATCCAACACAAACAAGCAATAAAATGTAAATATAAGAAGATAAACAACACACATGAAGCTATGAAATGAAAACTAACATTCCCAATAAACTAATAGAGATTAATTACTATCACAAATGCATCATATTGGCCAGCAAAAGCATAGCCTTCCATGGCTATGACACCCAAATGTCACTCGAGGATTTCATAACTATGAAATAAGCTCTACAAGTAAATAAAGAGGTCACCAAACAAGATTGAAAGAACTTTAAGAAAATATAATTGCATAAACCTCAAAGATTGTTCAATGAAGAAGATTACACCATGAGATGAAATTCCTCCACAAATAAGCTCCAAGGATCTTAATAAGGTTTCTTCAATGATTACAAGTAGAATTTATGGCTAAATTGTTGCTATGGTTGGGCTAGAAGAGCCCTTTAAAATGGTGTCTTCAAGTGCTTCAAGAGTTAGTGAGAAAGTGGAATGAAAGGATGTGTAAAATAGATCCAAAAATAGTCTTTTTTTAGGGGCCAAACATAGACTTTTAAATGCTGAAAACTTCTTTCTGCGACGTATTGCGTGCGCCATTATAGTTGATGTGCACCAATTGTGAAGAAAAACTCTCTGTATACCTACAACGACATTTGGCGTATGCCACTATAAGTTCGCATATGCCAATTTCACAGCAACTCAGTAAAATTGCCAAGAGTAAACCTGACACGACGCTCCGGTTACTATAACCGGTACAAAACTATCAAAATATGGTATTTTATATAATAATTACTATCTACACATTTGGATAAAACAAAGAAAATAATGACTCGAATTGTTATGGAAACATCAATAAACGCATGGGAAATGGTGATAAAACATCGTGAAATGTATCATCTATCTGACTTACATCACGGGTCACAAACTAAGGGTAGTAGCAACCTTCAATAGGATCTCTATGTCTTCTTTCTTTGGCCTTCATCTTCTGCTCCATCTTGTTACTTAATTTTATCTAATAAAATAAATACATCCCCCACGCACGGGGGAGCTAACAGGAATATGATAATGCATAAAATAAACTAGGCTTGTTCTTCATAATGGTATATGATGAAGTTTGAAGAATTACAAACACAAAATAAAATGCGGAATTATAATTGATCAAGTAAAAGTTACAAGTTAAGTTACAATGCAGCTGATCATGGGGTATTTATAGCTTCATAGACCTCATGAATCAGTTAGAAGTAAGTTACAAACGGTTACAATAGACTATAACTGAACCATTTTCAACATTACATCATACTAAACTAATCGCAGAAGTCGACTTTCTATCAAGAGGCTCACGCCAGTCACAGAGAGGCCTTCATATCTGCACTCAGCATTCCCATCAGCCTATATACTGTAACGGCCTAAGACAAAATTTAAACAAACGAAAAAAAAAATCATTCACATTTATCATATTGGTCGAGTCCATGATCAGTCGGGTCCATATAATCATTTTATATCTATCACAATAATCCATACAATAACATCTTATGAAAAAGACAAAATCTAAAATTACCAACTTGCGTCTTATTTTATCAAATCAATTAACTAATTTACTTTTAATCAATTAAATGATTTTTAATTGAACAAAAATAAACGATTAACTCTAAAACCATTTCTATTTTAATTTTATTCACTAGAACTATTCTTAAATAAAATAAAAAATAAAATGTGTCTCCTTTTATTTCTTTTCCTTTTGATCCTAACAAAAATGGATGCCTTTGTTTTCCAAAACAAAAAGGCATCGACCTAGGCCATTACCAAATATATGGTACATGCCTAGGTTAACCTTAGGTTCACAAAAGTGGGCCATAGGCCCAACCCTTTTACTCCAAAAAATTGTGTAATGGTATTTTTCATGCCATAAGGCAACCCAATGGTACAAACTATTTGAACCATCAATTAGCCACATGACATCCACTAAACAACAAGAGATTTCAATATACCAACAAAACAAAATATCGGGGTTCCACAAAAAATAACACCAGCTGACGCCGACCACCCAGGGGGGAGCCAACGCCGCCGGCGCTGATTCCAGTAGGGGTGCGGCAGCCGATCGGCCGATCAGCCCATACGCCGAATTTTTTTTTTGTTTCCATTTCGTGAATCTAAATCATGCATCTAGAAATAATTACTACGCAAATTAACTAATGCTTATTGCTTAAGACCGAAGACCGCTCTGATACCACTGTTAGAAATTCAACGCGGGAACACAACGGAATTTAAAATTTTGATTTACTTTTACCAAGTTCGACTTCGTTTAAGCAACAAACATAAAATTAGTAAACGAGAAAGTTACCTTGAATGATCTGAAAGATCGAAGTTTTATCGTCTATGAATGAGTAGTGGTGTACGGAGACGCCCAAGCGTTCGGCCTCTACCGCTAGTCAATGTGAAAGGACCCGCCGGAATCCCGCTTTGGATTGCTACTAGAAAAACATGGTTGCTAGACCGACCTTTTCTCTCTCTTTAAACTCTCTCTAAGAAGCCATTTTTATTTTTTAGTAAATTAGAACTCTTCTAATTGTGACGATACAAAAGAGTTTGGCACACACTACATTTATATATATAGTGTGTCCTACACCCCTATGCATCCTATTTCCAATATGAAAAGCTTCTGAGTTGAGTAGGGAAAAAGAAAACCATTTACTAGAAAAATAAGAAAAATATCTTTGATTGATTTATCTCATTAATATTCAATATCTCATATTAAGTATTTCCAAGATATGTATTGTCAATATCAAATATTGTATATATCTTTATTACATTACCATAAATATATATATCAATTATACATGTGCATATATCACATATATATACTACATACATATATATCTATACACACACACACACACACACACACACACACACATATATATATATATATATATATATATATATATATATATATATACACACACACACAAGACATGATTAAATTGCAAAATCCATGTGTATCATATACACACAAGACATGCATCCCATATACATAAATGTGTATATTTAAATAATCAACATTATTAATATCTTGTATTATATTTATTCATAATAAATAAATACGATAATATTAATTTCTTACTATAACACCTTATAGTCGAGATAACAAGTTTCCTTATTTGGTTATCACTATAACCGCATATGAATCCGGCAAGGTGCTCTTATGTGTGTGACCCGATAGACTTCCGAATATGTTGGCCGTAGGCACAAAGTGAATTTACTAAAATGCGTTTCATACCTAACGGTCATGGATAGCGTCTAGCGACATGCCATAAACCCCAATGATCGGAAAATTGAAATGCAATGACTATAACCTTTCATGTGAAACGGTTATCGTGTAAAGAGAATCATATCGCTTTTACAATATCCATACGGTCGTATCTCGATTGTCAATACATTAACGATCGTATCTTAGAATTTGGATATCATGCTCTATTGAAGTAACTCATTTACTGACACTTTGCAAAGATTCACGAGAGTAAGATAATCCTTATAAGAAGACCCTATCGGACATGTACTCCTATTCATACGATATGATATTTCCGGACGAGCAACATGAATCCTACGCATTCTTCAGTATCACACCCAATCACTATCGCATGATCGCCCCATGGCTAGAGGAAACCTTAATAGTGTCAAAGTATGACAATCCACACCGTGATCCCATGAAGACTCTGATCTTAGGATAATTACACAACCGCTACATAGTGCGAAACTTAATAAAGTAAGTGGGTCAGTCTAACGTACGCATTCTGTAATACATATCCACATACAGTCTATGTGTCCATACACTTCGATAGACGAGATCTATCCCATCTTCAAATGATAGAAGACATCCAATACATGCTAGTCTAACCATACTATTAACGTTCTATTTAATAGTACATACGACTAAAGACATTTAAGTACCATACCAATAAAAGTGAGTCTAGATCTCATCAACCATAATCACTATCATGGTTTCTCTATCACAGTTTCATACAAAGGTCATTATCATATATACAATATCATAATTGGTCTGTTAAGCGAACAATAATATAATAACATAAAAGAAATTTAATATATATAAACATAAAGAAGTAGTAGAATTGATCCAATCCGATAGGATCCGGTCCAACCCGATTGGGTTTAGGACACTATACTAACACCTTGTCCCGGTTCCTAGTCATGAGCCAAGTAGCACTAACCCTGAGTGTCATTTACCAGTTATCAACTCTGTTCAATATGATCTCCTTGATACCCATCCGCTATTCATTTAGACTTATCAACGCATGATGTTGATCCCTTGAAAAGGCTTTGGTTATGTTTAGAGTGGGGGGGTGAATAAACTTAACACTTAAAATTTTTTTGGAGTTAAGACAAACTCAAAGAGGTTAATAGTCTCACGACTTTAGGCGATCACCGACTATTAAGTCCATGAATCAATTGCATGAGTGAGAATATATATAGATTAAGCCTTTATAATTGTTTTTAAAAATATGATACTAAATATTAGATACTTAGTAGTGAAAGGTGTGTGGATGAAGTAGCTAGTTCAACAAGTTGATATGGATAACCTAGACAGGTCTACTGAACAAGTTAGTTGACCTCGTTACAGTGCTTATTTGATCAAACCTATACAATGATCGAACTCTAGTAAACCTATACATTCATTCCAGACAACTTCTTGTCTTTGGCCTATAATAGCTAGTATGGCATTCATCATTAAAGCTAAAATATGTCCAACAATTTCCCCCTTTATAGTGATGATGCCAATACCATCTCTACACTAAAGAAAAAAGATAAAGACAATAAAATCAAGGCAAACTTGATATATTTCATTGTAATTCGAAAATGGTTCAAACATTATTACAACTACGTTCAGCATAAGATAAAGCATGTAAAAAGAGTTTGCTGAACTAGTTCCTTTCTTGATCCCTCTTCTGTTGATATTCCATGATTTCTCTGTACATTTTTGCCATCCATTGATTTTCAATCCTAGAGAAATAAATCCAAGTGTGCATCATCTTCCACCATTTCCATGCTTCAGCAATGGTCAACTGGACACCTTGCCAGTTGAATCCTTGTCTTATATATGCTAGCTTAAATTCTTCCAGTGAGTCCTTTGCTGACAGTCCCCTTAGTCTTTGTTCAGCAAACTGTCCTCTTCCACCAGTTGGACTTCTTCTTCCTCCAGTTGAAGTTGATCTCATGGATTTGATCCTTACTTCGAAAAGTTTTAGTTCAAGGAAAGAGTTTAAACCCTCAAAGAATGTCATTTGATTGTAAGGTCTTCTTCTTGAATTATAAGCAGTCTTAAACTCTTTCAGCCGATCATCAGTTAGTTGGACTCTCCCAGGAGCAGGGGCTTTGTATGCACTGATCTCAGCTTCAAACATCCTTTGTTGAAACATCCTTGATGCTTTTTTTGCTTCTGCTAACTGTCCTTCTTCACCTTATTGACATCATCAATAAAATTGTTCAGCAGGATCATAACTCTTTTTTGAGTTGTTACCAGATTGTTTAGTAGTCCTTCTATAATATTTGCTCTTGTGTCTAGCGAACTAATCCAGCCTTGTAGTGTTTGTTCCAGAAGGTTCATCCTTTCTATAACTGTAGGATCAATTGAAGCAGGGGTTGACTTCTCAGCCAGTTTGTCAACTTTCTTGTTTATGTTGGAGATGTCTTCAGATATCTTTTTATTGCATTTTGCAGAATCCAACCTTGACTGAGTGACTTCTCTGATTATATCATTGTAGCTAAACTGTAAATGTGTAAAATTTGATGCAACAGTTTCAGTGATCCTCCCTCTATTCTCCACCAAATTTACATGATTTTCGAATCTTTGCTCACTTGTCCTTAGTTGATTCCTTAACTGATTTATGTCTTCTCTGACAGCTCTTAATTCCTCCAAAATATGACCTAGTTTAGTATTAGGAATACCAGCCATATTATTAGAAGTCATTTCCAAGTCACCTTCAGGTCTTGGCTGTTTCATCACTATTGCTCTATTTCTATCCTATTCATAGGGTTTATGAATCTCCTCTTGCATACTGACATCTTCAACATTAATAGGATCTTCATCAGGATTTACATTGAACTCTTCATAACTATCTCTATAGTCAAGATGTTGCTCTTCTGATTGTTTATCAGCAGCTCCTTTTATATTACCAGCAGGAGCATCATCCTCAATATGCTCCATGTTGTTGACAGGGGATTCCTCCAATCCAAAACTAGTTCCAACCTTTGTCCAATCACAGTCTGATCCTCATTAGATGGAACCACCAGTTCCGACCTATGTTCAGTTGCTATATGATTTCCAACATACTGAACCACCACTTTAGCAGCTTCTTGAATCTTTACTGGTGTAGTAGATGTAGATTCAATAACTCTTGGTTGATCTTCTTGTATGATTGGCGGAGTTAACGAATTAGGTTCTATGGGTGTATCAGGAATAACAACTACTGGAATAGTTGTCCAGTAGGTTCAAGAACACCCAGTTGACCAAATTGGCCTTCAGCAACTGCCAAGTTTTCTTCCAATATATCACTTTGCTCAATAATGACATCCAAGTTCATAGCAACATTTGCTAAAGTTCCCTCAGTGTTGATTTGATCTTAAAACTGAACAGATTCCTAAGATACAACATCTATTTGTTCATTCCTTGCAACTTCAGTAGAATCTTCTAAGGCAGCACCTCCAATAATTGTTGTTGAGTCCATCTCAGTTTCCAGCTCTACTGAAAAAGTGTCCAACAATTCTTCTTCATTATCATCCGCGGTCTGTTGACCCTCAGCAGACTGTCCTTGTTTATCAGCAGGGTGCTCTTTATCTTTCTTAGCAGATCCTTCTTGAACATTTTATATTATTCTTTCTTTAACAATACCACTTGTCTCTCCAGGATGCATAGGGTGATCATCATCTGAATCAGAGGATGATGAATCATCAGAATCGCCAAATGGTTTGTATTTAGGATCTTTGAAAAACAAATTTCTAGATCTCCTCCATTTCTTCTACTGCTTCTTGAAGCCTTCAAACCAATAAATAACAGTTTATAAACTCCAACAGATTATTTGTTCCTAGATAGTCAAAAGCCCATTCGTCAAAGCTAGTCATCATCTCAAATTTATCGCTTTTTAGTTTCTCAGAAACCCATCTTCCACTGTACATACTTAGATATTCTTTCCATAGCAGGATCTCCTATCGGATTTATTGTTAGGAACATTTTATTATGTTTTGATGATTTTCATACTAGCAGTTATAGCAAGCATGAAATAAGTTAGAAATCCCTGTACAAGTCTTTAATTAGAGTCTGACATGTTTTATAAGTTGAGTCAGACAAGTATTGTACTAGTTGGTAGGATGGCGAAGTAAAACAGAAATCCGGCAGAGTGAAGCCAGCCAAGTACCAGCAGAGAAGCATGAAGACATTATGGTTTGACTTGCAACCAAGAAAGTCTGTGATGACCTCGGATAAGTCTAAGTTATAATTCAAATGATGAAATACATTGTCCAATATGGTGTACACTGATCTCACCAAAATCAAGGATCAGTGAAGTACAAGAAGTACCTGAAAAATCAAAGAAAATAACAAAGCAGTAAACCGGCAGAGTGAACTGACTATTGGCTGAGTAAAGACAAAGCAGTGAAGGAAGATCTAAACATTAAAGTCAGAAGGATCACTTAACCATTCCGGTAACGGCCCAGTAAACTATACTCGTTCAGATTTCAAATGATAAAGATCAAGCATTAAATGCACAATCAATTGAGGATCAATCAAGGACGGATTTTCTGATAAACGTTTGAAGAAAAATATGATCACTGAAATCAAGGAGAATATAATAAAGGGGGAATCAAGAATTAAATCAAGGATTATTCTCCACATTAAATAGCCAACGAACGGAAATTCAAATCAAGGATTATCAAGGCTATAAATAGAAGGCATTGACAGACAAGAAGAACAATGATTGAATCTAATAAGATACAAGTTCAAACTCTGTCAGTTTGAAAAGCCTTCTATCTATACTTAATGGAAACATCCAGAGATCAACTCAGAAAATAGAGCTCAAATTCCACATCAAGTACTGAGATGAATCACAAGTCTATGAATCCAATTCACATCAACTGAAGTAATTGAATCAGAGGAATCTGAGAAGGAGTTGCAATCTTTGTGACAGCTGCTGAAAGATTTGTTCTCAAGGAGCAGTGATAGAGACCGAGTAACTGAAGCTTTTGTAGCCAGGGAGTGATAGTCTGGAAGATTGTGAAACTTGTGTAGCCAAGGACAATCTAACTATTGTATCTATGAAAACAATACTGAATTCCTCCAATCATCACATGAGAAGAGTGGATAAGGGATTACACCACCCTGAACCACTATAAACCTTTGTGCCTATTTACTTTCAGCACTTTATTTCATTGCATACTATATTTGTGACTGCATAATCTACTTTGAACCAACATTTAAAGAAGGGACTTATCCGCTGTCCAAAAGCTTTTAAATTTAGAAATGTTTTTGAAACTCCATTATAATTATTCACCCCATCTGACTATAGTTTTACCCTTCTCTAGGTCCAACAATTGGTATCGGAGCAGTGTTCCTAGTATCCGAACCTGTTCAGATCTAATTTCTAGTAACAAGGAGACCACAAATTTTCAAAGTACTTATTAGTACTTATGGATTCCTCAAATTTCATGTCAAAGGTACCTGTATTTAATGATAATAATTTTGATGAATATAAAATCAGGATGTTGTTTCATCTTTCAGCAACTCATGAGGAGATGCTGGATGTAATTAATGATGGCATAATCAAGATCACAACTGTGATAACCACAGGAGCAGATCAAGGAAAAGAAATAGATGAACTCAAGAAAGATTGGACCAAGGATGAATAGAGAAGAGAAAATCTCGACTTTGTTGCAATAGACATGATCTTGAAGACTCTGGACAGTAATATGTTCATGAGGATCAAAAATTGCAAAACAACAAAGGAGATGTGGGACAAATTAGCATTGATTAATGAAGGATCACAAGCAGTTAAAGAAAACAAATTATCTGCTGCAAAACAAAAATTTGAGAACTTCAAAATGAAGACTGGTGAATCCATTGATTAAATGGACAATAGATTTTCAAGCATCATCAGTGAACTGCAGCAGCTTGGACATACATATCCATAAATGGAAGTCTGTCTAAAAATCTTGAGAGGCTTACCTAAAAGATGGAAGATCATCACATCGGTAATCAGAGGGACAACAAATCTTGCAAACACTGACACCTTGACTCTGATGTCTCAATTAATGGCTCATGAATTTGAGTTGAACGGTGAAGACAGAATCCAAATTGAGGCACACAATGCCGCAGCCTTTCGTAGCACCACAAAGAAAGCAAAATAAATTGATGCAAACGGTAAAGAGACACAGGAGCTGAAGGAACATGTAGCTTTACTGGTTAAACATTTTGACAGGTTTAGCAAGAAGAAGCAATTCAAAGGATGTTCATCATCATACAAGAGGTCAAACACACGCAAAGACATGAAGAAAAAGGATGATGAATACAGATGCTTCAATTGCAAAAAGAAGGGACACTTCAAGGCTGATTGCCCTAAAGAAACATATAAAGAGGAGGACAAGAAGAAGTACAAAACAATAGATAAGAGAAAGAAGAAGAAGGCACTTAAAGTCAAAACCAAAGAGTGAAAATGAGGACGAGTCATCCTAAAATGATTCATTGTTAGAACTTTTATGTTTTGATGATGGCCATACTAGTTTGTTATAGCAAGCCTAAAATAAGTTAGAATTCTCTGTATAAGTCTTTACTTAGAGTCTGACATATTGTATAAGTTAAGTCAGACAAGTATTGTACTAGTTGGTAGGACGGCAAAGTAAAATAGACATTTGGCAGAGTGAAGCCAGCCAAGCACCAGCAGAAAAGCAGTGAAGACTTATTGGGTTGACTTATAACCAAGGAAGTCTGTGATGACCTTGGATAAGTCTAAGTATGTTTCATGTGATGAAATTTAATGTTCAAATATGGTGTACACTGATCTCACCCAAATCAATGATCAGTGAAGTACAAAGATTCTCCTTAAACTGAAGTGATGAAGGAAACAGTGAATCGGTAGAGTAAACTGACTTTCGGCAAAGTGGAGGCAAAAACAGTGAATGAAGATCTAAACGGCAAAGGCAGATGGATCACTCGACCGTTCAAAGAACGGCGAAGTAATCCTTATCAGAATTAAAATATGATGAAGATTCAGAGGATCATGCATTTAATGCACAATCAATAGAGGATCAATCAAGGACAGATTTTTTGCCATACATTTGAAGGAAAAAATCCGATCACTGAGATCAAGGAGAATATAATTAAGGGGGAATCAATAATAAAATCAAGGATTATTCTCCTCATAAATATAGGCAACGGATGGAATTTCAAATCAAGGATACTCAAGGCTATAAATAGAAGGCATTGACAGACAGATAAAAACAACAATCAGAAAAAGAAAACGAAGCAGAAACTCTGTCAATTTGAAAAGCCTTCTCTCTGAACTTACAAGGATTTATCTAGAGATCAACTCAGACATCAGAACTACAATTTCATATCCAGCACTGAGATTGATCAATCAAGTTTGTGAATCTCATTCACAATCAACTGAAGCAACTGAATCAGAAGTCATCTGAGAACGAGTTGTGCATGTGATAGTTGCTGAAGGATTTAATCTCAAGGAGCCGTGAAAGAGACTGAATCACTGAAGCCGTTGCAGTCAAGGAGTGATAGTCTTGTAGATTGTGAAGCTTGGGAAGTCAAGGACAATCATACTATTGTATCTATAAAAACAATAGTGAATTCCTCCAATCATCACAGGAGAAGAGTGGATTAAGGGATTACACCACCCTGAACCACTATAAGCCTTGTGTCAATTTACTTTACTGCATTTATTTAAATTGCATAGATTATAATCTATATCTGTGATTGGTTAAACTACTTTGAAACAACTTAGTAAGAAGGGACTTATCCGCTGCCCAAAAGCTTTTAAACACAAGAAAAGTTTTTGAAACTCGACTATACTCATTCACCCCCCCCCCCCTCTCGACTATAGTTTTACCTTCTTCTCTGGGACCAACACAGATGAAGATGAGTCCAACAACTCAGACAACGAAAAGGCATGTCTATACCTTATGGCTATGGAAAGTGATGAAATAGAGGTAACTTCTAGTTCATACTCATCATCAGCTACATCCACATCTGACACTGCACAATCTTCTATTCTCCCATTAGATTCTGCAAACCTAATCCAAAATTCTATAAGTAAATTTGAAAAAATTGAGATGAATCATGAAATTCTGGAACAGGTGTGTGAGAATCTAAGACAGGAAAATAAAAGACTAAAGAAAGAACTGGATGGATTAAAACCTAAACAAACAAGTAAGGAAGTAAACTCACCTGATCAACAAACAGCAGATGTACATACATCTGGTGTTGACAGACCAGCTGAGAAAACTACCGGTTAAGATCACCACTGCACCACTTAGTGCACCAGCTTACAAACCCCTAAAAAGGTTTGGATCCAGATCTGGTCTTGGCTACAATAGTCAGGATGAGAATAGAAACGATGGACAACACAAACTTGAATCTAAGACAAATACTGGACCAAAATTTAGAAAATGACAGACCATAGTTTCAACCACTCATCCTGTACTGGTGAAGTCAAAACCCAGTGTAGTGAAACATCAGACTAAATCATCAAACCAGCTCATTAAAGGCAAAGGTTTTCTAAAAGGTAAGGGAAGACTTTACCATTCAGAGGATGATTGGAATTTTACACTCCCAAAATACAGGAAGAAACCATTTCATGCTATGCATCATGTGTTTAGGAAAAGTCAACCCAGGCATGTTCCTGGACAAAAGAAGCAACATGAAAATAAGTTTCCTCCTGCATAGTGGAGAGTGAGAAAGGATGCAAATGCCCCAAAAAGTAGAGAAAAGTATCATAATACCTTTAGTAGAAATATTAGAAGCTATTCTGCCATGCATTTATACATATAAAGTTGATGACTTCAATTATGCAAGAAGAAGACTCTTTGGATACACACTTGGAGTAGGAGGCATGACTGCTAACAGGTATGGACCCAAACAGTGTTAGGTACCTAAAATTGGTTAATTTGTTTTGTCGGATGTCTGGTACATAGACAGTGGATGTTTCAGACTCATGACATGGAACAAGAGATGGCTGACTGATTTTAAAGCTTTTGATGGGCCCAAAGTAACATTTGGAGGCACAGAAA
Source organism: Gentiana macrophylla (assembly GCA_026214975.1). Taxonomy (NCBI): domain Eukaryota; kingdom Viridiplantae; phylum Streptophyta; class Magnoliopsida; order Gentianales; family Gentianaceae; genus Gentiana; species Gentiana macrophylla. The sequence continues at coordinate 58,827,528 of CM047812.1, forward strand.
ACCCAGGAAAATTAAGGGGCAAGGCATAATGCTCAAAAATAGTTTGAAAATCTAAAATGTAGCTTATGTTATAGGACTGAATTTTAATCTGTTAAGCATCAGTCAATTCTGTGACAAAGGCTACAATGTACATTCAACAAGGAAGGATGCAAGGTAATCCACAGCCAAACCAACACAGTTGTGCTTGTAGGAAGAATAGAAGACAACATGTATATGGTAGATTGGAAGACAGCAAAGGCTGAAACATGTTTGCTTGTCAAAAATAAACAATCAACCAGCTGGATTTGGCATTCAAAATTGAATCATCGCAACTTCAAAACCATCAACACACTATCAAAGAACAAGTTAGTTGAAGGCCTACCAGAGATCACATTCAAAAAGGAAAGTCTCTGTGATGCATGTCAAAAAGGGAAGCTAATCAAAATCTCTTTCAAGTCAAAGCCCTATCAATCAACAACAAGAATTTTACATCTGTTGCATATGGATCTTTTTGGACCAGTCACACCAGTAAGTGTAAGTGGAAAGAAGTACACTCTAGTAGTGGTGGTTGACTTTTCCAAATTCACTTGGACCATATTCATGAACAAGAAAAGAGAGACAATCAAAAAGTTGCCAGATCTGCTAAGAAGAATTCAAAATGAAAAAAAAACTGAAGATCATAAAGATCAGATCAGATAGAGGCACGGAGTTTCTAAATGAAATTATCAGAACTTACTGTGAAGAAATGGAGTACTGCATCATCTATCAGCAGCAGGGACTCCACAACAAAATGGTGTAGCAGAAAGAAGAAATAGGACACTCAAAGAAGCAGTCAAAATAATGATTGCAGAAGCATGCTTACCAAAGAGATTTTGGGCTTAAGCAGCAAATACAGCATGCTATACTCAAAACAGATCAATCACCAACAAACATCATGGAAAAACTCCATATGAAATATGGAATGGAAGAAAACCTAACATCTCACATTTACATATGTTTGGATCTAAATATTTGTCTTGAACATGAATCAGCTACATACTTTTGATGAAAAAGCTGATGAAGCAATCTTTATAGGATACTCAGACACAAGCAAAGCCTTTAGAGTACTCAACAAAAGAACTTTGGTGATTGAAGTTTCAATTCATATAGTCTTTGATGAACCAAACACAATTGGTGAAAGCCTACAAGAACTTGAAGAAGAAACTGCACACAAACAAGTCTATATGAATACAACAGTGCCAGCTACTATTTAGAATCACACCTTTGGAAATCAAGACGAGGCACCAGTCAACACAACACAAGAAGTACCAACAAAAGAACATGAAGTTGATGAACAAACTGAAATTGTGGAAGAACCAACTCAAGAGCAACTTCAACCTGACCTGCACTGGCTGAGAGATCATCTTGAAGAACAAGTCATTGGAGATATCATACATGAGTTAGAACCATAAGACAACTGGAAAGAATGCTAACTTTTTTCCTTTCATATGTGGAACCCAAAACAATAGATGATGTAATCCAAGATGTTGATTGGATTACAACTATGCAAGAAGAACTGAATGAATTTGAAAGTAATAAGGTCTGGGAACTTGTTGACAGACCGGACATGGCCAACCTGATTGGAACAAAAAAGGTATTCAGAAACAAGATGGATGAACAAGGGACAGTGGCCAGAAACAAAGCAACGCAAGTTGCAAAAGGCTACTCTCAAGCAGAAGGAATAGATTATGATGAAACCTTTGCCCCAGTAGCAAGATTGGAAGCAATCAGACTCTTCCTAGCCTTTGCAGCCCACAAAGACTTCAAAGTTTACCAAATGGATGTCAAGAGTGCATTTCTGAATGGAATTTTGGAAGAAGAGGTATATGTTGAACAACCTCCTAGTTTTCAACTCAAAAGGAAAGAAGATAAAGTGTACAAGCTCAAAAAAGCACTTTATGGACTCAAACAGGCACCCAGAGCTTGGTATGAGACACAATCACAATTTTTGATCAACAATGGATTCAACAAAGGAACTATTGATAAGACTCTTTTCAAGCTTAAAGAAGAACAAGCACCTTGTTAGTCCAAATTTATGTTGATGACATTATCTTTGGATCAGAAGATGAGAAGCTATGTGAGAAATTTGCAAATTTGATGAAAAGAAAATTTTAGATGAGAATGATGAGAGAATTAAATTACTTTATTGGTTTACAAGTAAAGCAAGTGAAAGATGGCATCTTTATTAATCAAGCCAAGTACACAAAAGACTTGTTACACAATTTTGGTATGAACACAAGTGGCACATCAGATACACCAATGTGTGCAAGAGTTGTTCCTGGAAAAGATGAATGTGGAAGGGATGTTGATCAGAAGCTTTACAGAGGAATCATTGGATCTCTACTCTATCTAACTGGAAGCAGGCCTGATATTGCATTTGCAGTAGGAGTATTTGCAAGATTCCAAGCTCAACCAAAAGAATCTCACCTACTAGCAGCCAAAAGAATAATCAAATACTTGAAGAACACCATCAATGTTGGAATTTGGTATCCAAAAGATGGAGGATTTAAACTGATATCATATTCAGACTCTGACTATGCTGGATGCAAGATAGATAGAAAAACAACCTCTGGAACTTGTCAAATGCTAGGCAGCAGACTAGTATCATGGTTCAGCAAAAGCAAAACTCAGCAAAATCAAAACTTTATATCCATATCAACAGCTGAAGCAGAATATATAGCAGCAGACAGTTGTTGTGCACAAGTGCTATAGATCAGACAAAATCTAAGGGACTATAGAATTGAGGAGAAGACAATTCCAAATATGTGTGATAACAAAAGTGCAATATCTATTACTGAAAATCCAGTATTGCATTCAAGAACAAAGCATATTGATGTGAGACATCACTTTATCAGAGATCATGTTGAAAAAGGAGATGCTATTCTAAGATACATACCAACTGAAGATAAATTGGCTGATATCTTTACTAGACCACTCAGTCATGAAAGATTCAGCAAACTGAGAACTGATTTGGGAATGATAGAAATTGATTAAGGAGCAGCAAACTGGAGTAATAAGCCGAGTAACTCCACTAGCTGAATGAACCTTTGCCCTTTTGGGTGCGCTCACTTGGGAGGTATGATGACACTCTAAATGGTACTAATAATTATACCTATATTCATCCCGAATTCTGCTCAAGAGAGGATAGATAGGCTCGTTATTGCTTAGAATATGTGTTAAATGCTATGTGAGTGTTTCCAGGATCGTAATTCTGCATCTATGCTATTTTCCTGATGTTTTGGTACGGTTTCGTCCCATTTTGTGTATTTTATAGGATGTACCGAATCTGGAGCATTGGAGAACGGATCTGGACCGAAAGAAGTGCATTGGGCTAAGTGATTGAAGTCCAAGGAGAAGCCTGTTGAAGACAAATAAGAATAGAAGGCCCGGTAACCCGAGGATTAGGCCCGGTAAACCGGTGACTTATTCAACACGAAATTCATTCTGCCGCATTGTCTAAGTCGTTTAGGGTTTTAGAGAGTCTTAAGTAGGTCATTGTATCTATATAAGGCCGCATTAACAGAGTTCTTCATATGATTCATAAGTTTCATAGTTCATTATCAATTCTTTATTTACATTACAATCTTTATTATTCAATAAAGTTTTCTTGAGCTTTGGAGAGTTGTTTTTAGTTTCCTCCATTCTCCCATCATCTCTAGCTTGATTAGATCGAGCTAGATCTCCATTGTTGAAGGTATGAAGCTTTGAACGTTCCTTTATCGTCTTCAATATGGTATATCTGTTCGTATTTAAGTGTTTTAGTTAATCTGCATGTTTAACAACCCCATAATTTACTTATTTTAATCGTACTGAGCAATGTAGATCCAGAAATTAGGAAAAGCCACCCCCGGTAAACCGGCGGTCTATACCGGTTTACCAAGGCATATTTTAGAAAGCCTAAATTGGGATTCACTACAGCTACGTTGATCGGAAGGAATAATTAAAACGAGTAATAGGTCTGGCCAATCTAGTATTCGTAATTCGTAAATTAACATGAAGGACCGCATGTGAAGTGTTAATTAGGACATAGTCTTGATGGACCCTAGAACGCGTCTTTGGTCAATGTCGATATAATTTGTCTAGGCGGGTTAGCGGTATGAGGTAACGCTCAATATCGGCAGTTCTAGTTCTTTATGCGTATGGGCTATTACGGACCATTTAAGGAGGGTAGCCTGCGTATAGATTGTCTACTGCCATTGTCGGAGTATATAGGAGTAGGAATTGCACCCGTAGCTTATAAATATGATAATAATCATTAAAAACTCATGATTAATCTAAGGAAATTATGTGGGGAAGTAAACATAATGATTAACTAACCCAAGTTAGTAGATCGGTGAGGAGATGGAGAGGTATACAATTTTTGTTTTCTTTTGTGTTATTGTTGGTCAGTGACCTCCTATATGTTGCTTCTTAATTAGGTTAGAATCATTTATATGTATAAGTAGCATTGTCTCTGTGGGATCGACCTTGACTCATATTTACTATACTGCGATGTACCTAGTATTCTTGCAAGTAATATCGATGTTAGTGACTTACATGTGATCAAGGTAAAGCACTGGTAATCAGCGGAGTTCACTTACATGATTGTTAGGAACAGTTTTATATACATCAGTTCAGTGAAGAAGTCACTACACCAGCCTAGTGACCAGCCAAGTCACTCCACCGAAATATATATTAGAGTGAACAGCAAACTAAAATGTGAACTAAATCAGTGTTATACATGTGGAAAATCAAGGGAGTTATGGAGGATTATTCAGTGGAAGATTACACATGTGGAGATCAATTTATAATCATGGAGGTAACTATATTATTTTTGAATTACAAGCACCTCGATTCTCGGGATTTATCATTACTTACCTCAATCCAATCCCCTACTACACTCAAATACCGTGATTTATATACATAAAATCATGCCATTACTTCACAAAATCCTTCCATATTCAACCACGTTCACACTACCCCAAATCATCCTATATAAACAACACTTAGATATTTTTCAGAAATCTTTACACTCTCTTGCAAATCATAAACCCTATTTTATCTTAAAAAATTGAAGCTTTACATTCAAAATACTTCAAACAATGGCATCATCTTCTACACACTCAGCAACAGAAAAGTACTATGAAAAATCGATCATCATAGGATCGTTTTTCAGACCTGAACACTATCTCCCATTCTATGAAAGAGTTGCACAGGGTCAAAGTTTAGTGGATGGCTGCACGAATCTGGGGTCGATGACATTTCTAAACCCCCAATCAAAGGTATATGTTATGAAACCATGATTTCTTTCTGGAAGAATGCGAAGTTTTTACCCAACAAGATGAAAAGCGACCCAAATTGCATTGTGAGCAAGATGTTTAACAAAGAAGTGGTTATCACTCTTATACTCCTCAACAGATTCTTGAATCTATCCAACACTGGTCCCGTCGATGTGACGAAGATGCAGATCGACATCAACGTATTCTGGAATGAAATCACCATGAACCCTTACAGGCACAGCAAGAAGTACAACCTCCCAGGATCAGCACTCAAATGTCCCTTTGCTGAGTTTGCACCAGTAATCACCAGAAACATTGAAGGAAGAAAGGGATCAATGAAAAACTTGACTGAACACAGAATCAAGTTAATGGCTATCATCTATCAAGGTATCTCTTTCGGCTGGGCACAATTTATCTTCAACAGATTAAAGGCTCAAATTGAAAAGGAAATGGATCTTGTAATTGCGGCACCTAGCTAGAACTTGCAGAAGAAAGGTGAATTTTGGGAAAGGAAATAGTACGGGATTCCCCTCCAACGTCTCTTCAATCAAATGAAAGTGAAACCCATATATGAGCATCCATGGCACAAGGCCTAGGTAATGTATACATATGTAAATGCCTCCCAAAAACCACAGCCACCAGTTGGACGCAAAAGGAAAGAGCCTAAAAGCAGTAGATCTAGAGTTGGAATGAGAACCAGATCCTAAGAATCACAAGACCAACAAGGCCAACAAGGAGGTATACCCAGCAACAAGGATACCCCTCTTGTAATCAGTGATGATACACCCACTGAGGAAGAGAAACAAGAAGATGTCACATATCTGGAAGAAGGTGAAGAAGGATACCGTCTTACATCATCTGATGAAGCAGAAGAAGAAGATGATGATGCTGATAGTGAGAAGGACAAAGGTGGAAAAGAGCAACAGGAAGGAGATCATCTTGATGATGATCAAGAAAAAATGGGTTTTTCTGATGATGACCTGACTATTCAATATGTGATTTTGATGAGCCTCAGCAAAGATGACAAACAGCCGAGTGAGCCAGCTGATCCAACTCACTGTACTGAACTTGTCACAACCCCCAGCATTGATCTAAGGGGAACAACAGAGGAGGTAGTTAAGCCTACATCACATGGAGAAAAAGCATGTGACCTTCAACAATCTCTCTCCGATCATGAGATTGCTGAAGAAGAAAAAGAAAAGGAAAAGGAAGAGAAATAGGAGGAAGAGCAGGGTGATGCATTTGCCCAAGCAGAAGATGACGAAGATGTGGCTGATACATCTGCACCAGCAGAGGTTGATTAAGACAGACAGTTCAATCTTGATATCAATCCCTTGATCGCGGATATGAAGAAGCAGTACCAAAGCAGGCAAAATCTGAAAACTGCCTTAAGGAGTGATGCAACCTCCTTAAATCACAAAATTGAGGCCCTCATCAGTCACATTAAGGTTCAAGATGAGTTAATGAAGAAGCAGATGCAACCTCCAGCATCTCATTCCCTATCATGTCCAAACCAATCTTGAGTTGCTAGCTGACAAAATGGATGGAAATCTCAAACCACTGGTGGATACTTTGAATGCTCATACTCAGCAAATCCAACATCTGGATGAGATTATGGAATACTCTGGACAACAGCTCAACACCCTACTCAATGTCACTAGAGAATCAAACAAAATTCTGGATGAAAAGTTTGGCCCTCTGCCAGAATCTGATGCAGCCAAAAACATTCTAGAGGAAATATTTTGTGATACCAAAAAGGGGGAAGGAAGTAGCAAGGCTGAAGGCTCCAGTGGAAAGAAGGAAAGTCCAACAAACAAGGGCAAGGGCATCAAAGGCAAGGGCATTAGGTTTGAAGAAAAGAAGAAGTAGCCCTTTAATAAATCTTGATGAATTAATTCCATACCTTTGATTTGTTTTGAAAAGATGCAATATCTTATTGCCCATGGATGAATAAAATTTTTGAGTTTTATGAATTTTTTTGCATACTTATGTTCAGGCTTATGAGGGTTTTGGCAACATCAAAAAGAAGGAAATTGTTCGGAATATTTTATTATGTTTTGATGATGGCCATACTAGCTGTTATAGCAAGCCTGAATTAAGTTAGAAATCTCTATATAAGTCTTTACTTAGAGTCTGGCATGTTGTATAAGTTGAGACATATAAGTATTGTACTAGTTGGTAGGATGATGAAGTAAAACATAAATCCGGCAGAGTGAAGCCAGCCAAGTACCAGCAGAGAAGCATGAAGACATTATGGTCTGACTTATAACCAAGAAAGTATGTGATGTCATTGGATAAGTCTAAATTATAATTCAAATGATGAAATACATTGTCAAATTTGGTGTACACTGATCTCACCCAAATCAAGGATCAGTGAAGTACAAGAAGTACTTGAAAAATCAAAGAAAAAAAAACAAAGCAGTAAACCGGCGTAGTGAACTAACTATCGGATGAGTAAAGTCAAAGCAGTGAAGGAAGATCTAAACAGTAAAGTCAGAAGGATCACTTAACCATTCAGGGAATGGCCCAGTAAACTATACTCGTTCAGATTTCAAATGATGAAGATCAAGCATTAAATACATAATAAATTGAGGATCAATGAAGGACGGATTTTCCGATAAACATTTGAAGAAAAATCCGATCCCTGAAATCAAGGAGAATTTAATTAAGGAGGAATCAAGAATTAAATCAAGGATTATTATTGTCTCGGATTTTATAGCAAAGCAAAACAAACAAGTAATAAATAAATCCGGTTTACCCCAAGTGCAGGGATCGTAGTATAGCGATTAAAAACCGGAGTCGATACACAGGGAATCGAGGTTTATCTAGTTCTTAATTTTTCTAAAAGTGTCACGAGAAATAAAAACTAAAAACGAAAACAAATAACTGGACAGAGGGTTGTCAATCCAAAGCCAGGAAAGATAATTTCGAACCGAGCTAACTAAGTTGTACCTATTTTATAACTAAAACTACGATAAACTTACTACGGTTACTACGATGAAAACAAAGCAAAACAGCACAAACGATTTTTCTCAATTAATTTAACAACGAACAAGCAATGATCCACCGATTCCCGCAACCCTCAATTTCGACTCTAGATTATCTTGTGGTGATTTAACGAAAATTGTGATTCACCTATCGAAGGTATGAACTCCTAATCTCTTAGAAAAGTTCGCCTATCAATATTTTATCTTTCGATTTTAAAGATTAACGCTTTCATAACAAAGGTGTGAAATCTCTCAATTTCGCAATCTAGATATTAACCTAACAACTCTCGTTATTTTTAGGTTAAAAATCTAATCTTTACTACGGTGATCTAAAGTTTAACGACGATTCTCATCAAACGTTAAACATCAAACAACAACCATCTCTCGATATAAATTGCATAACAACAATAAAAACATAGGAAAGATACAACTTTTATTAAAACTCACAAGATAATCCAAATTCGAAATCGAGATGTTGCTAAGAATCGGCTTCACAAGGCTCGTTCCAACGTGCTTTAGCTTCTCATCATCATTTTATTACAACTTTATTTATACATACAAGCATATACATATACATACATAGACATATGCATACATATATGGGCCCAAAACTAAAAAGAAAGAAGAAAGAAGCTTGCATATATGCTTACATATAGATATACATAGACATATATGTATATATACATACACACATCTTCAAGTCTTCATCAAGGAAAAGTGAAAAAGAGTGGAGAAATCAAGGGAGAGAGGCGGCCAAGAAGAGTGACCAAGGAGGGGCCATGTTTCAAGTGAATTTGGGGTAGTATATATAGGAGAAGGGTGTATATGAGAAGATGTATATGAGGGAGGTGTATTTGGGGAGGTATTATCCATTTTTTTAGCATGTGGGATAATGGGAGAATATTTGCCATCATTAGTCTTCACATGGAGTAACATGCAACCATTTGAGATCAAAAAAAAAAAATCTGCATTTTGAGCAAAAAAAATCCGATTTCTTCATGCACCGGTTCGTCCCGAAATTCAGCAGTTCGGTAAAAAAATCATAACTTGAGTTGTAGACCTCTGATTGACGTGATTCAAAATGCGTCGGAAAGATTATTTTAGTATCTACAACTTTAATCAAGAACTCTTCCCCTGAAAATGCGTCTAAGTCGGGTCAAATTTCCATCGAAAACAGGTTACGGTAGAAGTGCGTTGGAAAAAAAATATGATCCGTTTAACTCGTAAACTCGTGGCATCTTCTTCTTTTCCTCAAAATCCATCTTTTAAGCTCCAAAACGTATTATTTGGCTTGGCCTTGGGCTCCAAGTTTGGGAGTCGATTCGAATCAGCCCATTCTTGATTCGAATCGAGCTTTCTTCAGTCAGGCAAAACTCTCATCTCGTGATTCAGTCTTTTGTTCCGTTTCCGCAGTAAATCTTATCTTTTTATCTGAACACAAAGAAACGAACCACGAGTAAATCGACAACAAAAGTTCAGAAAAGCTGCGTTGAATTTTACTGACTCTTTTCAGGTTAATATTACAGTCTCTAGTCATGATATTTTTAGATCTATCATACTAGCGGTAAATAAAACATTTATAAAATATAGTAATTTTCAACACGACAGTCCGATTATTAAATCTATAAAAAAACTTATAAAAATATAATAAAAACACGATAGTTTATATAATAATTACTACTCATACATTTCGATAAAACTTAGTACTTATGACTTGATTTGATACATAAATGCTCAAAATCCGAACCTTATCGTCTTTTAATCATCTTTTAGATCGAAAATATGTATCTACAAGACATGAAAACATTGCAAAGTGTAATCACATTCATAAAAATAAGAAATACACATAATTCGACCAACTTTGCAAATAAATCATTTAAAACCCCGCTTGCTCAATAAACCGATTAAACGCTCATTTTCTATGCAAATTATATAAATGTGGAGGAAATCATTATAAAATATATCATTAGAAATCGTATAAAATCACCCTTAACAACTCCCCCACACTTATCTTTTGCTCGTCCCGAGCAAAACAAAACAAGAATCAAGGCTCGAGAAAAGATAGACACCTCAAAGAAATATAACATATATATATTCAATAAATCGAGGTTCACCTCTGGTGTGTGTGCATAGCCATAGAAAACTTCCACTAAGTCCAAACTTGAAAAATTCAAAGCAAACTAGCTAATACCCCCTTCAAGCTAGTAATAAATGATACTTATAAGATGTACCCTACAAAACGTGACATATCCCGAAAATAATGATAGAATATATCTAGGGTCTTTCTGATATACTCAGAGGATAATCCCTACAACATATCTGTCAGTTTATACTAGGTATAAGATTAACGATAACCAAGTCTTTAATTAATTTTTTTCACTTTTATACGCATATTAGAATGAGCTCTTTCCCGTCATAGTAGAATAGGATGTTTCGGGATAACACCCTACCTTACTCAAATCATAGGGTAGCTTCTTCTAATCGTAAGTGAGCTTTTAGTCATCATAGTGGTATAGGACATTTCGTGATAATGCCCTACCTCACTCCAATCATTGACCAGCTTTCAACACAGCCATTTATTTATGTGATTACTTAGAGATTTCTGGCTAGCAGTGGTAAAAATTTTTTTTTATTTTTTTTATTTTTTAATGACCACTGAGCATAACACCTCAAGTAAATAATTTATTCATTATTATTATATTTTTTTTCAAAGAATTTAGTTACGTTCACTTATCACATTCAAACCTTCAGATATTCACAGTATAACATACTTTGGATCTAAATACAAACTATCATAATTCTCATGATACGTACGTTAGCACTAAGCACATGACTTATAAGATAATCAAAAATCACTTAATCAAAAGGGGTATAGCTTTATATTCAAGCTCATCATTCACTATGGCTGTGAAAAATATAATATCGGGTGAAACAACTAACCTACTAAACATACGGTATAAAGCATCAATGACTAAAAAAAAACGAACAAAGATATGCATTGCTTACTCGGGACTAAACAAAAATTTGAAAAATTTAGCCCTTAGCATAGAATCAAAATAATTTAAGCAAATGGTAGATACACATAAACCAATCCCTCCCCACACTTAAATCACAACGTGCCCTCAAAGTTGTGCGCGAATTAAAAGAAAAAGAACACTTAGCTGATTGTAGTTCGAAAGTGGCAATTCTGAAGTGGCCTAGAATCACCTCGAAATGCTCGATGAAAGCGAAGAGATCGTGGACCATCCACCGAAAACTGAATTAAATGCGAATGCGCACAAATGCTATCGAAATATCCCGCACACTTGACAAACACGGAAATATCTCGGGACACGGGGAATATAACATATCGCGCAGAAAAAGTTTGATACAAGCACAGAAATAATCGCTCGATGGAAAAATCACCACACAGGGGAAAACACAGGACATCTAAGAGTATCACATGAGCATATATCATCAATTCATAGTCGATATTCCTACTAGATCATAAAATGAAATGTAGTGAGTCTTTTATACCCAGCCCTCAAGGGTTTTGTCAAAAGCAGGTCCAACAACCTAAATCCAAGAAATGATGTATTTGAATTTTCTCTTTGTTATACCTCGGGATTTTCGGATAACCACCTAATCGTTCCCTCTTTAATGATATTCAAACATTCATCCTGGGACTTAGTTGTGTTGTTTTTTTTTTTTATTTTATTTTAAACAAGAAAATGCCTATCCTAAAAAAAACATCCAGTTCTTTAATGTCTGACTGGTAAAAGACTAACCTAATGAAAATTAAATCACGAAATTTAATATTTTTACGGGCTGCCTCCCGGTAGCGCTTTTGGTTAACGTCGTTTGCTCGACAAATCTATTCTCAGCCTGGATCAGGCCACTTCACCTTCCTTCCACCACTACATCATGTAAGCTCGATCATTGGTGTGGTCACAGCGAAACAACATCTAACACATGGGGTCAAGTTTCGATTGTTTTCCAAACACTTTTAATCCTCCCCATTGTAGACTTCTTCTTTTTCACTTTCTTTTTTTAATTGTGCCTCCTTTTGAGTTCTTCCATATCCCAACTACCAGCCATAACTTCCTCTAATGAACCACTTTGCCGTCATCCTCGTAAAACAAGTCGGGTGAAAATTCATCAAACTCAGTGACTTGGTCATACCACACCCGAGGATGTCGAGGAAATGAACAATCAAAGGTTTCTCTTTGGTTTGTCCTATATAATGCTTGCACCTTTGACCATTCACTCGAACGGCTGGTCACCATGACCTCTTAGTTCTAAAACACCTCCAGAATGATTTGAAGAATTTCAAAGGGCCGGACCAACGCGTCCTCAACTTTCCAGAAACAGATGCAACCTGGAATTATGAAGTAAGACTTGCTCCCAACTTGAAATTCTCGCTTCTTGATTTTAGCATCGTGAAGGAGTTTCATTCTATCCTTGCTAATCCTGGCACTCTCAGAGGCCCGGAGTCTAAACTCATCCAATTCATGCAATCGCATCACCGATGTTCACTACATGATCGGGCATTAAAGTTCAAGAACTTAATGGCCCAATATGCTTTATGCTCTAATTCGACCGGCAAATGGCATGGTTTGCCATACACCATCCGATAAGGAGATGTACCCATGGGAGTTTTATAGGCGATGACGGTATGCCCATAGTACATCATCTAGTTTGAGACTCAATCCTTTCTATGATCAAGCTTACAACTTTTTCCAGGATCCTTTTCAAACTCGATTATTTCTTCTCGACCGCCACTAGTCATAGGGTGATATGGTGTGCCAATTTTGTGCCGGACACCATATTTCTCAAGGACTTTTTCTAGTGGCCTGTTGCGTAAGTCGTTCCTCATCACCGATTAAGGCACGGGACATCCAAATCTCACGAAGATATTTTTCTTGAGAAAGCTCATGACCGCTTTGTGGTCATTGCGAGAAGTGGCTTGAGCCTCCACCCATTTCGATCGTAGTCAACGCAGACTAAGATGTATTTGTTTCCACAGAAGATGGAAACGGGCCCATAAAATCAATACCCCACACATCAAAGATCTCACATTCTAAAATGGGCTTTAATGGCATGTCAAAACGCCTAGTTAAAGCACCGGTTCGTTGGCACCTATCACAAGCCTTGCAGAAGGCTTCTGAATCCTTGAAGATCGTGGGCCAATAGAAACCGGACTGAAAGATTTTAGCAACGGTTTTCCAGGGACCAAAGTGGCCACCAGTAGGTCCACTGTGGCATTGTTCAATGATATCACGTTGCTCTGATTCGGGGACGCATCTTCTCAACAATCCATCTTTACAGATTTTAAAGAGGTAAGGTTCGTCCCACACGAAGGTTTTCAAATCAGAGAAAAATTTCTTCTTCTCCTGATATGAAAATTTTGGATTTAAATACTCGGGAATGCAGTAGTTGACGATAGAGGCAAACCATGGAACATCCGAGTGCACTCGTCTATATGCATAACATGCTCGAGAGGAAAGTAAAGGTCTATCTCTTCAGGTTCTTTCTTCTCATCATTCTGCATTCTAGAAACATGATCTGCTACTACGTTTTCACTGCCCTTTTTATCCTTAATTTGAACATCGAATTCTTGCAGGATCAGTATCCAACGTAGTAAGCGCGGTTTAGCATCTTTCTTTGTCATAAGATAGCGCAGAGCAGCGTGGTCAGTCCAAACAATGACTGAGGCACCCAACAAGTAACTACGAAATTTGTCCATAGCAAAGACTACAGCCAATAATTCCTTTTCAGTGGTTGTGTAGTTCACTTGTGTGGGGTTCAGTGTGTGACTGGCGTAAGAGATGGGCTGGAATTTTCCCTTAATTCGCTGACCTAAGACTGCACCAACGGCGTAGTTGGATGCATCGCACATGAGTTCAAAGGGTAGGTTCCATCGAGAGATAAGGATCAAGCGGAAATCAATTGACTTTTAAGCTCATCAAACGCATGCTTGCAACTATCATCAAAATTGAAAACAACATCTTCTCTGAGTAAAGTGGAAAGGGGCTTAGCTATCTTAGAAAAATCCTTAATGAACCTCCTATAAAAACCAACATGTCCAAGGAAACCTCTTACTTCACGCACATTTTTAGGGAATTTCATCTTCTCTATAGCCTCAACTTTTGCCCCTATCTACTTCCATTCCTCTTTCTCGATATCTTGTGGCCAAGAACTATTCCTTCATCTACCATAAAATGACATTTTTCCCGGTTTAGGACTAAGTTCTTCTCCACACAAATGGGATAATACTTGATCAAGATTATCAAGACAAGGATCAAAGGATTGACCAAAGACCGAGAAATCGTCCCATGAATATCTCCATACACTTTTCAACAAGCCCATCAAAGATTGCCAAAGATGCATCTTTGGAATGTAGCTCAGGCATTGCAAAGATCGAATGGCATTCGCCTATAAGCGAATGTACCATAAGGGCAGTGAAAGTGGTCTTTTCTTGGTCGATTGGGTCTATGGGTATCTGGAAATATCCGTAATATCCATCAAGAAAACAAGAGAATGCATGTCCTGCCAGACGCTCTAGCATCTGGTCAATGAATGGAAGGGGGAAATGATCTTTCATCGTGACTTCATTAAGTTTTCTGTAGTCAATACAGACTCTATAACCAGTTACTAGTCTCAATGCTATTTCTTCACCCTTTTCATTCTTTTCTATAGTAATTCCTCCTTTCTTAGGAACTACTTGAGTAGGGGACACCCATTCACCACAAGAATTGCAAAAATAATACCCATGTCCAAAAGCTTGATAATCTCTTTCTTAATCACTTCTTGCATGTGAGGGTTGAGCCTCCTCTGGGGCTGTCTAACACACTTAGAACCCTCTTCAGTTTTGATCTTGTGCATGCATATGTCAGGAGATATCCCTCTAATGTCTCCCACTTGCCAACCGAAAGCCTTTTCATTCTTCCTTAACACATTCAACAACTTCATTTCTTCTAACCGGATAACTTGGCAGAGATAATTAAAGGAAGCTTGTCACCTTCTCTCAAGAGAACGTATTTCGTCTTGAGGCAAAGGCTTCATGCAAAATCCGCAGTGGTTCTTCTAAACTAGATTTAAGCTCCCACTTTTCAACTCAACATCACCGAGTTTACTCGGTGGTCCTACTATAAAGCTTCACCATTCAACGAACCTTCATCAACTTCACTCCTAATTGTTCTAGATTCACCCAACCATGATTATTCAGATTCTCCACTAATCGCTCATATTCGGGCCAAATGATCATGACTTGCTTTTCCATAGAGTCATTAAAGTCATCCGACATGTCTTCAATGGAGAAGCCGCTTGGATAATCGAGGGTCTCTGAATAGCTCTAGAGACGCTCGTAGCTCACCTCCGATCACCAACTCAGTATAGTCACTTTGCCACCATCACAATCAATGAGGGCCCCGGGCTGTAGAAAGAAAAGGTCTGCCGAGTATTAAAGGAACATTCTCCTCATTCTCGATGTCTAGGACGTACCAGTCAACTGGGAAAGTGAATCTATCAATTTGAACTAAAACATCCTTTAATATCCCAGCAGCTTTCTTGGAAGATTTATCAATAATTGAAGATTCATGGTTGTGGGTTCTAAAAGATTATCTAAACAAAGTCATTTAAAACAGACAATGGCATCGACTAATGGATGCACCTAGGTCACATAAAGAATTTGGGAAGACTAAACCTCCCATCAACAATGTGAGCACAAATTTCCCAGTGGTCACCCTCTTGATTGGCAACTCATTATAACCAATCACAGAGCGCTTCTCACCAATTAACTGATCCATGTCTTCGAGCTTCTTTTGGAGGACACAACATCCTTGATGAACTTTGTATACTTAGGCATCTCAACTAAAACATCGAGATAATGGAAGATTTACAGAGTATTCTTAAGAAGATTAAGCACTTTCTCATACTGCTTTGTCTTCATGCAAGGAGATGTTATTTTTTCTGGGTGGAAATGGAAGTTTCTTTAAATCATTCTCAGAAAACACTTGCTTTGAGGATGAACTAACAGCTTTATCTTCCAAATCTTTCCACCTCACCACCTTCTCACCTTTCTTGCCAGTCAGGGGATCAACCACCTGACTTCCACTAAACTCTTCATTTCTCAGGGGATCAGCCACCTGAGTACTATCATCTAGAACCGGGGGGCATGGATGTACGACTTCCCCTCCTGCCTTATCATTGGCAGGAGGGGTTAGTGGTTTCCACAGTTCGGGGACCATTAAGTTGAGTGCCCGATCTTAAATTCATAGCACTGGCCTCTTCTCTACCATAGGGAATTGTGGGAACTAGATCAGTGCATTGACTTTGATTTAACTCGGTCTGAGCCACTTGACCACCTTTGGGGTTCTTCTCAGTGAAGCTGGGTAATCGCCTGAGGGTCTGAAGCTTTTGGTCGCCTACTTGACCGAGCTGCCTTTCAAGATTCTTGATTGAACTGAGAAGGAATTGGAAATTATTATTCTGCTCCTTCTGATAGGAATCCAATTTAGTGTCAAGATTACTAGATTGAGAGGGGCCTTGAGAATTCTGAAAGTTTTGTGGAAAAGATTGGATATACCGACTTTGAAACATAGGATTTGGATTGTTCGGCCAGTTCTGGTTGAACCTCTGATTTTGATTAGGAAAATTCATATTATGGTTCTGATTGAAGTTCGGATTTTGATTAAAACCCTGGTTTTGAAAATTGCTTTGGCCAGAGAACTGATTGTTGAATCTTTGATTTTGCTGGCCGTTGAAAGTATTAACCGGCGTTACGTCCACCCATGGGACAGAAACGAGCGGTATGCCCCACATTATCACATGCCTGACATGTGACTGGACTGAACTGTCCCTGATTCTGGATAGTATTGACTTGATACGCAGGATGGGAAAGAAACTGACACTGGCCAACCAAATGGCCAGGCTGACAACAACTTTCACAAAACAGAACTTGAGAGTTCTGAGGAAATGACTGGTTCTGATTTGTAGGATTAGAGGATATTTTGAGAGCTTCCACCTGCTGTTGCAGCATGGCGATCTGATTTTGCATGTTCACCTCCTCGATCCTAGGTGGAGGAGGTGTCTGGATAGCGCGTGAGATGAGGCGTAGATGTACTTGGAAATATCTTCAAATAATCGCCATCCTCTTCAGCGTTTTCTTAAAATGCCACTCTGATGAACTATTGACCATACCCTTGGTGAGTTCGGTCAATCCACTCGAAGAGTGTTGACTTGCCTCTGCAAGTCTAAACCATGATGAGGGCATTTCCGTGGAGAGCCTTAAATCTCTTCCAAGCATCAAAGAAAGATTCATTTTCCTTTTGGAAAAATGTGAAGATTTCACTCAAGCAATCGGGTCGCTTTTGGATGGTGGGAAATATTGACTCAGGAACTCGTGCTCGAGTTCAGCCCATGTTGTAATCGACTCGGCAGGAAGAGAGTTGTACCACTCTTTCGCTTCCCTCTCAAGGAAAACGGGAACAATTTCAATTTAATTGCATCCTCATTAACCCCTTTGTATGCGAGTTGTACCACATATTTCTAAAAATGTGTGTACTTGAGTGTGAGGATTCTCGATTGAAAACCGTGAAAGATAGATGCGTGTTGCATCATTTGAATAAGACCTGGTTTAAGTTCGAAGGTTGGTGCATTAATAGCTGGTAAAACGACAGCTGGGTTGACTCTAACTTCACCAGGCATGGCATAGTCAGCCAACATGCGTCTTTCATTCGCAGCCATGATAATGATTTCTTCAATCTCCTATGCTAAACGTCGTTCGAAATCTTGATCGGCCGTGTTCCTTCGTCGTCGAAGAACCGCAGACGGACTCTTCGCTGCTTGGTCCGACTATGGTTCGTTCGAGGTCAGGGGTGTAAAGCAGTGGACATTTCTGACTCCGAGTTTGCATAAACCAATTCGAACACCAACACCTAAATCACGAGGTTTCGGGGTTTTTTTTTTTTTTATTCCTTATGCTTCCGCAGAGTGGGATTCACCGAGAATCCATCACCCAACCTCGACGATTGAAACGTGTTCCTTGGATTTTTTATATATTTTTTTTTTCTCTCCCGGTAATTACCGACTCCACTCGGTATTTACCGAGTGCGGTTTTTTTTTTTTTTTTTTTTTTTAAAACCTACCTACAAAGAAAACTTGATAACAAAAACTAGAAAAATTAATAAAACTAGACAACCGTACCTGATCCCCGGCAACGGCGCCAAAAACTTGTCTTGGATTTTATAGCAAAGCAAAACAAACAAGTAATAAATAAATCCGGTTTACCCCAAGTGCAGGGATCGTAGTATAGCGATTAAAAACCGGAGTCCATACACAGGGGAATCGAGGTTTATCTAGTTCTTAATTTTTCTAAAAGTGTCACGAGAAATAAAAACTAAAAACGAAAACAAATAATCTGACAGAGGTTGTCAATCCAAAGCCAGGAAAGATAATTTCGAACCGAGCTAACTAAGTTGTACCTATTTTATAACTAAAACTACGATAAACTTACTACGGTTACTACGATGAAAACAAAGCAAAACAGCACAAACGATTTTTCTCAATTAATTTAACAACGAACAAGCAATGATCCACCGATTCCCGCAACCCTCAATTTCGACTCTAGATTATCTTGTGGTGATTTAACGAAAATTGTGATTCACCTATCGAAGGTATGAACTCCTAATCTCTTAGAAAAGTTCGCCTATCAATCTTTTATCTTTCGATTTTAAAGATTAACGCTTTCATAACAAAGGTGTGAAATCTCTCAATTTACGCAATCTAGATATTAACCAAACAACTCTCGTTATTTTTAGGTTAAAAATCTAATCTTTACTACGGTGATCTAAAGTTTAACGACGATTCTCATCAAACGCGTTAAACATCAAACAAAGAACCATCTCTCGATATAAATTGCATAACAACAATAAAAACATAGGAAAGATACAACTTTTATTAAAACTCACAAGATAATCCAAATTCAAAATCGAGATGTTGCTAAGAATCGGCTTCACAAGGCTCGCTCCAACGTGCTTTAGCTTCTCATCATCGCTTTATTACAACTTTATTTATACATACAAGCATATACATATACATACATAGACATATGCATACATATATACGGGCCCAAAACTAAAAGAGAGAAGAAAGAAGCTTGCATATATGCTTACATATAGATATACATAGACATATATGTATATATACATACACACATCTTCAAGTCTTCATCAAGGAAAAGTGAAAAAGAGTGGAGAAATCAAGGGAGAGAGGGGCGGCCAAGAAGAGTGACCAAGGAGGGGGCCATGTTTCAAGTGAATTTGGGGTAGTATATATAGGAGAAGGGTGTATATGAGAAGATGTATATGAGGGAGGTGTATTTGGGGAGGTATTATCCATTTTTTTAGCATGTGGGATAATGGGAGAATATTTGCCATCATTAGTCTTCACATGGAGTAACATGCAACCATTTGAGATCAAAAAAAAATCTGCATTTTGAGCAAAAAAATCCGATTTCTTCATGCACCGGTTCGTCCCGAAATTCAGCAGTTCGGTAAAAAAATCATAACTTGAGTTGTAGACCTCTGATTGACGTGATTCAAAATAAGTCGGAAAGCTTATTTTAGTATCTACAACTTTCATCAAGAACTCTTCCCCTGAAAATGCCTCTAAGTCGGGTCAAATTTCCATCGAAAACAGTTTACGGTAGAAGTGCGTTGCAAAAAAAAAATGATCCGTTTAACTCGTAAACTCGTGGCATCTTCTTCTTTTCCTCAAAATCCATCTTTTAAGCTCCAAAACGTATTATTTGGCTTGGCCTTGGGCTCCAAGTTTGGGAGTCGATTTGAATCAGCCCATTCTTGATTCGAATCGAGCTTTCTTTCATCGAGCAAAACTCTCATCTCGTGATTCAGTCTTTTGTTCCGCTTCATAATAAATCTTATCTTTTTTATCTCGAACACAAAGAAACCAACCGCGAGTAAATCGACAACAAAAGTTCGTAGAACAACGTTGAATTTTATCGACTCTTTCGAGTTAATATTACGAGTCTAGTCATGATATTTTTAGATCTATCATACTAGCGGTAAATAAAACCTTTATAAAATATAGTAATTTTCAACACGACAGTCCGATTATTAAATCTATAAAAAACTTATAAAAATATAATAAAAACACGATAGTTTATATAATAATTACTACTCATACATTTCGATAAAACTTAGTACTTATGACTTGATTTGATACATAAATGCTCAAAATCCGAACCTTATCGTCTTTTAATCATCTTTTAGATCGAAAATATGTATCTACAAGACATCAAAACATTGCAAAGTGTAATCACATTCATAAAAATAAGAAATACACATAATTCGACCAACTTTGCAAATAAATCATTTAAAACCCCGCTTGCTCAATAAACCGATTAAACGCTCATTTTCTATGCAAATTATATAAACGTGGAGGAAATCATTATAAAATATATCATTAGAAATCGTATAAAATCACCCTTAACAATTATCCACATTAAATAGTCAACGGACGGAAATTCAAATCAAGGATTATCAAGGCTATAAATAGAAGGCATTGACAGACAAGAAGAACAACGATTGAATCTGATAAGAAACAAGCTCAAACTCTGTCAGTTTGAAAAGCCTTCAATCTGTACTTAAAGGAAACATCCAAAGATCAACTCAAAAATAGATCTCAAATTCCACATCAAGCACTGAGATTGATCACAAGTCTGTGAATCCAATTCACATCAACTGAATCAATTAAATCAGAGGAATCTGAGAAGGAGTTGCAATCTTAGTGATAGCTGCTAAAAGATTTGTTCTCAAGGAGCAGCGATAGAGACTGGCTCATTGAAGTTTTTGTAGCCAGGGAGTGATAGTCTGGAAAATTGTGAAGCTTGTGTAGGTACAATCTAACTATTGTATCTGTGAAAACAATAGTGAATTCCTCAAATCTTCACATGAGAAGAGTGGATTAAGAGATTACACCACCCTGAACCACTATAAACCTGTGTGTCTATTTACTTTCAGCAATTTACTTTTCAGCCCTTTATTTCATTGCATACTATAAATGTGACTGCATAATCTACTTTGAACCAACATTTAAAGAAGAGACTTATCCGCTGGCCAACATTTACTTTGAACCACTATAGTCATTCACCCCCCTCTGACTATAGTTTGACCCGTCTATGGGACCAACATTTTTCTTTGGTCTTCTTTGATAAGGCATAGTTTTCTTGTAGTAGTTTGAGTTTCAGCAGGTTGAGGCTCAGAAAGTTGACCTCCAAATGTCTCTACTAAATGAGACAAAGTTTCTTCAGCAGATACAAATATTTAAGTAAGGTCTTCCAAAGTTTGAGGAAAGTTTGTATCTACTACTTCCATTTGCTCAACACTTCCTCCCCCATTGTGTTGCATGTTCCTTAGTAGGGGTTTGCCCCAACCTTACTTCCCCCTGAGTTGTATCAACCTCAGCAAGGGTTTGTACAATTTCAGTAACCTTCTTAGTAGGCTCTTGTACAAACTCAGTAGCCAATCCACTTGGCTCTGTGTCACCTTTCCCATCTTATTCTTTTTGTTCAATTAAGGTTCTCAAAACCTTTCCTTTTCCATGCTTGACCAATTTCTTGGCAACATGTTTTACTCTTTTTGTTGGTCTTTTAGGTGAGCCAAACAAGGATTGTTCAAGTGCCTCCTTGCTGACAGCTTTCCTATTCTTTGATGCATCCTTAAGTTGCTTAGTATAAATTTCTGAAACTGTTTCCTTTATAGGCTCAGCAGGGATAGGGAAGCCTTTAGTAGCACTTGCATCAGCAGGCTTGGCAGAGTCTACTGATTGTTTAGACCTCTTAGGCTTAAGAATGTCAGTAATCTTCCTTATCTCTGTTGATTTTGTAGGTCCAACAACCTTCCTTTTCTCTACAGTTTTTCTTGACTCGGCAGCCTTAAGATCATTCATATTTTTACTTCTCAATTCAGTATTTGGCCCACTCTCTTCTGGTTGAACTTCTTCATCATCATCCAAACCAGGAATTTGAGTATTGATCTCAGGCTTGTACCTTGCTTTGTTGATGTTTTGACAAGCTACGTCAGCAATGTGCAAATTATTTAGTAGACTTTGCACCATTAAACCCAAAGGGTTGATCTTTATGAAGAAACCAGATCCAAGATACATCATTGTCTTATTATCCTTAATCCTTTTCTTGATGGTTTCCCTTTCCTCAGTCATCTCCTTCTTCATGTAATGTATGAAAAATCCAGCCCAATCGAACTTCATGCTCCTTGAGATGATAATCACCAAATCAAGTTTTGGGCAAGACAAAGTATCATAACTGCCAACTAATCCCAGCAAATTCCTAGCAATATATTTGCTCAGCAGATTGTACTCAAGAGAAATGTACTTACATTAATTCCCAAGGGTGCTTGTTCATCCGGATCAGTCTTGATAGATTCAACAAAAGATAATCTTTCCAATTCCATATCTTCAGGGTTTGTTGGGGCTCCATTTCCTTCTGCAAACCCAAATGCTTCTCTTAACAAATCAGATGTGACAAGAATTTCCTTACCATGTACAGTGGTGATAAATTTTTTTGTGTTTGGATTTATCACCATATTCTTCCAGAAATCACATATATTTCTGTATAAGATTGTTTGCTGCCTGATAATCAGTACATTTTCAAGACATACAAACTGCCATATTCTTCTTTCTAGATTGATTGCAAGCTCTCAGTCTCAAAAATCCCGTACATAACTACGAACACTTTGACTAGAGCCGAGATAAATATGATCAGCAGATATTGTTGCTTCTTGATTTTGAGAGAAAGGAGATGATAAAACCTATGATTACACGCCAAAGATTGAGTGTTTGAAGAGAATGTAATGATATTCTTCTGCATATACTCTGCAATATACAGACTGTAGTGGGTGTATAAGCTCCCGTCACGTACTGTAGTATTTGCACCGTCCCAATGAATGATTCAAGTGGAAACCAATAAGAAAATGCCATGGGTCCCACTATATAACACCACTATGTAAGAAACGGTTATGTCCTTATAATAGCTGTATAAAAGATAGGATTAAAATCCATTAACTTTATTTGTTGACATTCATTAAAGTTTGACTTAATCAATAGATGATGTTTCAGCAGATTCATATTTTGGAGCAGTCTGCCTTTGCTCAATTGACCAATCTATAAGAGCATTTTAGTAATTGTTGATACTAATGATTAATCTGCCAAGTGAGCGCACCCAGTAGGGCAAATACTAGTCCCCTTGGTGAATTCCAATGCTCTGCTGACCATCAGCCGGTCAGCAAAACTTGATAATGACAGAGGCTTTGTAAAGATATAAGATAGTTGATCTTCAGGTGGTATGTAAAGAACCACAACATCTTTCTTTTCAACAACATCTCTTGTAAAGTGATGCCTTACATCAATGTGTTTGGTTCTTGAGTGCAATACATGATTTTCTTTTATAGAAATTGCACTTGGGTTATCACACATTATGGGAATTTCTCTTTCATCAATCCCATAGTCCTTTAATTGTTGTCTTAGCCATAGGACTTGTGCACATCAACTTCCAGCAGCTATGTATTCTGCTTCAGCAGTGGAAGTTGATATTAAATTATGTTTCTTGCTGGACCAGGAAACAAGTCTATTTCCCATCAACTGACATGTTCGTGTGGTGCTTTTTCTATCAATCTTGCATCCAGCATAATCAGAATCTAAGTAAGATATCATCTTGAAACTTCCATTTTTTTGAATACCTCTTACTCCCAAGGTTTCCTTTAGATATTTAAGTATCCTTTTTACCGCAGCTAGGTGACTTTTCTTAGGTTTGGATTGAAATCTTGCACAAACACCTACTGCAAAGGATATATCACGTCCGCTGGCTGTGAGATACAACAGGCTACATATCATCCTTATGTATAAAGTCTGATCAACATCTTTACCTCTTTGTCTTCATCCAATCTGATGCTTGTACCCATAGGAGTTGAAACTTTAGTGTTGTTTTCCATACCAGACTTCTTCAGCAGCTCCTTTGTTTATTTTGTTGGATGAATGAAGATTCCATCATCCATTTGCTTGACTTGTAATCCAAAAAAGTAGTTCATTTCTCCTATCATACTAATCTGAAAATATCTTTTCATAAGATTAGCAAGCTTTTCATATAGTACTTCTTTTTTAGAACCAAATATGGTGTCATCCACATATTTTTGCACCAGTAGAGTGTTATTCCTTCATTGATTCTGAAAAGATTCTTGTCAATGGTTCCTTTGCTAAAACCATTATTCACCAAGAATTGAGATAGAGTCTCATACCAAGCTCTTGGTGCTTGTTTTAATCCATAAAGTGCCTTGTTAAGTCTGTACACTTTATCTTCTTGGTCTTTAACTTCAAAACCAGGAGGTTACTGAACATAAACATCTTCTTCCAAAATTCCATTTAGAAATGCACTTTTTACATCCATCTGGTATATTTGAAGTTTTTATGTGCAGCATATGCCAAAAACTATCTGATAGCTTCCAATCTTGCAACTGGGGCATATGCCTCATCAAAGTCTATTCCTCCTGCCTATGAATAGCCTTTTGCCACTAGTCTGGCTTTGTTTCTCACAATGGTACCAGATTTATCCAACTTATTTCTGTAGACCCATTTCATACCAAAGGTATTTGCATGATCAGGCCTATCAACTAGTGTCCATACTTGGTTTCTTTCAAATTCACTGAGTTCTTCTTGCATAGCAATTATGCAATCCGGATCAGCAATTGCTTCTTCAATAGCTTTAGGTTCCAGTTTAGACAGAAAAATATGAACATAGCTTCTAGTTGCCTTCTAGTCCTGACACCTTGCTGTACATCACAAATTACTTGGTCAACAGGGTGATCCTCCAACCATTATAAATCATTATTTTCTTAATTTAGTGGAACTTGATCTTAAGTAGGGTCTGATGTAGGTTTAGTATGGGGATCAGTAGATCCTTCAGCTAGATCAGTTGCTGTATCAGTAGTAGTATCAGCAGATCCTCCAGCAGTGACAACATTGGGTAGATCTATACTTCCAGAATCAGAGACCTTTATATCATTCAATTTTCTTAGAATATCCACATATTCAGCGTCTGTGATTTCTAGATTTATAGCAGGTTCTAAAGCTTCTTCATTTTCCATTCCAATGAACTTTGGATCATCAAACACAACATTTATGGATTATTCATGTTTAAGTGTCCTTTTATTCAGCACCCTGAAAGCTTTGCTGACTGAAGAGTAACCCAAGAAAATTCCTTCTTCAGATTTTGGTTGCTCCTTATGATTCAAGATAAAGCATTTACTCCAAAAATGGATGAAAGTAGGATATGTTAGGCTTTCTTCGCTTCCAAACTTCATAAGGTGTTTTGTCAAGCTTTCTATTTATAGAATTTTTGTTCTGTGTGTAACATGCCGTATTGATTGCTCCCGCCCAATATCTTTCAGGTAATTTTGCCTCACTGATCATTGTCTTGCCTGCTTCTTTCAAAGTCATGTTTCTTCTTTCAGCAACCCCATTCTACTGAGGGTTCCAGTGGCTGCTAGTTGATGTAGCACACCATTCTGTTCACATAATTCTCTAATGACTTTGTTTAGGATTTCAGTACCCTTATCTGATCTGATCTTTACTACTATTACACTTTTCTCATTTTGTAACCTCTTCAAAAGTTCAGGTATCTTTTGAAGTGTTTCACTTTTCTTGTTCATAAAGATTACCCAAGTGTATCTTGAATAATCATCCACAACTAATAGAGTGTACTTCTTTCCAGTTATCCTTGTTGGTATTACTGGTCTAAAAAGATCCATATGCATCAGCTCCAAAACTCTTTTAGTTGATTGTTGAGTCTTAGACTTGAAACTTTCTTTAGTCTGCTTTCATTGTTGACAAGCATCACATATGCCATCCTTCTTGTATGTGATCTCAGGCAGTCCTATCACCAACTTCTTCTATACCAACTGATTGATATCATCAAAATTTAAATGACTCAACATCTTATGCCATAACCAATTGAGTTCTGATTTTGTATGCACAATGAGACAGGTTTCTGGTACAATAGATGTCCAGTCTACATTGTACATATTATGTTGTTTTTTTTCTAGCAAGTACAACCTGATGTGCCATCTCACTTAAGACAATGTATTGTTCATTTTCAGACGTGACTTTATATCCCATGTCACAAAACTGACTGGTACTCAGCAGGTTGTAGTCTAGCCCTTTAACATATGCAACATTCATGATTGTAAGATCATTCTTCACTAGTATGCCATATCCTCTTGTCTAACCAGGTTTATCCTTATTTCGAAAGTTGACTTTTGGTCCATCCTTGGAAAGAAAATCAACCAAACATTGTTCGCTCTTTGTCATATGTCTGGAACATCCACTGTCAAAGTACTAGACTCCCTACCAAACAAATCTAATGTGTTTTAGGTACCCAAACATCTTTGGTCCATGGTGGTCAGTGGTAAGCACAACGCTTGGCAAATTTCCATAAGGTTTTCTTTGAAAAGTGTTACACTTTTGTTCATATATGTATGCCACATTTCCATAGATTCTAGTGTTGGACTGTGTAGACTTCATATATGGTTTCTGGCCTTTTGGTACATATTGCTGTTTAAAGTGATTTTTGATGTTAGATGCATTAGCATAACTATAAGATTGCTGTCGGTTAGGAACAACCCTATATTGTGGTCTCTACTGGGGCATGTGCTGAGTCCTCAGTTGAGGCCTCTACTGAGTCCTTGGTTACTTCCACTGCTGAGGTCTTGCCTTAGTATTATGGTTAAACTTCTTGTTTCTAACAGCAGGGGCAGGAATATTCCAATCGTCATCAACAGGGAACAATCAGCCTTTCCCCCTAAGATAAGTATCCCTTGAATGATTTTCATTCTTAGGTTTACATTATTGTTCTTGGGATATTTCTGCTTTTTTGCTAATCTAGGATTAGCTTTCTGTGGTCCAGCGGGTCTTGCAGCAGATCTGTTATCAGCAAGTCTAGAGGGTCCAGCAGACGTACCTTTGGATTTACCCTTGTTGTTAGGTATTTCTATCCTCTTTGAATTCTGATTTTGCTTTTTTGAGGTATTCTCTGCAGGTTTAAATACTTCAGCAACCTTCTGGGTTGTTGGATCTTATGCAGCTACAAACTTAGGACAAATTTTGGTACTAGGTTCAGCAGCCTTACTTGATCCATCCTTTGAAGGTTGTTGAGTGTCAAATCCAAGGCCTGTTCTATCACCATAAGGCTTCACGGATTTTAATGGAGTTATGGAACTCGATTGTGCCATAGATTCAATTGCTATTATTGGTGCAATAGGCTTATAATGATTCTGTTCATAATCAATTACCAGGTCGTTGAGAATTCTTAATTTAGCATGCATTCATTGAATTTCTTCTTGAAGTCTTTATCTTTCTGCCTTCACAGTCTCATTACCAGATTGTATTATCCTTACATGATTAAGGAGGGCATCTAGAGGCTGATCCATGTCAGAATTTTAAGGATTGAACCACCAGTAGATTCATATTCACTTTCAGCAGGAGTGTTATTAGATATAGTTTTGTATACCTAGCTCCTATTAGATACAGTTTTGTATACCTCCTCTGTGTCATCCATGTGTGCCATGAGAGCAGTGTCATCTGATTCATTTCCCTTTTCAGACTCCACTTCATATCCAGATTCATCACCAGCAACTAATGCTTTCTAAGCAAGTCTCCTCTGCTGACCTTTTTGTCTCAACGGGTCTGGATAGTCAGGACTGAAGTGTCCAAACTTTTTGCAATTGAAGGACAAGTACTCATGATCCTTTTTCTATTTCAATTCAGGACAGTCAGGTTTTAAATGTCAATTGAAGCATAGATAATCATGTTCCTTCTTTGGTTCCTTTTATTTTTCTCACTTGCTTTCTTGCCATAGATTTTTGGAGATGCTCTTCCAGAATTCATCATCCTTATTATTTTGGTCATCAATGCTATTTCCTCTTGCATATCTTCTAGTTCATCATCAGGAGCAGTAGATGAGTCTTCTCTATGTGTAGCAGCCAGTATTGTGGTTTTTGGTACTTCTTTTTCAGCATTTGTAATGATATATTCACTAAATTCATAAGCTTTGAGATATGAGAATAAGTTGAAAGTATCCTCCTCATGAAGTCTCCCGGAGTCTTCTATTGCAGTGACTGTAATCTTCAAAATTTCTTTAGGTGGCAAGCCTTAAAAAATTCTGGTGTTGATTGACCGCGTGTGGATTTCACAAAAACACACGACGTACTAGCAAGTGTACTAGGTTAATCATAGTATAGCAAAGGCGAGTCAAGGTCAATCCCACAGAGACTATTATTTAATAATGCTAAACACAACCACAATTCATAGGCCAACCGGATGAGGGTGGTCATTGACCAACATAAAGGACAAGTAAATAAAAGAGATGCAAATAAACCAATCATCAATCATATATCGAAAAGGCACTAACCATACTATTCCTAACTAATCTCTCCTTAATCCGTGTTTGACTCTGTAATTTAGCTATGGGTGCAACTCCTAACCCTATCCACTCTGACCATGGTAGTAGATAATCTATACGCCAGCTACCCTCCTTAATTGGTCCGTAATAGCCTATACACATAAGAACTAGAATTGCCGGTATTGAGCGCAAACTCATACCGCAAACCCGCCTAGACAGCTAACGACACAGATCAGCACGTTCCTAGGGTCCATCAAGATAATGTCCTAACTAGCACTTCATATTCGTATTTCATGCTAATTTACGAAGACATGCAAATAGTTGATCAGGCTACTAACATGTAAATTAAATCTTATCGATCAACGTAGCTGACGCCGAACCACAGAATTAAGATTTACTATGTATTCAGATCTGGCGATAAAGACCTTTGCAGATTTGAAGAGCGCAACCCATAATTCTGCGTTTCATATTAACGAATCGAATAAAGATTAAGGTTCGTTTAATTAATTCATAGATGATTATATGCAAGCATAATCTAGATCTATCACAAGAACAATCATAAATCTAAGAAAAGAAATAAAGCATTGGAATAGATCCTACCCATAACGAAGAACAGATCTACTCTTCTATTCTCTCCCCCTCCGGTGATTCAAGATGATCCATGAAGATCGTAAACCAAACACAATTCAATAATGAAAGACTCATGACTTATTTGCAAGAAAGAAAAGAAGAATCTATAACCAGAGGACTACATTTTATCTAATTTATGAATAGATATATGAATGAATGATAGAATGGAAGATGAATGGAAGATGAATACAATTAATTTCACAGCTATGAATGGCTTTATATAGGTGTATAAACCGAATTTGGGGTAAACGCAATGCTTGGAGGACAAAAAATGTGTTTCTGGAAGATTCTGGGCCTCGGTAAACCGTGGGTAACTCCTGGTAAACCGAGGGTATTTTCGTCTTTTTCCAGCTACCGACTTAACTTGGAATACCCTAGGCCCAGCTTTGGTATTTGAACCATAACCTGGCCTATGTAACTCCGATATAAGTGATTCAAAGTGTGTTGGAATCCTTATTTCAAGTCCTATAACTTTCATGTAGCAGGCCAAGCCTAATTCGTCTTGTAAAGATTCGGAAACTGCATTGCAAGATCACGAATCAGATTCTCAGGTCCAATATCCGCTCATACCACTTCAACCTTCAGCTCGGTTCAGTTCTGGATCGATTAACTCTCTCCTTCATCCCAAATGATGTTCCAAACACTCGTCCATCTGTGAATAAAACCATAGCACACATAGTAGCGTCTAGTTTTAGCAAATAACGCATAAAATACACCGTTAATACGCATAATACCAATTTAGTCACCCCGGACGTGGTTTAATGACATTTAGCTAATTAACTCTTGATTTCATGCATATTATCCCTATTGAGAACAGAAATCCGTGGTAGATTGATGGTAAATAATGATACCAATTTGACCGTCATCAACTACCCCCTCACTTTGCTTTTGATCGTCCCAAGCAAAAACCAAATCAAACAAACCCCCTCAACAATTACAAACTAATTTAGAACAAAGTCATTCAAGAATGATATATAAGATGAGGGTCAACACATATCCATCAGTAATCCATTAAGCACTATCTCGTAGTAGAACCGATGTGTGTGTGCAATAACTCTCAAACAATAGTGACGCAGACAGAATCACATTATATCAATAAGGATTTCAGGCAAAAAATGTATCATACAACAATTCATAAGTTCCCCATTAATCATCACCTACCAATGCATCAGTGTGTTGTGTGATAAATCCTTTGTGATAGTGCATTCAAGAAAAGAATGAAGTTATAGAGACCACACAATCCTTACTTATCAATGTGCACAGTCACTCCTCTTGCCTTCAGACTCAGGAAAACAACATGAAACCTTACTTGGGCCGGGCGGACATGGGGACCGAGTATTACTCTTAGGTCCTCGTTTGTTTCTTTTTTATGCGAGGGTCGTGCCCTTTTTGCACGAGTTCGCTTCCCTCATTGCCTTTATTGCATATCTATTTTTTTCATTCTTTTTTATTTTTCTGGCCGATTTACCCACTATTTTTTTCTCTCTCTCACACAATCCCGTTTTGTCCCTGTTAACCTTGTTTAGCATTCAAGTTGGTACCATCCTCCTACAACAATTGGTTAAAGTATATCCACCGACAAATATCAATTCCCGGTCTAGGATAACTATTCATCTTATCCAAATACTTCTCATTCAGATTGCGTGCTCAAAAATTGAATGCAAATGGCAAAATAACAATTAATAAGTCACTACTTTGTGCAACATAACACATGCTCATTCTTCCATACTAAATTGATTAATACGTCATCTATACTATATACTGAAGAAGTGAGTTATACATGCTTAAAAAGGTCGAGTCCACAACAAGATAGATGATTAATAAACATCTACTTCAAGTAGTTGACAAACCCCTTATTCATCATTAATGAATTAAGTATGTAATTAAGCAGTTTCATCGGTTTAAGGACTCTATTTCATTCAATTCAAAAAATCAAAATTCACAAAAGTAAGTGTAAGTGTGTCCCAATTTTTCAAACTAAGTGTTATGCCTACCCCTCACTTTAAAACTCAACATTGTCCCCAATGTGAAAAGTAAAGCAAAAAAAGTAGAAAGAAGAAGAACACTTAGCTTTGGAAAATAGAAGAACTCGGCTACCTTTTGAAGCAAATCATATCAATTAACTTATTTTGTTCTGAAATTAACTTATTTAGTTAGCATAACTCTAAGGAAAAAAGATGAGTTCTTACGCATAAAATAACTTACCACAGCATTTGCAACATCACTGCTTCTTGCGTTCTTGTTTTTATCAAGGTAGCATGCTTTGAACATTTCCACATGGGAAAGAGGCTGCGCTACATTCTTATCCTTTGACTAGAGACAATAAACCATGCATACTTAGAATTTGTAAAAAAAGACACCTTTATGATGTAAATTCCATATAATGTAGTAAAGGAAAGATAGAATCAATACCTTTTCATCATAAATTTGAGCATAAGACTTTTTTCCAGTCCTATAATGCATTGTTTTTTTCTTTCTAATTTCCTTGTTTCTTTTAATTGCAACCTGAAATTATCAAATACAAGGATCACAACAAGTATCTAACAAAAAATAATATGCAAGCATCTAACAATGAATAAATAACAATGAACATTGTGAGACAGTGGAGAAACATACTATTGCATCATCAATTTTCCAGTACTTAATTAACCATTTCCAGTGGTCTTCAACCACCCTTGAGTCAATGGCTTGATTTTGAAAATCAAGTGGAGCATTTTCATCATAATGACATGCTTTTAGAGCTGTCTTCCAATTTCTCCACCTATTTCTAATAAACTACAACATCTAATAATCCATTCCAGGTGGGACCTCGAATATTTCCTTGCAGTCAAAATCAAACATAACATTATTTGTCAAATTAAGGATATATTTTTTAAAGATGTAATATAACTATTTCATTTCAATCATACTTACCTTCACGATATCAATCATACCCTCCTTCTTTTTTGATGGCATATGATGCCAATTTTTGCGATCGAGTAGGGCATAATAGCCATTTCTAGCAACAGATCCAAAGAACTCAACAAACGTTGATTTGGTGGGTCCTATTGGTTGACCTAACTGATTGCATGTTACCTTCTCTTTAGGGTGTCCTTTAGGCCTTCCCCATATCCTAACCATCAATGTGGGTCCTCGACCCTTTTTTCTTATACTGAGTTCCACATTCTCCTCCTCTCCTACCAACATACAAATCAATAGAAGACTTGTGAACTTTTCTTTTGAATTACATGTTTGATAAAAATATCTTCATAAATAGCATGTACTAAATTGTTCTAAGAAAATTACCATTCTGTTCATACACAATAGGATCATCCTGATTTTGCTCAATTTGAATATCTACAAAAAACATGTCCACACAAAAGTCAATTATAATAATTTGCATGAGAGAACAAATAAGTCACGGTTATGGTAAGAAAGAAAAGTCAACATCATTAAGTAAAGGTCCACCACATGACCATCCTCTCTTTCGCTAGGTAAATGATTGTTTTCATTTGTCTCGATGTCCTCGTCCCTAAGCACAAAACTTCTTTTCCACCCGTTCTTTCTTTTACGCACCATACCTGCATGTTATTCAACATTTAAGCATAACACTTCATTACATCACACTAGAACCAGTACTAAAGTTTGCAATATGATTACCAAACATGTTGACATATATAATAGTAGTATGCTCAAGAATTTGAAATGGATTCCTAATGCTGCAGTAGTTGAATATTTAAATTGAATGACAGAGGCAAACAAGCTTTAATTGCTGATAGCTACTACACATAAACTTAAGAATACAAGGGATTTGGTGAGCCAAATCATAATTCAAATTGAATTGTGGTTCAAATTCAATCACTTTTATGAGCATTTGCGGGTGTGAGACTGATGACATCCTCTCCCTATTTGAAAGAATGCCAAACTGAAAATTGAAGTTGTCTGCAACCTCTCTCTGCAACTCTTATATAAAATCTTCATCGGCAAAATAGAAATATCAAGCTACAATCCCATTAGCAGATATTCTTAGAACAGAACCATCTTTCATATACAGAGGTATCTTCACACTAAGACCCTTAAGTCGATCAACCATACTATACAAAAACTCAAGTGTGAGTATGGATTGCGAATTAAGATCCTCCTGAACTTCCGGGTGGATCATGAACCAATCTCCTAACATCTTGTGCACATGAGAACGTATTTTATTGGTGCGTTTGAGTACCAAACGTATGTACTGTGCATTACGAATTGCACCCAAAAAGAAACACAACTTACTAATGCTCTTAGCAGATAGTTACAATAAGAAATAGAAGAAAAAAACAACCATTCTACCGATGAAAAGTCGATTTGAATTTTGAACAGCCGAACTAGAAACCATAAAATTGACTTTCAAGTTTTACACGGACACTTATCATATTCTACCATGCAAAAGTGGATTCAACTTTGGAAAGAATACGAACAAGAAAAATAAAAAGAACTCTTCCTAATGACTACCTAATGAATATTACAAATAATTGTATGCTTCTTCCAATTAAATGGTGTTCTTATATACCCTGGATAAAGAAATGAAACTGCATAACATTTTATCATTACAAGAAAACTTAGAGGGAAAGCAAACTACATATTATAAGAAACACAAAAGAGTACAAGCTAACATTTCATTCAAGATTCCCCTCAATAAAAAGATGAAATAGAACTCGATTTGAACAATCATGAATTTTAAAAGACAAAGATAACAGGCCAAAATTAAGGGGAAGGGGTGGGGGAGGGGAGCCTTGCACCACCTAGTCAAAGTACAATCAGAATGTACAAATACACTGGAAGTAAATCACCATTCTGTATTACACATACAACATACAGCCATTTAAACACAAATAAATTCAATAAACACAGAACCAGAAAGGGCTCCTTTAAAGGCACAAACCATCCTACCTTTGTAACACGCCCTTCTTTAACACCTCATTGCAAATCTACACTTCTACTAATTTAATTTACACCATCGACCTTTTTTTTATAAAAGTCGAATACAGACTATATAATCGAAGGCTACTCACCGGAAAGCATTCGATACACAAACGACCTTTGTTTATGATGAATTTGGGCTTAAAGAAAGAACTCTGACTATATACTTATTTTTAATCCAGAAGCACAGAAAATTAACTATTTAAAATATAAAAACTAAAATACAACACAAAGGAAAGAGAACTAAGGAGGACAATCTCTCTCGTTTACTGCTAGCATGATAAGGGACCAAAAGGATCAACTTTCAAATGTTCAAAACGAGTCTGTTTTAAAATTCATCAACCCGTCATCATAATACCGGAGTAGTCTAAGCTATATACTACTAATAAATAAAACACGAGCTACAAAATAATAAGAATTTTATAAAATCTAATCACTTTTACATTTCTTGATTATCATCCTAAATTTCTAACCCATCATAATCAAGATGATTCAACCACACTTATAGTAGATACTCTGTAATATCCCGACTTTTTGAAAAAGGTCAGACGTGTCTTTCTGCGAAATATGGAATATTATGATTTACGGATTTAAGTATTTTATTTGTATATATATATATATATATATATATATATATATATATATATATAAGGGGAAATCTGATTTTAAGTAAAAAGGGAAATTAAGAAAAATAAGGAATTAGGTTAATTATTGGGAATTTTGCTATTTAAGGAAAAATAAACCCCATTAGTTTACCCTAACCTTTTGAATCAGAATTTCACCTCCTAATCTCCCCCTCTCCTGCATGTAAGATTTTGAGAAAAGGTTGAGAGATTTCTTCCGTTTTCTAAGTCGAATCTTGTTGGAAATAAAATTTATGGTTTGATGATGATTCATCACTTATTCAGTTATTATTTTTAGATCCCATTGATGAAGTGTCATAACTAGCTGTTATAGTGCAAAGCAAAAAGATGTCTAGAAAATCAATGTATAGGATTTAATGGAGTCTGATATTTGTATAAGTTAATCAGACAAGCATTGTAATAGTTCTAGGATCGGGACCGAGAAATTGAATATTTGACTGAAGGAAGCTGAGATTCATAAGATAACTGACTTGCACACCAACAGAAACTGAAGAAGGTAAGTTCGCTGAGGGACACAGACTCAGATGGCTTATCTTGAAAACTGAAGAACTGAGCGTTCAAAATCAATTATTTAAGACTGAAGAACTGAGGGCTCAAATCAGTTTATTAAGACTAAGTAAAGACTGTAAAGTTAGACTTCAAGCAAGATTGTGATGACCTGATCTGACTTTATAGATCTTGTATGAAGACCTAAGAATCATATGGACAATGATATCTTAGATGATGAATTTGAATGGTGTACTCTGATTAAATCAATTATAATTAGATGAAGAATAGAGTACTGCGATTTTGAAGAAGAGTAAAAACTCAGTTAATACTCTTAAAAACTGACACCTGACTAAGTTGTGAGAAATCAGTTTTTAACTGAAGACAAGAGAAACTGAAGAAGGATATGACCATTGTAAATCAAGCAATTTTATTGGTCTATAAAGTGTCATTTCTGACACTGACATACAAAAGAAAAAGTAGGACCACTAAAGGCTATAAAGATTCAAATTCAAATAATCCAACCGTTAGAAAAACCCCTATAAATAGACTACTTCTATGACAAGAAGTGGAGGGAATTCTAAGAATCAATCTAGTCAAGAAAGATCAAATTATGGGGGAAAGCAAATCAAAAAGAATTCCTGCTAAGATTTTCATTGAAAGATCAAGAATTCTTCAAGTGTTCATTAAATTTAATAGAAAGATCAAGATCAATCATTTGAAGAAAACAGAGCCGTGCATATTTTTTATATCTAGAAGAAAAAGCTCAATCACAATTGAATCATAGTTATTGATTCAAGTCTAAACATTGATTTTATCAAAGGTTTAGACTGTGAAACATCAAGAAGGTGTGAAGGACTGTTGAGCTGCATTCTGGGAGACTGTGTGTGTGATGAGCTGGTGAAGAGGCAAGACAACCCTCCAAGGACCAGTGTGTTCAAACAATTGAAGAGCAACAATCCTACCTGTTCTACAAGTGTTTAGATAGTGAAGCTAGGGATTAGTCAAGGACTATCAGTTTAGAACTTTTTGTAACCGGGCCACCTCAAAGAAGTTCTAGCGGAATTTTCCTCCACGTCACAGGGGAAGAGAGGATTGACAGGATTACACCACCTAGAACCTCTATAAATCTTTTTTCATTTACCATATGCATTTACATTCTGTTATTCATTTATTTACTGCATTATAGTTATATTTATCTAGTTCAATTCATACACTTAGCAAACACTAGAAACTGAGTCAGCACGTTAACTGGTAACTCTTATTTTACAAAGGCTTATTTAATCCGTTGCCGGTTAACTCAGTTCAGGATCTGTCAGTTTTGACTTATACTCAGCTAAGTTAGCTTAACTCCGCATAAGCTTTAGTTGAACTCAATCTTGAATAAGATTCAGTTTTTGGGTGAGTTTTTGGTGACAAGTTTATTCACCCCCCTCCCCGCTTCTAAACTTGTGTTAGCATTTCCCTGGGACCAACAAATCTCAACCGTTTTCTGATTTGAGTGGAGCATTGGAATCGTCGTGAACAGGGCGTCATTTCAACACAAGAAAGTTGGAGCTTTTCTCAAGGTATGATTTTTGACCTAGGTGCTATTTTGGATGAGTTTTGGAGATCAAAACTCATATCTTTCGTAGTCTTATGTTAATTGAAGCGGGTGATCGAATCTAACCTTTTTTGGAATTGATCACATAGGCTACCTGCAAGAAAAGATCAGGTTTTGTTGGTTTTTCTGAGGATTTGGAATTTGATT
The DNA here is from genome assembly GCA_026214975.1 of Gentiana macrophylla. Taxonomy (NCBI): domain Eukaryota; kingdom Viridiplantae; phylum Streptophyta; class Magnoliopsida; order Gentianales; family Gentianaceae; genus Gentiana; species Gentiana macrophylla. Next base: position 58,864,709 of record CM047812.1, read on the forward strand.
AGCTTGCTAAAAGGTAAGAGGGTCTTCCTACAAGTTGATTACGGTTTATGTTATGATTGAGATGATTAATATGCTAGAATTGCAACCTTCGTGTTGCCTAAAGATTTAGAGTTGCTATGGTAGATAATAGTTATGTTTTTATGCTATTTTTCTGAGTATTATGATGTTGGACAAGTTTGAGAACGATTAGGGATCGATTAGAAGTCAAAAACTGAGTATTTGGAAGTTGCCGCGCTCGGTGCGGGCGCACCAAGACCAGTGCGGACGCATTGAAGAACCAGAAAGTGAAATTGTACATTCAAAGAGTTGGTGCATGAGCACCGCACCCGTGTAGGCGTCTCGAGCCCAGTCATGGGCACACCGACCACTAATCTTTGGTGCAATTTGGATGATCAAAATTCCACTTTTTACGTACAGAGGATTAGTGCGTCCACACTGAACCCGGTGTGGGCGCACTAGACCTCCTTTTTGATGAAAATGTTATTTTAAGCTATGTTTTGAGTCCTAAATGTTAATCCTTGATCTAAAAACATTAATTAAACTTGAACAAGCATCGATTGAGCTTCTGATGCATTTACTTCCGGCACCGAATGTACTCTTCAAGGGAGTTGAAGTTCGGGACCGTCGGAAGGGCATGAAAGGGATTGTGCTTTGATGAACTAGAGTTCATCAATATCTGTTTAATTTCTAGGCCTTGTCCATATCTAGAGGGCTAGAAAAGAGAGTTGAGTTTGTGAGGGAGCTTACTTAGGTGGCTAGCTAATAATCAATAATGATACATACTTGTGTAGCTAAAAGACTAAACATCATGTCATTCTTGGTAAGGCACAAGTCTATATCGCAATGTGTAGGCTTTCGGAAAAAATGAGTAACCTTGCTGGTCTTTCTTGAGGCACCAGGAGCAGAGGGTACTCGTGGATGGATAACTTTGCTAGCCATTAGAAGGCACTAGGAGTAGAGGTACTTCACCGAACACGTATACTATCGGGACTAGCCCGTGGCTATTGGTGTGATCCACTAATAGGTTGCACCCTGATACTTCGTGGTGAGTAGCACTATACGTAGTGCCCTAGAATGCGGATGTAACAAAGATAAGCTATGTTAGAAACAGTTAGTCATGACATGTTGATGGACATAAAATCAACCGTAGATTGAGTCGGTCTCATAAAGATAATTCTTATAATAAAACATGTTAAGGAACCTTAGTTAATTGGTAGCTTCTACCTCTTATTGAGTACTTTGTGCTTACCTCAAATGCATTGTTTTTCTATGTGTTTGGGGGAGAGAAGACGAACAGATAAACCCAGAGTTTGAGGTAGACTTTGATGATGACGTTTGAGGACGCCGGAGTTGAAGCATTTAGTTATTCTGTTTTCTTTTATATTCATTAGATATGTTGTTCTTTGGGAAACATTGCATTTTCTTTTAGTATTTTTTTGAAGGTTTCGTACGTTTTAATTTTCGTTTGGCTTTCCAATGTAATAAATGTTACATTTCTATCTTTAGTATGTTGAGTTCTTTTCATAGTAGCATTTATGGTTCTTGCCGAGTCTTTTGAGCTTCCGTTTTGCTTAACTCGATACGACGTAGTAGAGGCTTACATGTAATAATAGATTTATTTAATATAATACGTGCATAGCGTTTCGTTTCTGGATAAGGACACGTATCCGGGAGCGGGGCGTTACAGTTCGTATCAGAGCAAAGCGTCTTCAGGTCTTCCTTTCCTCTAAGATAAGATCTCCTTAGACCTTGTTGAACCTTTTTAATCTCTCTTGATTGTGGTGATGAATCCTCGTAAGACTAAGAATCCTTAAACCATGGTTATGTTGCACTAGGACCAAGTGAAGAGTCTTCTTAAGCGAAGGTTAGGTTGAGTTCTAAGCACACCTCTCTTATGTGATTCCCTCGAGTTCGTTCCTCTAGGATCCTTGATAGAATCCCTCTCTTCTTTTGGAACTTTCAGACTTCTCTCACATGTTCTATTTCTTGGAGGATTTAATTTTTTTTTTTGGTTACGTTTGATTCTAATCATTTCTTTTTGTAACTTGGTGTTATGCAAAACGAGTAAACGATTTTGTTCACATTTCTATATGCCATGTAATATCATTTCTCAAATACCAAAAAAAACATGTAAATTTTCAGCCACTTAGAAAGCTGTCTTATCTACAACTTCTGTCTTTACATCAAATCAGTTTTTAAATTGGATTATTCATAAATTTCATGACAAGGATGAGCACTCTGTTCAGAAAATTCTGCGGCGGTACTCTTACTTATCAATCTGTTTTGAATAATCTAAACACCTCCAAATGCCTTGAATTTTTGATATGTTGTAGAAAACATCCGGAACTAAAATTTTCGTTTTGTAACCAAGTGCAAATTATTTTTGGTTTGAGCACAATATGCAACACAAGTCAGTTTGTGAAGTCCTGAATTTTTTTGACAGCTTATAGCAGTAGATGAAAAGAATTATTTTGACCGTCCTATGGCTTTCCAAATTTTTTGATTTTTGAGCATCATATGTAAAACTTATATACTTACAAATTTTCTCTTTGTCTCATGTTTAAAATCAGTTCGGTTTGTATTGTCCAAGTCAATTATTTCACGGCTCATGTATGCACTTGCATTTCTCAAAACCATTTATGTCCTCATGTCAAGAAAGAATAGAAGCCTTTCTTTCACCTTAAAAGTTTGGTAGTTAGAGACTAGGTGTTGTTGTTCTAGGGCTCAACAAGATGCGAGTGGTTTGGTTTAGGACAGTAGTGAGTCAGTTGGAACTTGTTGTTCCGTTTCAGAATCATGTACCCCACCTCAGTTTTAGTAAGAACAACCTCAAGATCTCTTGGTTGTAGCAACACCTTTTGGATAGAGTAATCAAGGTTGCTCGGGTGTTACTACAAGTTTCTGGTTGTGTTGAAGAGAGAGTGCTAAGGAAGGTCAACGGTTTGAGCACGCTCGAGTTTCGAGGACGAAACTCCTTTTAAGGGAGAAGGAATGTAATATCCCGACTTATCGAAAAGGGCAGACGTGTCTTTTTGTGAAATATGGAATGTTATGATTTATGGATTTAAGTATTTTATGTGTATATATATATATATTTCGGATATACATACTTGTGTAGCTAAAAGACTAAACATCATGTCATTCTTGGTAAGGCACAAGTCTATATCGCAATGTGTAGGCTTTCGGATAAAACGAGTAAACTTGCTGGCCTTTCTAGAGGCACCAGGAGCAGAGGGTACTCGTCGATGGATAAGTTTACTGGCCATTGGAGGGCACCAGGAGTAGAGGGACTTCCCCGAACGCGTATAATATCGGGACTAGCCCGTGGCTATTGGTGTGATCCACTAATATGTTGCACCCAGATACTTCATGGTGAGTAGCACTATGCGTAGTGCCCTAGAATGCGGATGTAACAAAGATAAGCTAAGTTAGAAACAGTTAGTCATGACATGTTGATGGACATGAAGTGAACCCTAGATTGAGTCGGTCTCAAAAAGAAAATTCTTATAATAAAACTTGTTAAGGAACGTTAGTTAATTTGTAGCTTCTACCTCTTATGGAGGACTTTGTACTTACCTCAAATGCATTGTTTTTCTTTGTGTTTGGGGGTGAGAAGATGAACAGGTAAACCCAGAGTTCGAGGAAACTTTGATGACGACGTTTGAGGACACCGGAGTTGAAGCATTTAGTTATTCTGTTTTCTTTTATATTCAGTAGATACGTTGTTCTCTGGAAAACGTTGTATTTTCTTTTAGTATTCTTTTGAAGGTTTCGTACATTTTAGTTTTCGTTTGGCTTTCCAATGTAATAAATGTTACATTTCTATCTTTAGTATGTTGAGTTCTTTTCATAGTTGCATTTATGGTGTTTGCCGAGTCTTTTGAGCTTCCGTTTTGCTTAACTCGATACGACGTAGTAGAGGCTTACGTGTAATATTAGATTTATATAATATTATACGTGCCGAGCGTTTCATTTCCGGATAAGGACTCGTGTCCGGAAGCGGGGCGTTACATACTCAAATGACATATTTTCCTTTCATCTTTCTCAACTCTCCAACAAAACAACCATCAACAATATTACAAGAAACCATATGAATATAAAACAGTGAAATAGAAAGAAAACAGCGAAATAGAATAGAAAGGTAAAAGGGAAGAGAAAATATGAAGCTTCAGTTGCAGAAACAATGAAAGATGAATAAGATTCTAGTTTACCTGCACTTTCCGATTATGACGCTTGGGTTCTCTTGCGGCTTCACCGCTTAAAAGAAGGAGTAGTGGTCGGACACTTAAATAATCGTGAGAGGGTAGGATTTTCATTTTATAGATTTTTGTCGTAAAGACAAAATCATCAAAAATCGGAATAGTAGAAAACCAGAATTTAATAAGAATAAAAGAATAATTATGAAGTAACAAGTGTGAAGTAATGAATGTGGAATAGAGTAAATATGAAGTAACAATTATGAAACACAAAGTAACATTAACACGTGAAGTAACAATTTTAAAATAACTATTATGATTTTTTTCTTTTATAATAAAGAAAATGTTACTTTATTCTTCCAGCCCATTTATTAATTTTTTTCGTCTCGCGCTTCTTCCCTTCATTTTATTGCGGATTAATGAAAAAAAAAAAAAGCAAGCAATTATCCCTAAGTGTTTTCGCACCTAGAATTTCTTTTCTTTTGCAACGCGCCAAGAATTTCGTTTATTTTATTTTATTAAAGAAAAAATTCAGGGTAAGTGCCAAAAGGACCGTCCGAATATGATTTCCTATAATACTGCATATAAAAGTGCCTCTTAAATAGTTTCCCAATCAAACAGTTTGAAGGTATTGCTGCGCTTTTTTACCAAACGAATGGACAGGAAATTTTTTGATGCATTTTTTTAAATGTGTCCTAAAAAGTGTGCAATAATATCTATTTTTTCTAGTAGTGACTCTTCACATTTAAAAATTATTTTCAATGATAATTTTTATTCGTATAAATGTATGTCAGATTTCACTCGAAAAAAGTTGTTTCAGATTTTGGATGATCTCTGGTCCGATTGATATACAATGACTAAAATTAAATTACACATTTTTTAACATATGTAAAAAATTTATGGGAATCAATGATCAGAAAAGTAAAAGATATAATTGGAAAATAAACTTTATACACTGTTTTTTTTTTTGTGGAAAGAATACACTGTTTTAATCAATCTTGATGATTTCCAATAAATCAATCCACGTGACTGATTGATTTTTTTCTTTTATTGGACAGGGAATTTTTTGATTTCCAATAAATCAATACACAAGTCTATAGCGCAATGTGTAGGTTTTCGGATAAAACAAGTAAACTTGCTGGCCTTTCTAGAGGCACCCGGAGCAGAGGGTGCTCGTGGATGGATAACTTTACTGGCCATTAGAGGGCACCAGGAGTAGAGGGACTTCCCTGAACGCGTATAATATCGGGACTAACCCGTGGCTATTGGTGTGATCCACTAATAGGTTGCACCTAGATACTTCATGGTGAATAGCACTATTCGTAGTGCCCTAGAAAACAGATGTAACAAAGATAAGCAAAGTTAGAAACAGTTAGTCATGACATGTTGATGGACATGAAGTGAACCCTAGATTGAGTCGGTCTCATAAAGATAATTCTTGTAATAAAACTTGTTAAGGAACCTTAGTTAATTTGTAACTTCTACCTCTTATTGAGGACTTTGTACTTACTTCAAATGCATTATTTTTCTATGTGTTTGGAGGTGAGAAGACAAACAGGTAAACCCAGAGTTCGAGGCAAACTTTGATGACGACGTTTGAGGACACCGGAGTTGAAGCATTTAGTTATTCTGTTTTCTTTTACATTCAGTAGATACGTTGTTCTTTGGGAAACGTATTTTCTTTTAGTATTCTTTTGAAGGTTTCGTACGTTTTAGTTTTCGTTTGGCTTTCCAATGTAATAAATGTTACATTTCTATCTTTAGTATGTTGAGTTATTTTCATAGTAGTATTTATGGTGTTTGCCGAGTCTTTTGAGCTTCCGTTTTGCTTAACTCGATACGACGTAGTAGAGGCTTACGTGTAATATTAGATTTATTTAATATTATACGTGCCGAGCGCTTCATTTCCGGATAAGGACTCGTATCCGGAAGCGGGGCGTTACATACTCAAATGACATATGTTCCTTTCATCTTTCTCAACTCTCAGACAAAACAACCATCAACAATATTACAAGAAACCATATGAATATAAAACAGTGAAATAGAAAGAAAACAGCGAAATAGAATAGAAAGATAAAAGGGAGAGAAAATATGAAGCTTCAGTTGCAGAAACAATGAAAGATGAATAAGATTCTATTTTACCTGCAATTTCCGATTGCTAGGACAGTTGGGTTCTCTTGCGGCTTCACTGCTTAAAAGAAGGAGTAGTGGTTGGACACATAAATAATCGTGAGAGGGTAGGATTTTCATTTTATTGCGGATTAATGAAAAAATAACCAGGCAATTATCCCTAAATGTTTTCGCGCCAAGAATTTCTTTTCTTTTGCAACGCGCCAAGAATTTCGTTTATTTTATTTTATTAAAGAAAAAATTCAGGGTAAGTTCCAAAAGGACCGTCCGAATATGATTTCCTATAATACTGCATATAAAAGTGCCTCTTAAATAGTTTCTCAATCAAACAGTTTGAAGGTATTGCTGCGCTTTTTTACCAAACGAATGGACAGGGAATTTTTTGATGCATTTTTTTAAATGTCCTAAAAAATGTGTAATAATATCTATTTTTTCTAGTAGTGACTCTTCACATTTAAAAATTATTTTGAATGATAAGTTTTATTCGTATAAATGTGTGTCAGATTTCACTCGGAAAAAATTGTATCAGATTTTGGATGATCTCTGGTCCGATTGATATACAGCGACTAAAATTAAATCACAAATTTTTAACATAATGTAATGGGAATCAATGATCAGAAATGATGCAATCCAAGATGATCAGCCACGCATTCACAAGCCCAAGGATCCTATTATTGTTCGAGATGGCCCTATCACACGTTTTCAAGAGAAGAAGGTTCGAGAAGCTTATGCAAAGCTGGTCCAAGATGTTGGAAAGGAGAATGAGGCTTTGAGGATTGATGATCCAACTACTTTAAGCCTATTTGTTGCTGATTGGGCTTGATGAGTTGAAGCCCAAGTGTGGGACGCCTATGCTTATTAAATTCAGATTATTTTATGGACTTTTAATTATGCTATTTTTAATTAGGCCTTTTTATTTAATTAGGAAGTTAATATTCAGGCCCAAGCCCGATAAAGTGGCGCCTTATTTCTTTAGGGAGTAGGTTTCTATTTTGCTATTTATAGTTGTCGACTTGAACATATTATTCAGATTATTTTGGAGATTAAACCTTAGTTTTTAAATCGAGAAACTTTTGAGAGATTGGAGTTTCTTTCAATTATTCTGAGATAGAATAGTTGGGTGGTTTTCCTGAGATAGGATTATCACGAGGCAATAATCGAGATTGATTATTGTTGTTACTTTTGTTTTATTTCCAAATAGTCCACGTTTTATACAATCGGATCGAAAAACCCTAGCTCGAATTAAGTATAAGCTTTAGTCAATTCTTTGAATCAATAAAAGTCGAAGCTTTGATCTAGATCCTACAATCAGTTTGCTATCAAGTGGTATCAGAGATCGGGCGATTAAAGCAACAACAACGCTGCTGCGTTTTTAACAGAAAATCTGCTGCGTTTTTCCGGAGTTGAAGTCGGCGTTCTTGTTTCCCAAGAACCTAATCGCAGCCGCCGTTTGAACCCTAATTGCTGCTCTTTTCGTAACCTGGCGTTCTTGCAATCCAAGAACCTAATTTGTTCTAGGGCGGATTGTTTGGAAATTTCTTTCTTTGCGTTACCGACTCTTTGCTTTGTGTTTGATTCTTCATCGCATCCGGACATAATTATTCTGCTATTTCTTTGCATATTATCGCATCCGAATTCGAGTTTTTTGGACTAGCTCGATTTCAATTAATCAATATTTACATTCGACATTTACTTCTTGATTTGCCGTAAAGTCTTTAATTTATTGTAAGGCCGACTCTTTTACAAAAAAAAAAAAAAAAAAAAAAAAAAAAGAGCGAGCGAAGCACAAAATTACGGGGATTTAATCAATCTTTGGTATCTTCCTCGTTCTTGATCGACACTCCAAAACCGAATCAAGAACCTCAAGAATTATCAAGAATTTAAGAAACCAGTTCTTGATTTTCGATCGAAAAGTAGTACTCTCCGATCAATCTTGTGAAGCACTTCGAAAAATTTGATTGTCTCTACACACACCACACGAGCTTCACGTTACTGTTTTGAAAAAAAAAAAAAAAAAAAAAAAAAAAAAAAAAAATAGGCAAGAAATTTTTTGTGTTTTTCGTGATTAATGCGGTGTCGAGTCTGGAACAAAATTTGATTTTACCAGGAAAATTTTTGCCTCATTTTCCACGAAATTTGGCGGGAAAAATAGATATTTTTTTCTCTTTGTGAGTTAAACACGAGTGAGCGTGAGTTAAGTCACCATAAGCCTCACGCTATGGTGATGATAAACTACTCGGAAAGCTCTCGGCGACAAAATTGCTCGAGGCAAAGCGAAACCACGCGGCAAGATATTGCTTTGATGAACTTGAGCGAGGCGGCTCAAGCAAATGCTCAAATGTCGACAAAATTGAGCGAGCAGGCTCAAGCAAATGCTCAAATGTCGATAAAATTGACCGCGATTCGTGACGACTCACAACGTCGCCATGCTTTGAATATGAGCGTAAACATCGGGGCGTTACGAATGCCATCCATGCACTTACACTCGAAATCGTCAGCGGCCAACCGAGGTAACTCCCCCACCCTTTAACCGTGTTGTTGATGCGGTCGAGCTCTCATTCCCAGCGATCTTTGGGGCTGTCCAAATTCCCCACATGGCGATTCACGTAATGTGAAATACAAAATTCCACCGTTTGATGGTAAGGCTGATCCAGGCAATTATTTAGCTTGGGAGATGAAAGTTTCTCAAGTTTTCTCTTGCACAAATTTTAGTGATGCTAAGCGGTACAACTTGCGGCGATGGAGTTTACCGATCTGACCATGCATTGGTGGGACCAACTCCAGGCCCAACGTCGAAGAAGGCGTGATGGTGAGATCACTTCATGGGCGGTACTCAAAGAGATCATGAAGCAACAATGGGTACCTACTCATTACTATATAGGGATCGACTCCATGAGTTGCAAGCGTTACGTCAAGGAAATCGTCTTGTAGAGGAGTTTGATGAAGATTTACGCCTCACTATGCTTAAAGCCAATGTCGAAGAGGATGATGAAGCGACAATGCGGCGTTTCCAATGTGGCCTTCGACCCGATATTGCTTGCCCACGTCGAATTGCGAGAATTATCGCACAAAGCCGAGCTTACACAAGGTGCAATCATGGTGCAAAAAGCGCTTGGTGAGCGGGCTGCATATAAAGCTTCTTATGGTAACACTCGCTCTACTTATTCTTCTTTTGGATGAGTACTACATCTTAGTCTTCTAATGTTTCCAATCAACCTAATACCGTCCTAAAGATGATTTTAAACCACGTAAATTGAATTATCCTTATTACGATGCTAAGGCGAAAGACATGCGTGAAAAGGGTACTCCTAGTGTTGAGCGTGCGCGTGATATGGCTTGTTTTAGGTGTCGTGGTAGAGGTCATTATGCTCGTGATTGTCCTAATAAAGCGTGTTTTAAGAATGTTGGTGTTGAGTTAGAACCTCGTGACTTTGAATCGGACTCCGACAAGGATGATAATAAGCACATAGTGATAGCGATGATGATAATTTGCTGCATGTTAGTGCTACTTCTTCTTATGGTTGGTGTATGTGGTGTTTTACAACGTGTATTGGCTGCACAAACTAAAATTGATGACAATATGCAGCGTGATAACATTTTCAATCCGTGTGTGGTATTGGGGTAGAACTTGTAACTTGATTATTGATTCGGGTAGTTGCACTAATGTGGTTAGTCGTTACTTGTTGAGACTTTGCGTATTCCCACGTTACCACACCCCAAACCTATCAACTACAATGGTTGAGTGATGAAGGGAAACACACGTCACATCACAAGCACTCATTAATTTTCAGATTGGTAAATTTCATGATGAGGTCCTTTGTGATGTTCTTCCTATGCACGTCACACACTACTTTTAGGTCGTCCATGGCAATTTGATAGGCGTGTTTCTTATGATGGCTACCTAAACCGTTACTCACTTTGCCTTATAAAGGCAAGACCATTGTTTTGCACCCAATGACCCCTAAGGAGCGCATGATGAACAACTTAAGATAGCGGCTTTCGGTTGCGTCACCAAGCATCACAAAATGCTAATAAAGCCGTGGGTAAGGAAGGGGTTGTAGCTAAGGTAGATAAGGCTGAATCTGCTCCTAAAGTTAATAAACAAGGTAAGCACGCCACCTCACACACTAGTAAGGTCAATCGAATTTAATGATAAAGGCCGTAGAAATTGGAAATCAATTTATATTCTTGTACTTAAAAATTCGACTCCCCTGCCCCTTGTTTACTTTCTATATCCGATTTAACCAATTCTCTCCTGAGTGCGATTTATTACATTTTGCGAGAATTCAAGGATGTCTTTCGGAGGAGGAACCCAGGGCTGCCACCAATAAGAGGAGTGGAGCATCAAATCGACTTTATACCGGTTCCGTGCTACCAAACCGGCCAGCCTATAGAGCCAACCCCACGGAGATCGGGAGATACAAAAGCAAGTTGAGGAGCTGTTAGAGAAGGAAAGATTCGCGAGTCCATGAGCCGCGTGCGATTCAGTCATTGTAGTCCCCAAGAAGGCGGGAGAATGGCGTATGTGCACAGATTATCGCGCCATCAACCAAATAACGGTAAAATATCGATATCCTATCCACTAGACTAGATGATATGCTTGATAATTTACATGGTAGTCGTTCTTTACAAAAATTGATTTGAAGAGTGGCTCTTATCAAATGCGTGTTCGGGAGGGTGATGAGTGGAAAACAGCTTTAAAACCACTTTTGGCTTGTATGAGTGGCTTGTAATGCCATTTGGTTTAACTAATGCACCTTCCACGTTTATGAGACTTATGAATGAGGTCCTTAGGGAATTTATAAATCGGTTTGTAGTTGTGTACTTCGATGATATACTTATTTATAGCGCTACATTTGATGATCATGTTGAACATTTGAAGGCTGTTTTGCATACACTTAGGGAACACGAATTATATGCTAATCTCAAAAAGTGTAATTTTTGTTTGGAGAGTGTTGTCTTTCTTGGCTTTGTTATTAGTGCTAAAGGTGTGGAAGTGGACCAAGAAAAGATCAAGGCGATACAAGAGTGGCCTGAACCTTCCACGGCTGCACAAGTCGTAGTTTCCATGGCCTTGCAAGCTTCATAGGCGTTTTGTGAAGGGATTCAGCTCCATTGCGGCTCCTCAATGAGCTCGTCAAAAGAATGCACCATTTGTGTGGGAACAACGTCACGGGAAGCTTTTGAAACTCTTAAATCTATGCTTATTTATGCACCAATACTTGCATTACCTGATTTTAATAAGATATTCCAACTTGAATGTGATGCATCGGGTGTGGGGATTGGTGGTGTTTTAATACAAGAAAGTAGGCCTGTTGCGTACTTTAGTGAGAAACTAAAAGGGGCTGCACTTAATTATTCTCATTATGATAAAGAGTTGTATGCATTGGTTCGTTGTTTACAAACATGGCAGCACTATTTCTGGCTAGAGAGTTCACCATCCACACGATCACGAGTCTATCAAGTACTTAAAGGGCAAGGAAACTGAATAAGCGTCATATAAGATGGGTTGAGTTTATAGAGTCATTTCCTTATGTGATTAAGTATAAGAAGGGTAAGGATAACATAGTTCTTTGATGCCTTATCTAGGCGTTATTCTTTTATCACTTCTATGCAAACCAAGTTGTTAGGATTTGAATCTATTAAGCATATGTATGAACATGAGCGTTGATTTTGGGAAAATATTTGCTTTGCGTGTCCTTCTAAGTGATCAACTTTGAATATTCTATTTTAGATGGATTCCTTTACAAGAATGCTAAGTTATGTGTACCTCGTTGTTCTATCGTGAGTTGTTTGTTAAGAAACTCATGGGGAGGTTTGATGGGACATTTTGGGGTAGATAAGACCTTAGACATGCTTAAGCAACATTTTTATTGGCCTAAGATGAAATCGATGTGGTTAAATATTGTTCTTAGTGTTTAGTTTGCAAGCATGCTAAGGCTGAGTCACAACCACATGGGTTATACACACCACTTCTATTCCCACTTCACCTTGGGTGATCTTTCCATGGACTTTGTCTTAGGTTTGCCACGAACTAGGAATGGTCATGATTCGATTTTGTGGTTGTTGATAGAATGTCTAAGATGGCACATTTCATTGCATGTCATAAGACTAATGATGTACGCTATTCTTGACTTGTTCTTTAAGGAAATAAAATGCGTTTGCATGGTGTGCCTAGATCCATAGTTAGTGACCGCGATACCAAGTTTATTAGCCACTTTTGGAGAGTGTTATGGAAGAAACTAGGTACATCCTTGTTATATTCCACTTCTTTTCACCCACAAACGATGGTCAAGCAGAGGTCACCAACCGTACTTTGGGTGATTACTTAGAAGCGTGGTGGGTAAGAACCTTAGGGCGTGGGAAGCGTGTCTTCCATTTGTTGAATTTGCTTATAATCGTGCTCCTCACTCATTACTAAAAATGCACCGTTTGAAGTTGTTTATGGATTTTTACCCTCTGCTCCTTTCGAGTTTGTTCCTCTTCCTCTGGTACACACGTGAGCTTGGATCACGGAAGACAAAGCGGCACTTGTTAAGTGAATTGCATACTAAAGCTCGTTTGGAGGTTGAAAAGCTACTGAGCGGTATCTCAAGCGAGGCTAATAAAGGCGCAAGAAATGATCTTCAAACCAGGAGATTGGGTGTGGTTGTACTGCGCAAGGCGTTTTCCACATCAACGCAAGAACAAGCTGAATTACCGAGGTGATGGACCATTTCAAGTGCTCGAAGGTGAATGACAACGCCTATGTCATAGATTTGCCACCCAGTTGGACAATGTCTTCAACAATCAACGTTAAGGACTTGTCCCGTTTGATGGTCCTCATTATGATCTGAGTCGAGATCCTTCCGAACCGGGAGGGAATGATGCAATCAAGATGATCGACCACGCATTCCACAAGCCCAAGGATCTATTATTGTTCGAGATGGCCCTATCACACGTTTTCAAGAGAAGAAGGTTCGAGAAGCTTATGCAAAGGCTGGTCCAAGATGTTGGAAAGGAGAATGAGGCTTTGAGGATTGATGATCCAACTACTTTAAGCCTATTTGTTCTGATTGGGCTTGATGAGTTGAAGCCCAAGTGTGGGACGCCTATGCTTATTAAATTCAGATTATTTTATGGACTTTTAATTATGCTATTTTTAATTAGGCCTTTTTATTTAATTAGGAAGTTAATATTCAGGCCCAAGCCCGATAAAGTGGCGCCTTCTTTCTTTAGGGATTAGGTTTCTATTTTGCTATTTATAGTTGTCGGACTTGAACATATTATTGAGATTATTTTGGAGATTAAACCTTAGTTTTTAAATCGAAAACTTTTGAGAGATTGGAGTTTCTTTCAATTATTACGAGATAGAATAGTTGGGTGGTTTTCTGAGATAGGATTATCACGAGGCAATAATCGAGATTGATTATTGTTGTTACTTTGTTTTATTTCCAAATAGTCCACGTTTTATACAATCGGATCGAAAAACCTAGCTCGAATTCGTATAAGCTTTAGTCAATTCTTTGAATCAATAAAAGTCGAAGATCTAGATCCTAGATCCTACAATCGGGAAATTTGCTATCTCGCTTATGATTCGTGAAGTGTAGATCATGTTTTAAGATGCGTAGATGCTAGAAAGGTGTGTTTTTCTTTGGTCAAGGATCATAGGTGTTCTTGGGATGTTTAGATGTGTTGTACTACATTTTTCTGTGTTTAATTCGATGCTAATTAGGTTAGAAACGGATTTGAAATCAAGTCTTGACGACTTTAGCATTTTGGGAAAAACCCAGGCGGACGGGCGTCTGCAATAGGCGGACGGGCGTCTGCAATAGGCAGACGGGCGTTCCCAACCCTAGTTGCTCAAACGGGCGTTTGCACTAGGCAGACGGGCGTCTGAGGTTAGATTTTTTATTTAGGATGTAGCTGCTTTTGATGGACGAGCGTTTGGGGTTTAGTGGACGGGCGTTTAATAACGGACGGGCATCCATAGGAGGTCGGACGGGCGACTGGCCTGTTTTACCTTGTTTTTACGGTTTTATCGTTCTAGTTTGGTTTCGGGTTTCATAATCATGTTATTACTGTTTTAAACCCTTATTTATGATATGATAATATTGGATAACTTAAACAAGCCTGAATTGAACTTCTGATTCGTTCAGTTAAAACACCGAATGTACTCTTAAAGGGAGTTGAAGTTCGGATCCGTCGGAAGGGCATGATAGGCTTGTGCTTTGATGAATTAGCATTCATCAATGTCTGTGTAATTGCTAGGCCTTGTTTATGTCTAGTGGTCTAGGAAAAGAGTAGTCAAGGTGAGGGAGATTAATTGAAAACACATAGGTGGTTAGTTAATCGTTCTAATAAAACACGTACTTGACTAGTAAAAGATTAAACAACATGTCTCTCTTGGATAGGCACTAGTCTTTATCGCGATGTGTGTGCTACCTCTGAAGGTGGAAGAGCCCGTAGGTCAAAAGAACCACAAGTTTGGGGGACTCCACTGTGGTGTGCGTACTATCGGAGCCTACCTTGTCTAGCCTCCGTGGATAATGGTGTGATCCACTAATATGTTGTAATCGATATCTCCTGGTGGATATACATCAGGCGTAGTACCCTTGAGTGCGGTTGTAACCAAGATAAGTTAAGTAGAAACGTTTACTCAATTCATGTTGATGGACATGAGATGAACCCTAGATTGAGTCGGTCAAACATAAACAACTAAACTTTTAATTATCTTATCTTTATAAATTGTGATTGTTATCATAGCTTCTCTTTCTTATTAAGTACATTGTACTTACCTCAAATGCATGTTTTCTATGTGTTTGGGGGTAGAAGACGAACATGTCGATAATATTTTTGAGGAGGTGTTCGATGATGACGTTTGAAGACGCCTCATTGAAGATTTTACTTTTGTCCTTTTATTATCCTTTGTTAGACTGTTGCTCTAGACTTTTGGTCTTTCGAGACTTGTAGTATCGTACGTTCTTTTGGATTTCATATTTTCCTTGAAAGTAATAAGTTACATTTCCACCTTTAGATGTTGTTTCTATTATTGGATGTTTGGAAATTTTTATACCCGAGTCTTTTACTTCCGTTTGCTTGTTTTTGATACGACGTAGTAGAGGATTACGTATGAAATGAATTTATTTTTATTTTTATACGTGCCGAACGTTCTTTTTCCGGGTAAGGACTCGGTGTCCGGGAACGGGGCGTTACAGTTGGTATCAGAGAGAAGCATCTTTTAGGCTTCCTTTCTTTAAGATAAGTTTCCCTAGATCTTTTAGTAACGTTCTGGTTTCTTTGATCATCAGGATGGTGTTCACGAGAACTGGAGCAGGCGCAGAGACTTCGAGAGTTCGACGGGAAAGTCCAACGCCGGTCGTAGGAGGCGGTGTTGTGAGGCAGATTCCTCCACCTCAGCGGAGTTTATCACCACCACCTCACACTGCGTCACCCACACCAAGGTCTCAACAGGGTTTGTCACCGAGACCACATCAGGAGCAACCTCCACAATGGCATGTGGGGAGTTCGGTTCAGTTTTCCTTGGTGAGCGATGTTCCAGCAGGTTTTGTACCGCCACCAGCAAGCTACCCTCCACATTAGCAATCCTTTTATCCTCCACCAGTCAGTGTTTACCCTCCACCAATAAGCCACCCCTCTCCACTAGTGTTTCACCAACAACAACAGACCTCCTACCCATCTCCTGTAGGTCATACCCCTCGACCTACTGTACCATTTTCACCGCGGTTCGACCATCAGCAAGGTTCTGGTTATCTACCTTGTGGTTTCCAACAAGCTCAGCCAACCCCACAGCACTACCAGAATTATCATCAGGGATACTACCCTTTTTAGCATGAACCTCAAGCGAATCCAGCCTATCCTCAGCAACAGCAGTACCAGCAGCAAGTACCTTTTGGCTATCCTCCAGTTTACCCACCCGTGAGACCAGCTTTTGAGCAAGCACCGGCTGTGGGTTGGTACACAAGATTGAGAAGGAATCGGGTTGAGAACTTCTATGGGAATGTTGAACATTCAAAGGCTGAGGAATGGATAAGGAGCTTCGAGAAGGCATGCAGGAACATTCATGTGCCTGAGACTGAGATGGAACACCTGGAGGTTAGTTTCCTTTTGGGCGCATCAGAAGCTTGGATAGATGCTATACAGAGTAGCAATGGCAATGTAACCGACTGGGAAGCTTGCAAAGCTATGTTCTATAATGAGTACTTTCCGGCAACGGTACAGGCAGATAAGGCAAGTCAGTTTTTGAAGCTCAAGCAGGGTATCTACATGACGGTATCATAGTATACCAATAAGTTTAATGAGTTAGGACGATTATATCCCGAGCTCATGAAAGTGGAAGAGAGGAACATGGCCCTCTATAAGGAAGGGTTAGCTCATGAGATACAGTCTGGCATGTTGGGATTTACTACAAGGAACATGGCAAAGTTATTGAATAAAGCCTTGGAGGTTGAGACCTTCAGGAAGAAGGCTACGGTGGTTATTAGGAACAAAAGGAACTTTGGGACTAGTCAGGGTAATCACCGAGGAGCCCCACAACAGAATGCTAAGAAGACAACAGCTCCTCTGGCAGCTAAGGCCCCAAGCAGTGCACCCCTGTGTTCCAAGTGCAATAGGAATCATTCAGGATAGTGCATAGCTAGTTCAGGCGGTTGCTACTTTTGCGGAGAACCGGGGCACTTTTCTAGAGAATGTCCCAATAAGGGGAATAAGGGGAGTACGGGCCGAGGAAACGGGAGAAGCGGCCCAAGCCGACCCGTTTGAGTTTTTGCAGCTGATGCTAGAGATGCAGAACCAGAAGATGATGTTATCTCAGGTACCTTGCTGTTATCTTATTTTATTAAGATATTGTTATAACGCGTTTATTCATGCTGTAATTTATTTAAATGAATGAACATGCATCCTAGGTACGATAATGTTAGATAATCTAGTGGTCAGAGCTTTGTTTGATACGGGAGCATCTTACACTTTTGTGTCGACCAAGTAGCTAAGAAGTTGAGTTTACCTTCGGAACCTTTTAGAAACACCTTGGAGATAACTACACCATTAGGAAAGGTAACAAAGGTAACTAGGATGATACCTCAAGTGGAAGTTCGAGTTGGATCTTATCGATGCAAGAGCAACTTTACAGTTCTGGACTTTTTAGACTTTGACGTGATTCTTGGGACAGATTGGCTATCCGAGAATTTTGTTCATCTAGATTGCCGAGAGAAGAAAGTGACCTTTTAGGTACCCAGGAAATCAGA
This sequence comes from Gentiana macrophylla, assembly GCA_026214975.1. Classification (NCBI taxonomy): domain Eukaryota; kingdom Viridiplantae; phylum Streptophyta; class Magnoliopsida; order Gentianales; family Gentianaceae; genus Gentiana; species Gentiana macrophylla. The sequence goes on from CM047812.1 coordinate 58,882,278, forward strand.
TAAGACATATCGGGGGAATGTGTACAAGCCGAGTAAGAAGCGACATCCGATAATTTCAGCGGTTAAGGCAATTAGAGCTTGTCAGAAGGGTTGTGTAGGCTACTTGTTGTATGCAGTGGATGTGGAACAAGTGAAGCCCAAGCTTGAGGAAACCCCTGTAGTGAGCGAGTATCCTGAAGTGTTTCCAGAAAAGTTACCGGAAAACAGGTCGGATAGAGAGATAGAGTTTGAGATCAAGTTGATACCGGGAGCGGCACCTGTTGCCAAGGCACCCTATAGAATTGCACTGGCTGAGTTAAAGGAGTTGAAAGCTCAACTTAAGGATATGCTTGAGAGGAATATAATTCAGCCCAATACCTCGCCTTGGGGAGCCCCTGTCTTGTTCTTGAAGAAGAAAGATGGTAGCATGAGGATGTTTATCGACTACAGAGTGTTGAATAACCTTACCATCAAGAATAAGTATCCCTTGCCGAGAACTGATGATTTGTTTAATCAGTTGCAAGGCAAGAAAGTGTTCTCTAAAATCGATCTTAGGTCTGGTTATCATCAGTTGAAGATCAAAGTGGCAGATATACCGAAGACGGCGTTTAGTATGATGTATGGACATTATGAGTTCTTAGTTATGCCTTTTGGACTCACTAGTGCTCCATCTGCACTTATGGATTTGATGCAGCGAGTTTTCATGCCATACTTGGATAAGTTTGTGATAGTGTTCATAGACGACATCCTAGTATACTCTAAGGATGAGAAGGAACATGAGGAACACTTAAGGATAGTGTTGGATACCTTGAAGAAGAATCAGTTGTTTGCTAAGTTTTCGAAGTGTGACTTTTGGTTGAAACAAGTCAGTTTCTTGGGACATGTCATTTCTGGAGATGGCATCCAAGTTGATATAGCAAAGATTGGAGCAGTTGAAAATTGGCCTAAACCTACAACAGTTTCAGAAGTAAGAAGCTTTCTTGGTTTGGCTGGCTACTATAGGAAGTTCGTGCAAGACTTTTCAAAGATAGCTACTCCACTCACTAAACTTAAACAGAAGAATGTGAAGTTCTAAGGGACTAGCGAGTGTGATGCATCTTTTCATACCTTGAAGGATAGGTTGACTACGGCCCCAGTGTTGGCAGTTCCGGAGATTTTTTATAACTACGACGTCTACACGGATGCTTTGGGACAGGGTCTAGGTTGTGTGTTGATGCAAGGGGCGAAAGTGATTGCTTATGCATCCAGGCAGTTGAAGGTGCATGAGAAGAATTACTTGACACATGACTTAGAGTTGGCAGCAGTAGTGTTTGCCCTAAAGACTTGGAGGCACTACTTCTACGGGGTTAAGGCTAGGATCTTCACCGATCACAAGAGTTTGAAGTACTTCTTTACTCAGGAGAATCTGAATATGAGACAGAGGAGATGGCTAGAGTTCGTAAAAGATTATGATTTGGATATCCAGTACCACCCGGGCAAGGCCAATGTAGTGGTGGATGCTTTGAGCAGGAAGCCAGTGTTTGCGGTTTCAAGCATCGAAGATGTAGAAGAAAGGTTAGATGGGCTGGAAATCAGTAGCTTTGATCAGATTGAGGACCGACAGTTTGTGGAGCCGTTGTTAGCAAGATCTGAGTTGATGGATGATATTCGGGAAAAGCCAGATGAAGATCCAGTTTTGGTTGATTTGAAGCGAGTTGCTCGAGAAAAGCCTACAGTGGGTTATGTCTTGGACAAGAGCGGAAACCTTTGGTACCAGGATCGTTTGTGTGTAACTAATGTTGGCGACCTAAGACAGAGAATCATAGAAGAGGCACATAGGATTGCTTTTGCAGTCCACCCAGGAGCTACTAAGATGTACCGAGACTTGAAGGAGAAGTTTTGGTGGCCTTCGATGAAGGTAGAGATAGCCAAGTTCGTGGCAGAATGCGATATTTGTCAGAAGGTGAAGGTGGAGCATAGAAGACCAGGAGGAATGTTTAAGCCGTTGGATATCCCTGAATGGAAGTAGGATAAAATTGCGATGGATTTCATCACTGGTTTACCAAGGACAATAGGTGGGCATGACGTGATTTGGGTAATTGTGGATAGATTGACTAAGTCCGCCCATTTCTTGCCGTATAAGGTTGATATGCCTTTGAAGAAGATGACGATACTATACTTCGATAATATAGTGAAGCTACACGGAGTTCCTATCTCTATAGTCTCGGATCGAGATTGTCGATTCGTCAGTCGGTTTTGGAAGAGTTTACAAGAAGCCTTTGGAACCAAGTTGGATTTGAGTACGGCCTTTCATCCTCAGACAGATGGACAATCTGAGAGGACCATCCAAACACTTGAGGACATGCTAAGAGCTTGTGTTTTGGAAGTAGGTGGATCATGGGATGATTATCTACTGGTAGTAGAGTTTGCCTACAACAGTAGTTATCATGCAAGTATAGGCATGCCGCCGTTTGAAGCGTTGTATGGAAGAAGATGTAGAACGCCGTTGTTTTGGGATGAAGTCGGGGAAAGACAGATCACAGGGCCGGAAATGGTTGAACAAGCTAAGGAAAGGGTTCAGTTGGTTAAGAAGAATCTGAAGGTAGCACAGGACAGGCAGAAAAGTAGGGCAGACGTTAGAAGAAGACCTCTTGAGTTTGAAGTCGGTGATAGAGTGTATCTACGAGCTTCACCGATGAAGGGAGTGAAACGCTTTGGACAAAAGGGGAAGCTAAGTCCAAGGTATGTTGGACCATTTGAAATTCTGAAAAGGATTGGACCGTTGGCTTACAAGCTTAAGTTACCAGAATCGATGTCAAGAGTCCATAGTGTGTTTCACGTTTCAATGTTGAAACAGTGTTTGACGAGGAATGATGTTGAAACTACAATTGATCCGGAGATTCTACATGACAACCTTGCTTATGATGAGAGACAAATCAAGATTTTGGACAGGAAGGAAAAGATGATTAAGAGGCGATTGGTCCCGTTGGTGTTAGTCCAATGGAGTAATCATTCACCCGAGGAGGCAACTTGGGAAGTCGAAGACGATATGATCAGTGAATTCCAAGAGTTCGAGGATTTACCAGGTATGTCCTAGTTTCGAGGACGAAACTTCTTTTAAGGGGGGAGGAATGTAATATTCCGATTTTCGGGAAAGGGCAGACATGTCATTTTGCGAAAACGAAATATTAGTATTCCTTTTCTTTTATTGGGATTAAGTATTTTATTGATTATTTATACATTATATTAGAGTTATATGTATATATAATTAAGGGATTATTCTGATTTTGGTAATTAAAGGACAATTAAGGAAAAAGAGATTTATTGGAAATTGGTATTTAAGGAAATATTAACACACAATAATCCCATAACCTAGACTAAATTAGAAAATCAGTTTTTACATCTTCTCTCTCTGTGCAAATTGGAGAAGAAAGAAGGCTAAGAGAGTTGTTGCAATATCTGAAGCGTTGCTTGATCGTTTTCAGATCAGAGTAGAGCATTAGAACCGTTGTGAGGAGCACATCGTTTGGATATCAGTTTTGTGGGAAGGGTTGCGGACTTTCAAGGCTATTTGAATCTGGTTTGTGGCTGCAATTAGGTAAGAAACTCTTCCTGCTAAGCATTTCATTGCAAGATCAAGATATCTTCAAGTGTTCATAAGCATTCAACGAAAGATCAAGATCAAACATTTGAAGAAACTCATAGGTATACATATCATATGAATCTGGTTTGTGGATGCAATTAGGTAAGAAACTCTTCCTATGATCTCAGTTATGATTCGTGAAGTGTAGATCATGTTTTAAGATGCGTAGATGCTTGAAAGGTGTGTTTTTCTTTGGTCAAGGATCATAGGTGTTCTTGGGATGTTTAGATGTGTTGTACTACGTTTTTCAGTGTTTAATTCGATGCAAATTAGGTCAGAAACGGATTTGAAATCGAGTCTTGACAACTTTAGCGTTTTGGGAAAAACCCAGGCGGACGGGCGTCTGCAATAGGCGGACGGGCGTCTGCAATAGGCAGACGGGCGTTCGCAACCCTAGTAGCTCAAACGGGCATTTGCACTAGGCGCATAAAAGCCTGAGGTTAGATTTTTTATTCGTGATGTAGCCGCTTTTTTCTGACGGACGGGCGTTTGGGGTTTAGTGGACGAAGCGTTTGATTACGGACGGGCGCCCATGTGAGGTCGGACGGGCGTCCTGGCTGTTTACCTTGTTTTTACGGTTTTATCGTTTCTAGTTTGGTTTCGGGTTTCATAATCATGTTATTACTGTTTTAAACCCTTATTTATTATATGATAATATTGGATAACTTAAACAAGCCTGAATTGAACTTTTGATTCGTTCAGTTAAAACACCGAATGTACTCTTAAATGAAGTTGAAGTTTGGATCCGTCGTAAGGGCATGATAGGCTTGTGCTTTGATGAATTACCATTCATCAATGTCTGTGTAATTGCTAGGCCTTGTCTATGTCTAGGGGTCTAGGAAGAGAGTAGTCAAGGTGAGGGAGATTAATTGAAAACACATAGGTGGTTAGTTAATCGTTCTAATAAAACACGTACTTGACTAGTAAAAGATTAAACAACATGTCTATCTTGGATAGGCACTAGTCTATATCGCGATGTGTGTGCTACCTATGAAGGTGGAAGAGCCCGTAGGTCAAAAGAACCACAAGTTCAGGGGACTCCACTGAGGTGTGTGTACTATCGGAGCCTACCTAGTCTAGCCTCCGTGTGGATATTGGTGTGATCCACTAATATGTTGCAATCGATATCTCCTGGTGGATATACATCAAAGGCGTAGTGCCCTTGAGTGCGGTTGTAACCTAGATAAGTTAAGTAGAAACGTTTAGTCAATTCACGTTTGATGGACATGAGATGAAGCTTTCGATTGAGTCGGTCAAACATAAACAACTAAACTTTTAATTATCTTATCTTTATAAATTGTGATTGTTATCATAGCTTCTTTTTTATTAAGTGCGTTGTACTTACCTCAAATCATGTTTTATGTGTTTGGGGGCCGAGAAAGACGAACAGTCCGATAATATTTTTGAGGAGGAGTTCGATGATGACGTTTGAAGACGCCTCATTGAAGATTTTTCTTTTGTCCTTTTATTATCCTTTGTTAGACTTGTTTTTGGACTTTGGCCTTTTGAGACTTGTAGTATTGTGACGTTCTTTTGGATTTCGTATTTTCTTGAATGTAATAAGTTACATTTCCACCTTTGAAACGTTGTTTCTATTCTTGGATGATTGAAAATTTTTATACCCAGTCTTTTCTTGGTTTCATTTGTTTTTGATACGACGTAGTAGAGCGCTGCGTATTTAAATGAATTTATTTTTATTTTTATACGCGCTTAACGCTTTTTTCCTAGCGACTTCATTGTCGGAAACGCACATTCTGATGTAGAGCACGGGAAAATATTTCTAAAGCCCTGTTTTAATCAACCTTGCTGAATCTACGTAAGGCATATTGTTTATTTTTTTGGCATAGACAAATTTTTTTATTTTTTTGAAAAGCACGTAAGACAAATTATATAATAAAATTTAATAAATGTAAAAGAGTATTGCGGTTAATTATCTTTATGTAATTACCTGTATACAACATACACTGCAATCTTTATAGGTAAGAAAATTTTATCACTAAATACATTAATATTGTAACACGTCATCAATGCCTGTCTTATCTTCGTACGTCTTGTCCATATCTGTATCTTTTATCATTCTTGATAACATTCTCCATAAAATAAAATAAAAAAACCAATCCAATCATCGAAATTCCCCCACCCCCACCATCCCTCCATATATAAGTAAACATCAAACAGTGGGGAAATGTTCGAAACCCATTGCCCTTGTTTGGTTTGGGACTAGGTTGATCCATTTGGATCCCAAACCAATATTTTATTCACCCCACTAACTTATTTATTATTATTTTATTAATTCTATTATTTTATTATAAATTCTTTCATCAATCAATCAACATCAACAAATAAAATAATATTAATTCATCACTTTATACACTCATTACACTATTTAACCATTACTTTTTCAATATAATATTTCAAATCAACAATCATTACTTTAACTACACAAATTTCAAAACAACTTTTCAACTTTATCATCATTACTTGTTATATATTTTATAATTCTTTCTCTTTCTTGGATCCAAATGGATCCAGTCAGTCCGAAACCAAACGGAGCCATTATGGTTCTCTTTTGAGTTTTAGGTCAAAATGGGCGAAGTTTTATTTGGTCAAGAAACGTCTCAAGTTTATAAGCAGTTTGTAAGCAGAAAAGACATGATGGTAGAAAAGTATTCAACCACTTCAGATGGGTTCTCTTCTTCTGTCCACACGAGTGATAATAGCGATGATGATGTGTCTTCTCCAGATTCTCGTAATGGTTTATACGACTTGTCGGATCTAATGGCACGATTACCTTTCAAGTAAGTTTATTTAATTACATTTTTTTAAGGAGCGATCATACGTTTGTTTAGGCATCACATTTCAATAAAAATTCGACTTTCCATAAGTTGAAATTTACTTTCGAGAGTCGAGTTTTGTATATAAATATGTAAAAGTCGATTTTGCTTTCAAAAATCGTGTTTTATGTATAAATCTGTGAAGGTTGAATTTTAAAAATAGATTGATTGTGATCCCAATAACAATACTATTATATTTTCATTAATTTTTGCGTGCATTCTTACATTTGTTTGCTTGGAATTGTAACTGTCATTTTGTTTTCCAATTCATCAAATTATAATTTGCATCTTGGTAGTATATATATGCCATGTACTAATAAAGGAGTATCACATTTTCTGTTGTAATATTTTTGATGGGAATATTGAAAGAATTAATCATGCCCATGATTTGCGGCCGAAATTTATTTTGAAAATATTCGATTAATAGTATTACTTGATTGACTTATGTAAGTCAACTAATTATAATAATTCATGGAATCATTTAATTAAGGAAATAATATTAAGCAAATATCATCAATTTACGAAATAAATTTTCATTTATAACTATTACGTATTATTAATTTTCTTTATGTGTAGGAAAGGACTGTCCAAACACTATCAAGGCAAATCAGAGTCATTTAAAAATTTGTCAAAGGTTACGAGCAACAGAAAATCTTCTCAAGAAAGAAGTGCCTCAAAAGAGAAAGGAGAAGATAAAGTGCAGATACAGTTGGAGTAATAGAAGAAAGAAGTCCATTTTGCCTAAACCAATTATTAAGAAGAAAAATCCAGGAAATTTATTTGCATCTTCCTTTTGTACAAGAAGAAGAACAAGCTTCAGTACTTTTATGGTGCAGCAAACTCAGTACCTTTTAATTGGAATCTTTTTTTTTTTTTGAGGAAAAATGAAAAGGGAAAGAAGCGCACATGACAAAAAAAAATTAATAAATGGAGTGCGGAAGGACAAAAGAATATTTTCATTATTATAAAGGACAAAAATCACAATTGTTACTTTAAAATTATTCTTGGCGTGTTAATGTTATTTTGTGTTTCACAATTGTTATTTCATATTTACTTTATTCCACATTTGTTCTTTCATAATTATTCTTTTGTCCTAATTAAATTACAGTGTTCTTATATCCCGATTTTTTTGATAATTTTGTCTTTCTGGACAAAAATCTAAAATGAAAAAAAAATTAATTTCTTCTTTTGGGAAACCAGAAACTATTGTCAACTTTGAAATAAAATGTTCCTGATTATTTACAATGGTTGAACTATTTTCAACTTTTAAATAAAATGTTTCTGATTATTTACAATGGTTGAATATTAAATAAGTTAATTAATTACTCAATTGACCCGCTTAATTTCCAGGAAAAAAAAAAGCATCACAAAAAAAAAAACATAAAATGATGTGTATCCTACAAAATGTATAAAAATAACAACTATTCTACAAAATCTCTCTGTAAATCTTTTATATCGATTTCTTTTAGAGTCTAAAACTATTGTCAACTTTGAAATAAAATGTTTCTGATTATTTACAATGGTTGAACTATTGTCAACATTTAAATAAAATATTTCTGAATATTCACAATGGTTGAATATTAAATAATTAAATTAATTACCCAATCGACCCGCTCTATTTCTGGAAAAAAAAAGCATCCCTAAAAAAAAGTAACACAAAAAATGATGTGTATCCTACAAAATCTACAAAAATAACAACTATTCTACAAAATCTCTCTGAAAATCTCTTATATAGATTTCTTTTAGAGTTTAAAAAAAACTACTTTTCATCTTGATTTTGCGCACATTCTTTTAAACTATATAAAAAAAAATTGATTTACCAGCAAGCATGTAATTAACCACCTCAGTAGATAACTAGACCACGATGACGAAAACTCGGCCGGACTAACTCCGATCACCTGCTGATCTTTCTTCTCCGGCATACCTTCTTTTTCCCCTTTCTTCTTTTTTCTCACTTTCTGTAGTTCCCTTTCCCCTTTTTCGTTTGTTTTTCTACCACGATGGATGCGACAGCAAAATCTTATGCGCAAGTGCTACAACCTGCTCGCTCCTCTCCCCCAATGGACAAATTTCTACCATAGATTGCTTCGTATAAAGCAGATATTGTAATTCGGTTCTCTAAGGAACAAATTGACTGCTTGGCCTCCCTTTTTGAGTATGCCCTAGTCGGCAAATTTTATCAAGGAAAACCTAATCTGGATGCTATTAAGCATTTCCTCATAGTACAGAATTATGCAGAGCAATACACGGTGGGCGTTTTAGATACAAAGCATGTTCTGATCAATTTCTCCACCGAGAAGGATTTTATCAAGCTTTACTCCCGCAGTCAATGGTTTGTTACTAGCAAGCCTATGCGAATTCTCAAATGGACACCGGACTTTCATGTTCATGTTGAATCCTCATTCGTAGCGATTTGGATCCGCCTACAAAAATTGCATGCGCATTTAATGAACGTTGAAGCCAAAAAAGGCATAAATTTGAGTTTCGGTGAGCTTTTGCTTGTGGATGCGTCCACTGCTACTCTTAAACAACCCTGAACAGCATGAGTCCAAATAGAAGTAGACCTTTTTAAGCCTTTCCCTCAAAGGTTTTGGATTCAACCAGGAGATTCGTCTGGTTTTTGGCAATCGGTGGAGCTAGAGACTGCTTTGCCTCAATATTGCACTTACTGTTGTAACATAGGGCACATGAAAGATGATTGTAAGCTCAAACACCCTCAACAGTATCAACAACAAAACCAACGACACACACCACATCAGCAGCAACCATCATCAAATCAGTAGTAGAGGATTAGTACGCATCGAATGAATGGTCCCCCACTGCAAGTTTGGAGATAGAAACAACAAGTTACCCTGGTTCCAAATTTAAACCAATATCCGATATCTGCTATTCCTGACTTGAATCAGCAGCCTAGGCCGTAGCAAGGTAGTCCAGCCGATAATCAAATTGTGCAAGAGCATGGAACATCACCAGCAGACCCTGCCTAAAAAGGAAAAACACCTTAGGGGAAGAACACAATAAATTGAGTCATTACGCACATCATCTTAACCCTACAAGCAAGGAGAATACCACTGATGACAACATCATACCATCCCTGAACATGGATCCTCCTGGTCAAGAAAATGTGTTTGACAGTGAAACGCCAGAATATAACATCCTGACTAAACATGCTCAAATAGAGAGTCTAAAAACAGCTTTTGAGGAGATTACTTTCAGACTTCATATGCAAGAAAATTCAGATCATGGAAAAACTATTATGCCTGCCACTGATGGATTCTAAATGGTCCTGGGAAGGAAAAAATGAAGAAACTATGTTGCCATGGTTACTACAAGATCTTCACCTCTCCGGGACAATCAACCACCATGATTAACTCCCTTTTTTGGAACATAAGGGGCCTCAAGGGTAAATCATCCTTTAGAAGGCTCAAAAAATTACTTAAAATTCATATAATTTCCTTATTAGCTATTTCTGTACATATGATTTCTTCAAATCTTCTTGAGAGCTATAAGATCAAGCATGGTTTCTCTAGCTATTTTGCTTCCCCCCACCCCCAGGACAAGCTTTGGGTTTTTTGGACTTATTCTGCCTCTGTGGATGTGGTAAATAGTATGGAGCAGGCTATTACTCTAGAATTCCATAGGAAAAACCCTTTCCCGGTTTCATGTGTTTATTGTAAATATACCTAAGCCCTTAAAACTATTTTATGGTCCAATATTGAAACCATTGACTCTTTGCAGTTGCCTTGGAAGATTGGTGGAGATTTTAATGCTTTTCGTAGCCTGGATGAATACCATGGCCCATCTTGTCCTAATGTTGGATCTGTGCAAGACTTTATGTTGGGAATAAAATTTAAGTTTTGATGATGATTCATCAGTTGTTTAAATTATTATACTTAACCCCATTGATGAAGTGTCATAAGTAGCTGTTATAGTGCAAAGAGAAAAAATGTCTAGAAATCAATGTATAGGATTTAATAGAGTCTGTTCTTTGTATTAGTTAAATCAGACAAGAACGGTAATAGATCTAGGAACAGGAATGGGAAAACAAGAAACTGGCATATTGAACTGAGTTCATAACTGAAGATTAATCAATTGATAGAAACTGACTAAGAACACACCAACTAAAGGCTGAGGGGTCAGACTCAGTTATAGAAGAAGAACTGAAGAAGGTAAGTTTGCTGAGGGACACAGACTCGGTTGACATATCTAGAACTGAAGGCTGAGGGATCAGACTCAGTTATTGAAGAACTGAGGGTTCAAACTCAGTTTAGAAGACTTAAGCCTAAACTGTAAAGTTAGAATTCAGGAAATTTTGTGATGGCCTAAACTGACTTTATGGATCTTGAGGAAGACCTAAGTATCATAAGGACAATGATATCTTAGCTGAATTATGAGTTATGGTGTACTCTGATTTAGTCAATAATAATCAAATATGAAATAAAGTATTGAGTTTTTGTAGAAGAGTGAAAATTCAATTAATGCTCTTGAGCTGAAAACTGACTAGTACAAGTTTTCATGCTAAGGTCATAGAAAGTTGAAAGAAAATATGACCGTTATAAAGTAGACAATTTTATTGTCTGAATAGAATTTTCAGAAAGGACACTGACATTCATCAGAATAAGCAGGACCACCAACAGATACAAGAATTCAAGTTCTAACATTCAAATCTAGCTAACCGTTGAAGAAACCCCTATAAATAGTCTACTTCTACCATTAGAAGAAGTGTGAAATTCTAAAATTTAATCTAGTCAAGGAATCTTATACCAAGGGGGAAAGTAAATCAAAAGAATTCCTGCTAAGCATTTCATTTCAAGATCAAGATATCTTCAAGTGTTCATAAGCATTCAATGAAAGATCAAGATCAAACATTTGAAGAAATTCATAGGTATACATATCATATAAATCTAGAAGAAGAAGCTCAATTGAATCATACTTATTGATGCAAGTCTCAACTTTGATTCTATCAAAGGTTTGGACAATGAAACACCAAGAAGGTGTGAAGGACAGTTGAGTGCAGTCAGGAAGACTGTGTTTGTGTTGAGCTGGTGATGAGGCAATTCTACCCTATAAGGACCAGTGTAGCAAGCTTAGTTCAAACAGCAATTCAACCTGTTGAAGACTGAAGCTGGGAGATTGTGACGCTAGGGATTAGTGAAGAACAATCAAGTGTTTAGAATTTACTTTGTGTCTTGTAAACTGTAAACCTCAAGAACATAGTAAATTTGGCCTCCTACATCACAGGGGAAGAGAGGTCTGACAGGATTACACCATCTGGAACCTCTATAATTCTTGTCTTATTCTCTTACTTACTTTACGCATTTATTTACTGCATCTAAGTTATATTACAACTGAACACAGACTCAACAAACTTAAAAATCTAAGTCAGCACAGCACTACATTGCATTGTATAAACTGATAAACTTAAGTTATATTAAAAGGCTTAACTTAATCCGCTGCTGGTTAACTTAGTTAAGGATAAGTCAGTTCTAACTTATACTCAGCTAAGTTAACTTAACTCCACACAAGTTTCAAGCTGAACTCAATCTACACAAGATTCAGTTTTCAGTTAGGTTTTTGGGGGCAAGTTTATTCAATCCCCCCCCCTCTAAACTTGAGCTGGCCTTTCCAAGGGACCAACAATTGGTATCGGAGCGGTTCTTCCTTTTGGAAGTGATCCATAGTTGCTACTGCTTTGAATCTCTAGTTTAAATAACTAAGTATCAGTTGTTTCCGATTAAGCTTTTATCAGTTTGTTTGTTTTCTCCTTCAAACTTTCAAAACCTGTATCATGGAGTCACACAATCACTTTAGGAATATGTTCAGTTGTTCACTTTTGAGATTTGATGAATACAAAACTAAATTTTAGGCTCTTGTTGCTGAAACTCAAGAAAAGCTGATTGAGACATTCATTGATGAACCATACCTTACAAACAATGAAGATAATGCTAAAATGCTACCTATAAGCTTTGGAGGAAATGATCATGGTGAAAGTGATGAAGAAATTATATTCTTTGGAACTGACCTAACAAGCAACAATGCTGGATTAAATAAAGGAAAGCAGATACTAGAAGATGAGGAAGCTAGAACTGAAAATTTATTTATCAGACATCATGAGGTAAGTGCTTCTACATCCAACTGTCACACTGCCATAAACAATCATCGAAAATAAGATTTCAACAAAGACTTGGACATACTCATAAAGGAATAAGAGGAAATTCAAAAGAATTATGAGAATGTTAAAAAGGAAAAAGAATTGTTGAAAGATGAAGTTCTGAGATTGAATGCTGAAATCAACCTTATCAAGGCTAACGATGGAGCTATGGAAAATTGCTCAACTGATGAACTGACGGAAGTAATAAACATCACAGAATCATCAGTTGGCCCGTCTTCCAGTGTTCAGTTCAACCAGGTAAACCATTTGGAGACAGAACTAGTTTATGGTTTGACAGACAACAGAATTCTAAGTTTGTAGCTGCACATAAGTCAGGAACTTAAAAAACTGATCATATTGTTATAATTGACAATTACTCAGCACAGCCTCGACCTAAAACTGACAAAACTATAAAATCAGTCAGTAGAAAACAACAAACTGTAAGATTTTATAGAATGTATTAGAAGGCTGAAAAAGGTAGAATGGATCAAAGATCAGTTAAAAGAACAATCAAGTCTCATCCATCTAAGAATGAAAATCATTCATGGAATACTAGATTCAGGAGGAAAGGAAGACTATTTCTGACTTATGAAGACTGGAATGGACCTATGAGTACTCAGTTTCACAAAATCCCCAATAAGAAGACGCTCGAGTCAAGAAGACGGAATTTTGTGCAAACTGACCATACTCAGTCAAAGTATAAAGAAAAGTATAAAACTGATAAGTCACTTAAGACTTACAGAAATGAAAAAACTAATCAAAAAGGACCCAAACAGATATGGGTACCAAAGACTTTTTAATCTGTTTTACAGGAGGAAGTTAAATGAGTTTTAGAACTGACCTAATGGACAACTGACTCAAATCTTTGTATAAGATCAAAGCTGGACTTTCACAGCTGGAAATATACCGTAATACAAGCTATGATAGAACATTTGTACCCTATACACATCTCAACTGTTCATCCTTTCCACTCACTACACCTTTCCATATCTCAACGCTTGACATGATTTATGACGAGACGTTTTAATACCCACTCAGATTTTGTAAGTACCATATCTACCACTTATAAATACCCTTTCATTTCATACCTAAACTCCTTTACACTCAGTTTTCTCTTTATAATTCATCTGCTGAAAGAATTTTCTCTATCTTCAAATTCTCCAACAATCTGAATTAATGGCATTTACTAAAGTTGAACCCGGAATGATCATCTCACTTGATAAATACATCGCAAGATATACAGATCAGACACTAGCCAAGCAGATTGCCAACAAAATCAGGAAAATTAAGGGTCTAAAGCAAGTATTCAACATAAATTTGAAAAGTGTATGTCTGGATAGCATTGGTCATTTCTATGAGTTTGAAAGAATAGACATAGAACAAGAAAGTGTTCACACTTTTATCACTCATGTCAATGGAAAAGAGATCCAGGTTACAGAGAACCTAATTGCAGATATTTTTGGATTTGAGGAATCCGGTTTTACCTCTGTTCTTAAGATATCTAAAGAACAGAAAGAGAAACTTTGGAAAGAAATTGCAATTGTTAGAGATTCAAACGTATCACTATCTGGATCAACAGGACTACTAAAACATGAACTCAATTTCCTGACCAAGATGCTAGCAAATTGCGGTATTGGAAACGCTGGAAACTTCAGTAATCTCTCTGGCACAAAGTTGGACCTACTTTATGTAATTTGGTTTGGAGAAGATTTCAATTGGCAGAGATATATCTTTGATCAATTGGTTGCACAATCTTCTGATGTACCCAAGAAGAAAAACGCAGAGAAGAAAGGGAGATTCTATCTCAAGAATACCCTTGCTCTCCTAGCTCAAAGGATTATTGATCATTATGGGATTGCAAAGAGGAAGGAAACTGCAGTTGTTGATGGTAAAATTGCAGCCAAGGAAGAGAAATCCAAGAAAAGGAAAGCTGGAGGTTCTGAAACTGAACCAAAGAAGAAGAGAAAGAAGTCTACCAAGAGAACTGAAACTACTGTGGAGGCTCTGGAACATCTTGAAAAATTAAGAGAAAAGAAAAGAAAACTAGAAGAATTGGAAAAAGTCACAACAGGACAAGTTGCTGAAAAAGCAGTAGAAGCTTCACCAGGAAAATCAGCCACCTCAGTTGCTGAAAGCCTGGGAAAGTAATCCAAAACTGAGGAAACACCCACAAAACAAATCATTGCTGAATTGGAACCTGTTGCGGAGGAAGTACACTTTGAAGAATCAGCAAAGGAATTTCAAGAAGATGTTCCATCACTACCAGAAACTGATATTCAGGGGGAACAAACCTTGAGAGCCGAAGATGAAGATACTTATAGTGATGAGGAACTGGTTGGACCCGAAGTGATCGCAATGCTCAATCTGATATCTTTGTCAAGATCAGACCACAAACATCAGCATCCAGGGTCGAATATGAAGAATCCATCAAAGAACTGGAAGCTTATCAGTCACAAGAAAGAGAAGTTGTTGAAGTTGATTCGAGACCAGTATAAGTCATCACTTTGGATGAGCTTGTTGATGATGCTGAAAAGGTGAAAGAACCAGTTACGGAACTGGGAATGGAACCAATTTTAGAACATGTTGTTGCTGAGCCACAGGTAACTAAATCAAAGAGAGATTCTGCACAAGTCACTGAACCTGCAGCTGAAGTTGAACATTTCACGGCAACAGAATCTCAACTAGAAAAAGTTGTAGTTAAAGAGAAATTGGAAACTGAACAAGTTGTCTCAGTTCTAGAAACTTTCACTGAATCATCAATCATCCCCGTTGTTGCGGAGGGGGAAGCCAGCAAAACTGAAGCTGCAAAATCTGCAGCAGAAACTGAAGATCCAAGTATCAATATTGGGACTGATCAAAGATTACTGCAGAAGACTTGATGATTATCAGTATTGGAAGTTCAGTTCTATTCCAAATCTAAGAAGTCAGTTTGAGGAAATGGAAATAACTAAAAAATGGGTTTTTGAGTTATACGACATCACCCATCTTTCTCAATTTTTCAGATCTAAAGAATTTCGGAGTACTGGCTACTCACTCATAAGAAACAGATACTGGGAAAGATATGCAAAGAAGGGAGACTCAAAGGCAAAGAAAGATGATGATGATGATGATTCTTAAGGAGACCATGATATGCAGAAAGGGATTCACGCCTCTATACAAGAAAAAAAATGAAGCAAAGGATGTTGCTGAAAAAGAATCATCTGAAGGAAGTTTAGATGATAGTGAAGAAACTGAAATTGACTCTGATGGTCAGTCTGAAGATCAAGAGAAAGAAGGTTATCAGTCTCCGACTAATAAAATATCTTGGAGATAGCATTAGCTGAAACTGACCAAGCTAAAGCTGATCTGAATAAAGAAGAAGAAATTGTTAATTCACTCACAAGAGAAGTTGATTCGAAAGAAGAAAGAAAGAAGGCCTCCTCTCCACTCAATTTAAAGACATATGAGAATGTTGTTAGCAAAACTCAGACTGAATTTTTCGAAACACTTGGAGCTGACAAAGGAAAAACTGAAAGCAAAACTGAAACTAAGGATGAAGTACCTACACAAGCTGACTCGATCAGATTCTACTTCAATGAGCTTGTGAGGATTCCGAAAGACGACTTAAGTGTATTTAGGAAAGTCTTGAAGTCAATGGAAGAAAGCAAGACTGAAAGAACTTACATGGAGAAAAAGCTGAACAGTGTCAAGTCGGACTGTCATGATACTCTTATTGCCATCAAAAAAACTGCCATTGAATGTGAGGCAAGAAAAACTGAGACTCAAAGAAAACTGGAAAGTATTCTCAACAATGTGGTTGATAGACTTATGCTACTAGAGAATGCGATGAAAGACTTAGTTGTAGCTCAAACCATATTGGCATCAAATTAGCATCACCTGAATTCCTACATCTGGAGCTTGATCAACAAAGATGATGTCAATAAGGGGAAGTTAGGACAAGTTAAAAGTCAATACAGTTGATATGCCTTAAGTTCTCGAATGTATTGATGAGAAACTAGTTGAGCTGAAGAAAGCTAGAGGTTAGTTCACTGATGAAGAAATGGAACTGATTGCAAAGTTCTCAGAGCCAACTGAGAAAAGACTCGCTCTAGACTCTCATATGTATAATGTCTTCAAAGATCTACCTACTCAAGGAGGAGCATCAAGGGAACAAGCCCTAGATACATTTCTCCACATGCAAAAGGTTCTTTTGCACACTGGAATAAACTGAGTAAATAGGAAAGAAATGACATTCTAGATAAAGTCTCAGATGAAGTTGAGAAGACTGATCCTGAGTTTGTTCAAAACTTACTAAAGACAGCCACCAGTGAAAGACTGAGAAGATCTGTTTCGAAGTTTGCTGTGTCATTCAAAAGCATGTTTTTCAGTAAGCACAGTATGATAGATTCATGGAACATTTGGGCAAATATCCATGGAATCGAGAACACAGAAACTAACTTGGCCATGGAAGAAGCTGCTGAGATCTTTGACACCAAGTCAAGTGAAGCTGGTCAAGAGATGGGAAAAGAAGCTGAAACTTAATTTCGTTTCATGTATTTGTATTTTATTACTCTGTAACTTAGTTATCAATGAAATCTCAGTTTCTCAGTTCATTGTGTTCTTTACTTTGTTTTGTCCTTATCTTTTTGCATTGCTTTTAAGAAGGGTATTGACATCATCAAAAAGGGGGAAATTGTTAGGAATAAAATTTAAGTTTTGATGATGATTCATCAGTTGTTTTAATTATTATACTTAACTCCATTGATGAAGTGTCATAACTAGCTGTTATAGTGCAAAGCAAAAAGATGTCTAGAAATCAATGTATAGGATTTATTAGAGTCTGATATTTGTATAAGTTAAATCAGTAGTCTGCTGACTGTTTATATAACTGAATTTGTTGCAGCGGAATATTTTTAAATTAAGACTTTGTACTTGTTGTAAAAAGATAATACTAAGTATTAGATACTCAGTAGTATAAGTGTGTGATTCAGTTGCAAGTTTTAGTAAGTTGTTGTGGTCAGTATACTAAATGCAGAAAGTAAGTAGGCAAGTTTTATAGTGGTTCCAGGTGGTGTAATCATGTCACCCAAAGATTTTCTCCTGTGATGTTGGAGGAAATTCACTAGAGATCTTTGAGGTTGCAGTTACAAAAATCCCTAAGCTGTCTGTCCTTCACCAATAGCTATGGCTTCACAAACTGAATACTTGAAATAGGTAGAATTGCTGCTCCAAAGTATTCCACAAGTCCTTGAAGGGTAGGATTGCCTCTTCACCAGCTCTACCACAAACAACAGTTCTTGACACCTAAGTGCTTCTCTGCCTTCAGTAGGTTTCTTGTAAAAAAAAGTTTGAATCAAGTAAATGATTCAGCTGTCAGCAGCTTGATCAGGATGAAATGATCAGCAGCCTAATGTCTTCAAGTGTGTGTTCTTGATGTAACTTGATAGCCAGTTACACTTGAAGATATTTCTTGATCAGTCTATTAAAGTTCTGTGTAAATCAGCAGGGTGATTTTCTTGATCAAAAACTTGATAGATTTTAGTAGATTATTTGTTTTTCATCACTTGTATGGGAATCAGGAGTCTTCTATTTATAGGTGAGAATCTTGTGACTTATGTTTGAAATTCAAACATAGCCGTTTCAGATTTGTCTCCATCTTGACTTGCTTTATGTCTCTGTACATAGTAATCGACATCCTTTGTCGATTTGCTTTTGTCGATTTTCGTTGGTCCACCCTTTGACTTATGTCCATTGGTTAATCCTCTGAATCTTTCCAACATTCATTTTATCTTGACCATTGATTTGTTGACAATATCAAGGCTTATAATCCATCCTTATCCTTGTAATCTTCCAATGTAATCCTTGATTAAATCGAGGAATATACTCTACAAATATCTGAAGTATAACAGCCTGCTGATGTACACATCCTTCAGCAGGTTTGAGTCTGCTGTGTTTTAATAACACATCAGCTGACTTCTTTTCATCTAATTTTTTATGGTGAAGTTAGAGTACACCATTTTGAACCAAACTAAGTTCCAATCACCACATAACATATGGAACTTAGACCTTGTACATAAGGTATATGTAATCAGTTTTGGTCATCACAGACTTCCCTAAAATCTGATTACATATCCTTGACTTAAAATACTAAGTTTGATCCCTTAGCCTTCAATAACTGAGTTTGAACCCTCAGCCTTCAGTTTTCATTAGGTATCTAACTAGTCTACAGGCCTAGTTACCCTACTGACCTAGACAGGTCTGCTAATAAAGTCAGCTGACCTAATTACAGTGCTTGTTTGATCAAACCTATACAGAGATCAAACTCTGATAAACCTATACATTTGATCTAGACATGTTTTTGTCTTTGCTCTATAACAGTTAGTCTGGCACTCATCATTAAAACTTAAAATATGTCCAATAATTTCCCCTTTTATTGATGATGCCAATACCCTCCTTAGAACAAAGCAAAAAGATAAAAGAACAAAAATAGAACAAAATACGGATAATTCTCATTATAAACTCATTTGTTCAAAGGTATTACAAACTAGGATCAACAAAAAGATTACTGTAATAATAAGGTATGCTGATCTAGTTTTTATCTCCTTCTTGCTCTTTCCAGTTCTTCCTCTCTCTTCTGTTGAAAGACTCTGAGTTCTCTTTGAAAGTCCAACATCCAATTATTCTCAATAATTGTGAAGTCAATCCATGTATGCAATGCTTTCCACCATGTCCAGGCTTCATTTAGGGATAACCAGACTCCTTGCCATTTGAAACCTCCTCCCATGTAGCATGTCTTGAAATCTTCTAAGTCCAACTTTGCTTTTTCATCAGATGTTGCTTGTCTACCCCTAGATCTACCAGCATGACCTCCTCTTCTAGGTGTTGCAGTTTTCTTAGTCAATTTCAAAGATTTGACTCTAAGCTCCCACAATTTTAGACTTAGGAATGAGTTAAGACCTTCTTGAAATGTCATGTTATGGTAGGATCTAACTTGTGCTGCATGAAAAGATTTGAATTCCTTCAACAGATCATCAGTAAGTTGTACTCTGCCAGGTGCAGGCTGTCTGAATTGATTGATGTCTGCCTCAAATTTCTTCTGGTTGTAAATTCTTGCAGCCTCTTTTGTCTCTGCTGTACTTCATTCCCCCTTGTTGGCATCATCAATAAAGAGATTGATGAGGCCTAGAATACTTTCCTGGGAGTGACCATATTACTCAGATGTCCTTCCATAATTTCTGTTCTAGTGTCAACTGCAGTAATTCTATCTTGAATGGTCTGTTAAAGCAGATTTATCCTCTCAGTAATCTTAGGATCAGTAGCAGTAGGGTGAGGTACCATAATAGGATTTGGTGCCTCAGCAAGTTTGTCAAGCTTTTTGTGTAGTGAGGCAAACTGCTCATTTAGATGTTTATCTCTCTGTGCAATGCCTTGCTTTATACCTCTCACATCGTTAGTTAGGTCAGCAAGAGCATATTGAGTAGAAGTGATGTTGGAAGCAACTGACTCAGTAGTCCATCCTCTATTTTCCACCAGATTCACTAGATCTTCAAATCTTTGTTCACTTCTACTAAGTTGAGTTCTTAACTGTGTAATATTAGCTCTAGCTGCTCCCAATTCTTCCAGGATATGCACTGGAATCTCATTCATTCCAGTCATACCCCCAGCAGCTCATCCAGCAGGCTGTTCCACATTGTCTTCAGCCCTAGGTTGTCTTAAACAATTGCTCTTGTCCTATCCCAGTCAGCAGGTTCAGGACCTTTCTCAACCACATCTCAAAAAATCTCCTCCAAAATTGGATCTTGTGCAGGTTGAGGTTCCAAAACATGTTCCTCCTCAAAACTTGGTACATGTGCCTGTTGAGGCTCACCAGAAACTTGTTCTTCCTCAGGCATTTGGAACTCCTCATCACTAAAGTCATAGTCCAACAGCTGTTCATCCTCATCAACAACAGTCTGCTGACTATCTTTCCCTTCAACAACCTTTTCTTCAGCTGGCTGTTTTCAGCAACCTGTACTACAGTAGCAGGTTCAATAGTAACTTGTTCACTAGCAACCTGTGTTTCAGCAACCTTTCTCATAGTACCAGGTTCTTCAGCAGCCTACTCTACAACAACCTCTTCAACATGGACACGAGATTTCTCCAATCCCATCAAATAGTTTCAACCTTTGTCCAGGTGCTGTTTGATACTCAACAGCCCGAACCTCCTGTTCCAACTTGTATTCAAGTGCTGTTTGTTCCTCAGCAACCTAAACCTCCTTAGAATGTGCGGGTGATTCCTCTAAACCCATCAACAAATCCAGCCTTTGTCCTTACACCGTTTGTTCCTCAGTGATTAGGACTCTCTGTACAACAAGAATTTGAGGAAATGTGGCCAAACTTTCATCTAAAACTCCTCTAGCATCAGCTATCTTCTGTAGAGCATCAGCGGTTTTTGATAAAGTGTTCTAAGTGTCAAACCACTCCTGATACTGGGCTGAGTCCTCTGAACTTGTATCAGCTTCTTCAAACATAACTAAATCAAAGATAGTACATATTGTGGCCTCTCTCAAGGATGTTGCTACAACAACCTGTCTTTCCAAATCTTCATTGAAAATAGCTCCTAGCTCTTCATTTAGCTTGTCAGTTTGTTGATCCTCAGAATTTAAATCAGACTCCACAACCAGCAAGGTATCAGACATACCAATCAGCATGTTATCTCCAAGAGTTATCCCAACATTAATTTGAGCTTCCAGATCATCCATAGTCAAATTCTCCATACTTCATCCATATTACTAGTCAGCTGG
The DNA here is from genome assembly GCA_026214975.1 of Gentiana macrophylla. Lineage (NCBI taxonomy): Eukaryota > Viridiplantae > Streptophyta > Magnoliopsida > Gentianales > Gentianaceae > Gentiana > Gentiana macrophylla. The sequence continues at coordinate 58,903,626 of CM047812.1, forward strand.
CCCTCAGCAGACTTACCAGCATCATGATATGGGTTTGGATCTAGATTGAAGGCATCAATAAAGAACACAAGAACAAATGAGAAAGCTTGTTCTTCCTAAGGAATCAGCACCTTAGAAATCCCAAGTTTGAGAACATCACAACAAAGGAATGCTCAATCTTTTGATAGATTCTCCAAATTAAATACTAACTAATCAGCACGGTAAATGTAAAACTCACTCAAATTTTCAATCACTGAAAATTCATTACATATAAAATTTCACTCAATGTTTGTCCTCCTTGTTCAAGTACAAAGAAATGCCTTATATAGGCTACAATTCTTGTAACTAAAGTGCCTAATTAATGACTAGAATTCATGAACCAAAATATGAAAAGACTTATGTATAATTAATGACTAGAATTCATGAACCAAAATATGAAAGGAATTCCTAAAAACTACTTCCAAGGTGGCACCCCAAAGATCTCCAAGATCAGCCATCTAGATTCAACGTATCTTCATGTGTTTTGAATACTCCAAATGCAATGTATCTCGATTATTTCAAGCTTGATATTATCTTCAAAGTGGCGCCTCTTTTATAAGTATTTTCAGCTCTAATTTTGGCTATTATATATTAATAAAACATTTTATATAAAACAAGTGGATCATCATTTGGAATAGCATTCTGGTTCATATCAATCCCTCCCTCTTCAAAAGGATTTGTCCTCGAATCCACCTGGATCGAACACGAATATTTTGCTTCCATGCTTCCATTCAACCACATAGCAACTCATAATCAAAACACCACAATATAGTGGAACGTATATAGTGTACAAATCAGCTATTACAAAATTTAAAGATCGACAATGCATTAAATATGGATCCAAATAGATATGTGTCGCTTGTAATTCCTTTAATATAGCAACCAAACCTGCTGATTTCACCTCTCCAATATTTTTCGCAACCACCATAGCCTCGGCATCATCAAAAACAATATTAATAGAAATTTTTGGCTGAACAACCTCTGGAATTTGTTCAAGAAGAAAGGGTGCAGCAACGTGTGCATCTATTGGCGTAATGAACGCAGCCTTCTGAACATGTGAACCCTCGGTAATATGCTCAGCATGCGGTATAAAAATCTCACTCTGAACATGTACGTCAACGTGTTTATCCTCTCCACGATCATGTATAACATTAACAAACTGGACAGCCACGGTTTTGGCCTCAAATCAAACATTATCAACGTGCACCACATCAATAGGAGGGTTTGAAACAACACAGTCAACATGATTGAATTTTGGCTTTTTGCCTTTCATAGCTTCTTCACATGTTATACCATACTTTATAAGGAAAAGCTCATCTTCAACCTTCCACTTTGCCTCAAGTTTACACCTAACAGTTTCTTCCACCGTTCTACACATTCTAACTCCCTTTTTTCATTAGCCACATTCCATTCTAACTGCCTTTGTACTTCAGCCCGTTTTAACTGTTTGGATTCCCTCTTTATTCTTCTTTGCTCTTCTTCATAGTCATTTTGTTCCTTCAAAAATTCAGCATCGGCCTTCTTGACACAAGCCGGATAATACAACTTTGGATCATATTCTAAATAGAACTCATAACCATCTTAGCGTAGAACTCCCCCACGACCCCACTCCATCTTGGTATGGGTCTCAAATTGACATAAATAAACAAACACACGGCTAGGGTGTCAAGGAAAGTAATTTCCAGAACAAGAACACGAAAGGATGGCAATTTTCACAACCAAACGGTAAGGAATTTTGAAAAACACAAAGAACGAGACTTGTAGATCATGAAATTTTCTTTAAGAATATTAAGTTTAATGAAAATTGAATATGGATAGCCTCCTCAAAATAAATTCGTAAACACATGACTACACAAACAGATTTTCGGACAAAAACAGACTAGCACGTTACGGTGACCATTGGGAAGAATTGATCGGTAATTTGGAAAAATGCAAGGAATTAAAGTTGTAGAACAGGAAATTGCCTATAAGCTCAAAAAAAATCACGCAATTCCCAACTTTACAACTCCAGAAAATCGAATTCGTTAACAAACTATTCCAAAAAAATGCACAGGATATTGTGGGGGCAGATTTGACCACGATAAACTCCGAATTTGGGAAAGTCGTAAAGAGACAAAAGATAGATAAAAGCAAGATCTATCTACTAGTACAAAGTGATAAATTTCCGATTTGTTTTGAATAGGAAACAAATTGAACAAAATACGGAAATCTGGTTGGACAGATTCAGAGAACAAAAATTTACCGTCAAAGAAGATGAACAGTCATGAAGATTTGAAGAAAACATGTAGATATGAAGAACAAGGATATTTGATACCTCAATCCCTAAGCTTTGATACCAATTGATATGGATTTGGATCTAGATTGAAGGCATCAATGAAGAACACAAGAACAAATGAACAAGCTTGTTCTTCCTAAGAAATTAGCACCTTAGATATCCCAAGTTTGAGAACATCACAACAAAGGGATGCTCAATCCTTTGATAGATTCTGCAAGTTAAATACTACCTATGTAATATTCCGATTTTCGGGAAAGGGCAGACGTGTCATTTAGCGAAAACGAAATATTGGGTTTGGTTCCTTTTACTCGGAGTTTAAGTATTTATTAATTATATATATATAATCTTGAAAATTATATGTATATTAAGGAAGGAAATCTGAATGTTAGTAGAAGGGTGATTAAGGAAAATCAGTGAATTAGGTAATTATGAGATTTTCCCTATTTAAGGGAAAATCAACCTAATAACACCCTTAAGATTTTAATCTGATTTTTCACCTCCAAAATTCGAGTTCTTGTGTGTGTAAGAGAAATAGGAAGAGGTCGAGATACTTTCATCGATATCTAAGTCAATTCTAAACCGCTTTCGGGCCGAGAGAAGCATCGGAATCGTCATAAGGAGAGCGTCGTTCTCTAGAGCAGAATGTTGGTGCTTTTCTCAAGGTATAAAACTCGAATTACCTGCTGTTTTGATGAGTTTTGATGGATCAAAACTCATACCTTTCGTAGTTTAATCGTTTGGAATCGTGTGATCGATTTGTGATGCAAATTCGGATTGATCATATAGGTTTGTTGTAGAAAAGAGATCGTTTTGCTGCTGTCTTTTCTGAGCTTTGGATTTTGGAATATCTTGCTTAAGGTAAGAAGCTCTTCCTACAATCTAATTATGGTTGAGAGTAGTTAGATCACGTTTTGAAGCATTTTCATACCAAGAATTTACCTAGATGTTGATTATGGATTAAGGGGTGTTAGGACATGAGAAAGTTTTGATTTTCATGTTGTTTTTCTGCTATTTTTCTGAGTTTTGTGGTTTGGAATAGTTTGCTAAAGGTAAGAGGATCTTCCTACAAGTTAATTTATGGGTTATTAGGTTTTATGTTAAGGTTTGATATGATTTTATGTTAGAAATCATACCTTCGTGTTGCCTAAGGATTTTAGGGTTGTTATGGTAGATAAAATTCATCTTTTTCTGCTATTTTTCTGAGTATTTTGATGTTGAACATGTTTGAATTGGTGTAGAGATCGAAAAAGTGCATAAAAGTGTGTTTTAGAGTGTTTGGTGCGCTCAATGTGCGCACATTGATTAGCAATGTCAGCGCATTCTTTGAAGCGAATGTTATCTTGTAGATGGATTAGCTTTCGGAGTGTGTGGACATTCCCTGGAATGTGCACACACCGCCGGGCTGAATGTAAAATTTCGCCCAATGTGCACACATTCCCTGGAGTGTCGCACATTGCCCCTGCTTTGATAAATAAGCTATTTTAAGATATGTTTGGGATTTTTAAATGTTGTTTCTTGATATAATAACATTAATTAACCATAAACAAGCTTCGATTGAACTTCCGATTCGTTCAGTTAAAACACCGAATGTACACTTAAAGGGAGTTGAAGTTCGGATCCGTCGGAAGGGCTTGTGCTTTGTTGAACTAGAGTTCATCAATGTCTGTGTAATTGTTAAGATGTGATGTCTAGCTGTCTAAGTGAGGGAGTAGAGTCGTTAAGGTGAGTTTTATTCTGAAAACACTTAGGTGGTTAGTTAATTCACACTAATAAATACATATGTGTAGATAAAACCTAAAACGTCATTTATTCTCGGTTAGACACTATTTCATATCGGCGATGTGATACGTTCACAAAGGTGAACAACACTCACCGCCTTAAACGGTGAAGGGGTAGTGGAGGAAATTCATCGGACGATATCGCATACCGGGAGACCCCGAGCTAATCGGTGCTAATCATCGTTAGTTAGCAAGTATATCTTCAGGCTGATGAACGCCATGCACAGTGTCCTTGAGTAATGATGTAACGGAGATAAGCTAAGATAGAAACGCTTAGTCACGACGTGTCGATGGGCATGAAGTGAACCACTAAATTGAGTCGGTCTCACTAAGATAATATCTTTAATAAAACCTTAATTGAATTGTAGCTTCTACTTACTTTGTACAAATGTACTTACCTCAAATGCATGTTTATTTATGTGTTTGGGGGAGAGAAGATGAATAGGTAGTGAAGATTTCGAGGAGGACTTTGATGACGACGCTTGAGGATGCCGGAGTTGAAGACCATGTTTATTATTCTTTTATTTACGTATATTTTCCTGGCTACGGATTATTGTTGGAACTTGTAGTTTCCTTTTAGTTTTTGAGATTCGTACTTTTGGATTCGGTTGGTTTCCGATGTAATAAGTATTACATTCTATTCTATCTTTAGTACTTCTATTCTTGTTTATTTGAAAAAAAAAGATTGCCCGAGTCTTTTAGCTTCCGTTTGCTTTAATTTGATACGACACAAGAGAGGCTTACGTGTAATATTATTTATTTAATATTATGTGTGCCGAACGCTTCGATTTCGGATAAGGACTCGTGTCCGGGACGGGCGTTATGCTTGGTATCGAGAAAAGCGCTTTTAGGCTTCCACTTCTTTTAAGATAAGTTTTCTTTAGATCTGTTAGTAGCGTTCGGTTTTCTTTGATCATCGTGGATGGTGTTCACTAGAACCGAGCAGTCTTTGAAGCCACCCTATAATTTCAGCGGTTAAGGCTATAAGAGCTTGTCGAAAGGGTTGTGAAGGCTACTTGTTGTACTGTTGTGGTTGTGGAACAAGTGAAGCCTAAGTTAGAGGAAACTCCTGTAGTGAGAGAGTACCCTGAGGTGTTTCCAGAAGAGTTACCAGGAAACATGCCGGATAGGGAGATTGAATTTGAGATTAAGTTGATACCCGGAGCTGCACCAGTTGCTAAGGCACCCTATAGAATGGCACCGGCTGAATTGAAAGAGTTGAAAGCTCAACTTAAGGATATGCTCGAGAGGAATATAATTCAGCCTAGTACTTCGCCTTGGGGAGCCCTAGTGTTGTTTGTGAAGAAGAAAGATGGTAGCATGAGGATGTGTATAGACTATAGAGCGCTGAACAATCTTACCATCAAGAATAAGTACCCTTTGCCGAGGATTGATGATTTGTTTAACCAATTGCAAGGCAAGAGAGTATTTTCCAAGATTGATCTTAGGTCCGGATATCACTAGTTGAAGATCAAAGTGGCTGATATACCGAAGACGGCGTTTAGTACGAGGTATGGACATTATGAGTTCTTAGTTATGCCTTTTGGACTCACTAATGCTCCATGCATTTATGGATTTAATGCAGCGTGTTTTCATGCCATACTTGGACAACTTTGTGATAGTGTTCATAGATGACATCCTTGTATACTCTAAGGATGAGACGGAACATGAAGAACACTTAAGGATAGTGTTGGATACTTTAAAGAAGAACCAGTTGTATGCTAAGTTCTCAAAGTGCGACTTTTGGTTGGATCAAGTTAGTTTCTTGGATCATGTCATTTCTGGAAATGACATTAAGGTTGATCCCGCTAAGATTGAAGCAGTTGAGAAGTGGTCCAGACCGACTACAGTTTCAGAGGTTAGAAGTTTTCTCGGTTTGGCTGGCTATTATAGGAAGTTTGTGCAAGACTTCTCAAAGATAGCTACACCACTTACCCGGCTCACTCAAAAGAATATAAAGTTCGAGTGGACCAGTGAGTGTGAAGAGGATTTTGAGACGTTGAAAAGGAGGTTGACTACAGCCCCAGTTTTGGCAGTTCCGGAGATCTTTGATAATTATGACGTTTACACGGATGCTTCGGGACAAGGTTTGGGTTGTGTGTTGATGCAGGGAGGGAAGGTAATTGCTTATGCATCTAGACAGTTGAAGGTTCATGAGAAGAATTACCCAACACATGACTTAGAGTTAGCAGCAGTTGTGTTTGCCTTGAAGATCTGGAGGCACTATTTGTTTGGAGTTAAGGCCAGGATCTTCACCGATCACAAGAGCTTGAAGTATTTCTTTACCCAAGAGAATCTGAATATGAGACAAAGGAGATGGTTAGAGTTTGTTAAGGATTATGACTTGGATATTCAGTACCATCCGGGCAAAGCAAATGTAGTAGCCGATGCTTTGAGTAGGAAACCAGTGTTTGCAGTTTCAAGTGTTGAAGATGTTGCGAAAAAGGTTAGATGGGTTGAGAATCCGAAGCTTTGATCGATTGAAGACCGACAGTTTGTGGCACCTTTGTTAGCAAGGTCTGAGTTGATGGATGACATTCGGGAAAAGCAAGATGAAGACCCAGTTTTGGTTGACTTGAAGCGAGTTGCAAGAGAAAAGCCTACAGTAGGTTACGTGTTAGACAAGAATGGAAACCTTTGGTACCAGGATCGGTTGTGTGTACCTAATGTTGGTGATTTAAGATAGAGAGTCATGGAAGAGGCACATAGAATCGCTTTTGCAGTTCATCCGAGAGCTACTAAAATGTACAGAGACTTGAAGGAAAAGTTTTGGTGGCCCTCGATGAAGTTGGAAATAGCTAGGTTCGTGTCAGAATGTGACACTTGTCAAAAGGTTAAGGCAGAACATAGAATACCGGGAGGAATGCTTAAGCCGTTGGATATCCCGGAATGGAAGTGGGATAAGATCACTATGGACTTCATCACCGGTTTACCTAAGACGAGAGGCGGTAATGATGCGATTTGGGTGATTGTGGATAGATTGACCAAATCCGCTCACTTCTTAGCGTATAAGGTTGATATGCCCTTAAAGAAAATGGCGACACTATACTTGGATAATATAGTGAAGTTACACGGAGTACCTATCTCGATAGTTTCGGATCGTGATTCGAGGTTCGTCAGTCGGTTTTGGAAAAGTTTACAAGCAGCTTTCGGAACCAAGTTGGATTTGAGTACGGCCTTTCACCCTCAGACAGATGGACAATCTGTGAGGACCATCCAAACACTTGAAGATATGTTGAGAGCTTGTGTGTTGGAAGTAGGCAAATCATGGGATGATTACCTACCGGTAGCGGAGTTTGCTTACAACAACAGTTATCATGCAAGTATAGGCATGCCACCGTTTGAAGCGTTGTATGGAAGAAGATGTAGAACGCCACTGTTTTGGGATGAAGTCGGGGAAAGACAAATCACCGGGCCGGAATTGGTTGATCAAGCTAAAGAAAGGGTTCAGTTGGTCAAGAAGAATCTGAAGGTGGCTCAAGATAGACAGAAGAATTGGACCGTTGGCTTACAAGCTTAAGTTACCGGAATCCATGTCAAGAGTCCACAACGTGTTTCATGTCTCGATGTTGAAGAAGTGTTTGAACAAGATGGATGTTGAGACTACTGTTGATCCGGAGATTCTTCAAGACAATCTATCGTATGATGAGACACCGATCAGAATTTTGGACCGGAAGGAAAAGATGATTAAAAGAAGGATGATTCCTTTGGTCCTTGTGCAATGGAGCAATCATTCACCGGATGAAGCTACTTGGCAAGTTGAGGACGATATGATCAACGAATTTCTAGATTTCATGGACTTACCAGGTATGTTCTAGTTTCGAGGACGAAACTCCTTTAAGGGGGGAAGAATGTAATATTCCGATTTTCGTGAAAGGGCAGACGTGTCATTTAGCGAAAACAAAATATTGGGTTCGGTTCCTTTTACTCGGAGTTTAAGTATTTATTATTTATATATATATAATCTCGAAAATTATATGTATATTAAGGAAGGAAATCTGATTGTTAGTAGAAGGGTGATTAAGGAAAATCAGTGAATTAGGTAATTATGAGACTTTCCCTATTTAAGGGAAAATCAACCTAATAACACCCTTAAGATTTTAATCTAATTTTTCACCTCCAAAATTCGAGTTGCTGTGTGTAAGAGAAATAGGAAGAGGCTGAGATACTTTCATCAATATCTAAGTCAATTCTAAACCGTTTTCAGTTTCGAGAGAAGCATCAGAATCTTCATAAGGAGAGCGTCGTTCCTGTAGCAGAAAGTTATGGTTGTTATGGTAGATAAAATTCATCTTTTTCTGCTATTTTTCTGAGTATTTTGATGTTGAACATGTTTGAATTGGTGTAGAGATCGAAAAAGTGCATAAAAGTGTGTTTTAGAGTGTTTGGTGCGCTCAATGTGCGCACATTGATTAGCAGTGTGCGCACATTGCTGAAGCAGAATGTTACTGTAGATGGATAGCTTCTGGAGTGTGTGGACATTCCCTGGAATGTGCACACACTGGGCCGGCTGAATGTAAAATTTAAGCCCAATGTGCACACATTCCCTCTGAGTGTGCGCACATTGCCCCTGCTTTGATAAATAAGCTATTTTAAGATATGTTTGGGATTTTTAAATGTTGTTTCTTGATATAATACATTAATTAACCATAAACAAGCTTCGATTGAACTTCCGATTCGTTCAGTTAAAACAGCGAATGTACACTTAAAGGGAGTTGAAGTTCGGATCCGTCGGAAGGGCTTGTGCTTTGATGAACTAGAGTTCATCAATGTCTGTGTAATTGTTAAGATGTGATGTCTAGCTGTCTAAGTGAGGGAGTAGAGTCATTAAGGTGAGTTTTAGTCTAAAAACACTTAGGTGGTTAGTTAAGTCACACTAATAAATACATATGTGTAGATAAAAGCTAAAACGTCATTTATTCTCGGTTAGACACTATTTCATATCGGCGATGTGATACGTTCACAAAAGGTGAACAACACTACTGGCCTTAAACGGCTGAAGGGTAGTGGAGGAAATTCATCGGACGTATACGCATACCGGGAAGACCCCGGAGCTAATCGGTGCTAATCACCGTTAGTTAGCAAGTATATCTTCAGGCTGATGAACGCCATGCACAGTGTCCTTGAGTAATGATGTAACGGAGATAAGCTAAGATAGAAACGTTTAGTCACGACGTGTCGATGGGCATGAAGTGAACCCTAAATTGTGTCGGTCTCACTAAGATAATATCTTTAATAAAAACCTTAATTGAATTGTAGCTTCTACTTCTTACCTTGTACAAATGTACTTACCTCAAATGCATGTTTATTTATGTGTTTGGGGGAGAGAAGACGAACAGGTTAGTGGAGATTTCGAGGAGGACTTTGATGACGACGTTTGAGGACGCCGGAGTTGAAGACCATGTTTATTATTCTTTTATTTACGTATATTTTCCCAGTTCTGGATTATTGTTGGAACTTGTAGTTTCCTTTTAGTTTTTGAGATTCGGTTGGTTTCCGATGTAATAAGTATTACATTCTATTCTATCTTTAGTACTTCTATTCTTGTTTATTTGAAAAAAAAAAGATTGCCCGAGTCTTTTAGCTTCCGTTTGCTTTAATTTGATACGACACAGTAGAGGCTTACGTGTAATATTATTTATTTAATATTATGCGTGCCGAACGTTTCGATTTCCGAATAAGAACTCGGTGTCCGGGAACGGGGCGTTACAACCTAATCAGCAAGGTAAATGTAAAACTCATTCAAATTTTCAATCACTGAAAATTCATAATATATAAAATTTCACACAAAGTTTGTCCTCCTTGTTCAAGTACAAAGAAATGCCTTATATAGGCTACAATTTTTGTAACTAAAGTGCATAATTAATGACTAGAATTCATGAACCAAAATATGAAAAGACTTATGCATAATTAATGACTAGAATTCATGAACCAAAATATGAAAAGACTTCCTAAAAACTACTTCCAAGGTGGCGCCCCAAAGATCTGCAAGATCAGCCATCTAGATTCAACGTATCTTCATGTGTCTTGAATACTCCAAATGCAATGTATCTCGATTCTTTCAATCTTGATATTATCTTCAAAGTGGTGCCTCATTTATAAGTATATTCACCTCTTATTTTGGCTATAATATATTAATAAAACATTTTATATAAAACGAGTGGATCATCATTTGGAACAGCATTCTGGTTTATATCACATCAGTAGACTGATCTATTGTATTGTCTTTATATCCCTGTCCTATCTCATCAGTAGGTCTTTCCAATGCAGTGCCACTGGGTTGGCCTGGAAAAGAAGGGTGATCATCATCAGAATCTGATGATGATGAGTTATCATTGTCAGGTGCATCTTGTGGTTCTCTGAACATCATGCTTCCTTTCTGCTTCTCCCTTTCAATAATATCCAGCAGCCTCACTTGTAGCTCAGATGTATCAATCAGTTCAATTAAGCTCTCTACTCCCAACTGATTTAAAGACCATTCCTCAAAACCAGTCATTGAGTCTGCATTTGATTTTTGTCTCTTATAGAAACCAAACTTCCAAGCAAAGTAATGTTGAATTTTCTTGAAGTTTGGACCTAGCTTTTCCTTCTTGTACTTTTTTTATTTTCTCTCAAAAGGCATTGTAGGCCTTCTTTAGGCAGATTGCTCAGCTTGTTGTCTCCCAAAGGCTACAACAAGGTGATTCAGTTTATCTATAGCAGATACAAATAGGTCCGTAGGTTCATCAGGTTGTACATTAGTTCCTACTACATCCAACGGTTCCACACTAGGTTCCTACTGACTTATATGCACATCAGCAGGGTCTGTAGGAGTGTGTTCTTCACCCTGAGTTGTAGCATCCACAGCAGGGTCTTGAACAGTTTCAATAATTTCCACAGTTGGCTCAGGTACAGCAGTGTGATGTGGTTCTTCAATCTGTTGCTCAACAACAACATTAGCATCCTTAGTAGGCTCAACAGCCTCTTCTTCAACTTCCCTTTGGTCCTCCAGGACCCTCAACTCTTTTCCTTTACCATGAACTCTCTTCTTCATAATCTGTTTCCTTCTTTTTGCAGGTTGTTCTTCAATTTCAGCTGCTTTTCTTTTTCTTCTGTCTTCTTGTTGTTGTTCTTTCAAAGTCTCTGCAGCAGTTTTCTTCCTTGTAACTTCAGTAGGCTCAGCAGCCTCAACATCATCTGGAACTTCAGTAGACTCAGTAGTGTTTACTGATTGTTGCCTTGTCTTCTTAGGCTTTAAGATCTCAGTGATCTTTCTTCTATTAGCAGCCTTTCTCTTCTTCTCAGCTTTCTTTGGTGCAACAGGTTGTGTTGGCTCAAATCCCAACACAACCAACACAAAATTGAAACATAATTACATAGATTTTGCAACACCAAATCCAATACATGTCCAAAATAGGAGAAATAAGTTATGTGTAATGGAGCCAAGCAATAATCTGGGTTTAGGAGCAACAAACATTACAACTTACAACCCCTATCAGACAAGCATGACATAGCAACACCAAATCCAATATATCGTAGCCCAAACAACTCTAGTGGAAACAAAATCAAACATTTTTGAATACTAACATGATGGATATGACATTTCATCATGGACAGCATAACAAAAGATTCTAATCATGTACCATCATCAAAGGAGAATCAGAAAACTCCATAGAAACAGGTTCTCAATTACTCCATAGCAACATGTCAAACACTGAAAGAACAAATCTTCAAATTAATTATGATGATACTATATTTATTTAGATACATACACACACACACACACACACACACACACACATATATATATATATATGTGTGTGTGTGTGTGTGTGTGTGTGTGTGTGTGTGCATTTAATGTTGACACTACTACAGATTTCACAGTTACACCACCATACACTAGCACATATTTCACAGTAACACCATTGGAAATAAAATTGAATGTTTTGACGATGTTATTTATTTGTTTGTTTTTACCCCCATTGATGAAGTTCCATAACTAGATGTTATAGTGAAAATAAAAAATATGTGTAGAACTTAATTGTATTAGTTTTATTAGAGTACGATTCTTTTATATGTTAAATCAAACAAGAATTGTAATAGAAGCTCTATCGGTTTTGATAGAGTCTAGGATCTCTGTTGAGTATCTAGTCTGCTGAGGTTTTAGAATCAGCTGACTTACCAAATATTGAAGGCTGACGGCACAAGTTCAATTATGAAGGATGAGGGAACAAACTAAGTTTATAAGATTGAAGGCTGAGGTTTCAAACTTAGTTAATGAAGATTTGAGTCGAGACTATGAGGTTAGAGTTCAGGGAAGTGTGTGATGATCTGAACTGAATTTATAGATCTTGTAGTGAAGGTCAAAGATGCACAAAGTAATGTTACAAAATAATCTTGGTTAATAGTTTCTAGTTTGGGTGTACTCTGGTCGCATAAAACAAAGATCAGGTGAAAAGCTGAGAAACCAGAAGGAAACTAAGTTTGCACAAAGCCAGCTGACTGTTGATAATCAAAAGCACTAGCATAGGTGAGATCAAGGTCAGCTAATCAGAATAACTAAAATACATTCGAACATTGAAGATCAAGCATTCTGATTTGTTGATGGTCTGACATTTTAGAAAGGACATTGACATCAGACATACAATAAAGCAGAACCCTACCAATGGCTACAAGGATTTGAATTTAAACGTTGGAATCTCAACTATAAAAGGAGAACTTAAAACCAAAAAAGCATGTGGGAAGGGAACTAAGAGTGTGAAATTGAAAAGCAATGATAGTGTGAAAAAGTGAACACCAAAGTTGTAAAAGAGTTATTCAATAAGAATATAAGGAGGAAGATAACACACAGCCATAAAACCTACTGAGATTTCATATTGTTTGATCAAGAAATCTTCAAATGTCTTAATCACTCAAGTATTTATCAAGACTTACAACACTTGAAGGAACAGAGCTTTTGTGCAAATAATAATACATCAAGAACAAGATTACTCACAAGTTGAATCACTTACTTGATTCAGATATCTCCTCGTTCAAACAAAAATCTTGGAGTGTGAAACACCAAAAAGGTTTGTAGGACAGTTACGTACTGAGATTTCATATTGTTTGATCAAGAAATCTTCAAATGTCTGAATCACTCAAGTATTTATCAAGACTTACAACACTTGAAGGAACAGAGCTTTTGTGCAAATAATAATACATCAAGAACAAGCTTACTCACAAGTTGAATCACTTACTTGATTCATATATCTTCTCGTTCAAACAAAAATCTTGGAGTGTGAAACACCAAAAAGGTTTGTAGGACAGTTGTGGTGCAATCATGAAAACTGTGTTTTTTGTGGATTTGGTGAAGAGGCAATTCTACCCTTCAAGGATCAGTATATCAAACATAGTGACACATCAATTCTACATGTCAAGGACTAAGGGCTCGGATTGTGAAGCTAGGGAATAGTCAAGGACAATCATTTTACTTTGTATCTTGTAACAGTAACTCAAGAACTTAGTGAATTACCTTTAAAATCATAGGAAATAGTGGATTGACAAGATTACACTACCTAGAACCCCTATAAACTTTGTGTTATTTACTTTACAGTATTTTACATTCACTGTCTTACTTTGTGTTTGTCTGCTTACTTAATTGCACATACAGTTTATCATAAAATCAGTTAACAACACATCAGTTGTTGAAGTTCACACAATAGCATATTTCAAAGAGATAAACAACTCAATAAAAGGCTTTAAAAAGTTTTTCCGCTGCATATAACTCAGCTGACTTGATTAGTTGCTAGAATTACTGAAAATCTGAGTTATCACTCCAACTCATATATTTAATACATGTTTTAATAAGTATTTTAAGTTTTAGAGTACAAGTTTATTCACCCCCTCTAAACTTGTCTTAAGTATTTCTAAGAGACCTAACGATTGGTATCAAAGTGGTGTTCTTCTATTCTGAAGAGACCTATTGTTTATTCTCTTTGAAATTATTTTCAAAAGCTTTTTAATTTTGAAAGACGTTTTGAAAACTGCATCATGATCTCACAAAGTCACCTTAGTAACTTATTCAGTTGTTCTTTAAAAAGATCTGATGAATATAAAAAATAGATTGCAGGCATTCATTGCTATCACTCAAGGAAATTTGCTTAAAGTACTCATTGAAGATCCAGTCATGGAACTAGAAATCACTCTACCAGTAATCTATTAAGTAGAGATTATTTCTGAGTATGAAGATGAATGATTTTGCTTAAAGCTAACATTCCAAAAAGACAAAATACCCAAACGATGACAATTGAAGTCTTTGAAAGATGCTCAATTCACAATCTATACAAAGGGAAAGAAATTCAAACGAATGAGGAATCAAGAATAGTCATTGGTGAATCTTTTGATCTATATGACATGTCTAGTGAAGATGCATTCATGATCAAGAAGCACAATAAGGTAAATGGCTTTACATATACACTCTCTTATGCTCCCAAACCTTGTTCATCTAATCCCAAATCTAATCAAGAATTCCAAGAACTATGTGAAACTCTTGACATATTCTCAAAGGAATTAAAGGCAATTCAAATAGATTATTATAATGTCAAAATGAAAGAGAATCAGTTAGACCTGGAGTTCTTCGATTAAATGCTGATCTTTATTTTGTTCGAACTAACAGAGTAATAAAGGAATTTAGATCTTCTGAGATTCATAATTAGTTAGCAGTGAAAATTAATGTCCCAAAATCTTCAGCATATCCAACATCGTCATTACAATTCAAATCTAAAAAGCCACATGGTGACAGAAAAGGCTTAGGATTTGATAATCAACAAAATTATATGGATAGACCCAGTAAAGCTACAAAACCTAATATCAGAATTGGTCCTAAATTTGTAGCTGAACAAAATTCCAAGCCACAGAAAACTGCTGAGCCAACCAGAACAGACAAAAACTAAGTGGATCAGTTAGAAAAATTTAGAAAACTAACAGATCATACAAATAACTCAGTAAAAAGATATTTATGAAAAAACTGATTTTTGATCAGTTGAGAACAAGAACAAACCAATCAAAACTACCAAGCCAAAGAATGATCATCATTCTAGGGATACCAGATTCAGAAAGAAAGGAAGATTTTTTCCTCCTGATGATGATTGGAATGTTTTAATTCCTATTGCTATATGTACTAAATTTCACAAAAAGCAAAAAGGCTAAGAGTTAGAAATAAAATAATAAGTTTTGATGATGATTCATCTATATTTATTTAATTATTTGTTTGCACCCCATTGATGAAGTGCTGAAACTACTGTTATAGTGAAAAGCTAAAAGATGTCTAGAACTCAAGTGTATATGATTTATTAGAGTATGATCTTTGTATAGGTTGCATTAGACAAGCAATGTAATATATAAGGAGTCGTAAAACAGAATACTGGAAGTCATATAGAAACTGGATATCATAATGATAAAGGAACTAAAAGTGTTACTCAGAACTTAAGCAGAGAAGAACTTAGAACTGTAGAAGTTAATTTCGTTGATGGATCAAACTCGGTTGGCTTATCTAGAAGCTGAAGGTTGAGGGGACAAACTAAGTTTATGAAGGTGGAGGGACAAACACTCAGTTATTGAAAATAGAAGAAATGACGGTTCAAACTCAGTTTATGAAGACCAAAGTCGAGACTGTAAAGTTAGAATTCAGGTAAGTCTGTGATGGCCTGAACAGACTTTATAGATCTTGTATGAAGACCTAAGATACATAAGGTCAATGATATCTTAGATGATATGGATTTATATGGTGTACTCTGGTCAAGTCATTAAAGATCAGAAAAAATTAGAGTATTCAGTTTTAGAAGAATAGTACAAAACTGAGTTAAAGCTCTACATACGTTTGGAGACAGAAAACTTACCTACTCAGTTATACAAGCTTAAAGCTGACACACCTCAAAACTCTCAGTTTAATACATAAATCATCCAAAAATTGAAGAAAAATAGGAACATTGAAAAGAAAGCATTTTCATTGGATGATGGACTGACATATCAGAACGGTCAATGACAAATCAGACATATAGGCGTTGATAGCTACAAGGATTCAAATTCAAACAAGATGAACATTGGGCAATACACTATAGATAGAGGTGGGGGGTGAATAAGCTTGTCCCTATAAACTGGATTTTAATATATTATGACTTAGTTAAATCTTGTGTGGAGTTAAGCTGACTGAGCTGAGTCTAAGTCAAACTGACTTATGAAAAACTGAGTCAACTGGCAGCGGATATAAATCTAGCCTTTTTCTTGATCTTGTTATTCTCTATGAAAGTTGATTGTGTAAAACCGAATTCTGGTGAATATCAGTTTGTGAGTTGTGGGTCATGTAACAATCAGTTCTGAGTATGCTGTGTAAACAATAATAAATGCTGTAATGATGAATAACAGAATGTAAATGCGTAAAGTAAATGAAACAAGAGTTATAGAGGTTCCTGGTGGTGTAATCTTGTCAGTCCTATCTTCCTTTGTGGTGTAGGAGGAAAATTCCACTAGAACTTCTTGA
Organism: Gentiana macrophylla; assembly: GCA_026214975.1. Taxonomy (NCBI): domain Eukaryota; kingdom Viridiplantae; phylum Streptophyta; class Magnoliopsida; order Gentianales; family Gentianaceae; genus Gentiana; species Gentiana macrophylla. The sequence goes on from CM047812.1 coordinate 58,920,193, forward strand.
GGTGAGCTGTTACAAAAAGTCCTAAGCAATAGTCCTTGGCTAATCCTAGCTTCACTATCTAAACAATCAAAGAACAGGTTGGATTTCTGCTTTTCAAATGCTTGAGCCACTGGTCCTTTAAGGGTTACGTATGCCTCTTCACCAGCTACCACCACAAACACAGTCTACCTGACTGCTGATACAACTGTCCTTGGATAATCCTTCACCGGATTGCTTCGCAGTCTTGACCTTTGATTAAGAATCAAAGTTTGGCTCAGAATCAATAAATTGATTCTCGTTTGTGGTTCTTCAAAGGGTCTGATTCTAGATAAGTTCTGTGTATCTTGAACACTTGAAGAATTTCTTGATTGATCTTGTTAGCGCAGAGATGATTGCAATTCGAATGAACGAGTCTAGTGCACAAAATGCTTGTAATCTTGTTAATTCTTGGTAAATCTTAGTGTTTGATCCTTGGTGCAAAGTCCTCTATTTATAGTGTAAGGTCCAACGTTCATCTTGCTTGAATTCGATTTGTATCAACGTCTATCTTGTAACGGCTATATTTTGTGACCGTTCTGACTTGTCAGTACTTTATCCAATAACATTGCTTCCTTTACAATGTTTTACTGTACTGTTAGCTTGTTGGATGACTGACTTATAAAACTGAGTTTCCTAATCAGCTTTATACTGAGTTGTCTGTTTCTTGAATAACTTGGAGCATTAATTGAGATTTTACTCTTCTTCAAATATCAGTACTCCAGTTTTTCATCTGATTATTATTCACTTAATCAGAGTACACCATAAACATATATCATCTAAGAGTTCATTGTCCATATGACTCTTAGGTCTTCATATAAGATCCATAAAGTCAGTTCAGGTCACCACAAACTTGCTTGAAGTCTAACTTTACAGTCTCGACTTTCATAACTGAGTTTGTACCTTCAGCTCTTCAATCTTTAATAACTGAGTCTGTTCCCTCATCCTTCAGTCTTAGATAAGCCAACCGAGTCTGTGTCCTTCAGCGAACTTACCTTCTTCAGTTCTGAGTGAGCTTCAGTTCTTGGTGTAGACTGAGTCAGTTTCAGATGACTTGTCTTTCCAGTTTCAGAGATGATTTACAGTTTTAGTTTTTCAACACTTCTATCTATTACAGTGCTTGTCTGATATAACCTATACAATTATCAGACTCTAGTAAAACTTATACATTCAGTTCTAGAAATCTTTTCGCTTTTCACTATAACAGCTAGTTTCAGCACTTCATCAATGGGGTGTAAACAAACATGTTCTTGAATAAGATAAATCATCATCAAAACTAAATTTTATTCCCAACAATTTCACCCTTTTTGATGATGCCAAAACCCTCCTTAAAAGAAAATCTTAAAGATAAAAACAATACAAAATAAAGTAAAACAGGAAACTGGATTTTCATTAAGATTTTGCAAAACTTGGATCGAGTTACACATTTTATATAGACTGAAATGAAAGTTAAACAGCTTTTTGTTTAGCTAAGACATACTTCCTTCTTTTGTCATGAAGACGATATTCTCCTTCAATTTTTGTGTCTTCATTACTGAAAGTCTTGAGGTAGTCCACTTGGCTTGTTAGCTTCCATTTTCTGCACATAGCTAACTTTGGCAAATGACTTTCAACTTTGTAATAAGTTTCAAACTCTTGACATCTGCTTTCATCTGTTCAGTTTTGTCTCTGATTGACAATCTATCTTCAATCCTTTTGATCTTCTTGTAATTTGCCATCTTTTGTTTACTATAAAGATCACAAAGAAAGTAGTTGAGTGATTATTCATAATTCTTGTATCTATACTTGGATTTGACATGAATGTAGTCTTCAACAAACTTCATCCAAAGATCTTCAGTGAGAGTAGCTCTTATGTCTCCAGGTTGACTGTATTTGAGTATGAGCTGCTCATCAGTTAGTTCTTCATCTTCTCTGATGTTTGATTTAGATTTCTTCAGTTCTATCACCTCAGTTTCAAGCTTCAGTTTTTCTTCACATAACTTCAGCTTTTCTTCCTCCACTTTCCCTTTTTTGGCATCATACAACTCATTGATTAGTTGATGTGTTGCCTTCTGATATGTTGACATTTCTTTATGAGAGGTGAGGACATCTCTAAGTTGAGTTTCTAGCACATAGATTCGTTGATTGAGGTGCCATTCATCTTGAGCTTGAGTTTCTCGATCTACCAAATTTTCTTGTTCAAGTTTTTATTTTCGACTGAGAATCTCCGAAATTGAGTTTGATGTGGATTTCATGATAATGTCCAACTTATGAGTTGAGACATCAGTTTTCTTCAGGTAATCCAAATAACTGGAAACATGTGATAGAAGACCACTTATATCGTCCATTTGGTTGAGCATAATCTTCAAGCCTTCTTGTACTTTGCTCAATTCTTCTGTGGTAAGCTTCTCAGATAGGTCTTCTTCTTCTGTTTCTAGGGTGCGAGACTGATTGGCATCTTCAATTAACATCAGTTGTTGATTATCATCATTTCTAGCTCTTTTTTCTTTATTGTCAGTTGTCTGAGTTTCAACTGGCAATTCTTCTTCCTTAGTATCAATTTGCGCTGGTTGTTCAGGATGAGTGCTTGACTGCAAAACTGTACTCTTTTGAACTTTTTTCTGTGAATCATCATCTTTATCATCATCTTTCTTCTTTGAAATTTCCATAGGTGTTGATGATGTGGTTGATTCAGTTCTCTTGGCTATCTCTCGAAATCGGTTATATCAGTTGTTGAGAAATTCTTCAATAGGAAATAATGCGTATAGACTTGGTATTTCCAGTTTCTCAAAAAATAGTTTTTCATCATTAGGTAGAGTAGCTTCTCAAGAATCTTCAGTCTTGAGCTTCATCTTTATCAGTTTGATGATCCTCTTAGCATCAAAGAGATACTCCTTTGGTTGCTGAGATTCTTGTTTCTGTTGCTCGATATTCATAACGAAAACTTGTTTCTCAGATATTCTCTGTTGAAAACAATTCCAAGAACTAAAGCTTTCAGCTTGCTGCTGTCAGTTGTCAGTGGTTGTTCCTCCTCAGTTGATGCTAACTGGCTTGAGGTACCTGGGTACAAACAACGAACAACTGATTTTTCTCCTTGTGTCTCAGCTTTCCTTTTAATTCCTTTTGGCTGAGCTATTTGCTGGGACACAGTTTGCCTTTTTGCTTCAGGTTGGGAAGTTTCTTTTGTCGAACTTGCAACTACTGCAGCTTTTGAAGTAGCAGCCTATGCATTCTTATTCCCACTACTGATTCTTTCCAAATAATACTGTATCGCTAAGCTAAGTGATTTCTTCAGTTGAAATCTGCCTTCAGTTTGTCTTCCTTCAGCTTGGGCTCTGCTGATACTTGCTAATTCATCTAAGTGTTGCTGCTTGATCTGATTGAAGATATATCCAGCGCAGTTGCATTCAAATCCATCCCAGATGACATTCATGAGGTAGATACCATCTTCAGTTTGCTTACTTAGCCCTTTGTGTTGTCCGATGGCATGTCTGCTAATCCATCAGCTGAGAAGAGGAAACTCAATTTTGAAGTCTTTAATATGCATATCAACCTCTGCTAGTTCCTCTGAAACAGAAATCTGTTTAAGCAAAACACTATGTTGAAGTGGTAAGGAAGCTAGGTCAATAGATTTAACTAGAGGGACTTTGAAGCCAAAAAGCTGTCTGATTATATCTTCATTGACAAAAATCTTCTGTCCACGAACTCTTGTGAGTAGAGAGTTCTTCAGCATCTTCATACTTTCCCAGAATTGCAATAGACCTTCCAAGTCCATATCTTGTTGCAATTTTGCTTCCAAAAGATTTCGTAAACCCGGTATTCTTCCAATTTTTTCAGATATAAGACTGGAGAGAAGGGTATTACTACACATATCTTCGAATTCTTGAAGTGTGAACATATCAGGGACGGTGATTAACTGTTCTTCTTGGGTTTTCTTTGAAGTGGCCATTTTAAGAGAAATTCTGGCTGATTTAGGGATGAGAAAGTTTGATTTTTCTTTATGACAAACAGAGAATGAAGGAATGGTTGTATATAAAGGGGTGGGTAGTTGAAAGGATCCACGATCTTCTGATAGATTTGTACAATCTTTTCAAATTCCATCATGGTTTGTGTAACCGAAGTGTACTATCTGACATAATGGGGGTATACACGGCGGTAATTAAATGCGATGTAACTGTTGTCGGTTTTATCCATCCCTTTATTGACTTTGTTTGACTGAGTAAAACTGAAGCTGAAATCAGCTTTACAAGACTTGGATTCTGTCAAATCATTAATACAGTTAGTTATTTTCAGATTGTTGATGTGAATGACTGATCTGTCAAGTGAGCCCACCTAGCATAACAAAGATCAATCCCCTTGACGAATATCTAAGCTTGAACTGACTTAACTGACTTTTATAATACCCAATTCAGTTCTCAGTTTAGTAAACCTTTCTTTGTCCAGAGGTTTGGTAAATATGTCTACTAACTGATCTTCAGTTGGAACATAGAGAACTGATATATCCTTCTTTTCCACATGATCCTTTATAAAGTGATGTTTCACATCAATGTGTTTCGTCCTTGAGTGCAAAATTGGGTTGTCAGTTATTGCAATTGCACTTGTGTTATCACACATTATAGGAATCATTCCTTCTTCTATCCTATAATCTCTCAGTTGTTGTCTAATCCATAAAACTTGAGCACAACAACTTCCAGCTGCGATATACTCAACTTCATCTGTTGAAGTAGAAATTGAGTTTAGCTTCTTGCTGAACCACAACACAAGTCTATTTCCCAATAACTGACATGTGCATGAAGTACTTTTTCTATCCACTTTGCATCCTACATAGTCTGAACTGAATTGGATATCAGTTTGAATTCTCCTTCTCTTGGATACCATATCCCAACTCCTTCTGTATCTTTCAAATACTTCAAGGTTCTTTTTACAACTGTAAGATGCCTCTCTTTAGGTCTTGTTTGAAATCTAGCACAAACACCAACTGCAAAGGATATGGCTGGTTTACTTGTAATAAGATAAAGTAGACTTCGAATCATTCTTCTGTAGAGAGTTTGATCCACATCTTTGCCTTCTTTGTCTTCATCTAATATGATATTAGTCCCAATTGGTGTTGAAATGCCAGTTGATTTCTCCATTCCAAACTTCTTGATAAATTCTCTTGTATACTTAGTTTGGTGAATGAATATCCCATTATCCAGTTGTTTAACTTGTAAACCGAGAAAATAATTCAGTTCTCCCATCATACTCATTTGAAATTTTCTCTTCATTAAACTTGCAAATTTCTCACAGAGTTGTTCATTTTCAGATCCACAGATAATATCATCAACATAGATTTGAACTAGGAGAGAACTTTCTTCAACTTTCATCCTAAATAACGCATTGTCAATAGTTCCTTTGATAAATCCATTATCTACCAAAAACTGAGTCAGAGTTTCGTACCAAACGCTTGGTGCTTGCTTTAGTCCATATAGATTTTCTTAGTTTAAAAAATTTATCAGCTTGTTCTTTAATTTCAAATCCAGGTGGTTGTTGAACGTAGACTTCTTCTTCTAGAATTCCATTAAAAAATGCACTTTTGACATCCATCTGGTACACTTTGAATTTCTTGTAAGCTGCAAAGGCAAGAAATAGTCTGATTGCTTCCAATCTTGCAACTGGTGCATAGGTTTCATCAAAGTCTATGCCTTCAGCTTGTGAATATCCTTTAGCTACGAGCATAGCTTTGTTTCTGATGATATTCCCATCTTCATCAAGTTTGTTTCTGTAAACCCATTTAGTGCCAATGATGTTTACATGATCTGGTCTGTCTACTAGTTCCCATACTTGATTTCTTTCGAATTCATTCAGTGTTAGGAAATCTACGCGGGAACACAACAGAATTCAAAATTTTGATTTCCTTTTACCCACGATCGACTTCGTTTAAGCAATAAACAAATAAGCTAGTAGACGGTGGTTACCTTGGTTGATCTAAAAGATCGACGCTTTGACCGTCTAAGGAGAGTAGTTCTGCATAGAGCCGCCCAAGTGTTCGGCCTCTACCGCTAGTCCACACGAACAGCCCAGCGGAATCCCATCATGTATTGCTATTGGAAAACTCCGGTTGCTAGACTGGCTTTTTTCCCCTATCTCCAACTCTCTATAGGATGCTCTGTATCTTACACAAGAACGATTTGCTCTTGGAATTGTGATGTACAAAAGAGCTAGCGAAGCCTCCCTATTTATAAGGTGACCTGTGCCACTAGTGATTCCCAATCTGATTGGGATTGTCTTCCTAGTAGATTGGGGAGAAAGAAAACATTTTTCTAATAAAATAAGGAAAATACATTTGATTGATTTATCTCATTTAATTTAATATCCTATATTAAATATTTCCAAGATATTGTCAATATCTTATATTGACTATATTTATCATATTACCATAAATCTATTTTTCCAAAATCAATTAATATCTAATATTAATATTATGGTAATCTTATTAATTAAATTGCACAGACCAAATGTATCCGATACACAAAAAACTTGCGCCACTTTATACCCAAATTCACGTGTGTGTCATAAACACAAATTTTGGCCACCAATATATATATATATATATATATATATATATATATATATATATATATATATATATAAAATTAATTAACATAATTAAAATCTTGTATTATATTTATTCATAATAAATAAATACCACCATATTAATTTACCACTATAACCTTTATAGTACGAGATAAATTCTTTCATTATTTTGTTATCAACTATAACCGCATTTTAATCTGGCTAGATGTTTTATGTGTGTGACCCGATATACTTCCGAATATGTTGGCCGTAGACGCAATGTGCAAATTACAAAAATGCCCTTCATACCTAATGATCATGGGATAGCGTCTAGCAACACACCGTGACCCCCAATCATCGGAAGAGTCAAATGCAATGACTACTACCTTTCATGTGAAACAGTTACCGTATAACGTACAATCCTATAACTGTAATAATATCCACACGGTCGTACGTCGAGTGTTAAATATTAACGACCGTATCATATATAATCTGGATATCAAGCTCTCTCGAAGTAACTCATTTACTTCCACTTTGCAAAGATTCACGAGAGTAAGACATTCCTTAGAAGAAGGCCCTTTCGGATATTCACCCCTACTGATATGGTACATGATTTCAAGACGACCAAACATATATACTCCGCATGCTTCAGTATCACACCCAATCACTACCGCATGATCGCCCCGTGGCTAGGGGAAACCTCAATAGTGTCAAAGCATGACAATCCACACCGTGATGCCATGTAGACTCCGGTCCTAAGGATAATTACACAACCGTCACATAGTGTGACACTTATCCGTGTAAGTGGGTCAGTCTAACGTACGCATTCTCTAATACACGTCCACGTACAGTCCAAGTGTCTCTACACTTCGATAGACGAGATCTATACCTGCCCTTAAAGACAGAAGAGATCTAATACGTGCTAGCCTGTTCATACTATCAATGCCCTGTTTAATAGTACATTAGCCTAGATACATTTAAGTATCAAACTTGTTAAAGTGGTTAGAGATCTCATCAACCATAATCGCCTATCATGATTTCTCTAACACAGTTTAATACTAAGGACGTTATCATATAACAATTCACAATTTATTCTTTAAAAGAATGTATATATATATGACAACATAAAAGCCATTTAATATATGTATAGACATAAAGAAATAGTAGAAATGATCTGACCCGGTCGGATCCGGTCCAACCCGACTGGGTTTAGGACACTATTTCAACATTCAGTTCTTCTTGCACTAAAATCCAATTTGGATCTTTCAAAGCTTCTTCCATCTCTTTAGGTTCCGATTGAGATAGGAAACATGCAATCATTGCGTCTAGTTGATGTCATGTTCGAACACTAGCTTGAGTATCACCAATCACTTGTTCTTCAGGGTGATTCCTCATCCATTGATGTACTAAGAGTTGCATCAAGGGATCTAAATTTTGTTGAACTGGTTCTTCAGGAACTGGTTCTTGGTCTTCTTCGCCTTGATCATCTTGAATTGGGTCAGAATCATGTTGTTCAACTGTAGGTTGTTCAGTTGTTGGGAACTGAGGCTGATCTTGATCTGATGATTCTGAAACTCTTAATCTTCTAATGACCAAAAAAATTGATTCTGGTAAGACTGGTAACTGAGGTTGAGAAACTCGTTCTGGTCTGTTTTCAGTTTCTTCACCAGGAAAGTTTGGTTCATCAAATACTACATGAATTGATTCTTCATGCTTAAGTGCCTCTTGTTCAGTACTCTAAATGCTTTGCTGACACTTGAATATCCCAGAAATATTCCTTCATCAGCTTTGGGCTGAAAAACGTGAAGTTGATCTTTTCCATTATTGTGCATGAAACACTTGCTTCCAAATACATGAAAGTAGGAAACATTTGGCTTTCTTCCATTCCAAATTTCATAAGTTGTCTCCTCATGCCTTTTATTCATGAGAGCTCTGTTCTGTGTATAGCAAGCTGTGTTAATGGCTTCTGCCCAATATCTTTCAAGCAGTTTTGCTTCACGGATCAAAGTTCTTCCTGCTTCTTTGAGTGTTTTATTCCTTCTCTCAGCTACACCATTCTGTGGAGGCGTTTCTGTTGCTGCAAGTGGATGTAAAACACCATTTTCTTCACAATATTCAATAATTATTTTGTTGAGGAATTCAGTTCCTTTATCTGATCTTATCTTCACAACTGTGGCACTCTTCTAATTTGAAGTCTCTTGAGGAGTTCTGTAAGTATTTGCTTGGTTTCACTTTTCTTTGTTAAGAAAATAACCCAAGTGTATCTTGAATAATCATTTACCACCACCAATGTATACTTCTTTCCACTGATGCTGATTGGTGTGATTGGTCCAAATAGGTCCATATGTAGTAGTTCCCGGACTCTAGTTGTTGAATGCTGTGATTTTGTCTGGAAACTGGCTTTCATTTGTTTTCATTTTTGACAAGCATCAAATAAGCTATCCTTCTTGTATGTAATCTCAATTAGTCCAATGACTAACTATTTTTTGACTAGGGTGTTGATGTCATCAAAGTTAAGATGACTCAGTTTCTTGTGCCATAACCAGCTGACTTCTGATTTGGTATGCACAAGTAAACAAGTTCCTGCAACTGCTGTAGTCCAATCTACAACATACATATTCTATTTTCTTCTTCCAACTAGAACAACTTGGAATGCTGTTTCGCTGACAACAATGCAAAAATCTTTATCAAATGTAACTCTGTATACCATGTCACAAAACTGACTAGTGCTAAGTAGGTTGTAATGCAATCCTACTACATAAGATACATTTTTAATTGTGAGTCCTTTTCCGATCAAAGTTCCATATCCTTTGGTGTATCCAGGTTTGTCTTTGCTTCCAAAATTAACCTTTGGTCCATCATTGGCAATAAAATTACTCAGACAGTCCTTGCTCTTTGTCATGTGCCTTGAGCAACCACTGTCAAAGTACCATATATCCTGCAAAATAAATTAAGCATTTTTAGGTACCCAACTCTGTTTGGATCCATGGGGGTCAGTTGTTAGTACAACTTTGGGAATATATCCATTTGGTATCCTTCGGATATTGTTGCACCTATTTTCATATATGTAAGCCACACTCCAATAGTATCTTTGCTTGGACTGTGTCTTATTTATATGATTTCTCAGGTCCTTTGGTTGAAACTGATTTCCATGATGTTTTATATTATTGAAACTTGAATAAGAACCATAATTTCTGCTGCACTGAGGTCTGGGCTGACCTTGGTACTGAGGTCTCTGCTGAGGACTGAAGTGATTCCTCTGCTGACCTTTAGACTGAAACTTGTGATAAGTTTTCTGTCTGAAATGATTGCTTCTATTAGTTTTAATAGTAGATTCAGATAAATTCTAGTCATCAACAATTGGAAATAATCTACCTTTTCCCCTGACTTTGTGAATCTTTGAATAATTGATATTCTTGGATTTACTTTGACTGAAGTTTTTTGGGTTCTTAGCCTGATCGGCTTAAGTAGATTAAGTAGTTGATCTACCTTTTCGATTTTCATGAGCTGATTTACCTTTTTGGTTTACCCTGTTGTTGTTTACAGCTGACTTCATTGAAAACTGATGTTGTGGCTGATTTGATTCACGTTGAACTGGTTTTACTAGTTCAACATGCTTCTTATTTTGAGGACATTGTTCAACTATGAACTTAACACCTGTTTTGGCATTATGTTCAGTTGCCTTACTCGTTCCTACCTTTGAAGTTTGCAGAGTATCAAATCCTAAGCCAGTTCTATCTCCATATGGCTTGCCTGATTTGAATCCGATGAGTTGAATCGATTGAGCAAAAGATTCGATTCTTTCTTGGCCGATGCGATGACTAATCTGAGTCTTTCCTTTATCAGTTATGCATAGTTTAACGTGTTCAACTCATCTTTCAATCTTTTGACTTCTAGAATTAGAACTTCTTACTCAGCTTTAATTGATTCATAACCAGCCTGTATGATGACAAGATGACTCATCAATTCGTCAAGAGTTTCTTCTAATTCTGAGTTCTTTGGATTGGAATCGGCTGTTGAAGAACATGCATTTTGCATGGAAATCTGAGCTGAGCTGTATTTGGAATTTGATTCACAAACCTCATTGGAATCTTCCATGTGAGCCATTAAATTTGTATCGTCAGATAACCTTTCTGTACCAGCTTCGTAGTCAGATTCATCTCCAGCTAACAATGCTCTTCTGCTGGTTCTTCTTTGCTGAGTCTTCTTCGCATTCAGTTCTGGGCATTCAACTTTATAATGTCCAGGTTTCTTGCAGTTGAAACAGAGATACTCATCATCTTTCCTTTTCTTAGGAGTTTTCTTGACGTATTTTTGAGTTACTGGATGGCCATTCTTCATCTTTCTGATTCGACTCATCATAAGGGCCATTTGTTCTTCCATTTCATCCAACTGTTGAAGATTGCTTGTGGATGTTTCTTGAGAGTCATTGGATGCTGATGCAAGTGCTGTGGTCTTTGGTTCTTCTAGAGCTTTGATTATTGCTGATGTGCTTGTAAAATCTTCACTGAATTCATAAGCTTTCAAACCTGAGAAGATTTTGAAGGAGTCCTCTATGTCAAGTCTTCTAGATTCTTCCATTGCAGTGACCTTCATCTTCCAAGACATTGGTAAGGCCTTCAAGATTCTGGTATTGATTATTTTCTTTGTATATTCAATCTTGAGTAGGTCCAGTTCATCCATGATTGCACTGAATCTTGTCTCCATTTGGTCAATGGTCTTTCCAGATTTCATCTTGAAATTTTCAAACTTTTGCTTTGCAACTGAGATTTTGTACCTTCACATACAAATTGAAGTTTCTCTCACATTTCCTTAGCGGTTGTGCAATCTTTCACCTTCAAGTACATATTGCTATCAAGAGTTCTGTTGGTCCATCGGAAAGGCTAACACAAGTTTAGAGCTGGGAGGGGGGTGAATAAACTTGTCACCAAAAACTTTCCAAAAAACTGAAAGTACCCCAGGAACTAAGTTTCTCAGTAACTCAAACAGAACTATCAAACTAATGTACAATGTGGCTCAGTTCAGTTTCGTTCCAACCCTTTAATCCTGTGTAGGAGTTAGTTAATTCAGCTTAGCTAATGCTGGTACTGTATTAACTTGCAGCGGATAAGATCAACCCATTTGTGCAATAGATGTGTCAATAAAGATCTAAGTCTCTTATGTATCAGTTCTGTGTTGACTCAGTGTCTAATGTTTGCTGAGTGTAGTGATAAAATGATAATGCAATAATTAAAGCAATCACAGCACAAATATAAATGCGTAAAGTAAATCAACACAGAGTTTGTTTATGGAAGTTCCGGGTGGTGTAATCCCGTACGTCTCCCCTTCTCCTGTGGTGTACGAGGTATCACTAGAATCTTGACATAACTATTACAAAATCCTAGTCTAATGAAAGTCCTTCACGACACCCTAGTTTAACTTTCCACACATAATGAAGAAATGTATGATAGCTCCATTCACTCTGCACACAGATCCTTCGGAGGTGGAATAACTCCTTCACCAGCTCACCACTAACACAAACACAGTCCGCAGACTGCACCAACAGCTGTGGAAACCAAGTTGCAACCGTATGAGGAAAGGTGGAGTTGCTCTACTCAAACTATGCACAGCCAACCCTTTTTCACAAAGGTTAGGTTTAGAATTAATCTAAAGATTAATTCAGTGAGCTGTCTGATTCTTCTAGATATGACGTTGCAGCTCCAAGATGCCTTCTTCCCCCTTAATGGGTTACTTGATCTTTCTTTGTAATATTCAAGGCAATTTTGTTGGCTTCCCCTTTTTTAGATATGAAATTTGATTTTCCAGATCTGGATCTTTAGATATATGCTTTGTAAAACTTGTTCAGATCCCTATTTTTCAAGTGCTTCCCTCTGTGTATTTATAGGAGCAATGTAACGGTTAGATAAATTTTATAGCCGTTTCATTTGTTGTTTAGCCAACGTTCATATGTACGACCTTTTTGTCGTTTTGTAATTTCAAATTCAACAAGGCTTTAACTCAGTTTTCTACTCTTCTTCAAAATTGAGTACCTCGTATACATGACATCTGACTTTAATTGACTAGGTAAGGGTACACCATTCAGTTTCTTCTTTTCTTGGTAACTGATAATCTTTGTCCTTAAGATTATTCATCTTTACGGGATCTATAGTTCAGTTTCAGGTCACCACAGACTTGCCTGAATCCTGACTTATAGTCACGACTTAATCAGCTTCTATTTGAGTTTGCCACCTCAGTTCTTCAGTCTTCAATAACTTAGTCTGTGTCCCTCAGTTCTTCAGTCTTCTAGTTAAGCCAACCAAGTTTGTGTCCCTCAGCGAACTCATCTTCTTCAGTTCTTTCATAAATGAGTCTGATCCCTCATTTGTTCATTTGTATATATACTCAGTTTGCTTGCTGTGACTCAGCTGTTTGCCTAGTTCCTATCTGTTACAATGCTTGTCTGAAACAACCTATACAAAGTTCAGACTATAGATAGAACTTATACTTTTTTCTCTAGACTATTTCTTGCTTCTTCTTTCATTATGCACTGTAATAGTTAGCTATGACTTCATCATCATAGGTTGTAAGTGATCTTACTAAATACGTGACAAATAATAATCAAAACATAGATATTACTTCTAACAAGTTCTAAGGATAAAGTCCATAGCAACATTGTTAAGATCGTTTCTCTTGCGATCATCACTGGTCCATTTAGCCTTGGGATTTGGAACTCAAACTTGATCTTCACCAATAGTTTGCATGTGGGTGATCTGTATTGGTCCATCTATGACCACGTCCATCATCTCGTCATAAGTAGCAGCTAGAAAAGCCAGCATACGACGTTTGTATTCGTTAAACCTATCCATGTTACACATCAGCTTTTGTCTTGCATACTGATTTCTATCCATTGTGAGTGAGTGAAAACTGATTATATGATAACTGTTAACTGAACTTTCTAATGAGAACAACTAGAGGAGATATAAAGGAACTGAGTTTTTAACAACGACTTGTTAAAGAAACACTGCTCGATACCAGTTGTTGGTATCAGAATAACTGATAACAAGTTACTTGCTCTAAGTCAGAATAGTAAACTCTGCTCCGATACCAATTGTTGGTCCCTTGGAAAGGCTGACACAAGTTTAGAGGGGGGTGAAAAAACATGTCCCTAAAAAATGGATTTTAATCTATTAGGACTCAGTTAAAACTTGTGAGGAGTTAAGCTGACTGAGCTGAGTCAAAGTCAAACTGACTTATGCAAAACTGAGTCAACTGGCAGTGGATATAATTCTAGACTTTTTCTTGATCTTGTTATTCTATATGAATGCTGAGTGTGTAAAACAGAATTCTGGTGAATGTCAGTATGTGAGCTGTGAGTCATGTAACAATCAGTTCTCAGTATGATGTGTAAACAATAATAAATGCTGTAATGATGAATAACAGAATATAAATGCATAAAGTAAATGAAACAAGAGTTATAGAGGTTCCAAGTGGTGTAATCCTGTCAGTCTTTTCTTTCCCTGTGGTGTAGGAGGAAAATTCCACTAGAACTTCTTGAGGTTAGCAGTTACAAAAAGTCCTAAACAATAGTCCTTGTCTAATCCTAGCTTCACTATCTAAACAATCAAAGAACATGTTGGATTGCTGCTCTTGAAATGCTTGAGCCACTGGTCCTTGAAGGGTTACGTATGCCTCTTCATCAGCTACCACCACAAACACAGTCTACCCGATAGCTGATACAACTGTCCTTGGCTAAACCTTCACCGGATTGCTTCACAGTCTTGACCTTTGATTAAGAATCAAAGTTGGGCTAAGAATCAATAAATTGATTCTTGTTTGTTGTTCTTCAAACTGTTTGATTCTCGATAAGTTCTGTGTAGCTTGAACACTTGAAGAAATTATTGATTGATCTTGTTAGCATAGAGATGATAGCAATTCGAATGAACGAGACTAGTGCACAAAATGCTTGTAATCTTGTTAATTCTTGGTAAATCTTGGTGTTTGATCCTTGGTACAAAGTCTTCTATTTATAGTGTAATGTCCAATGTTCATCTTGCTTGAATTCAAATTGTATCAACGTCTATCTTGTAACGGCTATATTTTTTTGACCGTTTTGACTTGTCAGTACTTCATCCAATAAAATTGCTTCCTTTACAAAGTTCGACTGTACTATCATATTGTTGGATGACCGACTTATGAAACTAAGTTTCCTAATCAGTTTTATACTGAGTTGTCAGTTTCTTGAATAACTTGGAGCATTAACTGAGATTTTACTCATCTTCAAATATCAGTACTCTAGTTTTTCATCTGATTATTATTGACTTAATCAGAGTACACCATAAGCATATATCATCTAAGAGTTTATTGTCCTTATGACTCTTAGGTATTCATACAAGATCCATAAAGTCAGTTCAGGTCACCACAAACTTGCACAAGTCTAACTTTGATAGCCTCGACTTTCATAACTGAGTTTGTACCCTCAGTTCTTCAATCTTTAATAATCGAGTCTGCTTCCTCACGGCCTTGATCCTTAGATAATCCAACTTAGTATGTGTCCCTCAGTAAACTTACCTTCTTCAGTTCTGAGTGAGCTTCAGTTCTTGGTGCAGTCTGAGTCAGTTTTAGATGACTTGTCTTTCCAGTTTCTTAGATGATTTCCAGTTTTAGTTTTATGACACTTCTATCTATTACAGTGCTTTTCTGATATAACATATACAATTATCAGACTCTAGTAAAACTTATACTTTCAGTTCTAGACATCTTTTATCCTTTCACTATAACATCTAGTTTCAGCACTTCATCAATGAGGTGTAAACAAACATGTTCTTGAATAAGATGAATCATCATCAAAACTAAAGTTTATTTCCAACACTGACATCCGTCAAGGGGATTGGTCTTTGTCATGTTGGGTGAGCTCAATTGACAGATCAATCATTGACATCAACGATCTCAAACTGACCTTGGATTGAATTTTTTTAAAAACTGATATTCCTTCAAGACAAAGAATGTCTATCAAGACTAAGAATAAGTTTCTACATTATTGAAGAGTCCAAGCTAGTCAAAAGGGTAAAATGGATGCGGACGACATGAGTTACATCACATTAAATTACCGCCATAATTATCATAATTTTTTGCATGTGTACCCGGATAACGCCAAATAGTACATGGATCGGTTACACAAATACTTAGTTGAAGTTCAAACGGTACTACACAATCTTATAAAGATCGTTGGATCATTCTACAACCGGATATCATTTCATTCTCTCAGAAATGTTCCTCATCTTCTCAAAGAAAAAGGAAAATGGCCTCTAAACAAATTTCTCCACAAGAAGAAAGATTGATAGATAAAGGAGAAACCTTTCCTTGGACCAATTTGACAAAGAGTGTGATGAAACTCTTTTAGTTAGCCTTTTATGTGAGAATATCCGAAAAATACAAGGCCTGGAAAATTTGTTGAAAATCAGATTGAAGAATGATTTGGATGAATCAATTATTTAATTTTGGGAGAATATAAAGATTGTGAAGCATTCTCTTACAACAACCGTTCATTGAGAAAGGATCTGTATCAGCACAAAGATCCAAAGACAGTTGTTTGATTTCAAGAAACCAATTGAGAAATCAATCAATCTAATCAGCTTACCACTCAAGTGTGAAGCCTTTCTTTCTCAAATTTCATCAACTGAGAAACCAGCAGATGTTTATTCAACAATGGAGAGTCTCAAGCTGGAATTCGCCCTACTTAGTAGATGGATAAGAAAAACCATCATTGGAAAGTTTAATGGGCTAGATTGTGTATCTATTGATAAGATCAATTTAATGAATATCATCTAGGGTCAGTTAGACTTTAATTTTGGCCAGATATGTCTTCACTCATATCAGAAAACAATATATTGAAGAGATGGAATGGATCAGCAAATCCAAAGATGAAGGAAGAAAGATGATTGGTTGACTTCATCTGAAGAATCAGTCAGTTTAGTAATACAACTTTACTTGAGACACTTAAATGTGGAAAAGAAGCTCAACAAGCTGCTGCATCAAGAAAAACTGGCTCAACTGCAGCAGTTGTGAGTTCAAAAAACGAACCTTCAAAGGTAGAAAGAAAGAAAATTGTCTCTAAGCAAATAACTTAACAGAAAGGAGTCAAGCGTAAAGCTGACTCAAAATGCAAAAGAGCAGTAGGAAGAACTTTTTTTTCCCGAGATATCAATTAAGAGAACTGAAACAAACTTATGGCTACAACTGAGGGGGAACAAGAACTAAAATTGACATCTGGAGATGATCGGTTAGCTGAAGGTGATTTACACAAAAAGCAGAAGATATCAGAGAAGCAATTTTCTGCTATGGATATCATAGAAGAAACTCAGCAAAAACAGCAAGAAGACAGCTCTGTTACACCTGAACGGATAATCAACCTCATGAAAATGAAGCTGAAAATTGTGGACACTCCGGAATCATTCAAAGAAGCATTAAGATATGAAGAATAATGGTTTCTGAACAACCTTGATATAGAATATTTGTATGCATTATTTCCCTTAGAAGAATTTCTAACAAAATGCTACAAGCTACTTAAAGAAAAAGCCCAACAAAGGAAGAAGAAGTTAGTTGATTCATCAGAACCCAAAGAGAATTTAATGAAGGATGCTGATGAAGATAAGGATGATGATTCAAAGAAATTAACAAAGAAAGATTCAGTTTCGCAAATTGAAAACAAAACTGTAAACAAAAAAACCTTTGATCGGAAAGAAGAATTGCCAGTTGGGTCATAGAAAACTGACAATAAAAAACAAACTGAAGACAGTGGACAAGAACTGATGATTGTGGATCCTCAGACTCAAACAGAACTCAATCAAGAAACTGATCCAACTGAGTTCCTGACAGCTGATGAGTTGAGTAAATTACTAATAGCTTTAGATGGTCTACTCACTCAGAAAGAAGACTACAACAATCACTTGTCAAGTATTTCAAGATACTTAGACTACAGGAAGAAGATTGATGTAACTGTGAGATCAAAGTTAAATACAATCAAACAATTTACATCAAACTCACCTTCAGAAATTCTTCAACTTAAGAAAAATTGGAGACAACCACATATGAAGACCGTGAAATTTATTCACAAGCATAATGGCATCTCAATCAAAGAATTTATGGTCTGGAAACACAGTTATCAGAACTCTACACCTCACATAAAGGCATTGCAGAAGACCAGAAACTGACTCATGACCTGATCATTCAGCAGCATGAAGCCAAAAGAGGGGAAGTAGAAGAAGAAAAGTTGAAACTTAAAGCTCAGATAGCAAAGCTCAATGATGATAAAGCATAACTGAAGGATGATAAAGAAAAATCAGTTTTGGAAATCAAAGATCTTATTCAAATTAGTGATGAAGAACTTATTTTGAAGTACATAGAACCTGGAGAGGGTGGCTCTTACAAAAGATCACTAGATGTAATCTCAAAAAGACTATAATCATCTAAAAACTAAATACAGACACTAGACTTATGAGGAACAAGTGATATTCTCAAAAGATGAGTGAACACAAGAAACTCAAAAGAATGAATTAGAGACTTGGAGTCAAAGACAGAAGAGAACAGATGAAGATCGATATTGAATAATTTGAACTCTAATACAGAGAAAATGAAGATCTTTTCAAGTTAGCATCATGAAGAAAATGTAAAGAAACAAGTCAAGTTGACTACAACAAGATGTTCTCCAAAGAAGACCCAACCAATGATGAGGAATATAGGATGTTTGACAAGGAAAGATTTTTTATCAAAGTTATTGTAATATCCCGAAATTTTGACTTCCTAATGAATTACTAAAAGATCTAATTATTTTTGGAAATTATGGGATTTATTAACTTTATGGAGAGATTTATTAATAATTGAAAAGGAGTTTTAAGCATTTAATAAATTAAAAGGATTTTCACTCTTTTCTCCCTTATTTCCCCAAACACAAAATTTTCAGCCCAAACCCTCCCTTGTGTCGTCAACCCTTGTAAGGAAGAAGGAGAGAAAAATCTCTCCTTGGTGTTTGGGAATTAAATGCCGTCATCATCATCGGTAAGAATCGTTATTTCTTTTCCTACATCTCGAGCATGACGATCGACCGATCAAAGGCCATGGCCGATCCTTTTATGCGTTGGGAGGGGCTGTATTTGATCTAGGGTTCTACCTTTGGGGTCACTAGAATTGTTTGGTGATCACTGCTTTTCTTTTTATAGATTCGGGCTTCGTAGAGGAGCGATTCTAGCTTGATAGCAGAGGGCTTTCAAGAAACGCAGCTTAACCGGTAAGAATATCTCTACGTTTTGTTTGTTGGTAGGCTTTAGTGAGTATAATGCTTGATATTTTTCCCTAAAGTGTTGTGCAAAGCAAAATTTTATTCAAGGGTGTTTACGCTTGGTTGTCCTATTTTGGGATGTTAAATGCTCGTAATAGTGTGTTTTTGCGTTGGTTAAAATCTATAGTTGATATGATGCTTTTGTATGGAGTTTTCGGGCTTAAAGTGTTGCTTTTGCTTTCATTGTTTAATTGAGAAACGGCTCGTAAATCGCGTGAGAAATTGTTAGGGTTCGAGATGAAACCCAGGTGGGCGGGCGCCCAGGCCTCCCGACAAAGCGCCTGCTTTGATTTCATCTGAGCGGAGTCTCGTTACCGGACGGGCGTCTGGCGAGGGTTGTTTACATTCGTGATCTAGTCGTTAACGTGGGCGGGCGTCTGGGTTGCCTGGACGGGCGTCTAAAGGGTTGTTTTACATTCAGGATCTAACTCTGTTAAGTGGACGGGCGTCTATACAGTCGGGACGGGCGTCTGGTATGTTGGACGGGCGTCTGATTGTTTGGACGGGCGTCCAGTAGAGTCCTTGGACGGGCGTCCGGCTTTCCAAACGGGCGTCCCATCTATGTTGTTTTCCTTCGTGGGGTTGTTGGCCAGGCTTACGAACATGTTCCGTAGGTTGTACTTGGTGAGATTCGGTTATTGGGCATCGAGTTCGTAGACCCGTAGTGGTTGGGCCGGATAGGGTAGTACCCGGCCGGGCACCGGGATGGTTTCCTTACGACGTTGTGTCCTTAATGTATTTGGGGAGTTGCAGGCGGTGGGAGTGGTCGGGCCGACAGGTAGCACCCGGCCGGGAACCCGGAAGGTTTCCTTGCACCCCAAGACGTCATGGTCCATCTAGTTGTGGTACCATTGGGTGACCTTTAGGATCCTCCTCTCAAGGGCTTTAACCTTTGGAGGGATGTGCACATTCGGGACCTTTAGGTGGTTAGTCGTGAAGTATGGTATCCATTATAGATTGGTCGTAACTTGTATAGATTGGTTGGGTCCTTCATAAATTGGTGGTACTTTTCATGGGTTGGCTTTACTTTACATACACTAGATTTATTCTTACTCAACTTTTAGATGACGGTTTTACTTTTCGCTTGACCCTGCTATGATCCATTTATGGGAGCGATTCTTAGCGAGTTCTTTTATGGATGTTTGCTTGTTCTTTGGGATGTCGCGGGGTTTGAGAGCCACGTAGTCGCAGCCTGCACGTTTCTACATTATTTGAAAAATTTTAAATTTTAAAGACTTTGACGTTCTGCATAATTTCATTCTCTTCAGGATATTTGTATTCACTTGAATATTTTCTTTTTAAAATAATGAATGGTGAATGTTTATTTTCTTCTGTTGTGGAATGTTGAATGTTACCGCCACGACTGTGTGTCGTGATGAGTGGCACTACAGTGACCAATACCGGCGGCCGACGGGATTGGAAACCGGGGTGTTACAAAGTGGTATCAGAGCCGTTCGACTCCAGGACCACCACCTAAAATGAACCTTAAGAATAAATTCACTAAAATGAGCACAGTGAGGATGTGTGGGGTAGGTATTGAGTTCTATGTAGGGAAGGTGCGGTAAGTTCTGATGTATGTGGAAATGTGGCTGTGTGTTGCAATTAATTTTGGACAGTAAGTGTTAGTATATGTGAAATATTCTGTGGCATGATATAGGTGATAATTGAATACATGATTGTTTACTTTTGTAGTTTTAGCTATGCCTCCTAGGAATGGAAATGAGAGGGACCAGCTGATTGATCAGTTGGTTAAGATGAATCAAGACCTGATCCAGGCGGTCAACAAGCTGACAGAGGATCGTTCTCAGGGGACAACCACCGGCATGACTAGGGCCGTGAGTCAGCAGAGGCCTAGTCAGTACGATGGTAAGGGAGATCCTAAGGGACTCGAGCGGTGGATTAGGGAGTTTGAGAAGATCTTCGCCACTCTAGGTCAGCCCGCAGGAATCAAGGTCGACCAAGCGCTTTCTACTTAGTTGATGTGGGCTGACTTGTGGTGGGGTGCTAACAAAGATCGATTGGCCCATCAGAAATGAGCAAGAGGAAACGGTATTGGTACCACCGCACCGACCGACCGAGCCAGAGCCGAGGCGGCGCGAATTCTTTCCCAAATCTAAGAGGAAAGAGTGCGGGTTGAATTCGATAATCTCCGGCGAGGGGACATGACTGCTTCAAGAATATTACGAGAGTTTGTCGACTTGGCGGTTTATGCATCCGAGCTAGTACCGATCAAGAGGCCAAGATGGTGAAGTTTGAGCAACACTCTGATCTAGCGATCCGGGATCGTATGGGTGCAAGCAGGGGCTTCACGAGCCTGAAAGAGATGTGTGAAGTAGCATGCAACATTGAGAGGATTCAGAGATAGGTTAAAGCGGCGTATGCTACTAACAAGAGGAAGAGTGTCAGGGACAGCAAAAACGCAGTAATTCTGGAAACCCACCAGTACGACCATCCTTTTCGGAAAATTTCCACCTTACCAGGGGCAGTGGTGGTCAGCCAGCGAGAGGTTACCCTCAGGGGTTTAATCGGCCACGAAGTTATCATTGCAAGCGGTGCCAGAGAAATCATCCGGGTACCGATTGTTCAGGTGCGCAAGTTCAGTGCCACAATTGCGGGAAGTTTGGACATAGACGGTTTGAGTGCTTTACGGCTCCAACACCTGCCGGGTCGGCATCGGTTACGGGAAGCAACATGGGTGGGACTCCAGGGAGCAACACGGGGAACATGGGTAGGGGTAACCAGCAGCAGAGTGGTACTCCTGCACAGAGCCGACAGGGGGGTGCACCTGCGGCCACTGGTGGAAACAGAAACCGACCATCAGGGTCGGCCAGCACAGTTCAGGGGGCTGAGAAAAATCAGACTGGGAGGTTATTCGCACTAGGCAGAGAGGAGGCCGATCAGAGCAACCACGTAGTGACGGGTAATTTTCTGGTTAACTCATTTTTATCTTACGTACTTTTCGATTCGGGTGCATCATGTTCTTTTATAGCGGGTTCGCATGTTTTGAGGTTGGGTCTAGCTACTTTCGAGGCGATTAATAGTGAGTTTATGCAACCGTCAGGAGAGTTAGTGCCATGCTCTAAGTTGTATAGAGGCGTGCCGTTAGTGATTATGGGAGTCAACTTGTCGGTTGACTTGATCGAGTTCCCCCTCGAGAGCTTCGACGTTATTTTGGGTATGGATTGGTTGAACCGGCATAAAGCCAAAATTGATTGTGAGCAGAAGAAGGTGACTTTGAGAGGCCCTAAAGGGGTGCGAGTATCTTACAAGGGATTTGTGGATAAACCTAACATGAAGATCATTTCGGGGGTGACGTTGAGATCTCTCGCCAAGAAAGGGTACCCGTTGTTTATGTGCAACGTACATGATGTAAGCACAGGGGATCTTAAACTAACCGACATTGATGTAGTCCGTGATTTTGAGGATGTATTCCCGGATGAGATACCAGGTATGCCACCCCAGAGGGAGGTAGAGTTTGCAGTGGAGTTGGTGCCCGGGACCAGACCGATATCGAAAGCACCTTATCGTATGGCACCTAAAGAATTAGCGGAACTGAAGGTACAATTGGAAGAACTGCTCGATAAGGGGTACATCCGACCGAGTGTGTCACCGTGGGGAGCACCGGTGTTGTTTGTGAAGAAGAAGGATGGTAGTATGCGACTGTGTATTGATTACCGGGGTCGAACAACGTCCGCGATGAAGAACAAGTATCCGTTACCGAGGATCGACGACTTGTTCGATCAACTCCGGGCGCGTATCTTTTGAAGATTGATTTGCGATCGTGGTATCACCATTCTCAGGGTAGCGAGATGCGGATATCCCAAAGACCGTATTTAAATACTAGGTACGGACATTATGAGTTCACGGTCATGCCTTTCGGATTGACCAATGCACCAAAGATTTTCATGGATCCGATGAACCGTGTATTCGCACCCTACTTAGACAAGTTTGTAGTAGTTTTCATTGATGACATCTTAGTCTACTCTAAGACTAAGGAAGAACATGATGAACACCGAGGCTCAGTCTTTGCAAATTCTACGGAAAAAAAATCAGATGCTGGCTGTCTAAATGTGAATTCGGTTGGAACAGTGGCAATCTTGGGGCATGTTGTCTCGAAAGACGGTGTATCCGTTGACCCGAGCAAGATAGAGCAAGATGGCGAGATGGACGACACCTAAGAATGTTGCAGAAATTCGAAGCTTCTTGGGTTTGGCTGGATATTACCGAAGGTTTGTAAAAGACTTTTCCGAAATTGCGAGGCCGATGACTGCATTGATGCGGAAAGAGAACCGGTTTAAGTGGGATGACAATTGTGAGAGGGCGTTCCAACTACTCAAAGAACGGTTGACCACAGCTCCGGTGTTAGCATTGCCGGATGGGAATGAGGACATCGAGGTTTATACTGATGCATCGAAGAATGGGCTGGGCTGTGTGCTGATGCAACGGAGGCGAGTGATCGCGTATGCATCAAGGCAGCTTAAGCCATATGAGAGTAACTACCCGACGCACGACTTAGAGTTGGCAGCTGTGGTCTTCACATTGAAAATATGGCGACACTACTTGTATGGAATAACTTTCAAGGTGTTTTCAGATCACAAGAGTCTGAAGTACATATTTACACAGAAGGAGCTCAATATGCGTCAGAGGCGTTGGTTGGAGTTAATTAAAGATTATGACATGGAGATCCAATACCACGAAGGGAAGGCCAATGTAGTGGCGGACGCTTTGAGTCGGAAATCGATTCATTCCTTGTGCGAGGAAGTAGCTCGGATCGATTAAGAGAAGAGTTGGACCGTATGGACATTTGTGTCATCCGTAAAGGCGGAGATAAAAGCGACTTAGTCTTGCAACCCGAATTATACGCCAAATCCGGGTGAGACAAGTGGGTGACAAGGTAATCGAGGCCAAGAAGGCCAAGATTGGTACAGATGGTGCAAATGATTTTACGTTACATGAGGATGGTAGTATCCGGTTTAAGGGTCGGTGGTGTGTACCAAATAGACGAAGAACTCAAGAGGCGGATCTTGAGTGAAGCTCATTGTACGACTTATTCTGCTCATCCGGGAGGAGACAAAGCGTATAAGGATCTCGGAAAACCTTTTGGTGGCCCAATATGAAACGCTGTAGCGAAATTTGTGTCGAAGTGCTTGACTTGTCGAAAGATCAAGATTGAACATCGGCGGCCACGAGGGTATCTTTGCGGCCGTTGGATGTGCCGGTTTGGAAGTGGGATTCCATCTCCATGGATTTTGTATGCGGACTACCGAGGAGCCCTAAAGGGAATAATATGATTTGGGTCGTTGTGGATAGATCGACTAAAGCGGCGTATTTCATTCCGATGAAAGACACTTGGAGTAAGAGACGAGTTGGCTATGGCATACCGGAGAAATATTGTGAGACTACATGGGATACCCAAAGAAGATTGTGTCGATAGAGATGCGAGATTCATATCTCGGTTTTGGCGAGAGCTACAGAGCAGCCTTGGGGACGGAACTACGAATGAGTACAACTTTTCACCTCTACGGATGGTCGACGGGAGGACCATACAAACTTTGGAAGACATGCTGAGGGCATGTGTATTAGAATTCAAAGGCTCTAGGGAGGAAAAGCTCGATCTTATTGAGTTTTCATACAACAACAGCTACCATGCCAGTATTAAGATGGCACCTTTTGAGGCACTTTATGGTAGGAAGTGCAAGAGTCCGGTTTGTTGGGACGATTCGTCCGAGGCAGTGATTTTGGGACCGCAGATGATCGAAGATACGATTAAGCAGGTGCAGATAATCCGAGAAAAGATGAAGGCTGTCCAAGATAGGCAGAAGAGTTATGCAGACTTACACGGCCGGGATATAGAGTTCGCTGTGGGCGATAAAGTATTGCTACGAGTATCACCAACCAGAGGAGTGATGCGTTTTGGCAAAAAGGGGAAGTTGAGTCCCAAGTACGTGGGGCCATATGAGGTCTTGGACCGCATAGGTGAAGTGGCATATCGACTAGCCTTGCCACCGGCGTTGGATAAAGTGCATAACGTGTTCCATGTATCTCAATTGCGCAAGTACGTGAGTGATCCTTCTCACGTGATCGAACCGGAGGTGGTTGAGCTAGATCAGTCCTTGACTTACGAGGAGGTACCGGTGCAGATATTAGATACCAAAGTACGGAAAACAAGGGGACGTGAGGTTAGCATCGTCAAGGTCTTATGGTCTAACCATGCCACCGAGGAGGCGACATGGGAAGCTGAGGATGCTATGCGACAGAAGTACCCGCATTTGTTCTCTTAAGGTACGCAATTCTCAAGCCTTGTAAGTAAAATTCGTTTGCTTATCTTCGGGGACGAAGGGTGTCTTAAGAGGGGTGGAACAACGCCCAGTACGAACCTGAACTTCGAGGACGAAGTTTTGTCTTAAGGGGGGGAGGATGTAATATCCCGAAATTTTGACTTCCTAATTAATTACTAAAAGATCTAATTATTTTTGGAAATTATGGGATTTATTAACTTTATGGAGGATTTATTAATAATTGAAAAGGAGTTTTAAGCATTTAATAAATTAAAAGGATTTTCACTCTTTTCTCCTTATTTCCCCAAACACAAAATTTTCAGCCCAAACCCTCCTTGCCGTCGACCTTGTAAGGAAGAAGGAGAGAAAAATCTCTCCTTGGTGTTTGGGAATTCATCGCCGTCATCATCGGTAAGCATCGTTATTTCTTTTCCTACATCTCGAGCATGACGATCGACCGATCAAAGGCCATGGCCGATCCTTTTATGCGTTGGGAGGGGGCTGTATTTGATCTAGGGTTCTACCGTTGGGGGTCACTAGAATTGTTTGGTGATCACTTGCTTTATAGATTCGGGCTTCGTAGAGGAGCGATTCTAGCTTGATAGCAGAGGGCTTTCAAGAAACGCAGCTTAACCGGTAAGAATATCTCTACGTTTTGCTGTTGGTAGGCTTTAGAGTATAATGCTGATATTTTTCCCTAAAGTGTTGTGCTGCAAAATTTTATTCAAGGGTGTTTACGCTTGGTTGTCCTATTTTGGGGATGTTAAATGCTCGTAATAGTGTGTTTTTGCGTTGGTTAAAATCTATAGTTGATATGATGCTTTTGTATGGAGTTTTACGGCTTAAAGTGTTGCTTTTGCTTTTTGCTTAATTGAGAAACGGCTCGTAAATCGCGTAGAGAGAATTGTTAGGTTCGAGATGAAACCCAGGTGGACGGGCGTCCAGCCTCCCGGACAAAGCGCCCGCTTTGATTTCATCTGAGACGGGCGTCTGGTTACCTGGACGGGCGTCTGGCGGGTTGTTTTACATTCGTGATCTAGTCTTCGTTAACGTGGACGGGCGCTCAGGTTGCACGGACGGGCGTCTAAAGGGTTGTTTTACATTCAGGATCTAACTCTGTTAAGTGGACGGGCGTCTATACAGTCGGGACGGGCGTCTGGTATGTTGGACGGGCGTCTGATTGTTTGGACGGGCGTCCAGTAGAGTCCTTGGACGGGCGTCCGGCTTTCCAAACGGGCGTCCAGTCTATGTTGTTTTCCTTCTGTGTGGGTTGTTGGCCAGGCTTACGAACATGTTCCGTAGGTTGTACTTGGTGAGATTCGGTTATTGGGCATCGAAGTTCGTAGACCCGTAGTGGTTGGGCCGGATAGGGTAGCACCCGAAGCCGGGCACCCGGGAAGGTTTCCTTACGACGTTGTGTCCTTAATGTATTTGGGGAGTTGCAGACAGTGGAGTGGTCGGGCCGGACAGGGTAGCACCCGAAGCCGGGAACCCGGGAAGGTTTCCTTGCACCCCAAGACGTCATGGTCCATCTAGTTGTGGTACCATTGGGTGACCTTTAGGATCCTCCTCTCAAGGGCTTTACCTTTGGAGGATGTGCACATTCGGGACCTTTAGGTGGTTAGTCGTGAAGTATGGTATCCATTATAGATTGGTCGTAACTTGTATAGATTGGTTGGGTCCTTCATAAATTGGTGGTACTTTTCATGGGTTGGCTTTACTTTACATACACTAGATTTATTCTTACTCAACTTTTAGTTGACGGTTTTACTTTCGTTTGACCCTGCTATGATCCATTTATGGGGAGCAGATTCTTAGCAGGTACTTTTATGGATGTTTGCTTGTTGCTGGGATGTCGCGGGGTTTGAGAGCCACGTAGTCGCAGTCACACCGTTTCTACATTATTTGAAATTTTTTAAATTTTAAAGACTTTGACGTTCCGCATAATTTCATTCTCTTCAGGATATTTGTATTCACTTGAATATTTTCTTTTTAAAATAATGAATGGTGAATGTTTATTTTCTTCTGTTGTGGAATGTTGAATGTTACCGCCACGACTGTGTGTCGTGATGAGTGGCACTACAGTGACCAATACCGGCGGCCGACGGGATTGGAAACCGGGGTGTTACAGTTACACAGCAAGCTTAAAAGCTTAGTATTCATAATTAATCTCTTGTAATCAAATTTTTATGAACCATTTTTTGAGAATTCTAATGAAAATCCAGATTCAGTTTTACCTTGTTTATATCAGTATAAGATTGTTTTCATCTTTAAGCTTTTGGCATCATCAAAAAAGGGGAAATTGTTAGAAATAAATTTGTAGTGGTTTTTCATCTATATTTATTTAATTGTTTGTTCACACCCTATTGATGAAGTGATGGAACTAATTGTTGTAGTGACAAGCTAAAAGATGTCTATAACTCATGTGTATATGATTTATTAGAGTCTGATCTTTGTATAGGTTGCATCGGACAAGCATTGAGTAGATTGGGAGTCGTGGCCCAACACCTGGAAGTCATATAAAACCGGATATCATAATGATAAAGGAACCGAAAGTGTTACTCAGAACTAAAACTGAGAAGAACTCAGAATTGAAGAAGGTAAGTTTGCTTAGGGATCAAACTCAGTTGACTTATCTTGAAGTTGAAGGTGAGGGGACAAGCTCAGTTTATAAAGGCTCAGGGACATAGTCTCGGTTATTGAAGATAGAATAACTAAGGGTTCTAAGTCAGTAAATTTAGAATTCAAGTAAGTCCGTGATGGCCTGAACTGACTTTATAGATCGTGTATGAAGACCTAATATAAATAAGGACAATGATATCGTAGATGATATGGATTTATATGGTGTGCTATGGTCATGTCATTAAAGATCAGATAAAGTTAGAGTATTCAGTTTTAGAAGAAGAGTACCAAACTGAGTTAAAGCTCTACATCTGTTTAGAAACTGAAAACTGACCTACTCCGTTATTCAAGCTTAAAACTGTCACACCTCGAAACACGTAGCTTAATACATAAATCGACCAAGAACTGAAGAAAAATCAGAACGTTGAAAAGAAAGCATTTTCATTGGATGATGGACTGACATGTCAGAATGGTCACTGCCAAATCTGACATATATAGCTACAAGGATTCAAATTCAACAAGATGAACGTTGGACAATAAAATATAAATAGAGAACTTAGAAACAAAGATCAAACATAACACAACACCAAGAATTATTGAGCATAAGTTCTGTTCATCTGTGCATTCAATAATATTACTATCACATCGTGCTTACAAAGATATATCAAGAAATCTTCATGTGTTTGATGACACTCTAAATGGTACCACTATTTATACCTATATTCACCCCGAATTCTGCTCAAAAGAGGATAGATAGGCTCGTTATTGCTTAGAATATATGTCAAATGCTATGTGAGTGTTTCCAGGATCGTAATTCTGCATCTATGCTATTTTGCCGATGTTTTGGTACTGTTTTGTCTCGTTTTACGTATTTTATAGGATGTACCGAATCTGGAGCATTAGAGAATGGATCTGGACCAAAAGGAATGCAATGGGTTGAGTGATTGAAGTCCAAGAAGAAGCCTGCGGAAGAAAAAGAAGAATAGAAGGCCCGGTAACCTGAGGGTTAGGCCCGGTAAACCGGTGACTAATTCAACACGAAATTTATTCTACCGCATTGTCTAAGTCACTTAGGGTTTTAGAGAGTCTTAAGTCGGTCATTGTATCTATATAAGGCCACATTAACAGAGTTCTTCATATGATTCATAAGTTATTACAATTTTTGATAAGTTTTCATAAGCACTCAATTATATTATACAATTATTATGAAATAATGTTTTCTTCAGCTTTGGAGAGTTGTTTTTGGTTTCCTCCCTTCTTCCATCTTCTCTAGCTTGAGTAGATCGAGCTAGATCTCCATTGTTGAAGGTATGAAGCTTTGAACGTTCCTTTATTGTCTTCAATATGGTAGATATGTTCGTATTTATGTGTTTTAGTTAATCTGCTTGTTTAACAACCCCATAATTTACATATTTTAATCATACTGAGTAATGTAGATCCAGAAATTAGGAAAAGCCGCCCCCGGTCAACCAGCGGTCTATACCGGTTTACCCAGGCATATTTTAGAAAACCTAAACTGGGATTCACTACAGCTACATTTATCGGCAGGAATAATTAAAACGTGTAACCGAAGAATCATCTTAATTATTCCTGCTTGTTCAACAATCATCTTTTTGAGTGAAATTATTATTTGATTAAGCATTGTCTTAATTGTGCACCTTGTGTGTGTGAGATTCTCTTGGATTGGAGGATCGCCCCCTTGGAGAACTTATCAACGTAAGTGAGCATTACGTTGTATGCTCCCACCGTTGTCTTGGTCTAAGGCGCGGTTTAGCTCCCATTGATTATCATCAATTTCTTCCTGGCAAAACAAAGGATTTGATTCGTAAGAATCACATCGCTTGGTATCGGAGCTCGATGGTTGACGGTAATCAAATATCCATTTTTCGTTTTTCGTTTTATTTTCGTTCTTCGTTGTTCATCAAATTGTGTTCTCCACATCCCCAGAAATTTTTTTGTTTTTCCAGTTTTCGTGTTCTTCTTTCGTCGTCAGTTTCCACTCCAAAAAAAATTCCAAAAAAATTATATGTTTTAGTTCTTTGTGTTATCGACAAGTTTCATTCTTTGTGTTTCTCTAAATTCTCAGTGGAAATCGTTCAAAAAGTGTCAACAAATAAATTTGTCAAAATCGTCAAATCCTGTGATCAGCTTCGTATTCTTGTGTTTTGACCCCTAATACATTCTCAAATCGAAAAGTGGTTAAGATAAAAGTTGTAGATCATTAAATTTCTTACAACTTTTCTCTTTTGTGATTTTCGAAATTCTCCCGAGTCCATTCAAAAAATTGTTGAAAATTCTGCAGTTTAGATCTACAAACTGCCCGGAAAACCAATGCTTACCTTAAAATCCGTAAAATCTTCCATTTACGTCCAAAAATTCTGATATTTTGCGATTGAATAGTACACTTCCATATCTAAATTTTATCTCTTTTGTGCAACTTCAAATTCGTAATTTATCATGCCTGAAATCAGCTTTGTTGCCGTGTACAGCCAACAGCAAACATAAACTTGACCTAAATTCCCAGCCGCCACCACCGTTAACCTAATTTTCGTAACCATCAAATTTTATCCGACGCCCGTCCATATCATTAAACGCCGTCCACAGTGCGAGACGCCAATCCGACATAACCAAACACCCGTCCTACCCGAGTCTTAGCCCACCTTTAGCCTAGATTCGTTTTGCTTGTTATTTTGCTTTGTTCATAAAAGGGTGCTTTACTTTCCACAAGAGAGAGGGTGAGTGCAAACACGAGAGTTTGGTGAGGATTTATTGTCTATCCTATGGAGGACTCTAAACATTCTAAAAATTTGAGTAATGAGTATCTTGAAGTGAGATTGGCTTCCCTTGTCAAAGAATTTAGCAAGGCATTTAATGCCGAAAATAATGCAAAGTTTGAAAGGATTTTTGCGGATATGACTGCTATAAGGGCTTCTATTGAGACTTTAACAGCGCAAATGGCTAATCTTAATCGTGGTGCACAACCTGCTGTTGCACAACCAGCTGCTATTGCTGCGGTACCTAGACTTCGACAACCGCTCCGTGTACTTCATGCTCCGAATAACCGTGATCATGCAGTTGGAAATGTTGACGAAGATGTGCTCATCCCGGATAATAATATGACACAGGTAAAGATGAAGCTTCCTAGTTTTGCGGGTTCCGGTAGTGCTTCGGTATATCTTGATTGGGAGAGTAAGCTAGACCAGATCTTTGCGTGTAACAATTATACTGAGGAGTTGACAGAGAAAGAATGTGAGAGTGTGGTGGATTTGAAAAGACCTGAAATTTTAGAAGAGTTGGTAAAGAGTGTTGATGAGACAGTTCTCACGACTGAGGCTCATGTTGACCTTCCTGTTGCTGATGTTGTTGTTACTACAGAGGCTGAATTGGTCGTTGATACTGACGTAAGTCCGATTGAGGTTGAAGTTCGCATGAATGAGGTTGTCAATGAGATTACTGCTACAGATGATCCTATAGTGCTGACAGAGGATGCTGTGGAAGTTGAGGAGTTACCAACTATTCGGAATTGTATTCATCTTTCCGTTCAGGTACAAGATGATTCACTTTATTTTGATGGTGAAACTGTTGAAGCTGTGAAATCAGTTGACGTGATGGTGATATTCAAAAAGTTACGGTGTTTACACGATTATTCTGATCCGTTCCTCCTGCATTGTAATGCGTTGGATTTCGTTATTGCTGATTTTTATGTTGCTTCCAATCCATTATACGAGAGGAGGACAGATTCATTGTTCACTTTGTTCTATTTTGTTGGTGGTATTCAGTATATGGACCTCCTGGCGTATGTTGGTCCAAGATTTCTATTTGATCCAGGTGGTTTCAAGTATCCCTTTGATCTGAGGACAGATCCTTCCCAACTGGGAGGGAATGATGTGATCCAGACCAAGCATTATTTGAAGACAATGAAGATGGGCTTGGTTAAATTACAATCATAGTTATTTATTTTGATTATTTTAGTTTCGGTGTTTTATTTAATAAAACGGCCTTAGGCCCGTGTCAAAAGTTGCCCATATGTTAGTATATTGGGTTAAGTGTTTATTTTTAGCAAATAAATGTCATTTGGGCTTATTAGTTGCAAGTTAGGCCCACTAGGAAATAAAGTGGCGAAAATTACTAAGTAATTTGTCCCACATTGCTTAGGAAGTTATTTGTCTCTTATTTTGTAGCCTATATAAAGGCATTCTCGCTTGTTCTTTTAGAAGACATCAATATACCTACATTGAGTGAAATATTATTGATTAAGCATTGTCTTAATTGTGCACCTTGTGTGTGTGAGGTTCTCTTGGATTGGAGGATCGCCCCCTTTGAGAACTTATCAACGTAAGTGAGCATTACGTTGTGGCGTTCCAACCGTAGTCTTGGTCTAAGGCGCGGATCATAGCTCGTATTGACTACCTTCAATTTCTTCCTGGGCAAAACAAAGGATTTGATTCGTAAGAATCACATCAGTTGGTATCGGAGCTCAGTAATTGACGGTAATCTAGTATTCTTAATTCGTAAATTAACAGGAAGGACCACATGTGAAGTGTTAATTAGGACATAGCCTTGATGGACCCTAGGAACGTGCTGGTCAATGTCGGCAGTTGTCTAGGCAGGTTAGCGGTATGAGGTAACGCTCAATATCGGCAATTCTAGTTCTTTATGCATATGGGCTATTATGGACCAATTAAGGAGGGTAGCTTGCGTATAGATTGTCTACTGCAATTTTCGGAGTAAATATGAGTAGGAATTGCACCCGTAGCTGATAAATATGATAATAATCATTAAAAGCTCGTGATTAATCTAAGGAAATTATGTGGTGAAGTAAACATAACGATTAACTAATCCATGTTAGTAGATCGGTGAGGAGCGGGAGAGAATACCATGTTTGTTTTCTTTTATGTTATTGTTGGTCAATGACCGCCTTCATGTTCCTTCTTAATTAGGTTAGAATCGTTTATACGTATAAGTTGCAGTGTCTCTGTGGGATCGACCTTAACTCGCATTTACTATACTGCGATGTACCTAGTATTCTTGCTAGTAATATCGACGTTAGTGACTTACACGCGATCAAGATTTTTATCGCCATTGCCGGGGACAATGGCCAATTTAAAATATAAATGTTTTAATTCTAATTAAGAAGTCATTTTTATTTTAATTTATTTTATTTAAGCCTTGAGTCGTTCTGTATCAATCCTACATATGTTAAACTGCCAGAATTAGAAAATTCAGGGCCGGTATCCTGAAGGTAACCTCCGTGTTACCGAGGCCTGAAAAATCAATTTCTGGACAGTTCCTGTTATTCTATGTTATTCCCGATGGATTTTAGTTAGTAGGTCCGCAATAGTTGGGATCACACTCAGCTGAAGCGGAAGTTGCTAACATTTTCTTTGTTTTATTTTGTCTTTTTGTGGGAAGATCATAACACTTCATGAATTTGATCGATTAATAGTTGAAAAAGCACACACAAGTCAAACAATATGCCTAGAACAATCTTGAACATCACACCAATTTCCAAGTATCCTGGAACTGAAGCACGAGAGCATTATGAGACTATAAACAAACGATTGGAAAAAGAGGAGAAAGCAATCAACCAAGAGCCTGAAGATGACCTGAAGGAGTATAGCACATATCGCCAAGGTGAGTTTCCTTGTGAGTTAATTGATATATCATCTTCAGATTATGATTCTGATGATCCTGAAGAGGATCCTGACATGATGTTTTCTGAGGCTGAGGATTACCCCGACTTAGACACAATGGTGAAGTTAGGAGACCCTGGCACGTTCAGACTCCCGATTTCTGTTAATAGAATATCCGTAGGATTAGGTCTCTGACTCTGCCTCGAGTTGAAATTTTCTGCCTTTTTCCCTCTATCAAAATATAAAACTTCTGGTCGTAATACATCAAACCAGGACCATGATCTTCATAGATAGAACCAGAGACATTCCTGCTAGTTTGGTTAAGAAATTCACAATTAAGGCAGGAGGGTTCACGTATCCTATTGACTTCACAATCATAGATGTACCTGAGGACCCTAGTGCCCCAGTTCTCTTAGGACAACCTTTCTTAGCAATGAGCAGGGCGGTTATGGATTTTAATAAGGGGGAGATCACTCTAAGGATGAATATTGATGTTGTATCTTTTAGGATAGTAGAACCCTTAGAAAACCGACCGGAGAGTTGGAAGATGACGTATGCTTCAGGAAAGGTGGACATCTTGGAAATCGAAGGGCATAAACATAGAGATGTTGTAATAGAAACTGTTGAGCAAGAGTTTATAAGATTAATGTTGAGAGAGAAAGAAGATAAGGACCACAACAAGATGCTCACGGAAGCCAGTCCTTCCGTGTTGCGTAGTGAACGAGTTGAGCTTAAAATGGAAAATGTGGAGTCCTCGAGTTTAAAGTCTAAATCTCGACACAGAGGTAGACCTAGCACACAAGCTAAGAAAGAGAGGCGTGCTAGGAAGAGGGCTCAAAAAGGTTCTTTAAAAGTGCAAACCTTTGGAGCGAAAATTTGGCAAGTTAAAGCTCCAACCCTTGATTGATCGAAGATCTGAAGAAAATCAAGCTGGTGACTATAAACTCAGAACTATCTCTTCAAACGCTTAGGTAGTTTTAGGATTGAATAAAAGTAGCCAGATGAAGGGGCGAGCTTTTTCTCATCCTACCACAAACTTAAGCTTGAAACCGAATGGTTGTGGAAAGGTTTTTTTACCTCGTTGCGGATTCCAGTGAAGTTGGTTAGGTTGTGAGTCAGAAATAACAATTAAAGAATAAAAGGGTAGTCAATTTGAGGTCAGAATTGAGCAGAAAGGTTGAGTAAGAAGTGCAGCAAAGGCAGATAAAGAATCTGAGGAAAAGATACCCCCGGTGTCTCGAGGGTAACCTCCGGGTTACCAAGGCTTGATTTTTAGATTTCTGAATGTCAGTTCATAAAGCTGATTTTTTAGAGACACGTGGAGGACACATGTTGCACCAGATACGGCCAATCAGCAGAAACCGAACCATTTTCCCCTCTTTTCAAATTTTTCATCATTTCCCACACTCCACCATAACTCCACTTCAATCCCATCAATCACCTCCTCAAATCCCTCACCCTAATAACTTCTCCACCCACAATCCCACTAAAACCATCCACATTCACTCCATTCTTCCTATTTAAACCACCCATTCATCACCAATATCATCATTTATATCATTTTCATCTCTTTCATTCACCAAACTTCTTCCATTTCTTCCTTCTTCATATATTTCGGCCACCATCACCACCACTATCACCACCAAATCACCACCATAACCAAACCATTTCCTTCCATTTTCCAAACCCTAAACACCACATCCTTCATCAATGTTCTTTGTTGCTTAGTAGTCTTTGCTTTCTACGGTGAAGTGCTGAGATTCTTCATCTTTCATCATCCAGAGCACAGCCCCAGAAAGAAATTTAGTAAAATTCAGGCCAGTAAACCGTACCATTCCTCTGGTTTACCGAGGTCTCTTTTCCAGAAACAGCTTCTATTTCAGATTCTCTACTCATTCAGGATGGGTCCTAAGCGTCAATGGTCAGTTGTTCGTCCAAGCAGTTACCAAAATGTATATGGAGATGCCAATCCACTGATAGGCGGGGTTGCGTAGTTCCATTCATTAGCTATCTACGAGTCATTCCGAGGCCATTGGAATGTAAGACAAGTGGCTCGAGAACGAGGGGTAGATTTGGACGACTGTCGGTCGATATTGCCGGAGGCCCTACAAACAAGATTTACTGGACATGGCTGAGGCACCGGCCTGGTTCAATGCTATGGTGGTAAGAGAGATTTATGCTTACATTTCACATAACCCTGGAGCCACATTTGCTATGGTTCGCGGTGTTAAGGTTGATTTCTCTATCGAGCGGATCAATGCTCTTTTTAGTGTTAGAAATCCACTGGTAGTCCTGGATGAGTACACATCCTCGAGCAAAATTGCCGATCTCTAGAGGATGGATATTGTTGCTGATTTCTTAGGGGTGCAATGGAAGCGTAATCCTGCTGGAGCCACCACCATCTTCCTAGAAAATGAGCTATCTTGGGACCGGAAGATGGTCAACCGATTTGTTTGTGCTCGCCTTCTTCCGATGAAGCATACGGTCTCTGTCACCACTTCAAGGGCAGAGTTGATGTTCTATCTAGAGACGGGTGCCCCAATCAACATCGGTCTACTAATGCATAGCCATATTCATAAGCTTGCCGCCACTTCTGAGAGAGAACTGCTACCATATGGGCCGATGATTGATATGTTTGCTCTAGAGGCCAAGGTGAAGATGCTTGTCAGTGATGATTAGGAATATCCTGAGCCACAGCTCAGTTCGCAATCAGTCTCGAGAGTACAAAGATGGGTTAGAGCAGAGAGGGAGCGTACTCCGGTGCATGGTGCACCGAAGACTCATAGAGCCTTGCTTGTGGAGAACTCGCGAGAGATTGTGAGTCTACATAGCAAGATGGATAGGATTATTGACTTTTTTGGAGTTCCACCTGCTACCCCACCACCTAGGACTGCCCTACATCGTAGAGCATCCTCTTCAGCCGCCGCCGCCTCAAGTTCTGCACCACCTCCCCGTTTTGAACCTAGAGACGACTGGGAGGGTGATTCTGATGAGGACTAGCTTTTATTTCTTTCTATTGTTGTTTTGCATTTTTCTTGTTTTGATTTTATTTTCTTTTTCTACTTAGTTGATGTAGCAGAATATTAATAATATAATAATTTTGTCGGCTTAATTTGTTTTGGAGTTATATTATTTTCTCTCTTTCTGCCACACTTTTATTATACAGTTTCTTGTCACCACTATTCTTATTGGTTTTCTTGAGTTACTTAGCATAGATTCTTCATGGACTACTTACCTGAGCCCGATGATTTACACGACGATCCAATTCTTCTTTGGTTCCGCCCTTAACCGAAGCTAAGTTCCTTTTCATTTTTATTTCTCATCTTACACATTGGGGACATTGTTTCGATTAAGTGGGGGGTAGAGGAACGTCACTTAGCTTTTTAGCATTATATTCCATGAATTGCGTGATTGTCTTGATTCCCTTTGATGCACGATTCACCACTTAGACTTTGATTCTTTTCGACAGAATTCCAAAAAATTATGATATCTTTCATCTTTTCGATTTAATTGACTTCATCTTTGTTTTACTTTGCACGAGTAAGGGAAAGTGTCCACTTCTGAAGTAGTGGCGTATTAAGTGCATATTCTGTTATGAGCCACCATTTTAAACACGTATAACTCACTTCCCTTAATATGTAGTCGATAGCATATTGCTTTGACTAGAGTTGACCCTGGCTTTCTCACGAATCTTGTTCCACCTACGCTTAGAAAGGCAAAGGAATTTTAGATTTGGTAGTTTATCATGAGTGGGTTCACGTGGATAGATAAATCAATGAGAGTTTACCCCCCAAGAAAGAGAAGTGCATTGAAATTATACATTTATAATCACTTTGGCAATATCTTAGTCGATGGATCGTAAAATGCACAACTTTTGCATAGACCGATAAATGTGAGCCTACGAGTAATATATGCTCAGTTCTCGATCCACCTTGCCAGCTTAATTAATTAACAAATAACATGTTCGAGACTGGTTAGTTTGACTATGGGTAGATGTAATGTGAGATTGTCTGCATTACTTAGCGGTTTTGAAAGTTATTGATGGATATGAGTGGCATGATTGTGATCTTAGCTTAGTGAGGCATAGTGTTTTTTAATTAACTTGTACATTGATCAGAGTGTTGTTTTCTTTTCACCTTTTTGCTCGGGACGATCAAAAGCTAAGTGGGGGGTAGTTGATGACACTCTAAATGGTACCAATATTTATACATATATTCACCCCGAATTATGCTCAAGAGAGGATAGATAAGCTCGTTATTTCTTAGAATATATGCAAATGCTATGTGAGTGTTTCTAGGATCGTAACTATGCATCTATGCTATTTTCCAAATATTTTGGTACTGTTTTGTCTCGTTTTGCGTATTTTATAGGATGTACCGAATCTGGAGCATTGGAGAATGGATTAGGCCCGGTAAACCGGTGACTTATTCAACACGAAATTAGGCCCGGTAAACCGGTGACTTATTCAACACGAAATTTATTCTGCCGTATTGTCTAAGTCAGTTAGGGTTTTAAAGAGTCTTAAGTCGGTCATTGTATCTATATATGGCCGTATTAACAGAGTTCTTCATATGATTCATAAGTTATAACAAGTTTTGATAAGTTTTCATAAGCACTCAATTATATTATACAATTATTATGAAATAAAGTTTTCTTGAGATTTGGAGAGTTGTTTTTGGTTTCCTCCCTTCTTCCATCATCTCTAGCTTGAGTAGTTCGAGCTAGATCTCCATTACTGAAGGTATGAAGCTTTGAATGTTCCTTTATTGTGTTCAATATGGTAGATCTATTAGTATTTATGTGTTTTAGTTAATCTGCATGTTTAACAACCCCATAATTTACTTATTTTAATCATACTGAGCAATGTAGATCTAGAAATAGGAAAAGCCACCCCGGTAAACTGGCGGTCTATACCGGTTTACCTAGGCATATTTTAGAAACCCTAAACTAGGATTCACTACAGCTGCGTTGATCGGCAGGAATAATTAAAATGAGTAATAGGTCTGGTCAATCTAGTATTCGTTATTCATAAATTAACATGAAGGACCACAAGTGAAGTGTTAATTAGGACATAGTCTTGATGGACCCTAGGAACGTGCTGGTCAATGTCGACATCTTTCTAGGCGGGTTAGCGGTATGAGGTAACGCTCAATATCGACAGTTCTAGTTCTTTCTGCGTATGGGCTATTACGGACCAATTAAAGAGGGTAGTTTCCTTATAGATTCTCTACTGCCATTGTTGGAGTAGATAGGAGTAGGAATTGCACCCGTAGCTGATAAATATGATAAAAATCATTAAAAGCTCCTGATTAATCTAAGGAAATTATGTGGGGAAGTAAACATAACGATTAACTAATACAAGTTAGTAGATCGGTGAGGAGCGGGAGAGAATACCATGTTTGTTTTCTTTTATGTTATTGTTGGTCAATGACCGCCTTCATGTTCCCTCTTAATTATGTTAGAATCGTTTATACGAATAAGTTGGATTGCCTCCGTGGGATCGACCATGACTTGCATTTACTATACTGCGATGTACCTAGTATTCTTGTTAGTAATATCGAAGTTAGTGACTTACACACGATCAGTGTTCAAGCTACAAAGACATAATCAAGATATCAACACTTTGAAGAACCACAAGCAAGAATCACTTACTTGATTCGAAGCCCGACTTTGACTTTTAATGGAAGGTTGGGACTGTGAAGCAAATCCGGTCTAGGATTTGATAAGGACAATTGTTTGTTTTGCAGTCGGGCAGACTGTGGTTTGGTGGAGCTAGAGAAAAGGCAATTCAACCCTCTAAGGACCAGTGAAAGCAATTGGAGAGCATCAATCCGACATGTTCATTGATTGTTTAGATAGTGAAGCTATATGAATTATCCAAGGACCATTGTTTAGAACTTTTTGTAGCCGATCTACCTCAAGAAGTTCTAGTGGAATTTTCCTCAGCTTTTTCATAGATACAACAAGATCAGTTTAAAAAAGCTAAAACTTAATCCACTCCATGTTAACTCAGTTTGACAATAAGTCGGTTTGACTTAACCTCAGTTCTGTTAGCTTAACTCCACACAAGTTTAATTGAGCCAATCATTAGTTTTTAAGAATCCAGTTTTTGGTGACAAGTTTATTCACCCCCTAAACTTGTGTCAGCCTTTTCATAGGACCAATACTAAGCCTCAACATAACGTTGTTAATCCAAGACATCATACCTATGTGAAACAAACTAGGCCTAACAATAAGAATCAAGGTTTGCATAACTATTATCAGCCTAAAATCTAGAAAACATACATGAATAAGACTGACTCTAATGTGAAAACGTATAGAAATGTTAACTACATG
Organism: Gentiana macrophylla; assembly: GCA_026214975.1. Lineage (NCBI taxonomy): Eukaryota > Viridiplantae > Streptophyta > Magnoliopsida > Gentianales > Gentianaceae > Gentiana > Gentiana macrophylla. Next base: position 58,959,921 of record CM047812.1, read on the forward strand.
TATGAGTGTTAGAAATAAAATTTATTTTTCGATGATGATTCATCTTATTTATCTATTTGTTTGATCACACCCCATTGATGAAGTGTTGAAACTAATTGTTTTAGTGAAAAGCTAAAAGATGTCTAGAATTGAATGTATAGGATTTATTAGAGTCTGATAATTGTATAAGTTATATCAGACAAGCACTGTAATAGTTAGAGAGTCATAAAACTGAGAACTAGAAATCGTCTAGAAAACAGGATATTGACTAAAACTGAAAGAGTCACTAGAACATAGAACTGAAGTTTACTCAGAACTGAAGAAGGTAAGTTCGCCGAGGGACATTGAAAAGGTTGAATTATCTAGAACATGAAGAACTGAGGGAACAGACTCAGTGAATGAAGAACTGAGGGACACCGACTCAGTTATTGAAGATTGAAGAACCGAGGGTTCAAACTCAGTTATGAAGATTAAAGCCGAGACTGCAAAGTTAGAATTCATGTAAGTCTGTGATGGCCTGAACTGACTTTATGGATCTTGTATCAAGACCTAAGAATCAAAAGGACAATGTTATCTTAGAATATTTATTAAGGATATGGTGTACTTTGATTTAATCAGATAAATAGAGTACTAAGTTTTGAAGAAGAGTAAAAACTCAGTTAATGCTCTAAGTCAGTTGACAAACTGATAACAGACATACTCAGGTTAAAACTTATCAAGATACTCTGTTTTAAGGTCAGTCATCCAAGGAACTGAATTTTCATATGAACGTTATAAATCAAGAAATATTATTGGATGAGGAACTGACATGTCAGAACAGTCACTGACATCTGACATCTGAAAATATAGATGTTGATAGAATTCAAATTCAAGCAAGATGAACGTTGGACCTCACACTATAAATAGAGGACTTGGCATCAAGGATCAAATAACCCAACACAAAAATGCGAGAATACAAGTATTATTGTGCCTAAGTCTTTGTTCATCCGAATTGCTATCAATCTTTGCGCTCAACAAGATCATATCTAGAATTCTTCAAGTGTTCAAGCTACAAAGACTCAGTCCAGAATTCGACACTTAGAAGAACCACAAGCAAGAATCAATTTATTGAGGTTCAGCCCGACTTTGATTTTTATCAATGGTTTAGACTCTGAAGCAATCCGGTTTAGGATTTTCCAAGGACAGTTGTTGTTGTTTAATAGTCAGGTAGACTGTGTTTGTGGTGGAGCTAGAGAAGATGCAATACAACCCTCTAAGGACCAGTGTTTCAAGCAGTTGCAGAGCAGCAATCTCACCTATTCTACAGTTGTTTAGTTAGTGAAGCTAGGGATTTGTCAAGGACTATCAATTAGGACTTTTTGAAACCAGCTACCTCAGAAACTTCTAGTGCAGTTTCCCTCCTATGTCACAGGGAAGAGTGGACTGATAGGATTACACCACCTGGAACCATTATAATTCTTGCCTTACTTACTTTACGCATTCATTTAGTTTACTAGTTTTTGTGATTGCTTTTCATATAAGTTTCTATGCAGCATAACTGAACAAACTGATTGATATTCACTCACAGTTCACAAACTGAATTTCATCAGAATTCATTTTTGCACACTCATCAGCTTGTTCTTATGAACAACAAGATCTGCATAAAGGCTAAAACTTATCCGCTGTCGGTTGACTCAGTTTTAGCATAAATCTGTTTTGATTTATACTCAGCTAAGTCAGCTTAACTCCACACAAGTTTAAAACTAAACTAAACAGACTTAAAATCTAGTTTTTGGTGACAAGTTTATTCACCCCCTCTAAACCTGTGTTAGCCTTTCCAAGGGACCAACAAATGGTATCGGAGCAGTGTTCTTTAACAAGCCCTCGTTAAAAGGTCACTTGTTCTGATTATACTCACTAGTTGTTCTCCTGAAAAAGCTCAGTTTTCAGTTTGCAGTTCTTGCATAAACTCTCTTACACTATGGATAACAATCAGTATGCCAGACAGATGCTTATATGTAACATGGATCACTTTGATGAATATAGATGTCGTTTGCAGGCTTTTCTAGCTGCTACTCATAATGAGATGATGGACATACTTATTGATGGACCTATCCAAATCACTCACATGCAAACTGTCAATGGTGATCAAGTCAGAGTCCCCAAGCCAAAAAACATGGAACAATGATGATCGAAAAAGAAACAATCTTAACAATGTTGCCATGGATACATCCTCAGAACTCTCGACAGCAACATCTATCTTAAAGTCAAAGACTGAACACCTGCAAAAGAAACTTCATCTGGTGTGTGAGGGAACTGATTCCATCAAAGAAAACAAAATCTCAGTTGCCAAACAGAAGTTTGAGAATTTCAAGATAAAATACGGAGAAAACATCGAACAGATGGAAACAAGATTCAATGCAATAATAAATGATCTAGATCTACTCAAGATTGAATATACCAAGAAATATATTAATACATGAATCATGAAAGCTTTACCTATGTGCTAGAAGATGAAAGTTACAGCAATGTAAGAGTCAAGAAGACTTGACAAAGAAGATTCCTTCAAAATTTTCTCAGATCTGAAAGCTTACGAATTCAGTGAGGATTTCACAATCACAGCAGCAGTAATCAAAGCTCTGGAGGAACCTAAAACAATAGCTCTTGCAGCAGCATCCATTGACAACCAAGAAACTTCCTCAATCTTCAACAATTAGATGAAATGGAAGATCAGATGGCTCTTACGATGAATAGAATTGGAAGAATGAAAAGTGGACATCCAGTCACTCAGAAGTACATTAAAAAGACTCCTGAGAAAAGAAAAGATGGTGAATATCTTTGCTTTTATTGCAAAAAGCCTTGAAATTACAAAGCTGAGTGTCCAGAGCTGACTGGTAAGAAGATTCAGCAACCAAGAACTGGGAGAAGGGCTCTCTTAGCTGGAGATGAGTCGGACTATGAAGCTGGCACTGAAAGACTCTCAGATGATACAGCTCTGATGGCTCATATGGAGTATTCAAATGAAGTATGTCAATTCAACGCTAAATATACCTCAGCACAGATTTCCATGCAAAATGCTTGTGCTTCAACTACTGATTCCAATCCAAGAAATCCAGAATTAGAAGAAACTCTTGATGAATGGATGAATCAACTGGTGACTATACAAGCTGGTTATGAATCAATTAAAGCATAAAAAGAGGCTTTAATTCTAGAAGTCAAAAGATTGAAGGCTGAATTTAACATGTTGAAACCGACTTAATCGACAAAGGAAAGAATCGGACTCACCATCGCATCATCGTAGCAGAAGAATTGAATCATTTGCTCAATCAAGTTTAGCTACTGGATTAAAATCTAGAAAGCCATATGGAGACAGAACTGGCCTAGGATTTGATACACAACAAACTTTGAAGGAAAGAACAAGCAAAGCTACTGTAACCTAATCTCAAAACTGGCGTTAAGTTGATAGCTGAGCAATTTCATCAAACTGAGAAGCATGCTGAACCAGTAAAACCAGTTCCACGTGAATCAACTCAGTCTCAGCATTAGTTTTCTAAGAAGTCAGCTGCGTTCAGTAACAAAAGCAAATGTAAAGGTAAATCAGCTGCACATCAAGGAAAGAAGAATGGTAGATCAACTGCCTGATCTACAAAAGCTGATCATATAAAGAATCAGAAAAACTTCAGTCAGAGTAAATCCAAAAATAAAGATTCTCACAGTCAAGGGGAAAGGCAGATTATTCCCCACCGATGATGATTGGAATTTTACTAAACCTATTATTAAAACTGATAGAAACAATCATTCGAGATAGAAAACTTATCACAAGTTTCAGTCCAAGACTCAGCAAAGGACTTACCCTAGTCCTCAGGAAAAGTCTCAGTACATAAGTCAGCACAGACCTCAGAATAGACAAAATGATGGTCACTACTGAGTATTCAATATTAGAAAGCATCATGGAAACCAGTTTCAGCCAAAAGACTCGAGAGATCATATAAATAATGCATAATCCAAAAACAGATACTATAGGAGTATGGATTATATATATGAAAACAAGTGCAACAATTTCCAGAGAAGACCTTATGGAAATATCCCTCGAGTTGTACTGACTACTGACCCCTATGGACCTAAATAGAGTTGGGAACTGAAAACCTTTTAAGTTGTCTTGCAGGATATTTGGTACTTTGACAGTGGATGCTCAAGACATATGACTAAAAGCAAAGAATGTCTGACTAATTTTGTTGCCAATGATGGACCTAAAGTCAATTTTGGAAGTAAGGACAAACCAGGATATACAAAAGGTTATGGAACCCTGTTCGGAAATGGTCTTACAATCAAGAACGTATCATATATGGAAGGACTACACTACAATCTTCTCAACACAAATCAATTCTTTGACATGGGATACAAAACCACATTTGATAAATAATTTTATATCGTTGTCGCGAATTAGATTATCAAGTAGTTCTTGCTGGAAGAAGAAAAGAGAATATGTACGTTGTAGATTGGTCAACGGCAGTTTCAGAGACCTATTTGCTTGTGCATACCAAATCATAAATCGGTTGGCTATGGCACAAGAAACTGAGTCACCTCAACTTTGATGACATCAACATACTGGGCAAAAAGCAATTAGTAATTGGATTACCTAAGATTTCTTACAAGAAGGATAGCATATGTGATGCTTGCCAAAAAGGAAAGCAAGTCAAAGCCAGTTTCAAGACAAAATCTCAGCATTCAACTTCAAAAGTCCTAGAACTTCTACACATGGACTTATTTGGACCAGTCATACCCATCAATGTTAGAAGAAAGAAGTATACATTGGTGGTGGTGGATGATTACTCAAGATATACATGGATAATTTTCATGTCAAAGAAAAGTGAAACCAAGCAAGAACTCACAGAAATTCTCAAGAGACTCCAAAACCAGAAAGGTGTAACAGTTGTAAAGATAAGATCAGATAAAGGAACTGAGTTTCTCAACAATATAATCATTGAATATTGTGGAGAGAATGGTGTCCTACATCAGCTTGCAGCCACAACAACACCTCAGCGAAATGGAGTAGCTGAAAGAAGGAATAGAACTCTCAAAGAAGTAGGGAGGACCATGATCTGAGAATCAAAGATACCAGAAAGGTATTGTGTAGAAGCAGTTAACACAGCTTGCTACACACAGAAGAAAGCTCTCATGAACAAAAGACATGAAAAGACACCTTATGAGATTTGGAACGGAAGGAAACCAAATGTCTCATATTTTCATGCCTTTGGAAGCAAATATTTTATCCACAATAATGGAAATGATCAACTAAATACATTTCAGCCCAAAGCTGACGAACGAAAATTTTTGGGATACTCAAGTGTCAGTAAGCGTTTAGAGTAATGAACAAACGGATACTCAAGCACGAAGAGTCTATACACGTGGTTTTTGATGAACCAAACTTTCCTGGTGAAACAACTGAAGATAAACAAGAACCAGTTTCTCAGTCTCAGTTACCAATGATACCAAAATCAGTTTTTGACGACCTTGAAAGGTTAAGAATTTCAGAACCTTCTGAATCAGATCCGTCTCAGTTTCCAACTGGCGAACAACATGAAGCTGAACCAATTCAAGACAATCAAGCTCAAGGAAATCAAGAAGAAGTTCATGAAGAACCAGTTCAACAAAATGCAACCTCCGGTACACCAATGGATGAGAGATCACCCTGAAGATCAGGTGATTGGTGATTTTCAACAAGGAGTTCACATAAGACATCAGCTAGATGCAGTGATTGCATGCTTTCTATCTCAAAATGAACCTTAAGAGATAGAAGAAGCAGTGAAAAATCTAGATTGGATACTAGCCATGCAAGAGGAACTTAATGAATTCAAAAGAAATCAAGTTTGGGAACAGTCAGTAACCTCTCTGGAGCAAAATTCGAACTATTTAGGTTTGGATCACATTTCAACCGGACTGGATACGTATTTAAATAGTTGAAAAGACAGTTCCCGATTGATGAAGATCTTGACAATATAGGTGAAAACAAAGGAAGGGAGATTTCACCAAACAAAAACTTTTGGACAGCTTGTTCAAAGAATCTTGAATCATTTCAAAATTCCTCAAATTGAATCCACTGAAGTAGCTGATGGAAAAATCAAGAATAAAGCAACCAAGAAAAGGGAAAATTAACCAAGAAGAAAGTGGTAAAGAACGTTGCTAAGACAATTGCTGATGTCGGGAAAACATCAGGCCTTGAAGCTACCAAGAGAAAATCTCCTGAAAAAGCTGAAATTGAAGGCATCTTGAAGGATGAAGATGTTCTTGCCCATCTGAAGAAATCATCCAAAAAAAGAAGAAACTTAATGTTCTTGAAGAAAAGATTGTTGTGGCTGAGGAAGAGAACCCAACAAAAGAATCGAAGGAAGTTTCAAAGAAAATGAAGGTCATCACACCTAAACCAATTGATGAATAATTATTCTCAAACATTGAGAGAAATACACAAAAATCCAATAAAAAGAAGATTGAGAAAGAAATTGAGGAAAGTATTTCCCTTGCATCAACTGAGAGGGAATCAATTTTGAAAGCTACCAAAGAAGTTCATATTAAAGCTGACGATGATACACAACCCAGAGGTAGCTGACATGTTATCGTTGCTATATAGAGCTAAAAGAACACCCAAAAAACAAGTAATTATTGTTACAGAAAAAGAAGCAGAAAAAGTGACTGAGACTGCTCAATCTGAGAAAGGGAATGTGGGAAAGTCAGAATTACCAGTTGTTGTACCTTTACTGAAGAAAATTTTGCAAAAGAATCTAAACCTGAAGAAGCTAGTCAAACTGAGAAAGGAAATGTAGACAAGACAGTTAAGGATGTTGTCACCTTTATAAGTTTATAAGTTGAAGATAAGGAAGCTTATCCAACGGTTGTTGAGGCACCTGGAACATCAATAGTTGCAGAAGTCGGAGATATGCAAGCTGTTAGGAAATCTACGCGGGAACGCATCGGAATTCAAAATTTTGATTTCCTTTTGCCAAAGATCGACTTCGTTTAAGCAATAAACAAATAAGCTCAACACAGTGGGTACCTTGCTTGATCTAAAAGATCGACGCTTTGGCCGTCTAAGGAGAGTAGTTGTGCATGGAGCCGCCCAAGTGTTCAGCCTCTACCGCTAGTCCACACGAACAACCCGACGGAATCCACCATTGGATTGCTACTAGAACAACTCGGCTGCTAGACCGACCTTTTCTCTCTCATAAAACTCTATCTAGGAAGCTCTCTATTTTTCATGAGAACTATTAGCACTTGGAATTGTGATGTACAAAAGAGCTTGAAACCCACCTCCTATTTATAGTGAGAGGGGTGCCCCATCTTGGTGTGGAGGAGAAGAAAACATTTTCCCAATAAATAAGGAAAATCATTGTCTCTTTAATTATAATTAATTTTGCCAATATCTTATATTGAATATAATTATCTAATTACCATAAATCTATTTTTCCAAAATCAATTAATATCTTATATTAATATTATGGTAATTTATTAATTAAAGTGCACAATCCAAGTGTATCTTATACACTTATAGGTGGCGCCCTATTAGTCAACAAATTGACTTCCGGAATATTCTTTAATTTATATAATTTATATATACTTAATATCTTGCATTTAATTTATTCATAATAAATAAATATCACAATATTAATTTACCACTATAACATTTATAGTCTAGAGATAAATTTTCCTTATTTGGTTATCAACTATAACCGCATTTTAATCCGACTCGATGTTCATATGTGTGTGACCCGATAGGCTTCCGAATATGTTGGCCGTAAACACAAAGTGCAAATTATGAAAATGCCCTGCATGCCTAACAATCACGGGATAGCGTCTAGCAACACACCGTGACCCCAATCATCGGAAGAGTCAAAAGCAATGACTACTACCTTTCATTTGAAGCAGTTACCGTGTAACTTACAATCCTATCGCTCTAATAATATCCATTCGATCGTATATCAAGTGTCAATACATTAACGATCGTATCTTATATTCTGGATATATCATGCTCTCTCCGAATAACACATTTACTCCCACTTTGCAAAGATTCTCGAGAGGTAGACATTCCTTATAAAAAGGCCATTTCGGATATTCGATCCCAATCATAGGATAAGCGATTCCCGGACGACCAATCATGTATACTCCGCATGCTTCAATATCATACCCAATCACTACCGCAGGATCGCCCTATGGTTAAGGGAAACCTCAATAGTGTCAAAGCATGACAATCCACACCGTGATGCCATGAAGACTCCGGTCTAAAGGATAATTACACAACCGCCACATAGTGTGACACTTAATGTAAGTGGGTCAGTCTAACGTACGCATTCTCTAATACACGTCCACATACACCCAAGTGTCTCTACACTTTGATGAAGCGAGATCTATCCCTACCTTCTATAAGATAGAAGACATCCAATACATGCTAGTCTGATTATACTATCAATGTCCTATTTAAAAGTACATAAGACTAGAGAAATTTAAGTACCAAAGTTGTTAGAGTGATTAGAGATCTCATCAACCATAATCACTATCATGGTTTCTCTATCACAGTTTGACACTAGGGACGTTACTATATATCTACAACAAATGATATGAAGATAAACAATATATAATAACATAAGTGCTTTTATTAATAAAAATAAAGTTATTACATGAACTAAATAGACAGTAAATGACCTGACCCGGTCGGATATGGTCCAACCCGGTTGGGTTTAGGACACCTATTCAACACAAGCTACTGATGTTAAAAAGAATAATCCCCTTGAACGTATTTCATATCCGAAAAAATTCAAGAATTGTACTTATTTTGAAGCTTAGTTCAATTGAAGACTAGGAACCCCGAAAAGATCAGATTAGACATGAAGAGAAATGGACAACAACACTTGTTGATGTTACCCATTTGTCACAGAAGCTGGATAGTTCATAGTTTTTACATGCTGGTTATGATGCCATCAAAGCAAGATATTAAAAGAAATAGATGGGAGAAGCCGAACCATAAATGAAGAAGAAGAAAGATGATGATGAAGATGACTCACAGGGCGATGTAAACATGCAGAAAGGAATACTCGTATCTTTGAAGGAAACAAGATCAAAACAATCAGAAAAGGCAGCTGATGCTGAGAAATCAGTGAGTAAAGAAGAATTATAGGAAATGTCTAGAGAATCCTCTGCATTTGATTCAAAATCTCAACGAGTTTCTAAAACCAAAACTGAAGAAAAGTCAGAAACGAAGGGCTATGAATCTCCTTCTGATAAAGGGATTCTTAGTGTTACAAGATTAGCTATAGCTGAAGTTGAGAAACTTGGACCAGCTGCTGAGAATGATATTACTGATGATATTACCAGGTGGGTCACAGACAGCTGAGAAAACTGAGAAGAATCCAAAATATGTGATTCCTATGATTGAAGACCCTGAAACTGATGAAGTTGAATTATTGAGAAAACTAATAAAAAGTTAAGAATGTTGCTGACAACAGGGACATGGAAATAGTTGCTGACATTGTTGGAAATAAAGAAGATGAGAATCCGACTGACAAAGTTGAAGAGAAAGAGAAAGCTGATTAGAAGATTGAAGAAAACCCAGTTCAACCGTCAAAGGAAGAAAAATATTTCACCAAACTAGATGTCATGAAGCTAACTGTCAATGAAACTATTAAAAGAGAAAAAGACAATGTTGAGCTAATTTAGAAGATTATTACTGACAAGGGAAACATTAAGAATGAGAAGAAATTGTTTCTAATAGAGATCATAGCTCTGAGAGCATCGTGCAATCTGATCTTAGCGGAAATGAGAAAAACTACCATAGAAACAATGGAAATGAAACGGAAGAGTCAAGAAATGTTTGTCAACTTTACTTGAGACTTAACTAATAGGGTCATGAGTATTGAAGGTGCTTTGAAAGATTCAGCAATAGCTCAGACCATTTTGGCATCCAATCAAGAAGCTATAAATTCAGTTCTACTAAGACAGTTATCAAAGGTTTATACCAATAATGGGGAATAAAGTGACACTTTAAAAGTTAATGTTGAACAAATTGAAGTAATTTTTGAGCAAGTTGCTAAGAATTTGTGGAAATTGAAAATTGTTAGAGCTAATTTGGATGATGATGAAGTAAAGCTGATTTTAAAGTATGCTCAACCTGCCGAGATAAGACTTGACTTAAATCCATATTTGTATAGAGAGTTTTGCGACATGCCACCAACCGAACATGTTTCTGGATAAGAGGCATTGGATGGCTTTCTCAAAACCAAGAATACTATTCTTCATTACTAGCACAAACTGAACAAATAGGAAAGAAAGGGTTTAACTGCAGAAGATGCTAAAGAAACCACCGAAGAAGCTGCTGATAAAGATGTAGCAAAGAAAGTCATATGGGGAACAACAAATGATGATTCTTTGAGAAACAGTTTGTCAAAATTTACAAGTTTGTTCAGAAAGAATTTCTTCGGAAATACTTAAATGACTGTTTCATGGCAAATTTGGACCAGCATCAACAATTTAGATTTCACATCTGTCAACCAAGCTAGGAAGGACTCCGCTGTATTTTATGATAATCAACTGAAGATGGCTGCTAAAGCTAAATCAGCAAAAGAAAATATCAAAAAAGCTGCTGAGGTCAAATCAGCAGATCAGAAGAAGACATAGTTTTTATTTCAATTCAAAACTTGTGTACTTTATTACCTCCTATGTACTCATAACTCAGTTGAACTGAATAAAAATTGATATTTTCCGTTATTTAGTTTTATTTTATATTTTTTTGCATAGCTTTTAAGTGACGGTATTGGCATCATCAAAAAAGAGAAAATTGTTGGAAATAAATTTGAATGTTTTGATGATATTATTTATTTGTTCATTTTTAAACCCATTGATGAAGTGCCATAACTTATTGTTATAGTTCAAAGCAAAAATATGTATTACTTAATTGTATAAGTTTTATTAGAGTTTGATTATTTTATAGGTTAAATCAGACAAGCACAGTAATAGAAGCTCTATAGGTTTTGATAAAGTCTAGGATCTCTGCTGAGGTTTCAGACGCAGCTGACATACCTAATGTTGAAGGCCAAGGGAACAAACTCGATTATGAAGGCTGAGGGAACAAACTCAGTTTAGAAGATTGAAGGTTGAGGTTTCAAACTGAGTTCATGAAGATTTAAGTTGAGACTATAAGGTTAGAATTCAGGGAAGTGTGTGATGACTTGAACTGACTTTATAGATCTTGTATTGAAGGTCTAAGATGCACAAATTAATGTGATGAAATCATCATGGTTTATATTTTGATGTTATGGTGTACTCTGATCTCACAAAAAGGTTCTTTGGGACTATCTGTTTCAGCTCACACTTTGTCACGGATTTTATCTAATGAAAAATAACAAGTAATAAATTTATAAATCCGGTATTCCCCAAGTGTAGGGATCGTAGCATAGCGATTAATACCGGAGTCGATCTCAGGGAATCGGGGTATCTAGTTCATTAATTTTCCTAAGATTGATACTATTATTATTGAAACCTAAACGAAACGAAAAGTAAACTGGACAGAGGATTGTCAGTCCAAAGCCAGGAAACGATAATTGCGAACTTAAATCTAAAATATAAACAACTATGAAATTATGAAGATGATCATGGTGATTAAACAACGAACAAACAATTATCCACCGATCCCGCAACCCTTATTTTCCTCTCTAAAGTTGTCTTGTGATGAGTCAACTAAAATTGTAGTTCACCTCTCATAAGTATGAATTCCACTCTCGTAGATAATCCGCCTATCAACCTCCCATCTCTCGATCTATAAGATTGACGCTATCAAAACAAGGTGTAAGATCTCTCAATCTAGCAACCTAGAAATCTAACCTATTACCTCCCGTTATGTCAAGATTAAAAATCCCATCTTTCCTATGGTGATCTAAGGTTTACACCGACTCTCGTCATACGGTAAACATCAAATAGCAATACATCTCTCGATATCGATTGCATAACAATAAGCATAGAAAAGATACAACTTTAATCAAATTCACAAAACAAATCTAGATTGAAAATAAAGAACCTGCTGAAACGGATTCACATGGTTTGAACAATTGCTCACCCTCCAAGCATTCAAAGATAAAACAAAGAAAGAAACGAAATAGAAAGCAAGGAAAAAACAACCTCGGCGGCCAAGCACCAAGGCTCAATGCCGGCCGAGCCTAACTCTAACTCAAATTAGGGTTTTCTCAATGTATGTAATGATATGCGGTATCATCTAGGGTTTAAAATAGCGTGCATATATATAGAAAACTGAGGCGGTGCTGCTATGGCGGTGGAAGGACGCCCGTCCGATGCCTCTGGACGCCCGTCCAGAAAATATCTGAACTCTCTGATCTGATTTTCTTCCTCTAGACGCTAGTTCAATATTCTGGACGCCAGTTCACTGGAAACTTGACTTCTCTGAATCGAAAATCTTAGCCTGGACGCCCGTTTGATCTTCAGACGCCCGTCCACTATGGACGGGACTTGGACACTCGTCCAGCTTGCTCAAAAATCGATCTTCTCATCTTTATCTTCAATCGATTTCATCTTTATCTCTTCTCCTCTTCATTAATCCAATTGTTAACCTCTTTTAATCCTCTTTTTGGTCGAAATTGTGTATCTACAATACATCAAACACATTGCAAAATGTAGTATCTTCCAAATCAATATAAAACCATCAATTTTACACATAAATCATACAATTTTGCAACTAACCCATTAAAAACATCACTTGCTCAATACATCATTATAAAGCTCGATTTCTATGAAAAACATCTACATATGGGGGAAATTGATATAAAGTACATCCTTATAAAACGTATAAAATCACCCTTAACACACTTCTTCTAATTTAGTCTTGTAGAACATTTTCCAAGCTTAGTCGTATGAAAAAATCAAGAGCAACTGTTTATTTTAAGGAAAATAAAGATTAGGTAATTATTGGGATTTTTCTATTTAAGGAAAAATAAACCTAATCAGTTTCCCTAACCTCTTGAATCAGATTTTCCACCTCCTAATTCCTATTTCCAACGTGTGTGACATTGAAAAGAAGACTGAGAGATTTCTCCCGTTTTCTAAGTCGAATCTCAACCTTTTTCAGATTCGAGAAGTGCGCCAGAATCGTCGTGAAGAGAGCGTCGAGTCAACATCATAAAGTTGGAGTTTCCTTAAGGTATGTTTTTGAGCCCTAGTTATGTTCTTGGCTGAGTGTGAAGGATTCAAACTCATGAATTCGTAGTTTTCTTCGGTTAGAAGCTTATGATCGTATCTAATTTAATTATGGATTGATGACATAGGTCTCAGCAGAGAAGATCAAGTTTGCCTAAGTTTTTCTGAGAGTTTGAGTTGGAATTGCTTGCTTATAAGGTAAGAAGCTCTTCCTACAAATTGATTACGGTTTAGAGAGGTTAGATTGTGTTCTTGATACGTTTTTGTATCAATGATTATGCCTAAATGTTGTTCTAGTGTTTTTCTAGTGTTTTTATGAGAAAAATCATGTAAGTCATGTTTGGATTTGAGTAGAAATAGGTAGAGTGCAGAAAATTTCATTAGAGCAGTCATTGGCAGTTTTGGCGCCCCCTGCCCTTTTGGTGCTAACCTGTACAAAGAGTTCAGTGAACTCTCTGATGCAGTTTTGGTGCGCCCCGAAGGCTTTGGCATCCCCGAACCTGAACATAGAGTTCAGTGAACTCTCTGATGCACCTTGGGGCACGCCAAAGGTGTTGGCGCCCCCTCCCGAAACTGATTGAATGTTATTTCTAATGTTTTAATCTATGAGATGAGTTTTGAATGTAGTTTCATGAACTAATAACATTAATTAAACACAAACAAGACCCTCTTGAGTTTCTGATGCGCTTGGTTCCGGCACCGGATGTGCTCTTAAAAGGAGTTGAAGTTTGGGACCTTCTGAAAGGTATGAAAGGACTTGTTCTTTGATTATCTGGAGTTCATCAATTTCTGTGTACTTGATAGGATATGATGTCTAACTGTCTAAGTGAGGGAGTAGAGTTAATAAGGTAAGTATTGCTTTGAAAACACTTAGGTGGCTAGATAATTCACAATAATAAATACATAAGTGCAGTAAAAGATAAAACGTCACTTATTCTCGGTTGGGCACTATTTCATATCGGTGATGTGATACGTTCATAAAAGGTGAACAACGCTACTGGATCAAAAAGCTGAAGGGTAGTGGAGGAAATTCATCGGACGTATACGCATACTAGGGCGACCCCGGAGCTAATCGGTGTTAATCACCGTTAGTTAGCAAGTATCTCTTGAGGCTGATGAAAGCCATGCATAGTGTCCTTGAGTGATAACGTAACCAAGATATGCTAAGCTAGAAACCTATAGTCATGAGATGTTGATGGGCATGGAGTGAATTTTAGATTGAGTCGGTCTCATAAATATAACTATAATAATAAAATTTGTTAAAGAGCCTTAGTTAATTTGTAGCTTCTACTTCTTACTATGTATAATGTACTTACTTGAAATGCATGTTTATTTATGTGTTTGGGGCAGAGAAGACGAACAGGTAAATCTGGAGGTTGAGGAGGACTTTGATGACGACGTTTAAGGACGCCGAAGTTGAAGAGTTTATTTATTCATGTTTTATTTATATTTTAGGCCTGAAGTTCCTTTGAAAACATTGTAATTCCTTTTAGTATACGCTTGGAGGTTTACGTACGTTTTGGTTTCGTTTGGTTTCCCAGTGTAATAAATGTTACATATCTTCCTTTAGATATTGAGTTTCTATTCTTGGTTATTTGAAAAAAACTATTACCCAAGTCCTTTGCTTCCGTTTTGCTTAACTCGATACGACGTGGTAGAGGTTTACATATAAAGTGTAATTTATTTTATAGAGAATTAGGGATAATGACAACTTTTGGAATATTTTTTAGTAACAGGACAGCCAAACATTTTTTATAAGGAGAATGACAACATTTATATTTTTTATAGCCTGAAAGACAAAACCAAAATAAATATATATTAAAAAAAAAATCCACGCGCATATTGCTGGGAGCTTTTTCTGGAAACCTTTTTTTTCTCTTTCCTCCCCGATTTTCAAACGAGCATATCTTTTGATCTAGCTATCCAAACACGATAAAAATGTCACTGATATTTTTATTCTTTGATTCTTTTCGTTTTGAGACTTGGTTCGATATAATTACATCGTTTTTCGTGAGATTCAGGCTATGAATTTCGCTAGTGAATTTCGCTTCAATAATTTCCGAAGCGAATTTCCAGTTTAGAGTAATCTACAAAATTATTAAAATGATTTTCGACAGTGAATCTCCCAAGTATCACCTAAGATTTTCTATTTTTGAAGTTGATGCATTTTTTATGTGAATTGAGCATTTAAGAAATTTAGTCACTTGTCATATATTCCTTTTGTCCCAAAATATAAGCCATCATAGTTTTCTTCTCATAATATAAGTCATTCACAAAACAGAATGAGCATTATTTTTTCACATTTTTTCTCATCTTACCCCTAACTTATACACATCGATCCGACCACTTTTAATTACTTTGCAATTGTTGTATTTATGATAGTCAAATGGGATATTAGGTATTTTAGCCACACATTAATAACATTTTACTATTTTATTAATTTATGTGAAAACTGTATGATGATTTATATTTTAGGACATAAGAAGTGAATATTTCAAACTTCACACTTCCACAATCAATTTAACAAATGGTCTCTTAAATATTTTTCGTTCTGATTGCGATGCATTCCTTTTTAATATTGGAAAAGCTATTTCGTAGTTTGTTGGAAAATGTCTTAAATTATTTGACAAAAAATTAATTAGTAAAGTATTGTTTCAGGTGCATTACTTATATTATATAATACTTTGCAATATTGGGGTGTAATCGATCCGTTATATTTGGCTCTGCCCACTCTAAAAAATTAATTTAAAAAAACCGCCCAGGCCCTCTCTTCTGTCTCTGCCCTTTCCGGCGCCGGCCGCCGAAAGGCGTCGGTGTCAGCTGCTTTTGTAGTTTCTTTTTTCTATTTCCGTTCTCGTTGCTGTGTTTTCTTTCTATGTGGTCCCTTTTCCTCAACCTTTTCACCGCTTCGGAGTCCTATCTCCAGATTTGACTGGTAGGTCGATGGTGCTTCTTGCGGGAAAATGGCTTCCTATCTGCTCTGTTCTTGATCGATGGCGCTTTCTTGGGGGAGCTTTTTCCGGCAATGATTCCGTTTTGACTAGCCGATTTCTGGCCAGAGATGGCTCTTTTATGATGGTTTGGCGGTTTGTAATTTATGGGATCGGCTTTTGGTGGTGCGCAGCTTTGCATGTCCAAGGATGTTTATCCTTTATCCCCTTTGTCATGTTCAGATCTATTCTTCACTCACATTGTAACGCCCCGCTCCCGGATACCGAGCCCTTATCCAAAAGAGAAACGTTCGGCGCGTATAACATTAAATAAATCTAATATTATACGCAAGCCTCTACATCGTCGTATCAAATAAAAGCAAACGGAAGCTAAAAGGACTCGGGAAAACATAAAAGCTACTATGAATAGAAATTAACCATACTAAAGATGGATAGTTAAATTACAACGACGAAAAACGCAAAGACTTATACAATACGATGTCTTAAAAGTAGAAGTACAACAAGTCTAGTACAACATTTACAAAGAAATAAACTAAAAGCTTCTCTATGACTTCAAGTCTTCAAAAGCCATCATCTGCACTTGATCAACATGTTCGTCTTCTCACCCCACAATGCATACAAAAGAAAATGCAAAGGAGGTAAGTACAAAGTACTTAGTAAAAGTGAGAAGCTAATGAATAACTAAGTTATACAACGAAAGGTTATTATTATTATTATTATTAAATTATCTGTATGAGACCACCTCAATCTATGGTTCACTTCATGTCCATCAACATGTCATGACTAAATGTTTCTAACTTAACTTATCTTTGTTACAGCATGTTTGCGAGGGCACTACACTTAGTGAGATATGCACTAAGACAAAAGACGCAACCCTATAGAGATAAATCTCTAGCGGTCCCGAGACAGATCATTCCACTTTGTCCGCCAACCCTGAGAGCGACCGGTGAATGTCTATCTCGCTCGTGAGTTTGTCCGGCGGAATGATCATTACTTTATCTGGCGGGTCTAGAATCCGGCAGTGATCATCACCACTTTATCTGGCCTAACCTCACATTCCCGATATTGTACTGTGCCTATCCAAGCTCTCATGATGTTTAACCTTTTACTAAGCAAGTACGTATTTATTAAATAGTTAACTAGCCGCCTAAATGTTTTCAAATAATCTCCCTCACACATACTACTCTCTTCCTAGACCACTAGACATAAACAAGGCCTAGCAATTATATAGATATTTATGAATACTAATTCATCAAAGCACAAGCCCTTTCATGCCTTTCCGACGGTCCCGGACTTCAACTCCCTTTAAGAGTACGTCCGGTGCCGGAACCAAACACATCAGAAACTCAATCGAGGCTTGTTCATTTGAATTTAGTATTATTAGATAAAGAAATAACATTTAAACTGGACTCGTAGCTTAAAACAACATTTACCCAAAATTGGGCTGAATGCGTGCGCATTGCACCTGAAAAGCCTTAAACATGATTTTCAGCAACTTAACGATTTCTAACCCAAATCAAACATGTTTAACATCAGCTATCAGAAAGAAATAGCAGTAAAAAACCTGATTTAAACATAACTAACCATCACGTAGCATCCAACATTTTAACTACAACATAAAACATGATCCATTGCTACGTCTAACACTCAACATAAACATTTTAAAATAATAATTATTTGTAAGGAAGAGCCTCTTACCTTAATTGCCTACAAAACCGACAGTAAAACAGCAAGCAACTGCAACAATTGTTGATCCTCAACCCCAAAACCTGGATTAACTGCTGCAAAAACTATTTTTAGAATAATCTATGTTCCAAAAACGATCGTTTCGACTACTCATGGGGAATAAGGATAATTTATTTTCCAATGTTGTGTCTCATCGTGCTGATCACTTTTCTCTCATGCGGCATCTTAAACAGATGAACGGAATGATCACACGGTTGAAGTTTACGTTCTCCCTTTTCCAGGCATCTTCTGTGTTGCTCTCCTCTGTGCGCCGTTCCTCTCTTCTTCTTCTTTTTTCAAAATTAACGTGTAACACCAAAATAAGGTATTTTGGGATAATTTTTTTTTATAGCCAATAATTAAATCCTTTATAATTAATAGCTAAATCCCTTAATTAATTCCTTTTTAATTAAATAAACTGGACAAATAATAATTATGTCATAATAAATACACCTAATGACTATTTTACCCTTTTACGAAAAGTCGGGATGTTACATTCCTTCCCCCTTAAGAGGAGTTTCGTCCTCAAAACTCGAATGTAACCGAGAGGTACTTGAACTCTGGACTTTACGAATCATTTCGTCTTCTAACTCTTACAATCTTCGTCTTCTTCCATCTTCCCAACTCTTTTGCTTGTCTTGAGCCATCTCGAGGTTGCAACGATCCATCTCTATCTTCATGTCACCTTGATGTATCAACTTTGGTCTCGTATTCTGCTGCCGCTCTCGCGTTCTTCCACTTTTTTCTCTATGCATCATTTCAAGTGTTGACATCTAGACGTTGACGTGGTAGCCATCGTTGTAGACATGCTTCTATCTATATCTTCCTGGAAGATCATCAGTAGTATTGTTCCAACTCTTGTACATCTTAGTCGCTCTGAGATAAACTACAATTGCCATCTCGTGGTTTTCATTCTTCATTGTCCTTCCCGATCTTCCGCATTCGGAACCCAAAGCTGATTCTGATGCCAACTATGGCCATCTTCATCTAACTCGTGACCAATGGCTGGTTGGTTCTGACCACTCACTTGTAAACAAAACCACTGGATCTTCATCTTTTTCCATCACGAACTCATCAACTACCTCGAATCTTGCAATCATCGGCTAAACACTCTTTGCTTGCTCCTGCTGACCTATGTCCTGAGTGCTTGAGTTTCCCAACTGACTCACAACTTCCTGGCATACTTGACTTCTTTCGATCTAAACTTCCATCATAGCACCACAAGCTTGCTGAAGAACTGCAAGGATACCAGCTGAAGGACCTCTAAGACTCCTTGGGGAAGGAGAACATGATTTGCCATACTTTTTCTCTGGAAGTCATATCCAATCCTTGTGCCAACTAGGGTTAGCTTGGAAAATAAAAGAAGTTGAAAAGTGAAAAGTTGAGTACAAGGGTGGTATGCCAACTAGGTAAGCCAAGAAAGGGTACAATGCACTTGAAATAAGGCAGGTTGCTTGGGTTACAAGCAGAACAAGATGATCCCGTGTTGGGGAAACGTTAAAGGTGGTTCCAAACTGAAGAATGAGACATTGTATCATAATACAAGGGATAGCCACAAAAAAGAAAACAAAAGGACACCTTGCAGATGATTTTTTTTTGAGATAGAGGAATTCTAGAAGATACGGTGGTCTGCAAAGACTTCAGAGGTAACTTGAAAGGATGGTAATAAGCTTTCATATAAGATTTGAGAAAGTGAAGACGTTAAAGGAAACATCATCTGATGGATGTGGAAACATTAAATGCGAAGGAAGAGATTGCTAAACTTGAGGTCATTGGGCAGGTGACCTTGATTGTTAAACACTTGGTTAACAAAAATGGATGTTGGCGAACTAGGAAAGTCTTCAGTTCGCATGAGTGTCAAAGAGGAAACACCACACAACAGAAAATCAAGGTAAAGTTGCAAGGTCGAGCACCAGAAGGACTAAAAAGATAGAAATCAAAAGAGGGCAAGAATCTCAACATGAAGGAGCCATGGAGACAAGGTGGGTACACCAAAAGGTCTCAGAATAAAATAAACACGTGTCAAGAAGTGTCCAAGTTTGCAATAGTCAAAGAGATGTTATTTCGAGATTTAAAAGAAATAGAAATTTCTCTCAAGGAATTGTAAGGGAATAATAAAAGATTGAATAAGTAAGCGGTAAACAAGCTTTTAAGTGAAGGGAAACGACACTTAAGAATTGGCGGATAAGGTTTGATTTCAAAGAATTAATTGAAACCTTCAAAGGAAGTTTAAACGATCATTGACGATTCAAATCAAAGGTTCAAGGTTGCACTATTCGAGAGGAATAGTACTCTGCCAAGGAATAAATGCTCAAGGTTATTCCTCGTGTGGGAATACAAAGGTTAAAAATAAAATAGACTTCCAACCGGCATAACAAAATTGGAATAGAAACGCCATGACAGGAGGTGGAAAGTCATTAAGGTGAATATGGCGGTTCATGGCTCTAAATGGCCTGAAATAGATTTAATACTAAATGGTACAAGGTACATTCATCTAGATTGAACTTCAATAGGATTTTTGGAGTTCAAATGTTGGTTGATAGGTTCAGAACGCATCTTGAAAAAAATCTCCCTTCTGCTTGAAACTAGTTTAGCATAAATTGCTAGAAGGTTAAAGATAGGTAACTAAAAAAGAATGTCATGGTAGGCTTAAAAATTTGACCAGCAAAAGAAGATATGCATACCTTAAAAGAACAAGCAGCATTAGGTGAAATAGTTACAACATCAACTCTACCCTTAGGAGGGGAGCTGAGAATGGACACAAGTAAAAGAATGTTCTTACAATAGAAGGCTTATCCAAACATGAATTTGAAATGAAGGATGGGAGTGCAACAATGTAGAATTTTTGAAGAGAAATTGTTTCTTGATTGAAAAGTAAGAAGGCGTGAATTTGTTCAAAATAAGGGCTTAAGGCGATATGTTAATGATAACAAGCATAGAAGATTTGTTGAGTTTAAAGATCTCAAGTGAGGGATTACATGAGAAATAAATTACCAGAAAAGTATAATTACAAAAGGGCACGAAAAGGGTCTGAACATCAAACATGACATGCTGGAGGATAGCATCTTGGTTCTTGTTTACAACTGCAAAAGAAACTATAACATTAGCTTTACAAGCATCCTACTAAAAGATTTAACTCAGAAGGAGATTAGACTTTGAGTAACTCCTAAAACATGACAATCATAACTTACTATCCTCTAAGCCCAAACCCTAAGTCAAAGAGGTGAGAATTCCTTTTAGGTTGTTGTGTATGATATTTACTCCTGATTTGACATTATCAATTTGTACAGAACAAACAAAGAGGAATTTGGCATGATTCAAAGAGAAAAGATTTAGATAATGGAGTTTTCCAGGTGATATAAAAATATTGGAATTTTTGAATGAGATCAAGTCGGTCAAAAACAATTATTTCTGACAATTGCACAAGCTGTCAGAATTTTCAGATTAGTAAACACTGAGTTGTATTGCGAATCGAGATCAAACGAAAAAGAATCTGAACTTAATTCCAAAAGGAAAACTGTAGATAAAAGTCTTGTCTGCAACATATAAAAAATGCAAGTTATTTAAAGATGTTTAACCTGTTCAAAACAGCAGAAGAAGTTAAAGTGCTACTGCAGATTTTCTGGACAGAGTGTCCGGTATAAACATGAATTTTCTGGACAATTCATAACCATTATCGAGTTGATGTAAAAAGAGAAATTGTAGATAAGACAGTAATCTACTTTGCTGAAAATTTGTAGAATTTTTTTTAGAGTACGGGAAGACAGTCTTATGTTAAAGGGAAAACATGGGAACAAAAGCATTTAGTCATGTTGGATAAAGCCAAACACAAGGATGATGAATAATAGATGCCAAAGTAGACCTTTAACACTAATAATTTGAAACGACTGAGGAGTACTTGGAAAGAATAGAATTACACATGGTGTTCGTGTAGAACCATATCAAGCAAAGCAAAGGTCTAAGAATGTTGATAAACTCAAACCAAGCGATGGTGAAAAGAGAAAGTGGGGGATTTGTAGAGTTGAATCAAATAACATTCTCTACAAAGTTATGCCAAGATAAAAGTAAACTTAGACATTCGTGTAGAGAAGGTGGAGAGATTTCAATAGAGAAAGTAAGGAAAAAGGAAAGCATCCAAGAGGACATCGACTTTAAGGTGTAGGCATAAGACTCCGATCCCAAAGCATTACTTAAAGGGATTTCACTTAACCCTATGTGACAAGTTACGGTTTGGAAAATTCATAAGAAGTGAGAGTTTCTACTAGTGATCCGAGAAGGAACAAAACTGGAGAACTCGACTTAACCTTCGTCAAAGAAGACTCTTCACTTGGTCCTAGTGGAACTTAATCACGGTTTAAGGATTCTTATCTTAGAGGAAAAGAAGACTAAGATAGAAAGGACGCTTTGCTCTAATAACAACTGTAACGCCCCGCTCCCGGATACCGAGCGATTATCCAAAAGAGAAACGTTCGGCGCGTATAACATTAAATAAATCTAATATTATATGCAAGCCTCTACGTAAATCAGTATCAAATAAAAGCAAACGGAAGCTAAAAGGACTCGGAAAACGTAAAGCTACTATGAATAGAAATTACCCATACTAAAGATGGATAGTTAAATTACAACGATTTAAAAACCCAAAGACATATACAATACGATGTCTTAAAAGTAGAAGTACAACAAGTCTAGTACAACCTTTACAAAGAAATAAACTAAAAGCTTCTCCAAGAATTCAAGTCTTCAAAAGCCATCATCCGCACTTGATCAACCTGTTAGTCTTCTCGACCCCACAATTCATACAAAATAAAATGCAAAGGAGGTAAGTACAAAGTACTTAGTAAAAGTGAGAAGCTAATGAATAACTAAGTTATACAACGAAAGGTTATTATTATTATTATTAAATTATCTGTATGAGACCGACTCAATCTATGGTTCACTTCATGTCCATCAACATGTCATGACTAAACGTTTCTAACATAACTTATCTTTGTTACAACATGTTTGCGAGGGCACTACACATAGTGAGATACGCACTAAGACAAAAGACGCAACACTATAGAGATAAATCTCTAGCGGTCCCGAGACAGTCATTCCACTTTGTCTGGCAAACCCTAGAGAGATGACCGGTGAATATCTATCTCGTTCGTGAGTTTGTCCGACGGAATGATCACTACTTTATCTGGCGGGTCTAGAATCCGGCAGTGATCATCACCACTTTATCTGGCCTAACCTCACATTGCCGATATTGTACTAGGTTTATCCAAGCTCTCATGATGTTTTACCTTTTACTAAGCAAGTACGTATTTATTAAATAGTAAACTAGACGCCTAAGTGTTTTCAAATAATCTCCCTCACACATACTACTCTCTTCCTAGACCACTAGACATAAACGAGGCCTAGCAATTACACAGACATTGATGAATACTAATTCATCAAAGCACAAGCCCTTTCATGCCTTTCCGACGGTCCCGGACTTCAACTCCCTTTAAGAGTACGTCCGGTGCCGGAACCAAACGCATCAGAAACTCAATCGAGGCTTCTTCATTTTAATTTAGTATTATTAGATCAAGAAATAACATTTAAACTGGACTCGTAGCTTAAAACAACATTTACCCAAAACTGGGCTGAATGCGTGCGCATTGCACCTGAAAAACCTTAAACATAATTTTCTGCAACTTAACGATTTCTAACCCAAAACAAACATGTTTAACATCAGCTATCACAAAGAAACAGCAGTAAAAAACTTGATTTAAACATAACTAACCATCACGTAGCATCCAACATTTTAACTACACCATAAAACATGATCCCTTGCTACAACTAACACTCAACATAAACATTGTAAAATCATAGTTATTCATTAGGAAGAGCCTCTTACCTTAATTGCCTGCAAAACCGACAGTAAAACACCAAGCAACTGCAACAATTGTTGATGCTCAAACCCAAACACTGGATTAACAGCTGCGAAACTATTTTTAGAATAATCTACATTCCAAGACGATCGTTTCGACTACTCCTAGGGAATAAGGATATTTTATTTTCCAAAGTTGCGTCTCATCGTACTGATCACTTTTCTCTCCTGCGGCATCTTGAACAGATGAACGGATGATCACACGGTTGAAGTTTACGTTCTCCCTTTTCCAGGCATCTTCTACGTTGCTCTCCTCTGTGTGTCGTTCCTCTCTTCTTCTTCTTTTTTCAGAATTAACGTGTAACACCAAAATAAGGTATTTTGGGATAATTTTCTTTTTATAGACAATAATTAAATCCTTTATAATTAATAGCTAAATACCTTAATTAATTCCTTTTTAATTAAATAAATGGGACAAATAATAATTAGGTCGTAATAAATACACCTAATGACTATTTTACCCTTTTACGAAAAGTTGGGATGTTACACACATTCTTTTTCCGGCGAAGGGGTTGGATTTTTGGTTGCCAGATTTGCAAATATCATCTAGTATGCACAAGAAATCTTTGAGGTGTAACAGCGGATTGATAGTGTAGCATAATATTCACTAAAATAAGTACATAAACCACAAACACGGTAATGAATCTAGTGTGACCTGCTTTGATATCTCAAGAGCTATGAGTTCTGCAATACCGGTGTGCCTGTCACTGAACTTCTGAATTCCTTTCTTTAATAGGTATAGAACCGTTTGGTCTGACACCTCTTTTCACACTTTCAGCTGATGATGGGTTAGCAAATGCTGATTTCTATGGCTTATCCTTCTTTCTAGGATCCCAAAAGATACAGCATCATTATTCATTCTTAAAGTGATCTCCCCCTAATCAAAATCCATAACCGCCCAGCTCGTTGCTAAGAAAGGTCGTCCTAAAAGAACTGGGGCACTAGGATATTTAGATACGTCTATGACCGTAAAGTCAATAGGATACGTGAACCCTCCTGCCTTAATTGTGTATTTCTTAAGCAAACCAGTAGGCATATCTCTTGTTCTGTCTACGAAGGTCATGGTTCTGGTTTGATTCATCACAACCGGAAGTTTGATCTTTTGACAGAGGGAAAAAGGAAGAATATTGCAACTCGAGCCAGAGTCGCAGAGACCTAATTCTACGGATACTTTATTAACAGAAATTGGGAGTCTGAACGTGCTTGGGTCTCCGAACTTCACCACGGTTTCTAAGTGTGGGTGATCCTCAGGCTCAGAAAACATCGTGTCCGGATCCTCTTCAGGATCGTCAGAATCGTAATCTGAAGATGATATATCAATTAATTCGCAAGGAAACTCACCTGGACGATATGTGCTATACTCCTTAAGGTCATCTTCAGGCTCTTGCTTGATCACTTCCTCCTCTTTTTCCAACCGTTGCTTTACCGCTTCATAATGCTCTCGTGCTTCAGTTCCAGGATACATGGAAATTGGTGTGATGTTCAAGATTGTTTTACGCATATTGTTCGACTTGTGTGTGCTTTTTCAACTCTGAATCGATCAAATTTCTGAAGTGTTCTGATCAATCTGCAAAAAGACAAAATAAAACAAAGAAAAGGTTAGCAACTTCCGCTTCAACTAGGTGTGATCCCAACTGTTGCGGACCTACTAACTAAAATCAACAGGGAATAACACAGAATAACAGAAACTGTTCAGAAATCGATTTTCCAGGCCTCAGTAACTCGGAGGTTACCTTCCGGATACCGACCCTGAATTTTCTAATTCTGACAGTTTAACATGTGCAGGATTCATAAGAACGACTCAAGACCCAAAATAAAATAAAATAAAATAAAATAAAATAAAAAAATTGACTTCTTAATTAGAATTAAAGTGTTTATATTTATAAATTGGCCATTGTCCCCGGCAACGGCGCCAAAAATCTTGATCGCGTGTAAGTCACTCACGTCGATATTACTAGCAAGAATACTAGGTACATCGTAGTATAGTAAATGCGAGTCAAGGTCGACCCCACATAGACAATGCAACTTATACAGATAAACGATTCTAACCTAATTAAGAAGCAACATATAGGCGGTCTTTGACCAACAATAACGTGAAATAAAACAAACATGGTATACCTCTCCCTCTCCTTACCGATCTACTAACTTGGTTTAGTTAATCGTTATGCTTACTTCCCCGCATAATTTCCTTATATTAATCGTGAGCTTTTAATTATTATCATCAGCTACGGGTGCAATTCCTAACCCTATCTACTCCGACATTGGCAGTAGACAATCTATATGCAAGCTACCCTCCTTAATTGGTTTGTAATAGCCCATACGCATAAAGAACTAGAACTGACGATATTGAGAGTTACCTCATACCGCTAACCCGCCTAGACAGCTGTCGACACTGACCAGCACATTCCTAGGGTCCATCAAGACTATGTCTTAATTAACACTTCACTTGCGGTCCTTTATGAATTACGAATACTAGATTGGCTAGACCTATTACTCGTTTTAATTATTTCTGCCGATCAACGTAGCTGTAGTGAATCCCAGTTTAGGTTTTCTAAAACATGCTTCGGTAAACCGGTATAGACCCCCGGTTTACCGCAGGCGGCTTTTCCTAATTTCTGGATTTACATTGCTTAGTACGATTAAATTAAGTAAATTATAAGGTTGTTAAACATGCTAATTAAGTAAAACACATAAATACGAACAGATCTACCATATTGAAGTCAATAAAGGAACGTTCAAAGCTTCATACCTTCAACAATGGAGATCTAGCTCGATCTACTCAAGCTAGAGATGGCGGAAGAATGAAGGAAACCAAAAACAACTCTCCAAAGCTCAAGAAAGCTTTATTGCATAATAATAATTGTAATGTAATTAAATTGATAATAAAACTATGAAGACTTATTGTATGATAATATAATCAGCTAATGCGGCCTTATATAGATTCAATGACCGACTTAAGACTCTCTAAAACCCTAACCGACTTTGACAATGCGGCAGAATAAATTTCATGTTGAATAAGTCACCGGTTTACCGGGCCTAACCCTCGGGTTACCGGGCATTTTATTCTTCTTTTTCTTCGGCAGGCTTCTTCTTGGACTTCAGTCACTCAGCCCAATGCATTCCTTTTGGTCCAGATCCATTCTCCAATGCTCCAAATTCGGTACATCCTATAAAATATGCAAAACAAGACAAAACAGTACCAAAACCTCGGGGAAAATAGCGTAGATGTAGAATTACGATCCTGGAAACACTCACATAGCATTTAATACATGTTCTAAGCAATAACGGGCCTATCTATCCTCTCTTGAGCAAAATTCGAGGTGCATATGAGTATAAATATTGGTACCATTTAGAGTGTCATCAAGAGGTATGGCCAAGAGCCATAGTGTGTGAAATAGATTCTATGTGTGACAAACGGGTTATGGACCTGGTATGTCTTACCTGTAGGGAATGTCTCTGAAAGGTGTAGTTTATCTTCATGAAAGACTAACATGGATGGTAATACGATTACCTGTTAGGTTGAGTTGATGGCTGAGAGGTTACGAGGTGTAAACCTTGTAATTACCTTTATGCTAACAGCTAAGCTTAAGTCTATTCAGATAGTGCTTGTTGTAGCTTCGTATCATGGCTATATGATAGTGTTGAAAATGTTGGGCCAAAGGTTTGATGTTCGTAGATGATAACATGATGTGTAATCTTATGAAATCCATTTATCGACTCAAACAAGTTTCTCTATATAAGTTCTTTACTTTGATAATCAAAAGAGTTTGATTTGATCAAAAGAAAGGATATGCCTGATATGTAAAAAGGTTAGTGGGAGTGTCACAAGTTTTTGAGCAAGGTATTGAATATCCTTCTCGAGAACTATCATTCCAAGATACAGTCAATTAATGTTTGGTAGTTTAAGGTCTTCACGAAAGTTTGTGGAAGTAGCCGTTCTTATTTTCAAACAAAGAATCTATAGTGAATGATTTAGAAGCTGCTTAATTATCACAGTTCACCCTTATAGTTGAGATGCTAAAACAATTTAGTATAGACCACGTCAAGAGATACTGGTAGCCTATATTCTTGAGGTCTATCTATGACAGGACGTTATTCCTAAAGATAAGGTAAATGATGATACTTATGGAAGGTTCCCTTTGCTACCGCAATATGATCCATGTCATAAGAATTT
This sequence comes from Gentiana macrophylla, assembly GCA_026214975.1. NCBI lineage: Eukaryota > Viridiplantae > Streptophyta > Magnoliopsida > Gentianales > Gentianaceae > Gentiana > Gentiana macrophylla. The sequence goes on from CM047812.1 coordinate 58,987,828, forward strand.
TAACAGATGTTCATATTGCATGAGGAGTCTTGAGTAAGTATGAAAGTGATTCTGGTAAATGTTGAGAATATCCTTAAAAGTGTTAACGATGGGTTCCTAGTCTATTGAAACTTGGAATTGGATAAACATTGTTATACATAAATGTACCTTGAATATTATGAAGATAGTGGGAGCTACAGTTTGGGTTTACAGTCACTTTGATTAAAGTGACACAGTGAGCTAGAAATGTTCAAAGCTAGAGATCACTATAGATTCTACAACTAGACCAAAACATTGATACGAACCAAGATGGGATGTTCCAAATGAAGAAATGGACTGATTTTGAACTATTTTGATTGTGGGCTATTTTTAGAAATACTTTCCTTTTTAGTTGATAAAAGCCCAACCCAAACCAAAACTATATCCATCATGTTTTTGATAAAACCAAAGCCCAAATCCTTTTGTCCAATACCTTTTAAGAAGATCCAAGGGCCCAAACCATTTCCATTAACTTCTTAAACAAGCCCAAAACCCAAAACCATTTTCTTCTTATTTTTTAGAAAGCTCAAATTTCAAGATATTCTATTTTTACTTTGAAGCCAAGCCCAAAAGCCCATTTCTTTAGTTATTGGCGTTTTTTTTAAATTATTAGCCAACATTGTTTTTGTGGTTTGTAGTATGTAATCTTGTAGCCTATATAAGGCATGTTCTTGTACTTGTAAGGGAAGACAAAACATGAGTGAAATTTTATATATTATGAATTTTCAGTGATTGAAAATTTGAGTGAGTTTTACATTTACCTTGCTGATTAGGTAGTGTTTAACTTGGAGAATCTATCAAAGGATTGAGCATTCCTTTGTTGTGATGTTCTCAAACTTTGGATTTCTAAGGTGCTGATTCCGAGGGAAAACTAAGCCAATCTATTTTTCTTTCAATTTTCGTGCAAAAAAAAATATTCCATAAAATTTTTTCTCCTCTTTTCCATCGAATTGGTATGTGATGTTGCATGATAAGTGTTGAATCTTGTGTTATATGATTGTGTTCTTGATAGTTTTCCTAAATTATACATACAATCTTCAAGTCTGTTCATCTTCTTTGGATTTTTTTTCTTTTTCTTCAAGTTGTTCATACAATCTTCATCCATAATTCTATAATTTGCAGCCATATTATGCCCTAACCCATGGCTGAAATTGTGTTTGTGTAACCTCCAACCTTTCATCTCCTTCTTATTAAGTGGCATTCAAGGTGTATTATTATTATCTTGAATAATTATTACTAGATCATTAAGTACACTCATCTAGTATACCTTCTTTGAATTATTGAGAAGAAAAAAAAGAGCAAAAACGATTTGAAGTTGTTCAATTGTAGTTGTTGTGCTGCAAGAATTTTCACCTTGTTTGTTATCTACTTTCATTCACTTCTTCAATCCTTCCCAACCTTTTTCCATCCTTTCTTGTTTAGTTTTTTCTATGTGAAATTGTCCGGGTTTGCTCATTTTTTTGAATTATTTGACGGTTACATTTACCTAAAGCAAGAGTTGAGGGTGAGTGTAAACACGAGAGATTGTGAGCATACAATATTTTTGGTCATGGATCGTGGAAAATTTCTTCGGTTTATTGAGAAGTGCAACGCAGATTTGTTGTATGGATTCACGGATAGTCAAATGGAGGATTATACACAACGTTGTGAAGGAAGGGAGTTAGAACGTTTAGAACGGTGGAAGAAACTTGAGGCAAAGTGGAAGGCTGAAGAAGAGCTTTTCTTTCTAATGCATGGTATAACTCTTGAAGAAGCTCTACATGGCAAAAAGCCAAAATTCAATCAAGTTGAAATTCATGTTGAGGATGATGTTGTTGTTGCTAGAGAGGATGAGGTGGTAGTTGAGGCTGAAGTAAGCCTGAATGAGGTTGAAGTTCCCACGAATGAGGTTATCATTGATTTTCATGTTACAGATGATCTTGCTGACGCTAGTATGAATGAAGAGGTCGTTGTTGCTGCCTCAAAACTTGATACGTTAATTAGTTGATGTGCCTGACGCGCATGACACTCAGATCGTTCATACTCCCAATGCAGCCTCTATTCTTCCTATGGTTGATAGTGATCTTGTTGAGAGTGGTGCCAAACTGTAGCCCACCTTTGTTGACCCATATTTGGAGCATATTGATGTATCTCATGATTTGCATCTTGCTTTCTACCATGGATTGTTTCAAGCTAATATAAATCCACGAGGTTGTTTTGTTTTGGTGAAGCATAGGACGCCTTTTCCACATGATAATGAGTTGAAGTTGTTTGTTCGCGTTAATTTTGACCCCGGCATATTTTTGAGGTTTCTGGTGGCGTCTCATGGTATCAAGTTTGATCGTGCTCACTTCTACGACATCAAGTTGATTCGAGGACGAATCATTTTTAGCCGGGAGGGAATGATACGAACCAAGATGGGCTGTTCCAAATGAAGAAATGGGCTGATTTTGAACTATTTTGATTGTGGGCTATTTTTAGAAATACTTTCCTTTTTAGTTGATAAAAGCCCAACCCAAACCAAAACTATATCCATCATGTTTTTGATAAAACCAAAGCCCAAATCCTTTTGTCCAATACCTTTTAAGAAGATCCAAGAGCCCAAACCATTTCCATTAACTTCTTAAACAAGCCCAAAACCCAAAACCATTTTCTTCTTATTTTTGAGAAAGCTCAAATTTCAAGATATTCTATTTTTACTTTGATGGCAAGCCCAAAAGCCCATTTCTTTAGTTATTGGCGTTTTTTTAAAATTATTAGCCCACATTGTTTTTGTGGATTGTAGTATGTAATCTTGTAGCCTATATAAGGCATGTTCTTGTACTTGTAAGGGAAGACAAAACTTTGAGTGAAATTTTATATATTATGAATTTTCAGTGATTGAAAATTTGAGTGAGTTTTACATTTACCTTGTTGATTAGGTAGTGTTTAACTTGGAGAATCTATCAAAGGATTGAGCATTCCTTTGTTGTGATGTTCTCAAACTTGGGATTTCTAAGGTGCTGATTCCTTAGGAAGAACAAGCTTGCTCATTTGTTCTTGTGTTCTTCATTGATGCCTTCAATCTAGATCCTAAACCCAATATCAAACATTGTATTGCCTTGGAGGCGCAACGGGAGCAGTACATGGATCTAAGAGGTTCATTCATGAACCTTGTGTGGTTCTTCCACCTTTACTGTATAGATGATATAGTGGTGGATTCATTGTTTAGTCAAGGACCAGGTGATACATGCCCATGACCAATAGAGAGCTATGAAAACCAAGTCATAGAGTCCCCAACCTAGAATCGGGGCTAAGAAAACACATCGTTTGCCCAACACGCTGATTCGTATTCGTTTTTCCTTTTCCGTTCTTAGTTGTTCTTGATAGATTGATCATCATCATCGGAAAAAAAAAGGATTCGGCGATCTTGTTTCTAGTTTTCTTGCGTTTCTTTTTTTTTTTTTTTGTTCGTTGTTCGTTCATAAAAAAAAAACTTTCTTCGTTGCTGTTCTTCTTGCTTATCAACTTTTCGTGCGCTCATAATCAAAAATAAAATCTCACCGTTGTTCTTTTTTGTCTTCTTCTTCATCCATTGCATCATCGTAAACCTTTGATTTCTAAGCTTCTGTGTTGCTGTTCTTGCCGTATAATAACAAAAGTCCTAGTTGACCTAATTGTTAATTCTAGTTTGAGTTGCTTACTAATAGTCGGCCAAAGTTTAAAATAAAAAAAAATAGCCTGACCTAATTCTGATTATTCTCATTTAATCAGTTCGGCCAGCTAAAAAAATTAAAAAAAAATAAGAAACCAACTTTTCTTCCTAGGATTCCGACTTCGTCAAAAGGTGAACTCGTCAGTTGGCTAGTTGTCAGTTCATTATTATTTGTGTTTCTGTGCATTTCTAATACACGAACTATTTACTCGTTGTGCACCTGTGACCTATTTAGGATCTTCTTTTGGCCTACCCACTTTTCTGACCACATACCTTTCAACCTAGTCTCGGTCTGAAAACCTAGTGTCCTTTCTAGAGAGTAAGTTTTGATTGTTGTTTACTTTTGCTTGCTTTTCTGGTTCGTTTGAGAAGGGTGATTCAGACGAATTAGAAAGAGGGGAGTGTAAACATGAGAGATAGTGGGGCAACATGGTTGGTCATGGGTTAGATGTTGAGGAGGTAAATGAAATTTTGGATGCAAGATTAAGGGTGCAGGTGAAGCTCTAGAGCAACGCCGAATTGAAACGATAGCTTAGAAGAAGTGAAACAGAGGTATCTCATTTGAATTGCATGCAAAGGACACCTTTACGTGAGGATATACATGAGATTCATGAGGCACTTACTACTTTGTTGGCTGGTGCAAACCAAGGTGATGATGGAGGAGGTAGAGACGGTAGAGGAGGTAGATGAGATAAAGGTGGTAGAGGTAGAGGAGGTGGCCGAGCCCATGCGTATGCGAAATATGTGGCTCATGCGGAGGCTGATTATGTAGACATAGATGATGATGAGGTTGATAATAACATGATACAAGTTAAGATGAAATTGCCTTCGTTCTATGGAACAAGTGATCCTGATGCGTATATTGAGTGGGAGAACAAGATCGAACAAATTTTTGCTTGCAATAACTACTCTCGAAGAAATGCAGCCTTGCTAAGCTTGAATTTACCGGTTATGCGATGGTTTGGTTGACACGAATGACTAAATTGTGGAGGATTCAACACCTTCGAGAGGTTAGTACATGGGAAGAATTGAAAGTGGAGATGAGGAAACGGTTTGTTCCAACCTCATACTTTCATGATTTATATCGTCTCTTACAAACTCTTAAACAAGGTGACCGCTCCGTCGATGCTTACTAACAAGATTTGGTTACATTAATTGCGAAGTCAGACCTTGATGAATGAGAGGAGGTTACTATGCAACGATTTTTATCGGGGCTGCGTTTGGATATTGCAAATCCAGTTAAAGTCCAGGGTTGTGCGACGTTGAAAGACATGTTACATGCGGCTTTGACCATTGAAGGTCAACTAAAACGACACCGAGCAACCCTAGCTAAATTTTTGGGAGGTACCACTTCTACTTCTCGTACTTTTCCATATAGAGGGGACAGCCCTAAATACCCTCAAACAGCCCCCACTTACGCACCAAATGCACAGAAACAGCCAAATTATTTCACCCAAGGCCGCTTACAATCTGAGGGCAGATGATAAGGAAAAAGGTGCAGCGATGCGACCGAAGCCTACCCATGAAATTCAATGCCACAAGTGTCATGGAATAGGGCATATTCAGTCCCAATGCCCTTCTAAATGAAGAATTTTGTTGGTTGGTGAGTCGCTTGAGAATGAGTATGAATCGGCTTCCGAGGAGGAGGATGAGGCCGAATAGGAGAAGGAAGAAAGGGAATTGGTGCATGCACCTAGTGGTGAGGTGTGTATTCTATAAAGAGATTTAAGTAGTGTGGTGAAGGTGAAGAATAATTATCAAAGGGAAAATATATTCCACACGAGGTGTTTGATAGGTGGAAAGCTTTGTTCTATGATAATAGACCCGGGTAGTTGTACAAACGTGGTGAGTACTGATTTGGTGTCACTATTATCCATTTCCACTACCCCACATCCCCATCCATATAATTTACAGTGGTTTAATGATGTGGGAGATGTTCGAGTAAACCGTCAAGCACTTATTTCTTTTCGGCTGGGTAAGCTTGAAGATGATGTTTTATGTGATGTTGTCCCTATGCATGTGAGTCACCTATTATTAGGGCGTCCATGGCAGTTTGATCGACACGTCACATATGATGGTTACTTAAACAGGTATAGCTTAAAGATTAAGGGGAAGAATTTTACATTTGTCGCTTTGTCCCCCGAGGAAGCACACAAGGATCAACTCCGCATTGCTGCATCCCATAGCAAAAAGCAAAAAATGAGGGAGTTATACAGTTGAAAAGTAAAACAAAAGTGACGGGAGGGAAAAACCAAGAGGGTAGTGTGAATCGAGAGGAGGGTAAAATAAAAGTTGAAAATAAAAATGTGAGGGAGGGAGCTATTATACCATATGGGGGAAAAATAATGCCAAAAATTTAAACGCAAGGGAGGCTGCCATTAGTATTGAGGGAGCTTCTAAAGTTGAAAAGAAAAAGGTGGCCAAAGTGAGAAGTAGTTTCTATGTGAAGACTAATGAGGTTTGCAATACCATTAAGGCTGGAAACGCACCTCTCCTCTTTATTTACAAAGAGGCCGTACCCCTCCCCCATCCCTTCCCCATTTTTTCTAACCATTTCGGAACTCACAGATTCCCTTCCTAGTGTTGTTGTCTCTCTCTTGCAAGAATTTGCTGATGTCTTTCCCGAGGAGGAACCAAGTGGATTGCCACCATTACGTGGCGTGGAGCAATGCATAGACTTTATTCCCGGAGCTGTGTTGCCTAACCGACCAGCCTATCGTGCTACTCTGGAAAAAACTGAAGAAATTCAAAAGAAATTGATGGAGATGTTGGAGAAAGGTAAAGTTCAAGAATCTAAGAGTCCTTGCGCGGTTCCGGTAATCCTAGTCCCTAAGAAAGAAGGTGAATGGAGGATGTGCACCGACTGTCGTGCAATCAATCAAATCACTGTAAGGTATCACTATCCTATTCCTCGTTTAGATGATATGTTGGATGAATTGTGTGGTGCTAAAATTTTAACTAAAATCGATTTGAAAAGTGGCTATCATCAAGTGAGGATTCATGAGGGTGGCGAGTGGAAAACCGCATTTAAGACTAAATTTGGGTTATATGAGTAGCTTGTCATGCCTTTTGGTTTAACTAATGCACCTAGTACTTTTATGAAGTTAATGAATGAGGTGCTTAGAGAGTTTATTGGTAAGTTTGTGGTCATTTATTTTGATGACATCCTAATTTACAGCCAAGACATGGAACAACATATGATCCACTTACGGGCTGTTTTAGAAACACTTAGGGAAGTAAAGTTGTATGCTAACCTTAAGAAGTATTCGTTTTGCTTGGATAGAGTTGTGTTTCTTTGCTTTGTTGTGAGTTCACAGGGTGTTGAGGTCGATAGAGAGAAGATCAAAGTGGTGGAAGAATGGCCTGAACGGACAAATTGTGCAGAGGTTCGTAGTTTTCATGGCCTTGCGGGGTTTTATATGCGATTTGTCAAGGATTTCAGCACGTTGGCCGCACCCCTAAATGAGTTGGTGAAGAAGAATGTCCCTTGGTAGTGGGGCCCGAAGCAAAGGGAAGCTTTCGAATCTCTTAAAGATCGTTTAATTTCTGCCCCCATTCTTGCTTTGCCTGATTTTAATAAAGCTTTTGAACTTGAATGTGATGCATCGAGTGTGGGTATTGGTGGTGTTTTAATTCAAGAGTCTAGACCAATTGCATATTTTAGTGAGAAATTGAAAGGTGCTCATTTGAATTATGCTACTTATGATAAGGAGTTGTATGCTTTGGTTTGATGTCTTCAAACTTGGCAGCATTATCTTCGACCTAGGGAATTTGTTATTCATACTGATCATGAGCCCCTCAAGTATCTTAAAGGTCGGGGTAAGATGAGTAAGCGACATGTTCGTTGGATGGAATTCATTGAATCATTTCTTTATGTGATTAAGTATAAAAAAACCCAAGATAACGTGGTAGCTGATGCATTATTTCGTAGATACACTTTGATTGCTACCATGCAAACTAAATTTCTTGGTTTTGAATTTATTAAGGAATTGTATGCTTTAGATCCTGATTTTGGTGAGGCATTTGCGGCTATTGTTCATGTGGCCGATGGCAATTTTTATAGGCAGGAGGGATTTTTGTTTCGTGATAATGTTTTGTGCATCCCCCAATGTTCCTTGCGTGAGTTGCTGGTTAGGAAGGCACATGGTGGTGTCCTTATGTGTCATTTCGGTGTTACTAAAACCTTAGACATGCTTAAGTCACATTTCTTTTGGCCTAAAATGAAAGTTGATGTTACACGTATATGTGATGCTTGCCGTGTGTACAAATCGGCTAAGTCTAAGTCAAGCCCCCACGGTTTGTACACACCACTCCCTATTCCCACGACCCCTTGGACTGATTTGTCTATGTACTTTGCGTTAGGTTTGCCTCATTCAAAGAGTGGTAAGGATTCGGTGTTTGTTGTGGTGGATCGTTTTTCTAAGGTGGCTCAATTCATTGCATGTAAAAAAACGAACGATGCATCTAAAATTGTAGATTTGTTCTTTAAGGAGATTGTTCTTTTGCATGGGGTACCGCATACTATTGTGAGTGATCGTGATGTGAAATTTATAAGTCACTTTTGGAGAGTTCTTTGGCAGCGTTTGGGTACTCAATTGTTGTTTTCTACTACGTATCATCCCCAAACAGATGGTCAAACTGAGGTGGTTAATCGAGTTTTGGGTCAATTACTTCGTGTGGTGGTCCAGAAAAATTAAAAAAATTGGGAAAATTGTTTTCCATATGTTGAGTTTGCTTATAATCGTTGTAAACATTCTGGTACTCGTTTTACCTCATTTGAGGTCGTGTATGGGTTCAACCCAGAAACACCTTTTTTTTGCTCCTTTGCCCGAAGGTATGCATGCTAGCTTGGATGGTGAGTAGGAAGCTGAATTGCATGAGGATTCTAGGAGGAATGTGGAGAATGCAATGGCTCGATATGTGAAACAAACAAACAAACAAGGGCCGCAAAGAGGTTATATTCGCAACCGGGGATTGGATGTGCCTGCACTTTCTCAAAGATAGGTTTCTCAATAACCGTAAAATCTACATTACATGCTTGTTGTAATGGTCCTTTTGAAGTGATAGAGCGCGTCAACGACAATGCCTATAAGGTTGCTATTCCACCCAAATGGGGCGTCTCCTGCACCATCAACGTATCTGATTTGATGCCTTTTGACAACCCCTACGATCTAAGGGCAGATCCTCTGCAACCGGGAGGGAATGATGTGGTCCTTGATGACATTCCCAACCTATTGGCACATATGCAGCCCAGGGATCATCTGGTAGTTCGAGATGGGCCAATAACAAGGCTCCAAAGGAAAAGATTGAGATATGCTATGAACAACTTGGTGATAGAGATTTATTCGGAGTTTAGAGAGCCCGTGGAGAAGACTGAGGCACCAATAGTGACCCTCCTTAGTGCTGTTGGGCCTGGTTAGAGCTTTATTGCATGGTTTGGCTTCATATTGGGCCAAAATCCCATGTTCTGGATGCCAAGAAGAGGATGGACAAAATTGTGAAGGTTGGACTTATTTTACTTTGATTATTCATCTTTTGTTTAATTAGTATCTAATAAAGGACATTTGGGCCTAAGTAGACTAGGTAAGCCCATTTATCTTCACATGGGGCACATTTTCCTAGGTGGGAATTCTCCCACATTGCTTTTGCCTGTTTAGTTCTTTTGGTTGTAAGCCTATATAAGGCAAACACTAGCTTTTCATTCAACACACATTGAATAATATAAAAATAAGATTATTGAGTTTTACTCAACCAAGTTTTGAGACTTGCGGATCACTTGCGAGTGAGAATTTTCTTCGTCGTAGAAAGTTCAACCCTTCAAGAATTTACCAGCACTGTGAGCGATTATTGGGCGTTCTCTTCCTACGATTTAGTTGAATTGCTAGGTCTAGGATCCTTAGCTCGTTATTGTTCCCCCTAGTTACTTCCTGGGTGAAACATCGGATTTGATTCCATCCGGAATCACACCACCAGGGTCTCGTCAGAGATTCATGTGTGTGTTACAGCGGTTCCTTTGACGTTATCATTTGGTGCATGATACAAAGATAGTCTAAGTCCTCACCGATGGTGATCCGTTCACACTTAGGGTTGGTTGAGAGTATTGCAAGAGATTCTTATGTTTCAACATGGTCTTGTGTGTACCAGTGATTGGATTTAGGCCCAGTCGGAGACTGTTGAAATAGTGTCCTAAACCCAATCGGGTTGGACCGGATCTGACCGGGTCGGATCATTTCTACTATTTCTTTATGTTTGTACATATATCAAATTGCTTTCTGTTATTATATATTTGTCCATTTAACGGACCAATTATGATATTGTATATATGATAACGCCCCTAGTGTCAAACTGTGAAAGAGAAATCATAATGGTGATTATGGTTGATGAGATCTCGACTCACTTGAAAGGGTTTGATACTTAAATGTCTCTAGTCATATGTACTATCAAACAGGACATTGATGGTACGATTACACTAGCATGTATTGGATGTCTTCTATCTTATTGAAGGTAGTGATAGATCTCATCTATCAAAGTGTGGGGACACTTGGACTGTACGTGGGCATGTATTAGAGAATGCATACGTTAGGCCGACTGCTCAGCAGCCTAGTAACGAAATAAGGCTCAGGAGCCTGCTGACGGATTGCTCTGCTAATCTTCATACACTCTTGTTTTGTCCAACTAATAATACAAGATGAAGCTTAATACCAATGATTGATCTATCAAGTGAGTTCACCCAATAGGATAAAGATCAATCCCATTGGCAACTTCATTTGCTCAATTGTCCAAACTTATTTAAGTACATGGAATTGTTGATACCAATGACTAGTCTGCCCTGTGAGCTCACCCAACAGGGCAAAGACTAATCTCCTTGGTGAATTCCAGCACTCTGTTGATCATTAATATATCAGTCAACTTTTATGATGCAAAGTTTAGTTCTTAACTTAGCAAATCTTTCATTATCCAATGGTTATGTAAATATGTTAGCAAGTTGATCTTCAGTAGGGATGTAAAGAACCACCACATCTTTCTTCTCCACATGATCTCTTATAAAATGATGTCTCACATCAATGTGCTTGGTTCTTGAGTGCAAAACAGGATTTTCTGTGATTGCAATTGCACTTATGTTGTCACACATTATAGGAATTTCTCTTTCTTCAATTCCATAATCCCTTAATTGTTGTTTTAACCATAGTATTTGTGCACAGTAGCTTCCAGCAGCAATGTATTCAGCTTCAGTAGTGGAAGTGGATATTGAATTATGTTTCTTGCTGAACCAGGAAACAAGTCTATTTCCTATCAACTGAAAAGTTCACGTGGTGCTTTTTCTATCAATCTTGCATCCAGCATAATCTGAATCTAAGTAGGATATAACTTTAAAACTTCCATCTTTTGAATACCATATCCCTACTCCCAAAGTCTATGTTAGATACTTGAGAATCCGTTTGAATGTAGCTAAGTGACTTTCCTTTGGTTTAGATTGAAATCTTGCACAAACACCTACCGCAAAGGATATATCAGTCTCACGGGCAAATGAGGTACAATAGATCGCCTATCATCCTTCCTCAGATAAAGTCCGTCAACATCTTTGCCTTCTTTATCTTCATCCAATCTGATGCTTGTACTCATAGGAGTTGATACCTTGGTGCTATTTTCCATACCAAACTTATTTAGAAACTCCTTGGTATATTTAGTTTGATGAATGAAGATTTCATCTTTCATTTGTTTGACTTGTAATCCCAAGAAGTAGTTCATCTCTCCAATCATACTCATTTGGAACTCATTTTTCATGAGATTAGCAAAACTTTTCGCATAGCAATTCATTTTCAGAACCAAAAATTATGTCATCAACATAAATCTGTACCAGCAGGGTGCTGCCCCCTTCATTGATTCTGAAAAGAGTCTTATGAATGGTACCTTTGGTAACACCATTGTCCACCAAGAATTGAGATAGGGTTTTATACCATGCTCTTTATGTTTGTTTCAAACCATAAAGTGCCTTGTTGAGTCTATACACTTTGTCTGCTTGATCTTTAACTTCAAATCCATGAGGTTGCTGAACATAAACCTCTTCTTCCAGAATGCCATTCAAAAAGGCACTTTTGACATCCATCTGGTATACTTTGAAGCTTTTGTATGCAGCATATGCCAAAATAGTCTTCTAGCTTCCAATCTTGCAACTAGGGCACGTGTTTCATCAAAATCTATTCATTGTGCTTGAGAATAACCTTTTGCCACTAGTTTGGCCTTGTTCCATACAATAGTACCAGATTCATCTAATTTATTTCTGTATACCCAATTGGTTCTAATTATATTTGCATGACTAGGCCTTTCCACTAGTGTCCAAACTTGGTTTCTTTCAAACTCATTCAATTCTTCTTGCATAGAAATTATCCAATCTGGATCAGATATTGCTTCTTCAACAACCTTAGGCTCTATTTGAGAAAGATAACAAGTAAACATTGCTTCCAATTGTCTTCTAGTCCTTACACCTTGCTGTATGTTACCAATAACTTGTTCAGTAGGGTGATCCTTTAACCATCGTAAACCTTGATTTGTTTGATTTATAGGAGCTTCATCTTCAATAGGCTCTGTTGTTGCTTCAGTAGGGGGTTCAACATATCCTTGAGCTACAATCGTTGTTGCATCAGTAGTGTTACCAGTAGGTTCTTCAACAAGGGCTAAGTCAGAAACTTTTAAGTCATTTATCTTTTCCAAAACGTCAACATATTCTAGATCAGTAACTTGTATATTTGCAGTAGTTTCTGAATCTTCATCTTGCATTCCAGTGAACTTAGGTTCATCAAATACAACATGTATTGATTCTTCATGTTTCAATGTCCTCTTGTTCCGTACCCTGAATGCCTTGCTGACTGAAAAATATCCCAAGAAGATTCCGTCATCTGATTTTGGTTGGAATGTCTTCAATTGTTCCTTATGATTCAAGATAAAACACTTGCTTCCAAATGGATGGAAATAAGATATATTTGGTTTTCTTCCATTCCATATCTCATAAGGTGTCTTCAGCAGCTTTTGGTTAACTGAGGTCCTATTTTGTGTATAGCATGTTGTATTGATTGCTAGCCCAATATCTTTTAGGTAGTAATGCTTCACAAATCATAGTCCTCCCTGCTTCTTTCAATGTCATGTTTCTTCTTTCAGTAACCCCATTTTGCTGAGGTGTGCCAGTAGCTACTAACTGATGCAGCACACCATTTTATTCACAATATTCTCTTATGACTTTATTGAGAAACTCAGTACCCTTGTCTGATCTGATCTTCACTACTGTCAAACTTTTCTTATTTTGCAATCTCTTCAAAAGTTCAGGCATCTTTTGAAGTGTTTCACTTTTCTTGTTCATAAATATCACCCAAGTGTATCTTGAATAATCATCCACAACTAACAGAGTGTACTTCTTTCCTGATACACTTGTTGGTATTACTGGTCCAAATAAATCCATATGCATCAGCTCCAAAACTCTTTTTGTTGATTGTTTAGTCTACACTTGAAGCTTGACTTTGTTTGTTTACCTTGCTGACATGCATCACATATAGGATCCTTTTTGAATGTAATCTCAGGTAAAGCAATTACCAATTCCTTTTTCACTAATTGATTGATATCATCAAAATTGAGATGATTCAACTTTTTAGGCCACAACCAATTTAGTTCTGACTTGGTATGCATAATCAGGCATGTCTCTGGAACAGCAATAGACCAATCCACAACATACATGTTTTGTTGTCTTTTTCTAGCCAACACAACTTGTTCACCTCTTTCACTAAAGACAATACAGTAGACTTTGTCAAAAGTCACCTTGTAACCCATGTCACAAAACTGTCTAGTGCTTAGTAGGTTGTAGTCCAGTCCTTCCACAAATGCAAGATTTCTAAAGTCAATCCACTACTTACCAATGTTCCATATCCTCTTGTATATCCCGGTGTGTTCTTGTTTCCAAAGTTGACTCTTGGACCATCCTATGCCACATAATTTGATAAACAGTGCTTATTCTTTGTCATATGTCTCAGAACATCTACCACAAAGTACTGCACACCCTCCTCAGTCTCATCCATATTAGCCATTAAAGCATAATCATCCATATTAGCTATGAGTGCAGTGTCATCTGGTTCATTTTTCTAATTCCACTTCATAGCCAGATTCATCATCAGCAACCAAAGCTTTCTTGCCAGATCTTCTTTGCTGACTTTTTTTCTTCAGTAGGTCTGGATAGTCAGGTCTGAAATGTCCAGGTTTCTTGCAGTTGAAGCATATGTAATCAGGTTCCTTCTTTTGTTTCAAATCAGGACAGTCAGTTTTGAAGTGTCTTAGTTTTCTGCAATGAAAGCATAAATAATCATTATCTTTATTGGATTCTTCCTTCTTCTTTTCACTTGATTTCTTGGTGAAGTTTGTTGGAGAACCCCTTCCTGACTTCATCATTCTGATCTTCTTGCTCAATAGGGCTATTTGCTCTCGCTTTTCATCCAGTAGATCATCTTGACCACCTAATGTTTCTTCTTTATGTGCAGCAGCCAATGCAGTAGTGTTTGGTTCTTCCTTTTCAGTCTTAGGAATAAGTTTCTTACTTAATTCATATGCCTTTAGATCTAAAAATAATTTGAAGGTGTCTTCTTCATGTAGACTCCTGGATTCTTCTATGGCGGTAACCTTCATTTCCCAAACTTCCTTAGCTGGTAGGGCTTCCAAAATTCTGGTGTTGATCTATTCTTTTGTGTACACTACATTCAGTAGGGAGAGTTCATCCATGATAGCATCGAATTTTAACTCCATTTGTTTAATGGTTTCATTTTGAAATCTTGGAAATTTCTTTTTGCTACACTGACTTTGTTTTTCTTGATAGCATCAGTGCCTTCACATATTAAATGCAATTTTTCCCAAAGTTCCTTTGCAGTCTTGCAATCCTTCACTTTCATGTACATATTGCTATTCAAGGTTCTGTATATGATAACAATAGCAATATTGTTGAGGTTTACCCTTTTTCTATCTTCAGCACCCCACTCTCTTTTTGGCTTTGGAACAAACTGAGTTTCACTGCCCATAGTTATGGCTTTAGTGATCTCCAATGGTCCATCAATCAGAACATCCATCATCTCATCTTGTGTTGCAGCTAGAAAAGCCTGCATAAAATGTTTATACTCATCAAAATGATCTAGAGAGCACATCAACATAGTCCTAACATACTATTTGTTATCCATGATGCAATGTTTTGAAAACTAGAAACTTGAAAAAGTTTTAAAAGAATTTCCACAAACACAACAAGTTGGATTACTTCAGAACAGAAGCATTGCTCTGATACCAAATGTTAATCCCTTGAAAAGGCTTTGGTTAAGTTTAGAGGGGGGGTTAATAAACTTAACACTTAAAACTTTTCGAGTTAACAAACTCAGTAAGGTCAGTAGCCTGCTGACTATCAGTAGTCTGCTGACTATTAAGATTAATGAATTTGTTCCAGCGGAATATATTCAATTATGCCTTATTACTTGCTGTTAAAAGATGATACAAAGTATTGGATACTCAGTAGTGTAAGTGTGTGATTCAGTTGCTAGTTTCATTAGGTTGATGTGATCAGAAAGTAAATGCAGAAAGTAAGTAGGAAAATTTTATAGTGGTTCCAGGTGGTGTAATCCTGTCAGTCCACTCTTCTCCTGTGATATTGGAGGAAATTCACTAGAGATCTTTGAGGTTACAGTTACAAAAATCCCTAAGTTGTTTGTCTTTCACCAATGACTATGGCTTCACAAATTGAACACTTGAAACAGGTAGGATTGCTGCTCCAAAGCATTCCAGTGGTACTTGAAGGGTAGGATTGCCTCTTCACCAGCTCCACCACACAAACAACAGTTCTTGACACCTAAGTGCTTCTCTGTCTTTAGAAGGTTTCTTGTAAAATAAAGATTGAATCAAATAAATGATTCAGTTATCAGCAGCTTGATCAGGATGAAATGATCAGTAGCTTGAGATCCTCAAGTGTGTGTACTTGATGTAACTTGATAGCAGGTTACACTTGAAGAAATTACTTGATCAGTAGATTAAAGCTCAGAGTATGTCAACAGGGTGATAAAATTGATCAAGAACTTAAAAGCTTCGAATAAATTATTTGTCCTTCTTAATATGAATCAGGAGTCTTCTATTTATAGGTGAGAATCCTGTGACTTATGTTTGAATTTCAAACATAGCCGTTTCAGACTTGTCTCCATCTTGACTTGCTTTTTGTCTCTCTTCATAGGACTGACACTGTTAGTTAGCTTTTTGTTAGTTTTCAGACTGTCCACCCTTTGACATGTGTCCATTGGATAAAGTTCTGAATCTAATTAACATTCCTTTTATCTTCACCATTGATTTGTTGACAAAATCAAGGCTTGTAATCCATCATTATCGTTTTAATCTTCCAATGTAACCTTTGATTAAATTGAGAGTTATACTTAGCAAATATCTGAAGTATAACAGCCTGCTGATGTACATATCTGTCAGCGGGTTTATGTCTGTTGTGTTCTAATAACACTTCAGCTGACTTCTTCTCATTTCACTTTTTATTGTGAAGTTTGAGTACACCAATTTTAAACATAACTAAGTTCCAATCACTACTTAACATATAGAACTTAGACCTTGTACACAAGATATATGTAATCAGTTTAGGTCATCACAGACTTCCCTATATTATGATTCCATATCCTTGACTTTAAATACTAAGTTTGATCCCTTAGCTTTTAGTAACTAAGTTTGAACCCTCAGCCTGAAGTCCTCAGCAGGTTCCTAGTAAGTCTACTGACTTAGACACTCTACTGACCTAGGCCGGTGTGCTGATAAAGTCAGCTGACCATTTACAGTGCTTGTTTGATCAAACCTATAAAAAGATCAAACTCTAATAAACCTATACATTTCATCTATACATCTTTTTGCCTTTGCTCTATAACAGCTAGTCTGGCACTCATCATTAAAACTTAAAATATGTCCAACAGTTATGTCTTCCCTATGGAAAAATTAAAGAAAAATCCATTTTCCACTAAGTATAACTGTTGTACATGTTGTGTTTGATCTTGTTAACATGGATATTTAGGGTCCTTTGAAACAACATACCGTGAATGAACAACAATATTTTCTTACTGTGTGTGAGATGATTTTTCAAAATTTTCTTGGGCTTTTCTTATGAGGCATAAATCAAGCTTATGTTCTTGTTAAATACTTTGTTAAATTTGTCTCTACTCAATTTCAAAAATTATTAAAGTAATTAGATCTGCAATGGAGGTGAGTTTCACTACTAACATTTATGCTCTGCAAGGCATCATACATCGACATCTTGTGTCAGCACACATATGCAGAATGGTATTATAGAAATGAAACATTAACACTTGCTGGATGTTGCTAGGGGTTTGAGATTCAAGAGTAATTTACCAATTAAGTATTAGGGTTTTTGCCTATTACATGTCAGAAATTGATTATGTCACACCTACACCACTGCTGAAGAAGAGTACTCCACATGAAGTGCTTTATGGCACCAAACCAGATTATTCCGTGTTTAAGGTTTTTGGTTGCTTAGTTTTCTCCTACACACTTTAGCAGTACAAAACAAAATTTGTTTCTAGATTTAGGGCTTCGGTCTATCTTGGAAATAAAAACACCTCTCCAAGGTGCTACTCTTTTGGACATCACCAAAGAAAGATATCTTTTTGCTAGAAATACTCAATTCCATGAGACTTATTTTCCTCTATATCACAGGTACTAGGCAAAGCTAGATATCATACTCGATATGCCAAAGGCCATTACCAAATGGGACGCTTTGATGATCTATTGAATGAGTTAGCGAGACCCGGCCAGACACAAGGTCGGGCTGCAACTGGGAATCTAATGAAGAGCATGCTCATGTTAGCAAGTATTCTATACCTACACAATTGAGAAGATCCAAAATGACAAGAAAATCATCAACCTTTTATCAATGTTGTGCTCATACAGCTTTAACAGAGACCACATCTCGCTGAATAGGTAATAAATCTAGAATACCCTTCGCTGAATCACGCCATTCATTAATGCTATTAATGTTGTTAAAGAATTGAAGACTTACAATCAAGCTATCAAGCATGATTAACGGAAAGAAGAAATGCAAAAAAGATTGAAGCTCTACAAAAACACACGCTGGAAGTAGTTGATTTGCCTCCGAAAAGAAGCCTATTAGATGCAAATGGGTATATAAAATCAAGTACAATCAAGATGCTTAAGTCAAGAGATACAAAGCCAGGTTATTCGCAAAAGGATATACTCAAACATATGGGATTGATTATCAAGAAACCTTTTCCCCTGTTGTCAAGATCACTACAGTCAGCACTTTACTTGCAGCAGAAAAAACCAATAATTGGCATCTACATCAGAAGGATGTCAACTCTTCTTTTTTACATGGAGATTTACATGTAAAAGTGTATCTGCATCTGCCTCCATGATTTGCAGACTCATAAAATCACTGTATTGTTTAAAGTATGCCAGCTGAGAATGGAATTCCAAGTTAACCGAATCCTTGAAAGCCCAAGGATTTATTCTATTGGAAATAAAATTTTAGATTTGATGATGATTCATCTTATTTAGTTGTTTGCACCCCATTGATGAAGTGTGGAAACTAGCTGTTATAGTGGAAAGCTAAAAGATGTCTAGAACTGAATGTATAGGTTTTACTAGAGTTTGATAATTGTATAGGTTATATCAAACAAGCACTGTAATAGATAGAAGTTTCGTAAAATTGAAAACGGGAAATCATCTAGAAAACTGGAACATGACATAAAACTGAATTTGTCATTCAGAACTTGAAACTGAAAGTTTACTTATAACTGAAGAAGGTAAGTTCGCTGAAGGATACAGACTCGGTTGACTTATCTAGAACTGAATGCTGAAGGAACATACTCAGTAAAAGAAGAACTGAGGGACACAGACTCAAATGTAGAAGATCGAAGAACTGAGGGTTCAAACTCAGTTGTGAAGACTTAAGCCGAGACTATAAAGTTAGAACTCATGTAAGTCTGTGATGGCCTGAACTGACTTTATGGATCTGGAAAGAAGACCTAATTATCATAAGGACAATGATATTTTGGATGATTTGTATAAGGAATGGTGTAATCTAATTATGTGATTTAAAATCAGATAAGTAGAGTACTGAACTTTTGAAGAAGTGTAAAAACATAGTTAATGCTCTAAGTCCGTTAACAAACTAATAACTGACACAATCAGTATAAAACTGATCAGGATACTAAGTTTTATAGTCAGCCATCCAAGTAACCGAAAGTACATTCAAATGTTATAAATCAAGGATTTCTATCGGATTAAGAACTGACATTTCAGAATAGTCACTGACACCTGACATATGAAAATATAGACGTTGATAGAATTCAAATTCAAGCAAGATGAACGTTGGACCTCACACCATAAAAAGAGGACTATGCATCAAGAATCGAAAAACAATAACACAACATCGAATTAACAAGTTTGCAAGCACAAGTCTAGTTCATCTGAATTGTTATTTGCGCTCAACAAGATCACATCTGGATTTTTCAAGTGTTCAAGCTACATCGATCATATCCATATTTTGACACTTAGAAGAACCACAAGCAAGAATCAATTCATTGATTCTCAGCCCAACTTTGATTATTCAATCAAAGGTTTATACTGTGAAGCAATCTGGTTTAGGACTTTCCAAGGACAGTTGTTGTCAATAGCAGTCGGGTAGACTGTGTTTGTGGTTGTAGCCGGAGAAAAGGCAATTGCAACCTCTAAGGACCAATGTTCAAGCAAGTTGAAGAGTAGCCATCATGCATGTTCTTTAGTTGTTTAAATAGTGAAGCTAGGGATTAGTCAAGGGCTATCATTTAGGACTTTTTGTAACAACAGACCTCAAGGAGTTCTAGTGGAATTATCCTCCACATCACAGGGAAGAGTCGATGCATGTGGATTACACCACCAGAACCACTATAAATCTTGCACTACTTACTTTACGCATTTACATACTGCTTTTACTTATTGTTAGGAACATTTTGTTATGTTTTGATGATGGCCATACTAGCTTTGTTATAGCAAGCCTGAAATAAGTTAGAATTCTATGTATAAGCCTTTACTTAGGGTCTGACAAGTTGTATAAGTTAAGTCAGACAAGTACTGTACTAGTTGGTAGGACGGCAAAGCAAAAACAGATGTTCGGCAAAGGAAAGCCAGCCAAGCACCAGCAGAGAAGATATGAAGACATTATGGTCTGACTTATAACCAAGGAAGTCTGTGATGACCTTGGATAAGTCTAAGTTATGTTTTAAGTGATGAAACTCAATATTCAAATATGGTGTACACTGGTCTCACCCAAATCAAGGATCAATGAAGTACAAAGACTCTACAAAAACTAGAACAAAGAAGAAAACAGTGAATCGGCTGAGTACACTGACTTTCGGCAAAGAGAAAACAAAACAGCGAAGAGAGAACTAACGGCTAAGTCAGAAGGCTCACTCGACCGTTCTACAAACGGAGAAGAGACACTTACAAGATCAGATTTAATATACGTTGAAGATTCAGCAGATCATGCATTAAATGCACAATCATTAAAGGATCAATCAAGGACGGATTTTCTGCTATACGTTTGAAGAAAGAATCCGATCACTGAAATCAAGGAGAATACAATTAAAGGGGAATCAAGAATAAAATCAAGGATTATTCCCTCATTAATATAGCCAACGGACGGAATTTCAAAAACCAAGGTTATTCAAGGCTATAAATAGAAGGCATTGATAGAAAAAGAAAACAACGATTAAAAGCAGAAACTCTGTCAATTTGAAAAGCCTTCTCTCTGAACTTAAAAAGATATATCTAGTTATCAACTCAAGTATCGTAACTACAAAGTCATACTCGTAATCGAGATTGATCAAGCAAGTGTGTGAATCACATTCACATCAAATCAAGCAATCAATCGTGAGGCAATCTGAGAAGGAGTTGAATCTGTGATAGCCGCTTGAAGGATTTTGATCTCAAGAAGCGAAGAAAAGGAAGATCAATCATCAAGCCGCTGCAAGTCAAGGAGTGATAGTCTTGTAGATTGTGAAGCTTGGGAAGCCAAGGACAATCATACTATTGTATCTGTGAAAACAATAGTGAATTCCTCCAATCATCACAGAGAGAAGAGTGGATTAAGGGATTACACCACCTCAAACACTATAAGCCTTGTGTCAATTTAATTTCTGCAATTTACTTTACAAAGATTTATTTATTTAGCCTACATCATAACTTACATCTGTGGATCGTTACACTGATTTGAAAACAACGTAGTAAGAAGGGACTTATCCGCCGCCCAAAAGCTTTTAAATAAGAGAAAATTTTTGAAACTCAACTATAGTCATTCACCCCCTCTCGACTATAGTTTCACCTTCTCTCTCGGGACCAACAATTGGTATCGGAGCAGTGTTCCTAGTATCAGAACCTGTTCAGATCTAATTTCTGGTAACAAGGAGATCACATATTTTCAAAGTAGTTTTCAAATCTGAGTTTTTCATACACTTACATTTATATCTTCAATTGCACTGATGGATTCCTCAAACTTCTTGTCAAAAGTACCTGTTTTTAATGTTAACAATTTTGATGAATATAAAATAAGAATGCTATCTCATCTTGCAGCAACTCATGAAGAGATGCTGGATGTAATCAATGATGGACCAATCTCAATCACTATAGTGGTAAGCACAGGAGCAAATCAAGGAAAGGAAATTGACAAACCTAAAAAGGATTGGACCAAGGATGACAGGAGAAGAGCAAATATGGACTATGTTCCAAAAGACATGATCTTGAAGACCCTAGACAGCAACATGTTCATGAGAATTAAAGACGCAAAACAAAGAAAGGAGATGTGGGACAAGCTATCATTGATAAATGAAGGATCTCAAGGCGAGCCAAGAAAACAAATTATCTCATTGCAAAACAGAAATTTGAGAACTTTAAAATGAAGACTGGTGAATCCATTGATCAAATGGACAATGATTCTCAAGCATCATCGATGAATTACAACACTTGGACACATATATCCCCGTAAAGAAGTATGCTTGAAGATCTTGAGAGGACTACTCTGAAAGATGGAAGATCATAACATCGATGAATCGTAGGAACAACAAATCTTGTAACCACTGACACTCTGACAATGATGTCCCAATTAAAAGTTCATGAATTCGAATTAAACGGCGAAGATGGTGCTCCGGCAGAGACACACAAAATCACTGCATTAGCTGTACCCCAGCAAAGTAACTTTGCCGAATGCATCAGCAAAGAGACACAAGAACTAAAAGAACATGTAGCTTTATTAGTTAAACGTTTTGACAGGTTTAAAAAGAAGCCATTCAAAGGAAATTCATCATCAAACAAAAAGTCAAGCTCAAACAGAGACATGAAGAAGAAAGATGATGAATACAGATGTTTCAATTGCAATAAGAGAGGTCACTTCAAGGCGGATTGTCCTGAAGAAAATGACAAAGATGATGAAAAGAAGAAATACAGAGCATCTGAAAAGAGAAAGAGCAAGAAGGCACTTAAGGCGTAATCCAGTGAGAAAAGATGAAGAATCATCCGATAATGACTCGGATGATAGTGATGAAGAAGACAAATCGAGAAAATGAAAAGGCATGCCTATGCCTCATGACCAAAGAATTGGATGAAGATAAAAGTGATAGCTCAGACACTGAGGAAATAAGCCTATGTTTAATGGCTAAAGAATCAGATGAAACTGAGGTACATCTAGTTCATGTTCTTCATCTAATGCATCCACATCTAACACTACACAATCCTCTAGTCTCCCATTAGATACAGCAGACCTAGTCCAAAATCTCATGACTAAATTTGATGAAATTGAAAAGAATCATGAAATTCTGGAAAAGGAATGCAAGGATCTAAGAAAAGAGAATAAGAGGTTAAAGAAAGAACTGGATGAAGCAAAAGCTGAATTAACTAGTAAGGAGACCCACTTAAATGATCAACAAAAGCGGATGATCATACATCCATTACTAAAAAAGATCGCTTAGGAAAATCTCCTCACCAAAGGAAGGTATCCACTCGCACCACTAAAAGCACCACTTACAAACCCCAAAAAGGTTTGGATCCAGATCCGGTCTTGGCTACAACAGTCAGGATGAAAGTAGGAATAATGGTAAACACCATTCTAAATTCAGGACCACTAGTGGACCAAAATTTAGAAAGGGACAGACCATGGTTCCAACAGATCATCATGTTCCGGTAAAGTCAAAACCCAAAGCAGTGTGAAACAAAGAAACTAAATCCTCATTCCAAATCAATCAAGAACTACACCCATCCTGAAAGGAAAAGGCGGACTCTATCCTTCGAGAGGATGATTGGAATGTTGTACCTCCAAAATACAAGAGGAAACCATTCCACAAAATGCATCATGCGTTTAAGAAAACCAATCTGCCTTCTAGACACATGAAGCAAGAAAGGTTTCCCAACGCATATTGGAAAGTGAAGAAGGATGTAAATGCACCAAAAGGTGGAGAAAGTATCGAAATACCTTCAAGAAAAATACTAGAAGCTATTCTCGCCATGCCTACACATATGAAGTTGATGACTTCAATTATCCAAAAGAAGACCTTTTGGATACACCCTTGGTATGGGAGGCATGATTGCTAACAGGTATGGACCCAAACAATGTTGGGTACCTAAATTTAATTAATCTGTTTTGTAGGATGTCTGGTACATAGACAGTGGATGTTCCAGACACATGACAGGAAACAAGAAATGGCTCACTGATTTCAAAGCTTTTGATGGACCCAAAGTCACATTTGGAGGTAAAGAAAACCCTGGCAAGATTAAGGGGGAAGGCACAATACTCAAGAACAATCTAAAGATTCAAAATGTGGCATATGTCAAGGGACTTAACTTCAATCTGATGAGCATCAGTCAATTCTGTGACAAAGGCTACAATGTGCACTTCAACAAAGAATGATGCAAAGTGATTCACAATCAAACCAACACAGTAGTTCTTGCAGGTAGAAGACAAGACAACATGTATGTGGTGGACTAGAAAACAGCCAAGGTAGAAACATGTCTACTTGTCGAGAATAAACAATCAACAAGCTGGATTTGGCACAGAAGATTAAATCACCTGAACTTCAAGACCATCAACAAACTATCAAGGAGCAAGTTAGTTGAAGGCCTGCCAGAGATCACATTCAAGAAAGAGAGTCTATGTGATGCTTGTCAGAAAGGAAAACAAATAAAAAGCTCATTCAAGTCAAAGCCTCATCAATCTACAACAAGAGTTCTACATCTATTGCATATGGACCTGTTTGGACCAGTCACACCAGTAAGTGTGAGTGATAAGAAATACACTCTTGTAGTGGTGGATGACTTCTCAAAGTACACCTGGATCATTTTCATGAACAAGAAGAAAGAAACACTCAAGAAGCTGCCTGATTTGCTGAGAAGACTCCAAAATGAAAAAGAGCTAAAGATTATCAAGATCGATCGATCGATAGAAGCACCGAATTTCTAAATGAAATTATCGTAACCTATTGTGAAGAAAATGGAGTGTTACATCAACTATCTCACAGCAGAACTCCACAACAAAATGGTGTAGCGAAAGAAGAAACAGAACCATCAAGGAAGCAGTCAGGACAATGATAGCAGAAGCATGCTTACCAAAGAGATTTTGGGCTGAAGCAGCAAACACAGCATGCCATACACAAAACAGATCAATCATCAACAAACATCATGAAAAGACTCCATATGAAATATGGAATGGTAGAAAACCCAATATCTCATATTTTCATATGTTTGGATCAAAATGTTTTGTCTTAAACAGAATCACCAGATACCTTTGATGAGAAGGTCGATGAAGCAATCTTCATGGGATACTCGGACACCAAAGAAAGCATTCAGAGTACTCAATAAAAGAACTTTGGTGATTGAAGAATCAATACATGTGGTTTTGATGAACCAAATACAAATGGTGAAGATCTTCAAGATCAAGAAGAGAAAGCACCACAGAGAGAAATCTATACAAATGCAACCATACCAACTACTATCCTGAATCATCATTTTAAAGATCAAGAGGAGCCACATATCAATACAACAGATGAAGCACCTGAAGTTGAAGTTCATGCTCAAAGATGAAGGTATGGAAGCACCAAGTGAAGATCAACTTCAACCGATCTAAATTGGCTAAGAGACCATCCTGAAGAACAAGTCATTGGAGATATTCACACAGAGTCGAACTGAAGAAGACAACCTGAGCACATGCTAACTTGCTTTCTATCACAAGTGGAACCCAAGACCATAGATGATGCAATCCAAGATGCAGATTGGATCACAGCCATGCAAGAAGAACTAAATGAATTTGAAAGAAATGAAGTCTGGGAACTTGTTGACAGACTGAAATGGCCAACATCATTGGTGCAAAATGGGTATTCAGAAACAAGATGGATGAGCAAGGAACTCATGTCGAAAACAAAGCAAGGCTAGTTGCAAAAGGCTATTCCCAAGTCAAAGGAATAGATTATGATGGAACATTTGCACCAAAGAGCAAGATTGGAAGCAATCGACTCTTTCTAGCATTTGCAAAGACACAAAGACTTCAAAGTCTATCAAATGGATGTAAAGAGTGCATTCCTAAATGGACTTTTGGAAGAAGAAGTTTATGTAGAACAACCCCCTGGATTTCAAATTAAAGGAAACGAAGACAAAGTATACAAACTCAAGAAGGCCCTCTATGGCCTCCAACAGGCACCTAGAGCCTTGTATGAAACACTATCACAATTTCTGATCAAGAATGGATTCAACAAAGGAACTATTGACAAGACTCTATTCAAACTGGAGGAAGGAGCAAGCACATTGCTAGTACAAATCTATGTTGATGACATAATCTTTGGATCAGAGGATGAAAAGCTTTGTGAGAAATTTGCAAACCTAATGAAGAGCAAATTTTAGATGAGCATGATGGGAGAATTAAACTACTTCCTTGGCCTTCAAGTAAAGCAAATGAAGGATGGCATTTTCATTAGTCAAGCCAAGTATAAAAGAGATTTGATACACAAGTATGGGATGGATACAAGTGGCACAGCAGACACACCAATGTGTGCCAGAGTCATACTTGGAAAAGATGAAGGAGGAAAAGATGTTGATCAGAAAATGTATAGAGGAATTATTGGATCATTATTATACTTAACTGCAAGCAGACCTGACATAGCATTTGCAGTAGAGGGTGTGTGTGCAAGATTCAAGCTCAACCAAAAGAATCACATCTTCTAGCGACCAAAAGGATAATCAAATACTTGAAACACACTATAAATGTTGGTATTTGGTATCCAAAAGATGGAGGATTTACATTGATATCATATTCGGACTCGACTATCTTTGGATGCAAAATAGATAGAAAAAGCACCTCCGGTACATGCCAAATGCTAGGGACCGGACTAGTCTCTTGGTTCAAGAAAAAGCAAAACTCCATATCTACATCAACAAACCAAGGCAAATATATAGCAAAGGTGGTAGTCAGTTGTGCACAAGTACTTTGATAAGACAATAGCTAAGGGACTATGGAGTGGAAGAGAAAACAATTCCAATCATGTGTGATAATACAAGTGCAATATCTATTACAGAAAAATCCAGATGTGCATTCAAGAACAAAGCACATAGATGTGAGGCATCATTTTATCGAGACCATGTTGAAAAGAGGATGTCATCCTAAAACACATACCCACCGAAGATCAATTGGCTGACATCTTCACTAAACCACTCAGTTATGAAAGATTCAGTAAACTAAGAACTGAGTTAGGAATGATTGAAATTGAATAAGTATCAAAAAGCGGCTAACTGGAGTAATCGGCTAAATGACTTCATTAACTGGTACGACCTTTGCCGTTACAGGAGATGCAGCAAGTAAGGCACCGGTATCCAAATGAAGGTAACTTAACTGATTGTTAGGAATGGGATATATGGAGCGGCTCGAAGAAGAACCTATTGGACGGGCTAAGTGACCAAAGAAAGGCACTTCACCAAAATAAAGACTTGGACAAATTAAAAGTGTGAACAAAATCAATTCTGATTACACGTAGAGAATAAGGAAATTATGGAGGATTATTCTGTACACACGTGGCGAACAACTTATGATCATGGAGGTAATTATATTATTTTTCGAATTATAAACTCCTCGATTCCCGGGCTCTATCATTACTTGCCTCAAACCACACCCCCATTCCACTCGAATATCACGATTTTCATACACAAAATCACGTCATTATGCCACAAAATCCTTCCATATTCAAAACCACGTTCACACTACCCAAATCACACTATAAAAACAAGACTTAGAGATTTTCAGAAACCTTTACGCTTTCTTGCCAATTACAAACCCTACTCTTGTTTCTCTCTATTGCGAACTCAAGATCATTTTCAAAACTTCTCTCCTTTTCAAAAAATGGCATCATCCTCCTCAAACACCCAAGCTGCATATGAAAAATCGATTGCCACGGGATCCTTCTTTCAAGAAGAACACTACTTGAAACTGTGTGGAAATGTCGAAGATGCCAAACGATTAGCAGCAGGCTGCAAAATCCTAAAACTATCAACCTTTCTCAATCCTCCTATAACCGAGGTTTGCTATGTAAGTCTGATTTCCTTCTGGAAATCTGCACAATACGTGCCTGGGCTCCCTGCTGAAGAAGGTGACGAGTGTGAAGAAGACAAGATTGTAGCATCTGTCAACGGAAAAGAAGTGGCGATTACAGAAAAGATAATTCACAAACATCTTAAACTTTCAAATAAAGGTCAAGCAAAAGTTACATCTGTATCACAAAACTTGGATGATTTCTGGGCAACCATTGCCAAAACGGCAAACCCAGGATCTACAAAGGTCAATTGTTTGAGATCTGCTTTAAAGAAACCATTCAATGAGTTCAGTGCCCTAATTGGCAAGACCATTGAAGGAAAATTGGGAGCAAATAATGCAATGACAGAAATCAGAATGAGGCTGATGGGAATCATCTACAATAATCTGCAATTCAACTGGGCAAAATACTTCTTTCTAAGACTCAAAGAGCAAATCCAAGGTGAAGTAAAAGCAGCAAACAAAGGGACAAAAGAAGGAAAGACAAAGAAAGGACAATTCTGGGTGAAAAAGTCATATGGCATTCGGCTACACTACTTGTTGCAATGTCGCAAAGTCCCCACAAGACAACTCCACAAACCGCATGAATCCAAAGTCATGTTTACTTATGTTAAACAACAACAAATGAAGGCGAGAGAAGGGAAGGGAAGAAATCCACACGCAAAGACCACCAAATCAAAAAGAAACAAAAGATTCAAATAAGTCCGGAAAAGATGCAGACTTTGGACAATTGATTGATGAAGAAGAAGAGGAAGAAGGTTCTGACACTGAAGCAGAACAGCAAGAAGAAGAATTTAGTGGGGATGAACAACATCTTAATAAAGAAAACACTGGAGAGGATGAGGAATCATCTCCAGAAGAAGCTGTACAATTGTCTGCAAACGATATAGATGATCGAATTGCAGAATATCTTGAGTGGAAGGAAGGCGATTCCAAACAACAGCTTCAAGACTCAGATCGCATGCTCGCTGAAGAAGCATGGTTGTTTGACTTTCTGGGAATCACAACTCTGGTAGGTGTACTTGACGAATCACCTCTATGGGAAATGGTTGATGCGACCAAGGCAAAAGCGCCTGCATCTCTGGGGAGACAAAGTAACGACTCGTAAGATGATGGAGATGATCATGATCAGGATGATGGTGATGATCATGATTACAATGATGATAATGATCATGATCAGGATGATGATGATGATCTTGGTCAAGATAAAGAAGAGGACTCCCCTGCACCAGATGCAATTGATGACATACTCTTCTCCGTACATTTTTGAAACCACAAGCCTCCGACAAGTCTACAACTCCAGCAAAGACATCCACTCCACCGATGTCTCATCAAACGCCCAACTAACAAAGACAAAACATTGTGGACACTAGTTCAAATTCGCCACTCCAACCAAGACAACCCCGGCATAGAGATAGGGGAATGAAGCTCAAGCCACACCAAAGATACACATCTACCCAAATACTTGAAGATCTAGATGTAAATGCGGATGTCACTCAACATCAAGACAAGGGGACAAAAACAGATCCGAACCAAATTGAAACAAGGCACAAACTCTCTCAAATTGAACACTGGCATTACAAATGAAACTTTTGAGAAAGCGCGGGACTTGTCGGGTCAAGAATTGGAACAAAGAAGCAATGTATCTCGGATCGATGACTTCACTTTTTAATGACAAAAGTTCCTCCATTGAACACAAGTTTCGTGCCATTGCGTATACATTGATGCACGTAATATTGTTGTTCAACAACAAGGAGATCCGATGAGGCAACTCAACCTCAATATCACTAATAGATCTTGCAGGCCTCGTGCAACACATTTCCCAAGAAACGAATCACCGCGCGAGCTTTTGGGACTAGACTTCGGAGTGTCAATGAGAAATTGAATGATCACAACAAAAGATTCACATCCATTGAATCAAAACATGACTCTCTGATTGGAACGGCAGAGGCCACCAATAGCATCCTACTCCAGCAAAGGGATGATGCTGCCAAAAAGGGGGAAAACCAGGATAAGCCTGAAGGATCAACAATCAGACCCCCAAATTTCACTGAAGAACAACTGAGGCAAGAGACAGAGAAATAAGAATCAGAAATGAAGCAGAAGAACAGCAAAGAAGGGTCAGAGAAGAAAGGGAAAAGGCCCTAAAGGAACCATGCATTGGACTTCCTCACCCTATGCAAAGAAGAGATGATGATAGAGACAGGTCCGGCAGACAGCAAAGGCCTGGTTCCAGTCAGCAAAGAGGATCAGCCAGTCAACACAGACTCAGCACCAGAGGAAAAACTAGTAGAGGTAGCAGCAGCTCCAGATATACTGAGGAGCACAGGACTTACACTGGTCACCAAAGCAAAGCAGAATATGATGCAGATGTACTGGACCATGTAAGAGAATTTTTCAGAATACAGGAAGGACATTATCCTCACTCCTCACAAGATGAAGCCTGGGCTGATTGGCTAAGCTATCAGGATGAAAGGATGAGAACTGATATGGCCAAACTCTACAATGAAGTCAAAAGAGAATTTGCACTTCTCAAACAAGCCAACAACAAACCAAGCTCAGCCATACCACTATCTGCAAAAGGACCAGAAGACTTGCCAACTGAACAACAAGAAGAATTCAAATATATGGCAAAATTCTTCAATCCTATGGGGAGAATGGAAAAACAGGAGCAGTGGAGTCTCTACAAAAGCCTCAAGTTTGCAGATCCACATATTGCTGAGGCTAGGGAAAGACTTGAAAAATATTTTGGAGAACCTAAGGCAAATGAGACCATGCCTGATTTCAACAGACTCTTTGCCAAAAGAGTTTTCCAAGGTGTATCTGAATACACAGCTTTTGCTTACTGGAAGTGGAAGTTTCTAGAAATTGACTGGAAAGACATAGAAGAGGCACAGACTACAAAATTCAAGAGGTACAAGGCTGAATTGAGCAAAATGTAGTTTGTAACACTTGAATAAAGTCTTAGAACTTATTACCATATGATGGATGAATAAAATTGTTGAGTTTTTAATCTGTTGTGTATTATGAAAATTTTGATTACTTATGATCAGACTTATGAGGGTTTTGGCATCATCAAAAAGGGGGAAATTGTTAGGAACATTTTGTTATGTTTTGATGATGGCCATACTAAACTGTTATAGCAAGCTGAAATAAGTTAGAATTCTCTGTATAAGCCTTTACTTAGGTCCGACAAGTTGTATAAGTTAAGTCGACACAAAAATCAGATTTAGTTGGTAGGACGGCAAAGCAAAAACAGATGTTCGGCAAAGGAAAGCCAGCCAAGCACCAGCAGAGAAGATATGAAGACATTATGGTCTGACTTATAACCAAGGAAGTCTGTGATGACCTTGGATAAGTCTAAGTTATGTTTTAAGTGATGAAACTCAATATTCAAATATGGTGTACACTGGCCACACCCAAATCAAGGATCAGTGAAGTACAAAGACTCTTCAAAAACTAGAACAAAGAAGAAAACAGTGAATCGGCTGAGTACACTGACTTTCGGCAAAGAGAAAACAAAACAGCGAAGAAAGAACTAACGGCTAAGTCAGAAGGCTCACTCGACCGTTCTACAAACGGAGAAGAGACACTTACAAGAACAGATTTAATATACGTTGAAGTCCTCAGCAGGTTCCTAGTAAGTCTACTGACTTAGACACTCTACTGACCTAGGCCGGTGTCGATAAAGTCACCGACCATTTACAAAGGCTTGTTTGATCAAACCTATAAAAAGATCAAACTCTAATAAACCTATACATTTCATCTATACATCTTTTTGCCTTTGCTCTATAACAGCTAGTCTGGCACTCATCATTAAAACTTAAAATATGTCCAACAGTTATGTCTTCCCTATGGAAAAATTAAAGAAAAATCCATTTTCCACTAAGTATAACTGTTGTACATGTTGTGTTTGATCTTGTTAACATGGATATTTAGGGTCCTTTGAAACAACATACTGTGAATGAACAACAATATTTTCTTACTGTATGAGATGATTTTTCAAAATTTTCTTGGGCTTTTCTTATGAGGCATAAATCTGAAGCTTATGTTCTTGTTAAATACTTTGTTAAATTTGTCTCTACTCAATTTCAAAAAATTATTAAAGTAATTAGATCTGGCAATGGAGGTGAGTTTCAGCTTACTAACATTTATGCTCTGCAAGGCATCATACATCAGACATCTTGTGTCAGCACACATATGCAGAATGGTATTATAGAAATGAAACATTAACACTTGCTGGATGTTGCTAGGGGTTTGAGATTCAAGAGTAATTTACCAATTAAGTATAAGGGTTTTTGCCTATTACATGCTGTAAAATTGATTATGTCACACCTACACCACTGCTGAAGAAGAGTACTCCACATGAAGTGCTTTATGGCACCAAACCAGATTATTCCGTGTTTAAGGTTTTTGGTTGCTTAGTTTTCTCCTACACACTTTAGCAGTACAAAACAAAATTTGTTTCTAGATTTAGGGCTTCGGTCTATCTTGGAAATAAAAACACCTCCAAGGGTGCTACTCTTTTGGACATCACCAGCAAAGATATCTTTTTTGCTAGAAATACTCAATTCCATGAGACTTATTTTCCTCTATATCAGCAGGTACTAGGCAAAGCTAGATATCATACTGATATGCCAGTGCCATTACCAGTGATGGACAGTTTTGATGATCTATTGAATGAGTTAGCAGACCAGCCAGACACAAGGTCAGTTGCAACTGGGGAATCTAATGAAGAGCATGCTCATGTTAGCAAGTATTCAATACCTACACAATTGAGAAGATCCAAAATGACAAGAAAATCATCAACCTTTTATCAATGTTGTGCTCATACAGTTTAACAGAGACCACATCTGTTGAATAGGGTAATAAATCTAGAATACCTTTCGCCAGAATACGCCAGATTCATTAATGCTATTAATGTTGTTAAAGAATTGAAGACTTACAATCAAGCTATCAAGCATGATTAACGGAAAGAAGAAATGCAAAAAAAGATTGAAGCTCTACAAAAAAAACACACGCCTGGGAAGTAGTTGATTTGCCTCCAGAAAAGAAGCCTATTAGATGCAAATGGGTATATAAAATCAAGTACAATCAAGATGCTTAAGTCAAGAGATACAAAGCCAAGTTATTCGCAAAAGGATATACTCAAACATATGGGATTGATTATCAAGAAACCTTTTCCCCTGTTGTCAAGATCACTACAGTCAGCACTTTACTTGCAGCAGAAAAAACCAATAATTGGCATCTACATCAGAAGGATGTCAACTCTTCTTTTTTACATGGAGATTTACATGAAAAAGTGTATCTGCATCTGCCTCCATGATTTGCAGACTCATAAAATCACTGTATTGTTTAAAGTATGCCAGCTGACAATGGAATTCCAAGTTAACCGAATCCTTGAAAGCCCAAGGATTTATTCTATTGGAAATAAAATTTTAGATTTGATGATGATTCATCTTATTTAGTTGTTTGCACCCCATTGATGAAGTGTGGAAACTAGCTGTTATAGTGGAAAGCTAAAAGATGTCTAGAACTGAATGTATAGGTTTTACTAGAGTTTGATAATTGTATAGGTTATATCAAACAAGCACTGTAATAGATAGAAGTTTCGTAAAATTGAAAACGGGAAATCATCTAGAAAACTGGAACATGACATAAAACTGAATTTGTCATTCGTAACTTGAAATCCGAAAGTTTACTTATAATCAAGAAGGTAAGTTCGAAAGGATACTGATTTCGGTTGACTTATCTAGAACTGAATGCTGAAGGAACATACTCAGTAAAAGAAGAACTGAGGGACACAGACTCAAATGTAGAAGATCGAAGAACTGAGGGTTCAAACTCAGTTGTGAAGACTTAAGCCGAGACTATAAAGTTAGAACTCATGTAAGTCTGTGATGGCCTGAACTGACTTTATGGATCTGGAAAGAAGACCTAATTATCATAAGGACAATGATATTTTGGATGATTTGTATAAGGAATGGTGTAATCTAATTATGTGATATAAAATCAGATAAGTAGAGTACTGAACTTTTGAAGAAGTGTAAAAACATAGTTAATGCTCTAAGTCCGTTAACAAACTAATAACTGACACAATCAGTATAAAACTGATCAGGATACTAAGTTTTATAGTCAGCCATCCAAGTAACCGAAAGTACATTCAAATGTTATAAATCAAGGATTTCTATCGGATTAAGAACTGACATTTCAGAATAGTCACTGACACCTGACATATGAAAATATAGACGTTGATAGAATTCAAATTCAAGCAAGATGAACGTTGGACCTCACACCATAAAAAGAGGACTATGCATCAAGAATCGAAAAACAATAACACAACATCGAATTAACAAGTTTGCAAGCACAAGTCTAGTTCATCTGAATTGTTATTTGCGCTCAACAAGATCACATCTGGATTTTTCAAGTGTTCAAGCTACATCGATCATATCCATATTTTGACACTTAGAAGAACCACAAGCAAGAATCAATTCATTGATTCTCAGCCCAACTTTGATTATTCAATCAAAGGTTTATACTGTGAAGCAATCTGGTTTAGGACTTTCCAAGGACAGTTGTTGTCAATAGCAGTCGGGTAGACTGTGTTTGTGGTTGTAGCTGGAGAAAAGGCAATTGCAACCCTCTAAGGACCAATGTTCAAGCAATTGAAGAGCAGCCATCATGCATGTTCTTTAGTTGTTTAAATAGTGAAGCTAGGGATTAGTCAAGGGCTATCATTTAGGACTTTTTGTAACAGCGTACCTCAAGGAGTTCTAGTGGAATTATCCTCCACATCACAGGGGAAGAGTCGACAGACAGGATTACACCACCAGGAACCACTATAAATCTTGCACTACTTACTTTACGCATTTACATACTGTTTTACTTATTGTTAGGAACATTTTGTTATGTTTTGATGATGGCCATACTAGCTGTTATAGCAAGCCTGAAATAAGTTAGAATTCTCTGTATAAGCCTTTACTTAGGGTCTGACAAGTTGTATAAGTTAAGTCAGACAAGTACTGTACTAGTTGGTAGGACGGCAAAGCAAAAACAGATGTTCGGCAAAGGAAAGCCAGCCAAGCACCAGCAGAGAAGATATGAAGACATTATGGTCTGACTTATAACCAAGGAAGTCTGTGATGACCTTGGATAAGTCTAAGTTATGTTTTAAGTGATGAAACTCAATATTCAAATATGGTGTACACTTGGTCTCACCCAAATCAAGGATCAATGAAGTACAAAGACTCTACAAAAACTAGAACAAAGAAGAAAGCAGTTGAATCGGTGAGTACACCGACTTTCGCAAAGAGAAAACAAAACAAATGAAGAGAGAACTAACGGCTAAGTCGGAAGGCTCACTCGACCGTTCTACAAACGGAGAAGAGACACTTACAAGATCGATTTAATATACGTTGAAGATTCAAAGCAGATCATGCATTAAATGCACAATCATTAAAGGATCAATCAAGGACGGATTTTCTCGCTATACGTTTGAAGAAAGAATCCGATCAACTTTGAAATCAAGGAGAATACAATTAAAGGGGAATCAAGAATAAAATCAAGGATTATTCCTCATTAATATAGCCAACGGACGGAATTTCAAAACCAAGGTTATTCAAGGCTATAAATAGAAGGCATTGATAGAAAAAGAAAACAACGATTAAGCGAGAAACTCACAATTTGAAAAGCCTTCTCTCTGAACTTAAAAAGATATATCTAGTTATCAACTCAAGTATCAGAACTACAAAGTCATACTAAGAACTGAGATTGATCAAGCAAGTGTGTGAATCACATTCACATCAAATGAAGCAAATGAATCAGAGGCAATCTGAGAAGGAGTTGAATCTGTGATAGTTTGTTGAAGGATTTTGATCTCAAGGAGCAAGAAAAGGAAGATCAAATCACCAAGTTGCGGCGATCAAGGAGTGATAGTATTGTAGATTGTGAAGCTTGGGAAGCCAAGGACAATCATACTATTGTATCTGTGAAAACAATAGTGAAGTCCTCCAATCATCACAGGAGAAGAGTGGATTAAGGGATTACACCACCCTGAACCACTATAAGCCTTGTGTCAATTTAATTTCTGCAATTTACTTTACAGCATTTATTTATTTAGCCTACATCATAACTTACATCTGTGGATCGCTTACACCGATTTGAAAACAACGTAGTAAGAAGGGACTTATCCGCCGCCAAAAGCTTTTAAATAAGAGAAAAGTTTTTGAAACTCAACTATAGTCATTCACCCCCCCTCTGACTATAGTTTCACCCTTCTCTGGGACCAACAATTGGTATCGGAGCAGTGTTCCTAGTATCAGAACCTGTTCAGATCTAATTTCTGGTAACAAGGAGATCACATATTTTCAAAGTAGTTTTCAATCTACTCAGCACAAGTCAATTCTGTGACATGGGACACAAAGACATATTTGAAAAGGAATTCTGCATTGTTGTTAATGAAATAGCTTATCAAGTAGTTCTTTCCGGAAGAAGGAAAGAGAACATGTATGTTGTACATAGTTCTATAGCAGTCTCAAAAACTTATTTAATTGTGCACACCAAGTCAGAACTCAGTTGGTTGTGGCAAAAGAAACTGAGTCACCTCAACTTTGATGATATCAACCTTCTTGTCAAGAAAAACTTGGTGATTGGACTACCAGAGATGTCATACAAGAAGACAGCTTGTGTGATGCATGTCAACAAGGAAAGCAAACCAAAGCAAGTTTCAAGACCAAGTCTCAGCATTCAACAACCAGTGTTTTAGAACTGTTGCATATGGACATATTTGGATCAATTACACCAATTAGTGTTAGTGGAAAGAAATACACATTGGTGGTAGTTGATGACTTTTCAAGATACACATGGGTCATCTTCATGACAAAAGAAAAGTGAAACAAAGAAATAGCTGACCGAACTTCTCAAGAGACTCCAGAATCAAAAAGGAATGACAGTTGTCAAGATTAGATCTGACAAAAGAACTGAATATCTCAACAATATAATCATTGAATATTGTGGAGAAAATGGAGTACTACACCAGCTTGCAGCTACAGAAACACCTCAACAGAATGGAGTAGCTGAAAGAAGAAATAGAACACTCAAGGAAGCTGGAAGGACAATTATCTGTGAATCAAAACTACCTGAAGGATATTGGGCAGAAGTTGTAAATAGATCTTGCTACACTCAGAATCGAGCTCTCGTGAACAAGAGACATGAAAAGACACCTTATGAAATTTGGAATGGAGAAAACCAAATGTCTCATACTTTCATGCCTTTGGAAGCAAATGCTTTGTTCACAATAATGGAAAGGATCAACTCAAGGTTTTTTAGCCCAAAGGTGATGAAGGTATATTTCTGGGATACTCAAGTGTCAGTAAAGCTTTTAGAGTATTGAACAAACGGATACTCAAGCATGATGAATCAATACATGTGCTGTTTGATGAACCAAACTTTACTAGAGACACAATTGAAGATAAAGAAGAACCAGTCTCTCAGTCTCAGTCAGAAAAGACCCTAGAACCAGTCTTATAGACATTGGAAGATTAAGGATCTCAGATTCCTTAGATCGGGATCAGTCTCAGTTGCCAGTAACAGAACCTGCATCTGAACAACAACTAGAAACTGGCCAAATTGAAAATGCTCAAGTTCAAGAAGAACCCATCCAACAAAATAAAGATCCCTTGATGCAACACCCAGTACATCAATGGATGAGACATCACCCTAAAGAATAAGTGATAGGTGATTTCCAAGCAGGAGTTTGGACAAGACATCAACTGGATGCTATGATAGCATGTTTTCTATCTCAGTCTGAACCAAAAGAAATTGAAGAAGCTTTGAACAACCCAGATTGGATTTTGTCCATGCATGAAAAACTCAATGAATTTGAGAGAAATCAAGTTTTAGAATTAGTAGACAAGCCAGATCATGTCAACATAATCGGCCCCAAATGGGTTTTTAGAAACAAGTTAGATGAAGAAGGAAATATTGTCAGAGATAAAGCCAGACTTGTTGCAAAGGGTTATTCACAAGTAGAAGGGATAGACTTCGATGAAACTTATGCCCCAGTTGCAAGGTTAGAGGCAATCAGACTATTTCTTGCCTTTGCAGCTCACAAGAAATTTAAAGTGTACTAGATGGACGTTAAAAGTGCATTTTTGAATGGGATACTTAAAGAAGAAGTCTATGTA
The DNA here is from genome assembly GCA_026214975.1 of Gentiana macrophylla. Taxonomy (NCBI): domain Eukaryota; kingdom Viridiplantae; phylum Streptophyta; class Magnoliopsida; order Gentianales; family Gentianaceae; genus Gentiana; species Gentiana macrophylla. The sequence goes on from CM047812.1 coordinate 59,025,329, forward strand.
CAGCAACCCCAGGATTTGAAATTAAAGACCAAGCTGAAAAAGTTTTCAAGCTCAGAAAAGCCCTCTACGGACTAAAATAGGCACTAAGAGCCTGGTATGAAACTCTGTCTCAATTTTTGGTGGATAATGGTTTTACAAAAGAAACTATTGACAAAACCCACTTCAGAATGAAAATTGAAGAAAGTACTCTCCTTGTTCAAATCTATGTTGATGACATCATCTTTGGATCAGAAAATGAACAACTCTGTGAGAAATTTGCAAGTTTGATGAAAAGCAAATTTCAAATGAGTATGATAGGAGAATTGAATTACTTTCTAGGTTTACAAGTAAAACAGATGAATGAAGGAATTTTCATTCACCAAACCAAGTACACAAGAGAATTAATCAAGAAGTTTGGAATGGAGAAATCAGCTGGCATTGCCACACCAATTGGAACTAATATCAGATTAGATGAAGACAAAGATGGAAATGATGTGAATCAAGCTCTTTATAGAATAATGATTGGAAGTCTACTTTACCTAACAGCTAGTATACCAGACATATCCTTTGCAGTTCGTGTTTGTGCGAGACTCGAAGTATTTGAAAGATACAGAAGGAGTAGGGATATGGTACTCAAAGGAAGGAGAATTCAAGCTGATATCCTACTCAGACTCAAACTATGTTGGATGGATGCAAGGTGTACAGGAAAAGTACTTCAGGCACATGTCAGTTACTGGGAAATAGACCTGTGTCATGGTTCAGCAAGAAACAAAACTCAATTTTGACATCAACAAATTGAAGTCGAATATAAAGCAAATGAAGTCATTGTGCTCAAGTTTTATGGATAAGACAACAGTTAAGAGATTATGGGATAGAATAAGGACTGGTCCCTATAATGTGTGACAATACAAGTGCAATATCCATAACTGACAATCCAGTCTTGCACTCAAAAACTAAGCACATTGATGTGAGACATCACTTCATAAAGGATCATGTGGAGAAAAAGGACAATACAATTCTCTATGTCCCAACTGAAGATCAGTTAGCTGACATTTTACCAAACCACTAGACAAAGAAATATTTGCTAAACTGAGAACTTAATTAGGAATTATCAAAGTCTGTTAAGTCAGTTTAAGCTCATACATTCATCAAGGGGATTGATCTTTGTCATGCTGGGTGCGCTCGCTTGACAGGTCAGTCATTGACATCAACAATCTCAAACTGACCTACTGAACTGAAGATTTGACGCAACTGAATATGCCTTGAAACTAATCTCAGTCAGTTTCATATTCAGTCAAGGCAAGTCAAAAGACGAAAGGATAAAACCGACAATAGTTACATCGCATTTAATTACAGCCGTTTCTCAGAAACTATTGCATGTATACCCCCAAAATGTCAGATAGTAAATGCATCGGTTATACAAACCATCATGGAATTTGAAAAGTTGTACAAAATCTTTCTGAAGATCGTGGGATCAAATCACCAACAATTTCTGGGAAAGATCGTCTATCTCTTTGCCCAGGAAGCAGGAAGACAGGCATCCTCCCCTATATATATCTAACCATTTTCACATCCCCTCTTTACAGAAGAAACATCATTTTTCCCTCGCAAAAAAAAAGCCAGAAATTTATCTCACCCCCAAAATTTTATCAAGTCTTAGAAAATTTCTAAAAATGGCAGCTTCCATACAAACACAAGAAGAAAGGCTAATCACCAAGCCAGACTCATTTTCGTGCAAATAATTTGATGACATGTGTGGTAATACTCTTCTCTCTAGCTATAAGCGAAAAGATTGGAAGATTACAAAGTTTAAAGAACTTGTTTGAAGCGGAATTGCAAAAAGACTTAGACTTGGAAGGTCTACGGCAATTCTGGTGAATATGAAGATGTTGAAGAACTCTCTATTAACAAGAGTTTGTGGACAGAAGATTTTTATCAATGAAGACATCATCAGGCAGCTATTAGATTTCAAAGACCCTCTAGTGAAATCAATTGACCTAGCATGTCTGCCACTCAAGTGTGAAGCTTTTCTTCATCAGATTTCAGCTTCAGAACAACCAGCAGCAGTTGATACGGTGCTTACCGACCTCAAAACTGAATTTGGTCTTCTCAGCAGGTGGATCATCAAACACGCCATCAGACAACACAAAGTGTTAAACAAGTTAAGTGAAGATGGGATACCCTGATGGACGTCATTTGGGATGAATTTGAGTTCAACTAGGCATGATACATTTTCAATCAGATTAAGAAGCAACACATGGCTGAGTTAGCATGTGTTACCAAAACCGAAGCTGAAGGAAGATAGTTAGTTCACAGTTAGTTGGCTCAAAAAATCACTTATCTTAGTGATTCAATATTATTTGGAAAGACTCAGTGATGGGAAGAAACGAAGACAAACTGCTGCTTCATCTACAAAAGCTATTGATTCATCTACATAAGGAGCAGCACTAGTCCATTCTAGGAAATAAACTTCGAAGACTTCCCAACCAGAAGCCAATAAGAAAAATGTGTCTCAGCAGATCGCTCAGCAAAAAGGGATTAAAAGGAAAGCTGAAACACAGATGGAAATATCAGTTGGAAGATGTTTGTTCCCAGGTACTTCACATCCGTTAGCATCAACTGAGAGCGAACAACAACTGACAACTGAGGTCAGTCAGAAGAAGATTTTGGTTACTAAAGTTGTTTCTCACATACAACAACGAATATCAGAGAAACAAGTTTCCGTTATACGTGTTGAGCAGTAGTAACAGGTAACTCAGCAACCAAAGGAGTACATCTTCGATGCAGAAAGGATCATCAAACTAATGAAGCTCAAGACTGAAGATTCTCGTGAAGATATATTACAAACTGAAGAGAAGCTATTGTTGGAGAAACATGAAATCCAAAGCTTATATGCACTATTCCCCATGGATGAGTTTCTCACCAACTGCTACAATAGATTCAGAGAGATAGCTCAGAGAACTGAATCAATCCCATCATCTATACCCAAGGATGTTTTAAACAAGAAAGATGATGATAAAGATGATGATGATTCAAGGAAGAAAGCTGAAAAGAGTATAGTATTGCAGTCAGATATTCAACTTAAACAACAACCAGCGCAAACTGATACTCAGCAGAAAGAATTGCCAGTTGGAAATCAGACACTGGCAACAAGGAAGAAAGAGCCAAAGCTGACAATAATCAGAAATTGATGATAATTGAAGATGATAATCAGTCTAAAATCCAAGAATAAGAAGAAGATCCAATTGAGAAGATGACAAAAGAAGAATTGAGAAAAGTACAAGAAGGGTGAAGATTATGCTCAACCAAAAGGAAGATTATAATGGCCTTTTGTCACACATCTCCGGATACTTGGATTACAGAAAGAAGACTGACGTCTCAGTTCATACTAAGTTGGTTGTTATCAAGAAATCCACTTCCAATTAAGTTTCAGAAATTCTCAGTCTGAAGGAGAAACTTGAAACTAAAACTGTGGAAGATCGAGAGATTCATGCTCAAGCAGAATGGCATCTCAATCAGCGCATCTACGGGTTAGAAACTTAGCTCAAAGAGGTTCTCACTTCTCAAAAAGACATTTCAGCAGACCAAAAAGCAACTCAACAGTTGATCACTCTGCTACATGATGCCAGAAAGGGGGAAGTAGAACAAGGAAAGCTGAAGTTACAAGAAGAAAAGTTGAAGCTTGAAGTAAAATTAACAAACATGAAGAAAGGGAAATCTTTAGCAACCGAATCCAATATCAGACAGACTGAAGAACATACTGAAGATCGGCTCATTTTAAAATACCGTCAACCTGATGAAAGAAGAGATACCCTTACTAAAAATTTATGGATGAAGTTTGTCGGAGATTACAGTCACATCAAACCAAAGTACAAGTACAAGAACTATGAAGAATCCCTCAATTATTTCTAATCTGATCTCTATCATAATCAGAAGTTGGCACAATACAAGAAAGTAAAGAGAATTGAATCAAAGATAAGAGAGAACATACGATGACTGATGTTGCAGAATTTGAATATTATTACTAGGATGAATCTCATCTCCCCAAGTTAGCTCTGGAGAAAGTGGATGCTAACAAGCCAAGTGGATTATCGTAGAACTTTCAACAATGAAGACTCAAAGATAGAAAATGATTATCGTCTTCATGATAAAGAAAATAAATTTATCTCAGTTACACAAAGAGCTACTTAGAATTTATTTCAGTTTATAATTAACTGTGTAACTTATTCCAGTTTTTGCATTCTTAAAGAAATCCAGTTTGCAGATTTACTTTCTTTTGCATTGTTTTTATCTTTAAGCTTTTCTTTTAAGGAGGGTTTTGGTATCATCAAAAAGGGGGAAAATTGTTGGAAATAAAATTTTAGTTTTGATGACGATTCATCTTATTTAGTTGTTTGCACCCCATTGATGAAGTGTTGAAACTAGCTGTTATAGTGGAAAGATAAAATATGTGTAGAACTGAATGTATAGGTTTTACTAGAGTCTAATAATTGTATAGGTTATATTAGACAAGCACTGTAATAGATAGAAGTGTCGAAAAACTGAAAATGGGAAATCATCTAGAAAACTAGAACATGACATAAAATTGAATATGTCACTCAGAACATGAAGCTGAAAGTTTACTCAGAACTGAAGAAGGTAAGTTCGATGTGGGATACAGACTGAGTTGACTTATTTAGAACTGAAGGCTGAGGGAACAGACTGAGTAAAAGAAGACCTGAGGGACACAGACTCAGTTGTAGAAGATCAAAGAACTGAGGGTTCAAACTCAGTTGTGAAGACTTAAGCTAAGACTGTAATGTTAGAATTTAGGTAAGTCTGTGATGGCCTGAACTAACTTTATGGTTCTTGAAAGAAGACCTAAGTATCATAAGGACAATGATATCTTGGATGATTTGTATATGGAATGGTGTAATCTGATTAAGTGATATAAAATCAGATAAGTACAGTACTGAACTTTTGAAGAAGAGTAAAAACTCAGTTAATGCTCTAAGTCAGTTAACAAACTGATAACTGACACAATCAGTATAAAACTGATCTGGATACTCAGTTTTATAGTCAGCCATCCAAGCAACTGAAAGTACATTCGAACGTTATAAATCAAGGATTTCTATGGGATGAAGAACTGACACCTAACATCTGAAAATATAGACGTTGATAGAATTCAAATTTAAGCAAGATGAACGTTGGACCTCACACTATATTAGAGGACTTGGCATCAAGAATCGAAAAACAATAACACAACATCAAATTAACAAGTTTGCAAGCACAAGTCTAGTTCATCTGAATTGTTATTTGTGATCAACAAGATCACATCAAGATTTCTTCAAGTGTTCAAGCTACATCGATCATATCCATATTTTGACACTTAAAAGAACAACAAGCAAGAATCAATTCATTGATTCTCAGCCCAAATTTGATTATTCAATCAAAGGTTTAGCCTATGAAGAAATCCGGTTTAGGATTTGCAAAGGATAGTTGTTGTCATTAGCAGTCGGGTAGACTGTGTTTGTGGTGGTAGCTGGAGAAGAGGCAATCGCAACCCTATAAGGACCAGTGTTCAAGCAGTTGAAGAGCAGCCATCCTACCTGTTCTTTAGTAGTTTAGATAGTGAAGCTAGGGATTAGTCAAGGATTATCATTTTGGACTTTTTGTAACAACGTACCTCAAGGAGTTCTAGTGGAATTTTCCTTCTACATCACAGGGGAAGAGTGGACTGACAGGATTACACCACCTGGAACCATTATAAATCTTGCACTACTTAATTTATGCATTTACATTCTGTTATTTACTTATACAGCATTTATTATTTTGTTTACAGCATACTGAAACTGATTGTTACACTGATACACAGAACACAAGCTGACATTAACCAAAATTTAGTTTTGCACACTCAGCTTTTTCATATAAAAAACAAGATCCAGATAAAGGCTAAAACTTATATCTGCTGCCGTTTGACTCGGTTTTGTTATAGGTCAGTTTGACTCCACTCAAGTTAAAACTGAACCTTAATCATTTCAGATCTAGGTTTTGGTGACAAGTTTATTCACCCCATTCCCCCCTCAAAACTTGTGTCAGCCTTTCCAAGGGACCAACATATTCAGTCCAAAAATGACCAAAGTCTATGCACCAAGGGTTAGGCCAGTCTTTTATTGCTTTGCTGGTATGTGTAGATGACACAATAGCAGCAAGTCCTAATGTGCAATTGATTCAGCAATTCAAGGACGCTGTACATCAGTAGTTCACCATTAAAGACCTTGGAAAATTGAGATATTTCCTAGGTATTGAGGATGATAGAACTCCTATAGACATATCCATTTCTCAAAGAAAGTACACACTCAGCCCTTTAGAAGAATATGAATTTTTGGAGGCTAAACCTGCTAAGACACCTATGGTCCAAGCAGACTTTACAGCATGGTGATTCACCACTTGTTGAAAATAACACTGCATATAGATCACTAGTGGGTAAACTAATCTACCTCACATACATTGCTTTTGCAGTTCAACAGCTGAGTCAATTTCTGGACACCCCCATTGAAAACCACATGAAGGCAGCACATAGACTACTGTGATATTTGAAGGCCAATCTAGGGCAAAGAATCTTGTATCCAGCAAACAATGACCTTGTCCTAAAATGTTTTACAGACAGCGATTGGGACGGTTGCCCTGAAAAAAGAAAATCAGTATCAGGCTACATGATGTTTATAGGAGATACTCCCATCTCTTGGAAATCAAAGAAACAAACCACTATAGCAAGAAGTTCATTAGAGGCTGAATACATGGTTATGGAAAATGCAGTTTGTGTATCCAATGGTTAATTTACATCCTACATGATTTGAAGGTTCTAGTTCAGATGTCTACTTGAAGATTGAATGTCATTTTGTTAGAGACAAAGTCAAATCTTGATTTGTTAAACTTCTTCTAGTCAACACAAAAAAACAAATAGCTGACATTCTCACCAAGGCCTTAGATGCACCTATTTTTACCTATCTGCAAGACAAGTTGGGAATTTAAAAGATATTTCAGAGCTCCAGTAGCTGAGGGGAATGTTGAGTGCAAGCTATTGATGTACCACTCTCAGCTTGATGGGGTGTTATAGTATAAGTCTTTGAAGGAATGCCGAGTGCGATCTGTTGAGGAACTCAAAGAGACCACATGAAAGACTTCAAAGATCTGCTAAGTTGTTTAGTACAAAAAATTGTTATTGAGTTATAGTTTGTTGTAATCATTTGTAACTTACTTTTGACTGATTCATGAGGTGTATGAAGCTATAAATACCATATGATCATCATCATTGTAACTTAACTTGTTGATTTTAGTTCAATAATAATCATTTCTCATTTTATTACTTTCTATTGGTAATTTTACAAATCTCAATAGTAACACCTTTATAATAACAGATTTTATTAACAATACACACTAACACCCTCACAGTGACGCATTATGTATTTCAGTGACTCATGCAGTAGCACCTTATTCCCACAGTAATACCTCACAGTAACATATTATATAATGATATTAATATTCACACAGTGACACATTATGTATTCTAGTCACTCATTGTAGTGACACCTTATTCACACAGTAACACCCTCAAAGTGATCACACATTATGTGTTTTAGTGACTCTTTACGGTAACATCTTATAATTTTGCAGAAACTCCTTATTCTCACTGTAACACCTTATGTATGCAAAGTGACACGTTATGTATTTCAATGACTTATTGTAGTAACACTTTATAACTTCAAATCTGAAAAAACATCTTCGTCAATTGCGATTGTCACACCTTTTGCGGTATCATCCTCACAGTAATTCATAGTAACACCTTATAGCTACATACTCACAATAACACATTTTATTACCAATACACAGTGACAGTAACAGTGACAATAATGGTATCAGTGACAGTAACACATTTTGTTAACAAACACGGTAACACCATCATAATGACACATTATGTTTTTAGCGACTCTTTGAAGCAACACTTTATACTCAAAGTAACAACTTATGTACTCACGGTTACACCCCTCATAGTAACACATTCAATCCTTATAGTAACACCCCAAAAAACTTGTGTATTTTACTGTAACACATTCAGTCACAGTCACACCCCAATAAACGAGTGTCATCACAGTGACACCCTCAGTCCTCATGGTAACACCCTAGAAATCTTGTGTATTTAATAGTAACACCTTCAGTCATACTGACGTCCCAAAAAACTAGTGTCATCACAGTGACAACCCAAAAAAACCAGTGTTATCACAGTGACACCCTCAGTCGTCACAGTGACACCCCAAAACACTTGTGTCATTTACAGGCACAGTGACACCCCAAAAAAACTAGTGTTGTCATGGTGACACCTTCAGTCCTCACACCTTCTGTCACACTCCCACCCCAAAAAACTAATGTCATCATAGTGAGACACATGGTAACAGCCTAAAAAACTTGTGTATTTTACAGTAACACCTTTAGTGACATTGGCAGTCCAAAAATATGAGTGTCATCATATTGACAGTCCAAAAAACTTGTGTTATCACAGTGACACCCTCAGTCCTCACAATGATGTTGAGTATTTTGTGCTACACTAAATTATGTTGATTAATTTTCAAATTTAACGTTCCCTTCAATTAAAGCTTTGATATAAGAATTTTATTTAGTGTCTTGTTTGACCTTAAACTTTTATCAATTTATACAATATGTCACACTAACGAGCCATGAAGTTAAATTGACTTACACAATATGTGTAAAATCCCACATCGGTAAAGTAAAGTCCTGCTCACCCCCATATAAGTGTGAGACATAAAGGTCTTATCAACTCGGGTTAGCCCTTTTAGACCAAGCGAGGACGGCGGTCTAAGCAGTTGACCTGACCATATATCACTCATTTAGCAATGCCGGACCAGTGCAGGGGCATTCTGAGATTCTGGTATTGAGCCATTTGCCCATATGGAGCTATGTCCCACACCGTAAGAGGTGGTGAGGGCCACCTCTAGAATCCTATGGTAGGGATGAACTGGGATAAGTCCATTGGGAAAAATCTTGTCCGTCTTGGCGAGGACGCCAGTCCCTTATAAGGGGGGAGAATGTAAAGTCCCACATCGGTAAAGTAAAGTCCTTCTCACCCCCGTATTACTGTGAGACATAAATGTCTTGTCAACTTGGGTTAGCCCTTTTAGACCAAGCGAGGACGGTGGTCAAAGCAGTTGACTGGACCATTTATGACTTATTTAGCACTGCCAGGCCCGGGGTCTGGAGGCGTTACAATATGGCACTTTGTTTGTTTTGCTTTTGCAGAAATTATGTAACACATATTATTGTAACAATAATTATTTTATTATAATTATAGGGAGAAACACTAATAAGGACACAATTACAATTTCAACGGTCATTAAGGACAAATATATTTACATAAGCCAATAAGGACAAACATTAGACATATTAGACTATTTTACCCTTTCACTGCAATATTGAAAACACCTTGAATTCCTCAAGCTAATAATAATCATGGCGGTGCCGGTGGAGTCCGTTCAATGTTTCGGCTGTAAGAAGATGGTGCTGGTTGTGACGCACTACAAACGCGATCTTGGGTTGATCAAGATCAATGGTGTCCCAATCGAGCTAGTCCAACTAGAAATCCTTTTAGATCTATGCAATCCATCAGTTTATAAGGAAGTACGTGGATGAGCAGTTGAAGAAGAAGATGAAGGATATCCTCATGAGGTATCATATGACTCTTTTTGTTGCTGATCCTAGGCGTTGTGAGCCGAAGAAGTTTGGTGGTCTTGGTTCATGGGCTAGGGTCCATAAATCTATCGTTGTACGGTTTTGCTTATTTTTTTTCCATTTCACTCTTTCAAGATTCAAAACAAGTAATTCACTTTTTCCAAAAATCCACATGATGTATGATAGGACTTCATGTATGATATAAGAATCAATGGTGTATGTGTCTTGATGTTCTTGTGGATGTGGCAGTCTGTTGCAATTGTGCATTTGTGTATGCCAATTTGTCGTAAATAAGATTTGAACTTTGGTCTTTTTGAGGCTATAGTATTCTGCTACATAAGACCATTCATGCAGGCCCTCTTGATGAAATTTATGCTTGATTAATGTATTTTTGTCAATATTGTATTCTTCAAGTATTGAAACTTATATGTTGCTCTGGTTTCAGACCTTGACATGGATTCATGCTATTGTTTCTACGTGGTACAAACCGGTCGGATGATACCTAAGAGTGACGTATGGAGCTGGTGTTTTTCTGTATGAACTCATCACAGGTAGATGCCCATTTGAGAGATGCTAAAAAGTTTCAACAGATATTAGACCCAAGGCTTGTGAAGATATTTGATGTATTATTTTTATATGATTAAATATACGTAATATTATTATGTTTTATGAACAAATTCTATGTAAAATATATGAAATTATGATATAATTGATATAAAATATTAATCTTTATAGTTTAGTATAGTTAGTAGTAAAAGTTAATATTTATAGTAAAAATTTGAAGTTTTTGTACCGGTTTTTAGTAACCGGAGTGTTGTGTCTATTTTACACGGGTATTTTGTGTTTATTTCATTGCAGAATCCTAAGATGAACTGAAATCCCGGAGTAGAAACACTTTTTGAAGTCAATTCAAGTCGTTGGAAGGATGTTATAAAGCGTCACCCAATAGTCAAGTGGTTAGTTGTTTTTAATAAAATTCCGAAAACGACACGTATTGGAAATGGCTCATCGAGAATACGTTTTCTGAAGAAGTGGTCTTGATGGAAGTTGTAGAGAATTCAACGAGCTTTTCAACGGAAGTTCGATTATGTCATTCTGATATCGAGAATTCAAGTTACGATATTTAGAAGTTAACTGTGTAATTATATATAATTATATATATAATTACACAAAGATCTGTGATGATTAGAGGTAACATGGGCTCATATGCTTATAACTAATCGTAATGATTGTCATCATTACACCGGACCGATCCGGCCAATTTTCGTGACCGGTCCGGGAAGGAGGAAAGTCTATATATAGCAAAGCGGCGAGGATCATTTGGAGGGTACCAATATATATACACCATATTCTATATATATTCTCTATCCCCTCTTTTCTTTAGTTTGTAAATAGGCCTTATGCCAAAATAAATTAGTAGTAGTAGTAGTATCGTGATAATGCTCGGGAATTATCGGAAGTTCGGTGTTCTTTGAAATCGTTGAATACCTGGGAAAAGACGATTTCGAGTCAAAGATTGTAATCGGGTAATTTCTATAATAATTATGTTTGTGTTTGTTATTTTCTTCTTTTAGTTTTTATAATGTTATTAGGCTAAATCTAATAACTAGCCAAAGTTATGTAATCGTATTATTTCGATCTTTTCGTTAAAAGAATGATGTTAAAATAAAATTGATTAAAATTGAGTTAAAATGAATCTTTTTCTATTTCGCTCACGTAACGATAACATATTCGAATGAAGTAATCAATCAAGATGAATACCACATATAACCCGACGATGAACCCGACCGGAGAAGTCGATATGAGTAAAAATAGAAAAACCGGAGGGTAAAATGGCCGTCGATTAATGGAATCCTATTTCCTACCCGGGGCGATTTGTCCTAGTAAAACAAATCTTATTAAAATTTGTACTGATATATCTTAATAATGTTAAAATCACGCTTTAATTGAAACTACACCGCTTGTATTAAATCGATCCGCTTGACAACCGGAGCCTCTTGAATAACATCGCCATCGACAAATGGAATCACCTCTTTTATCCGGGGTAGATTTATACTGGTACTGTTTTGACTAACTAAGTTTAGCATGGGGCGATTGTGGACATTGGACCGATGACAATTTGACATATGACAATTTCATACGCTCGTGTGAGGAGGAATTGTTGACATTAGAGTACACCGTTTCATTTACTCAATTGGACCTAATAAAAGGAAGATCGAAACATTCTATTAATTGAAAAGATCGAATAAATTGATTACATATACTTTGGCTAGTCTAGTCTATAAACTATATATTGGTATCTATATATTTATATATATATATATATATATATATATTACTATTTATGTACATCTATATATATTTATATATCTATATATATTATATTAGAATAACTTTTAAATTACGCATTTATTTTATGTTGGTTAGAGTAGTAGTAATCATGTTATAAAATTGCGGTTTAGATCGAGTTAATAGCAACTCTTTGGTGTTTAACCACACTTAAAAGAATTACCACTTTTTCCTGAGGATTCGACACCGACTCACCACTTTATCACTACAATTTGACCCGGTACATCCGCCGGTTAGGATCCGTCTAACCTAGAAAAGGTATGTCCCTTTCTTGGCGCCGCTTTCTAAGGCTTGGTTTTGGTGACGTCGACTTTACGGCGCCGTTGCCGGGAACAAAGTCGCTATTTTTTTTTGTGTCTATGGGTACTACTTGTATTAGCTTAAAAATTCTCGAGGATAAACCAACACTCTTCTTCTCACATTTCTTTTTTTATTTTTCGTTGGTATCTACTTTCTTTTAGTACCAATTTTCTTCTTCTTTAAAACTCGAGCATTTTTTATTTTCATTAGTTGATGACCGTAAGCGGTAAAGCTTCACTTACTCCTTATAAGCCTGATATAAACGCTACGAAAGGCGATTATGGATAGAGAGTAAACGTGGTCAAACCACTTAGGACTCCTTGGAAAATCTCCAACGGAATCATCTTCTAATAAAAATAAAGAAATGGTCAAACTAGTGATGAAACAAACGAACAGAGGCTAGATCATGCTTTTGGGCATGGCCAAAACCCCTGTTAACCCTAATAATAATCGAATAATAGGAACAATCAAGATCGGAACCGAATAATCGTAAATAATCCACCAAACCCAAGACCTATCTCGTGATCAAACTGTTAGGAGAAACCGGACTAATAATCCCATACTTTTACCTAATGAAGGAGCGAATAATTTCAAAAATAAGTCTCATCTTTTGGTTTAATTGACGCAAGAGCCCAATTTCTAGGAGAAGATGATGAAGATCCACATCATCATCTCTATCTATTTGAAGAATCTGTGCAATAATACAAACCAAAAGTCAAGGTGCACATAAGGAATTAACAAGGATGACTATGTTTCCTTTTTCTCTAAAAAGGACGAGCCCGAGATTGGTTTATGTCTCTTCCACACCACTCGTTAACTAGTTGGGAGGATATTCAAACTGAATTTCAAAACAATATTTCACTCAGTGGACGGAATTTGGAATTAAAGGTCGAGGTTGCTAACTTTAGACAAGGATCTCAAGAAACACTTGGGAATGCCTGGAAAGGTTTAAAAATTGTTAAGAGCTTGTCCCGATCATGGTTATTCTTTAGATATGCAAATTCAACTTTTCTCGTCAGAAACTAAGAAAAGATTCACGTGCGAGATGTAGATCATGCATGTGGTGGTTCGTTAATGATGAGTGAAGCTCAAACAGGTTTTTACGATGCGATAGAAAAGATTTCCAAAATGACGAGAATGTGGAAACCGGTTCTAGCACTAGAAAAGTAGCTTTTGCAGGAGAGAATGTACGCCAAACACGGAAGTTCTAGCACACTTGGAGAATTTGAGTAGAAAGTTTGATGGATTACAACAAGGTAAGAATAAAAATTCAGAAAATAGTATGCCAACCGAATACTCAAGTCATGATAATGTGTCATTAGGGATAGAAGAACCAACAGGATATTCAAGAGAGGAGGTGAGTTTTCTTCAGCAGCATAGGAATTTGAATAACGCATACTCAAACTCGTTTAATGCTATTAGAAGAGATCACCCAACTTTTAGATGGTCTGAAAACCCTAGTAAGCCAGGACAACCTCCGTATCCGGCCTTCAAGATAAAATATGAATAATAATCAAGTTTACCAAGGAAATACATCTAATCGTAATTTACAATCATTACCAAGATCCTATCCTCGAAGATACCACTCAAAGTATACCAGTAACTCAGAGGTCAACTCAATCTGCAGAAGGGGTTGAAAAATGGGAAAAACTGATGGAAAATATGATGGGTGTAGTATCTACTCAAGCTAAGAATATGGAAACAATGATGACTTCTATAGGTTCAGTCAGTAAGGATATGAGTTCAATGAAAACATCTATGAATGGACATGATACCAGAATGAGAACGATAGAAGCTTCATTAAGGAATATGGAAGATCATTTGAGTAGGGAAGGTGAACGTAACAACAGTAGACCTCCTGGAGGATTACCAAGTAATACTGAAAGAAACCCAAGAGAGGTAAATGTTGTAGTTACAAGAAGTAGGAAACTCTACGGTAGTAATGGAGTAGAAAACTTCGGGAATAATGAAGTAGAAAATGATTTAGATAAAAATGAAGAGACTAAAGATGAACTTGACTTTACTGATGAGGAAGAAGAAATCATAGAGAATTTCTTGAAAAGGAATAGAAGTTTGGAACCTGAGAAGGAAGGTGAGAAATGGGTAAAAATCCCTAGAATTTTGAAAGATCCCATGGATAAAGATTTAAGGAATCTATTTAAGGAACATGTTAGAATAGAAAATAAAGAAAACAAGGATGAAAAACAGGAAAAACTGAAGGAGTCTGAAGTAGAGATTGATTCAGGGAACAAATTAAAAGAAAAAATTCAAGAACCTGAAACATGGCGATCAAGTAATACTCAAAAGTTTAAGGATAAAGGAAAAGAGAGAATGACTTCGGAACCAAAGGTTATAGATTTAGAATCTTTACCTTTTCCTCCTAAAGATCAAATTAAAAAGATTAAGACTGATCAGAAGTATGCTCGTTTCCTTGATACTTTTCGTCATATTCATGTTAATATCCCTGTTATCGAAGCTCTGATAAATATGCCTGCCTATGGAAAGTTTTTGAAAGATATTCTATCAAATAAGAAAAAATTAGAGGAATATGAGAATATATGCCTAAATGAAGAATGTTCTGCAATTTTGCAGCATAAGTTACCACCTAAACTGAAAGATCCTGGAAGTTTTACCATTCCATGTGAAATTGGAGGATTTCTGTTTAAAAAGGTCTTATGTGATCTTGGAGCTAGTATAAATCTCATGTCTTATGAGGATTATAGAAAGCTAGGCATAGGAAAGCTTACTAAGACTGAAATGACTCTGCAAATGGCAGATAGATCGATTAAGTACCCTAAAGGAATAATTGAGGACATATTGGTTAAGGTAGACAAGTTCTATTTTCCAGTAGACTTTGTAGTTATGGAAATGGAAGAAGGATTTTCAGCGCCACTTATCTTAGGACGTCCGTTCCTAGCTACAGGGAGAACTTTAATCGATGTTCAGAAAGGAGAATTAATTTTGAGAGTCAATGAAGATGAAGTTGCTTTCAATATTTTCAAAGCTATGAACCATCAATATACATCACCAGAATCATGTTCTTTTATAGAAGATATTCATTATGTCTATGATAATCAGTTACCAACTTTTGAAGACAGATTAGAAGAATGCTTAACTCTATCTATCTATAAAGAAGATGAGGAAGACATTGAAATGAAAGAGATAATCTTAACTCTGAACGAAGGCAGTTTTACTTTTAAACCACCATGGCATAAGTATTTGGAGTTAGAACTAGAAGGACCAGTTCTTAAATCGTCAATAGAAGATCCGCCGAAGAATCTGGAATTGAAACCGTTACCTTTAAATCTGAAGTATGCTTTTCTTGAAATTGATAATCTATTACCAGTTATTATTTCATCAACTTTAACGGAGCAACAAGAAGATCAATTACTAGGAATGTTGAAAAAGCATAAGAAAGCTTTTGGATGGACAGTTGCCGATATTCGAGGTATTAGCCTTGAGATTTGTGTTCATAAGATAATTCTAAAAGAAGATGCTAAACCTTGTATTCAACCGCAACGCCGCCTCAACCCAAATTTGCAGTTAATCGTTAAGAAAGTGGTTATTAAGCTATTAGAAATGGGAATAATTTTTCCTATATCGGATAGTGAATGGGTAAGTCCAACTCAAGTTGTACCAAAGAAAGGAGGTTTCACGGTGAAAGAGAATGATAAGAATGAATGGATTCCAACAAGGAAATTACAGGATATCGAATGTGCATTGATTTTAGAAAACTAAATGATCATACTAAGAAAGATCATCATCCACTTCCATTCATAGTGCAAATGTTGGAGCGTTTAAGTGGACATAAGTATTATTGTTTCTTAGATGGTTATTCGGGATATTTACTGATTTTCATTGCAAAGGGAGATAGGGAAAAGACTACTTTCACTTGTCCTTATGGAACTTTCGCGTATAAAAGAATGCCGCTTTGGTTTATGTAATGCTCTGCTACGCTTCAAAGATGTATGATGTCTATATTTTCCGATATGGTTGAGAAATTCTTAGAGATTTTTATGGGCGACTTTAGTGTTTACGGAGACTCTTTTAATGGTCGTTGTTACACTTAAAACGAGTGTTACAACGCTTTGTGAGGATACCAATTTAGTGCTTAATTGGGAAAAATGTCATTTGATGGTATCGGAAGGAATTGTACTAGGTCATAGAATCTCTCAAGTAGGAATCGAAGTTGATAAAGCTAAAGTCGAGGTAATCGAGAAATTGCCTCCACCGTAATCTAAGAACGTTAAGAGGATTTCTTGGACATGCAGGATTTTATAGGAGATTTATTGCAGATTTTTCAATGATAGCAAAACCTCTAAGTCATTTGCTTGAAAAAAGTACCTTTTAATTTTGATAGTAAATGTATGGAAGCATTTAAGACCCTGAAAGCGAAGTTGATTATCGCACCAAAGATTGGTAGCACCATCGGGATTTACCTTTGAGATTATGTGTGATGCAAGCGATTTAGCTGTAGGAGCTGTTTTAGGTCAAAGATATAATAGAATTCTCAAAGCTATTTACTATGCATCACATACGCTAAATGCAGCTCAACTGAACTATGCAACTACAGAAAAAGAACTGTTGGCTGTGATTTTTGCCTTAGATAAGTTTAGATCGTATATTGTTGGCTCTAAGGTAATAGTTTATACAGACCATTCAGCATTGAAATATTTACTGAGTAAGAAAGATGCGAAACCACATCTTCTTAGATGGATTCTCCTACTTCAAGAGTTTGATATTGAGATTAAAGATAAAAAAGGAAATGAGAATGTAGTAGCAGATCATCTAAGTAGAATGGAGACTAAGGAAGAGATAGGGAATGAAATTAAGGATTCATTTCCTGATGAACAACTATTTAGAATAGATACTCCTTCAACCATGCAGTTATTAAAGAAAAGAATTCCTTCTAAGGAAAATTCACCTTGGTTTGGAGATATCATTAACTACTTAACCTGTGATTACATTCCGTCTCATTGGACTTGGCAACAGAAAAAGAAGTTCTTTTATTACTTAAAATTTTATTACTGGGAGGAACCAGACCTTTTCCGTAAATGTTCGGATGGGATAATCGTAAAAAATGTGTGCCTGATAATGAAATTTTAAGTGTTTTATCGTTTTGTCATGATCGTGAGGCAGGAGGTCATCATGGAGGTTGGAAAACTGCTTTTAAAGTCTTGCAATGTGGTTTTTATTGGCCTACACTTTATAGAGATGCGTATACATATGTTAAATCTTGTGAATCATGTCAAAAATGGGGAAATATCTCGAAAAAACATGAAATGCCTATGCAACCTATTTTAGAATGTGAGTTATTTGATGTTTGGGGTATAGATTTCATGGGACCTTTCCCTATATCGGTTGGAAAAAGATTTATTCTTGTAATGGTAGATTATGTCTCGAAATGGGTGAAAAGTGAAGCTCTTCCCACTAATGATACCAAGGTTGTCATACGATTCCTTAAAAAGAACATATTCACTAGATATGGCATTCCAAGGGCGATCATTAGTGATAGAGGGTCACACTTTTGCAATCGACCATTTACTAAGTTAATTGAAAAATATGGTGTAACGCATACGTTAGAAACACCTTATCATCCGCAAACCAAAGGGTCGGTCGTGTAGAGGTGTCGAATAGAGAAATTAAAAGAATCATAGAAAAGACAAAGGACTCAAACCGTAAAAATCTGGCGAGTTAGACTAGATGATGCGTTATGGGCATACTGAAATGACTTTTAAAACTCCAATTGGTCGTTCTCCTACAAATTAGTCTTTGGTAAATCTTGTCATCTCCCAAAGAGAGTTAGAACACCGAGCCTTCCGGGCTATTAGATTTACAATTTAGATCCTAAGGTCATCGGTGATCATAGATTACTTGATTAATGTAATTAGAAGAATTTCGCCTTGATTCTTATGAAAATGCTCGAATCTACAAGGCGCATGAAATCCTTCCATGATAAGAGATCTATAGTCGTGAGTTCCATGTAGGTGATCGAGTGTTATTGTACAATTCACGTTTAAAGTTGTTTCGGAAAAGCTTAAATCAAGATGGACAGGACCATTTAAAGTAACACGAGTTTATAAATCCGAGTCGTTGAACTAATCATGGGAATACACTTTTATAGCCAATGGTCACAGGGGTGAAACTATTTCTGGAAGGTGAAGAAGTCTCTCTCATAAATGAAGTGATGTTGCTTGATCGACCCTCCAAAAGACTAAAAAGCGATTACTCTCAAAAGTCGAAAGTATCACATTACCAGGTTTTATCTTTACTTTTATATGTCTAAACTAGTTTCGTCTTTTACCGGATAGACGTAAAAGAACCGGATGTCTTTTTTAGATAGATTAGGAATTTTGTTTTACTTTTAAATTTAGGTTTTGATAGGGATATTGCCTTTACTATAGAAGCCTTAGTTTTTGGAAAGAACAAGCAATTGTTGAGAGAGAAAAATTGAAAGAAGTTTGTAATGGTACGTCGAGAAGCTCGATAAAGAGAAGGGCTAAGTTTTTAAGGAAGTGCGAGAATCTGTGGAAAAATTGAACACAATGGGCAATGTGGGAAAAATATAACTCAATCTCAGAATGAGTGTTTGAATGTAATTAAGAAGGGAACGATTAGGTGGTTAACCGAAAATCCCGATGGAATTCCAAGACTTAATTCAAACGCTACGTTTCTAGGATTTAGTTTGCTTGAACGGTATGTTAGAAATCTGGAGTTTATAGAAATTGAAGAATTAGAAACCCCGTAAGTTCAAGTCTTTTATTGTTTTTAGTTTTATAAAAAAATTTGCATAACTTTGAAAATTTTATAAAATTGGATCTTTATAAAATTAAGGAGTTTTATACAAGTTTTTATAAAAAGTTTTTTAAGTTTTTAGATATTTTATAAGAATTAATAGAAATTTATTGAATTTTTATAAACTTTTAAATAAGTTTTATAAAGATTTTATAAATTTTGAGAAATTGTTATAAAATTTATAAATTTTATTTTTTAGTTTTATTAAGTTTTTATTGAGTTTTATAAGTTTTATATCAAAAATCCAAAAAAATAAAAAAAAATTCATAAAAATTTCACACGGACCGATCCGGCCCTTATCCAGGACCGGTCCGGGATCGATTTAACCTAAAAGGACGGGACCTTTCTTTCTTCTTCATTTCTCCTCTTTTCTTCAAACAGCAGCCGCACCATCACTACCATCCCCAAAAAAATTTCTTTTTCTCTTCAAAAATACAAATTACACTATACCATTACATATATTCTTCCTCTTTTACTCTCCTCTCTTCAACACAAGTGAAAAATTCGAAAAAGATCGAACACAAGCTCCATTTCATCCCGGTGGCTTCTACGACTTTTCCGGTCACTTTTCACCGTTTTGTTCATTATAAGGTATAATTTGTTTACTCTAGTTATCAATTTCATGATTTTTATAATTTTTAGATTTATTTTCAACTGTTTGGATTTTTAAGTGTGTTGTGACATTTTATTTATGTTGTTTTTTTTCTTGTTTTTGTTGTTCTTTTGTTATTCCAAAATTCGTAGAATGGCCTCATCTAGTCGCAAAATCTCTAAGAAACGAAAGCCTAATATTCCAATAGAAGTACCAGTCATAGGTCTTAAAGATTTTACACCGGAAGAAGAGTCTGTTAGTTTTGCTGCTACAGCTTCACCTCAAGCTAAGAATGCTTATAAGAATATCTATAGTAAATGTGGAGTTGTGTTGGAAAGAGGCTTAGATTTTGATGACTTAGGAGAGGAAGTTAGGCGTATTTTTGCAAGACGCCAATGGTTGGATTTTGCAGCTCAGAGGACAGGAGAGATCAATACTACCTTAGTGGCAGAGTTTTATGCAGTTCTGTCTACTTTGACACCCACTGAGGATAGTATGATAGAGTCTATTCCCCTTAGATCTAGAAATGTGTCTTTTAGTCCGGAACTTATCAATGCTGTTTTAGGGGTAGAAGTTTTTCCAGATGAAGAGGATTACAGAGCTGTTTATAGATTAGATGATCCTGCTATGTATGAGCAGATTGCCTCTAGAGCTCAGAGGGAGTTTGATGCTACAGCAGAGTGGGTGGACAACAGATTTAATTATGGGAAGTGTTTTAGAGATCTGAGGGCAATCAAAAGATTTTTGAGCCATACTCTCTATCCCACTACCAAACACACCGCCTTTGGTAAAGAAGATTTATGCATTACTTGGGCGATGATTCATGATATTAAGGTGGATGTGGGGAAAATTATGTATAGAAGGGTTTTCGAGTTTATTGTTACTGCCAAGGCAGGGAGTCACATGTACTTTCCTGGCTTTATTTCGGATTTATGTCGTAGATCAGGAGTTCCTTTCCTATCTAACGATAAGTTAACTATGGCAGATGAGTCCCTGATAGGCCCTAGTCTGAGGAGGTCTCCAGAGGGTTCGATAGACTCGATAGTTAGACGTAGTGCACCTCCACCAGTTCCACCAGTTTCAGCATTTTCATCTTTTTCTGAGCAGCAGCAGACTTCTCTCCCAAACACCATTACATACGATATGTTTCAATCTTTAGTGTCAGATGTAGCCCGAGGACATGCTAATATGGATTTGTTTGCTGAGCAGAGTAGGCAGTGGAGTGATGATTTACGTAGAGGGATGTTGAGACATGAGCAGATGCATCTTAATCCTTCTTTTGATAAAACTGCCTATCCGCCTGCTGTCAATCGACCCATATACTTTACCGTTTGGATAGCACCTATCCCACCATCTCGAGCTTTCATCATATGCCAAATCCTTTTGGAAGCCAGTCTAGTGGTCAGGGTGTCTTTTATACAGGTTCTCAGGGTGCTGTTACATCTAGCTGGGGAGGATTTTCGGATTTTGCAAGGATGACGTCAAGTATGAGTTCGATAGGTCTCGACAGTTCAGTTCGGACCACGACTACGTTTCCACAGCCAGTTACGTCATCGGTTCCAAGTTTGAATGATCCAGTTTGTCCAGCTGAGGATGATGATGTTGACATTATTTGATTTTGAGCAACTTTGTTAGTTTTAAACATTTTCTGTCTGTTTATTTTATTTTCCGCATTTTAACTTTCTTAAATACTAAGTTTGCTAATTTAATAGTTTTTCGTTTTCATAATCGTTTTATGTCATAATAGTAAATTTAATCATTTTTAATTGTATTTAAATATTTCATCAAAAAAAAAATCTAAAAAATATTTTCGTATGTCGTTCATGTATCGTTTATCCGTATCATTTAGATAATCTTTATTAATCTTTATAAATTTTAATAGCCTTGAGTCTATTAGACAAACAAGCAAACTTGAATTTTACAACCTTCACACGGTAAAAATATCTTAAAGCCGGACCGGTCCAAATCGGTTTGGGACCGATCCGGGAGTTAAAATCGCTTAGTCATATTGAGAGTGTTAATATGCAGCCACGTATACTCTCAATACTTGTCCATTTAAGGAAAGAGAGTGAGAGTAAAAATTGCAAATTCACCGAGTAGCTTTCAACTTTCTATCTGTTATAATATTTTCATCTCTGCTCAACTAAAATGTCAAACCGGTCATCACCATCACCAATTCATACGATCCGGAGGCATTAGATGTTTTTGTCCCGGAGTCTAGCGCTTCAAATGTTAATTTATTGGTGAATGCGAGGTTTGCAAATTCTCCAATTTTGGTTGAGAAGGGTATCAACTACGAAAAAATTGATCAGTCAGGGAAGGATTTAATTTAGAATAGAGGTTGGAGAAAATTTGTAAGGAATCTTGAGGTAGGATTAATGTTTCTATCGTTAGGGAATTTTATTCCGCTCTCTCTCTTATCGATCTTCATCGATCCGTCACAACTTGTATCCGTTAAGTGGTACACTTATTCACTTGTCACCTCATATTATCAATCATATTTACTTACGAAATACCGATTTTCAATCAAATCCATAATCTTCATTTTGAATATCAATGGGCGTTAGGGAACTCCTTTAACGTTGTCAACTATGTCACGGAAGCTTTTCCGTATTTGTTTCCAGAGTTCGATCAAAATCTGGTGTGGCTGCTGGGATAAGCGGAGCATGGAAACACTTCATTAACTCACGAGTCTATCCGACTAGTGACTTTGCGTGGGTTAGTGATAGTGAAATACTTTTGTTGTTTGCGTTGATAAGCGGAGCTCATGTGGTTTGGGGGATTTTGATTTTTAAGACGGCAGTAAACTTTGCAGTGGAACGTTATAATAATGGAAGGCCGATGCCTTTTGCCTGGTTAATTTCAAGATTGTGTATTCATTTGAATGAAGTCCCTGAAATTGCTTCTGACGAGATATATCCGTCTCGTGATTATCGTAGAGATTGCTACCATGGAGAATCTGGTTGTTCGTCAACTATTTGAGATAGTTGTTGTTGGTTTTTATTTAAGTTTGTTTAAGGTTGGTTTGCTTTAATAAGTTAGTAAGTTGGTTAAGGTTAGTAAGTTAGTTAGTAAGTTTGTTTTAGTTCGAATCTTTTAGTTGTAATAGTTTCTTTTTGTTTAATATATATGATTGTTTGTTTTTAATATACGCGTGTTATCGATATTTAAAACGATCATCTATAATTTTAATTTAATTTTCGAACCTACTTTTTCATACTCATTGAACATCGGGACGATGCCACTTCGTAAGTGGGGAGTAGAGTTAGGTTTGAAAATTTCATTAAAATTTTTGATAAAATTAAAAATATTTATAAAATATAACCTTTTTCATATAAATTAGTACTTTAATTACTTATTTCTTAGTTTTAATTTTTCTTGAATGATTTAAGTTAGTTAATATATGAATAAAAATAATATAATTTGAAAAGATTAATTTTTGATTCAGTAAAATATATTAGATATATTATGAATATATTTTATATCTTTTATAAGATTTTTAAGATTTTGAGTATGTATAACTAAATAATTTGTTAACAAATATTTCTTTTATGGAATTATTCAAGTAATTTTTATATTTATAAATAAATTTTAGATAATTTTCTTTTCAAGATAAATTATGAATTTGGAATCAGAACTAGGGACGATGATTTTTGGCACCACAAAAATATAACTATAGCCAAATAAATTTCACCTAAATAAAAATTCCAATTTTGACCCCACCTCGACTTTTTAAGAGTGATCAAGACCTCACTCGAATTTAGCCATTTTGATTAACTAGAAATTTCCGACCCTTAGCTTGTTTTGGTCTACATTTCTTTGACATCCTTCGAGTTTATGCATTTATGAGAGAGAGATGATGACAAAAGAGTTAAGAGTTGAGAAAAATGGTTATCTTTGAGATTGGAATAGGTAGATAGATTCTAATATAGATGTTCTCACCTCATGACGCTTGCAAGATAGCTGATTTTGGCAATGAGTTCAGATATGTTAGTGTCCTAAAAAAAAATTATATTAAGAATTGAGGCACCATTTTTACACAGAATTTGTCAAATATCAGGTATCTTCCCTATCTTTGATCGACAATATAAAAATAATAATAATGCCTGATGATAGTAGTCCAGCTAGGGTATTATCTCGAAATGTCCTATTGCTGGGAATGAAGGCATAAGTCGAATCAAAAGATCTCAAGAATGATTACGGGTTTAAGGAAACCGGACTCGTAATTTTAGATCGAAAGAGTAGTACTCCGATCAATCTTGATGAAGCAATGCTTGTAAAATTTGATTTTTCTACACACACTCACGCTTTAGTTCTTAATATTAATATTTATGTTTAAAAGAAAAAGAAGAGAGAAAATCTGAAAAATAGTTGGAATAAAAGGATGTTACTAATCGGAATTATTTTTGATCAAAAATGTGAAGACGTAGATACGTACGACTTGCCTCTTTCTCTTTTTGATTTCTTTTTCTATCTTTTCGATTAACAAATGTCCTATCCTAATATTATAAGCCATTGTGTCTTCTATCTGACTTAGTTAATGATTCCAGAAATTCGTAATAATCGAGATAGAAAACAATTCTAATATTTTATTTATATTTATGAATTATTGCATGCAGGTTTCCATCTGATTAATATTTGATACTTAATTTATTTAAGTTATATAAACTTTATATCTTATTAAATTTCTATAAAAGTTATAACTTATATGTTTGTAATATTGACGATATATATTACTTTTGAAACTTTAATTTGATCAATTTTATTATCTCATTATTTATATATTACAATTATTTTTGCTCGAGGACGATCAAAAGCTAAGTGGGGAGTAATTTGATGTATTATTTTATATGATTAAATATACGTAATATTATTATGTTTTATGAACAAATTCTATGTAAAATATATGAAATTATGATATAATTGATATAAAATATTAATCTTTATAGTTTAGTATAGTTAGTAGTAAAAGTTAGTATTTATAGTAAAAAGTTGTAGTTTTTGTACCGGTTTTTAGTAACCGGAGTGTTGTGTCTATTTTACACGGGTATTTTGTGTTTATTTCATTGCAGAATCCTAAGATGAACTGAAATCCCGGAGTAGAAACACTTTTTGAAGTCAATTCAAGTCGTTGGAAGGATGTTATAAAGCGTCACCCAATGGTCAAGTGGTTAGTTGTTTTTAATAAAATTCCGAAAACGACACGTATTGGAAATGGCTCATCGAGAATACGTTTTCTGAAGAAGTGGTCTTGATGGAAGTTGTAGAGAATTCAACGAGCTTTTCAACGGAAGTTCGATTATGTCATTCTGATATCGAGAATTCAAGTTACGATTTTTAGAAGTTAACCGTGTAATTTATATATAATTATATAATAATTACACAAAGATCTGTGATGATTAGAGGGTAACATGGGCTCACATGCTTATAACTAACTGTAATGATTGTCATCATTACACCGGACCGATCCGGCCAATTTTCAGGACCGGTCCGGGAAGGAGGAAAGTCTATATATAGGGAAGCAGCAGGGATCATTTGGAGGGTACCAATATATATACACCATATTCTATATATATTCTCTATCCCCTCTTTTCTTTAGTTTGTAAATAGGCCTTATGCCAAAATAAATTAGTAGTAGTAGTAGTATCGTGATAATGCTCGGGAAATTATCGGAAGTTCGGTGTTGCTGAAATCGTTGAATACCTGGGAAAAGACGATTTCTGAGTCAGCAGTTGTAATCGGGTAATTTCTATAATAATTATGTTTGTGTTTGTTATTTTCTTCTTTTTAGTTTTTATAATGTTATTAGGCTAAATCTAATAACTAGCCAAAGTTATGTAATCGTATTATTTCGATCTTTTCGTTAAAAGAATGATGTTAAAATAAAATTGATTAAAATTGAGTTAAAATGAATCTTTTTCTATTTCGCTACGTAACGATAACATATTCGAATGAAGTAATCAATCAAGATGAATACCACATATAACTTGACGATGAACTCACCGGAGAAGTCGATATATGAGTAAAAATAGAAAAACCGGAGGTAAAAATGGCCGTCTGATTAATGGAATCCTATTTCCTACCGAAAGCGATTTGTCCTAGTAAAACAAATCTTATTAAAATTTGTACTCGAGATCTTAATAATGTTAAAATCACGCTTAATTGAAACTACACCGTTTGTATTAAATCGATCCGCTTGACAACCGGAGCCTCTTGAATAACATCGCCATCCGACAAATGGAATCACCTCTTTTATCCGGGGTAGATTTATACTGCACTGCTTTGACTAACTAAGTTTAGCATGGGGCGATTGTGGACATTGGACTGATGACAATTTGACATATGACAATTTCATACGCTCGTGTGAGGAGGAATTGTTGACATTAGGAGTACACCGTTTCATTTACTCAATTGGACCTAATAAAAAGGAAGATCGAACACATTCTATTAATTGAAAAGATCGAATAAATTGATTACATATACTTTGGCTAGTCTACTCTATAAACTATATATTGGTATCTATATATTTATATATATATATATATATTTTTTACTATTTATGTACATCTATATATATTTATATATCTATATATATTATATTAGAATAACTTTTAAATTACGCATTTATTTTATGTTGGTTAGAGTAGTAGTAATCTGTGTTATAAAATTGCGGTTTAGATCGAGTTAATAGCAGCTCTTTGGTGTTTAACCACACTTAAAAGAATTACCACTTTTTCCCTGAGGATTCGACACCTGACTCACCACTTTATCACTACAATTTGACCCGGTACACTGCCGGTTAGGATCCGTCTAACCTAGAAAAGGTCTGTCCCTTTCTTGACGCCGTTTCTAAGGCTTGGTTTTGGTGACGTCAATATTGCTTTCGTCAAGTCCGCTAAATTGGCTTTTAACTTTTACTTGTTGATGCATTTGTCTTTCAGCTAATATTGTTTTTTTGCATTGGGCTCGTAAAGGAAAAGTGGGCGTTTTGTAGTTAAAAAGATCAAAGAAGGGGAGGAGTTGGGAAAGAAGCTATGAAAACTACAGTTCATATTGTTGATAATGTGATTTTGCAGGGAGTTGTTCATATTTGTCGTTGTTGGTCTATGGGTGGAACTTGTTTTTGGTTTTGTTACAGAGTAATGCACAAGCAATGCCTATAGCTACAACTCAACCTTTCTCTTCTTCTTAGAGTGTCTTTCTTCTTCTAGTGTCTATATTTTAGTTCATCTAAAAACTGATCTGAGCTCTATTCTTTCCAATCCATTGCAGTTGCAACAAAGGTTGTGACTTAGCTTTAGCAAAATACTCAGATTCATTATTATTCATTGAGTTCAAAACTATCTGGTTCACTGTTTCACACATATTTTACATTACTAATTCACTCCAGACCAAAGTTCACTTTTAATAGTTTATAATTGCAGTTCACTATTGTAGTTAACCATTGGAAGTTTACTATTGTTAG
Organism: Gentiana macrophylla; assembly: GCA_026214975.1. Classification (NCBI taxonomy): domain Eukaryota; kingdom Viridiplantae; phylum Streptophyta; class Magnoliopsida; order Gentianales; family Gentianaceae; genus Gentiana; species Gentiana macrophylla. The sequence goes on from CM047812.1 coordinate 59,052,532, forward strand.
TTCACTTTTGAAATTTGTGAGTACACTTTTAGGAGTTTGCAATTGTAATTCATTGTTTATGGTTCACTATTTCTGTCTAAAACACTCCGGTTCACTATTTTACACCTACTTCACATTACTAATTTATTTCAAACCAAAATTCGATCACTTTTAGTAGTTTATAATTGTAATTCACTATCGTAGTTAACCATTGAAAGTTTACTATCGGTAGTTCAATTTTTTAGTTCTTTTTTTCGAGTTCACTATTTGTCATTCATTGTTATTGTAAGTCACTGTTCTTGTAGTTCACTATTCTAGTTCATCTCAACAATGATCTCAACTCTATTCTTCTTAATCCATTGCAGCCGCAGAAAAGATTGTGGCTTAGCTTTAGCAAAATACTCTTGTTCAATGTTTTTCATTGAGTTCAAAACACTCTGGCTCACAGTTTCACACCTATTTCACATTGCTAATTCATTTCAAACCAATGTTCACTTTTACGAGTGTATTGAACTTCACTATTGTACTTAACCATTGAAAGTTTACTATTATTAGTTCATTTTCACGAGTTCACTTTTGTAGTTCACTATTTGTAATTCATTGTTTGTGGTTCAATGTTATTGTAATTCATTGTTGTTGTAGTTCACTATTTTAGTTCATCTCATCTCTATTCGTCCCAATCCATTGCAGCTGCAACAAATGTTGTGACTTAGCTTTAGCAAAACACTCTGGTTCACTGTTTCACACATATTTCACTATTTCACATCTATTTCACATTACTAATTCACTTCAAACCAAAAATCACTTTTAGGAGTTTATAATTCTAGTTCACTATTGTAGTTAACCATTGAAAGTTTACTATTGTTAGTTCAATTTTTGAGTTAATTTTGCGAGTTCACTTTTGTAGTTCAATGTTATTGTAATTCACTATTGTTGTAGTTCACTATTTTAATTAATCTCAAGAATGATCTAAACTCAATTCTTCCAATCCATTGTACCTGCAATAAAGGTTGTGACTTAGCTTTAACAAAATACATTGGTTCACCGTTTTTCATTGAGTTCAAAACACTATGGTTCACTTTTTCACACCTATTTCACATTGCTATTTCACTTGAAACAAAAGTTCACTTTTAGGAGTTTATAATTGTAGTTTACTATTGTAATTAACCATTGAAAAATTAATATTGTTAGTCATTCCTTGAGTTCTTTTTTGCGAGTTCAATTTTAGGAGTTTACAGTTGTAGTTTACTATTTGTATATTCACTTTTGTTAGTTCATTTTTTTAAGTTCACTATTCAAAACTTGTTGGTCCCTTGGAAAGGCTAACACAAGTTTAGAGGGGGGTGAATAAACTTGTCACAAAAAACTAATCCTGAGCTGGAAAAGCCCCAGGAACTGAGTTTCTCTAAAACTCAAACTGATCTTCAGTTCAGTTTTGTTCATGTCCCTTAACTTGTGTGTAGTTCAGTTAGCTCAACTGAATATAAGTCAATGCTGACTTATATTTAGTCCTGTTAACTGGCAGCGGATAAAACTAGCCTTTAGTGCAATAGATGTGTCAGTTAAGTTCTAAGACTCTCTATGTATCAGTTTTGTGCTGACTAAGTGTCTAGTGTTTGCAGAGTGATAATGCAATAAATAAAACAAACACAAATGCATAAAGTAAATCAACACAAGATTTGTTTATGGAAGTTCGGGTGGTGTAATCCCGCACGCCTCCCCTTCTCTGTGGGCGTAGGAGGTATCACTAGAATAATAAGATAACCGTTACAAAATCCTAGCACTATGACAAATCCTTCACGACACCCTAGTTTCACTTGCTTACACAAAATGAAGAAAGGTGAGATTGCTTCCTTCATCCTCGCACACCGATCTTTCGGAGGTGGAATTGCTCCTTCACCACTCACCACTAATACCAACACACACCTCGGGGATCAGTACTAACAAACCGTGGCAACTAAGTTGCAAATCAGATGAAGAAAGGTAGAATTGCTCCCTTCAAACTATGCACAGCCAACCTTTTTTCACAAAGGTTAGGTTTAGAATTAATCAAGGATTAATTCAGTGAGCTGTCTGATTCTTCTGGATCTGACTTTGTAGCTCCAAGATGCCTTCTTTCCCCCTTAATGGGTTACTGGATCTTTCTTTGAAGTCTTCAAGGCAATTCCGTTGGCTTCCCCTTTTTCTAGATATATACGATCTGATTTTGTGGATCTGGATTTGGATCTTTGAATATAAGCTTGTAAAGCTCTTTTTCTGATCCTCCTCTCTGTCTCTGTTTTAAGTGATTCTCTTGTGTATTTATAGGGGTGATGTAACGGTCACTAGCTCTTGTAGCCGTTACACTTGTTGTTTAGCCAACGTTCATATGTACGATCTTTTGTCGTATAGTCAGTTTAAATTTAACAAGGCCTTAACTCAGTTTTCTACTCTTCTTCAAAACTGAGTACCTTGTATACTTAATATCTGACTTCAATTTACTAATTCAGAGTACACCAATCAGTTTCTTCTTATCCAGGTAATTGATAATCTTTGTCCTTAAGATTATTCAGTTTTACATGATCTATAACTCGCCAGTCACCATAGACTTGCTCGAATCCTCGACTTATAGTCACGACTTAATCGACTTCTAACCGAGTTTGCCACCTCGCTTCTTGATCTTCTCAGAATCGAGTCTCAGGTCCTCGCTTATTCAGTCTTCTAGATAAGCCAACCGAGTATGTGTCCTCAAATGTAACTTATCTTCTTCGATTCTAGCATAACCGAGTTTGAACCTCGATTCTTCATGTGCATATTCAGCTTTCTTGCTATAACTCGTTTTCTTGTTGTGACTCAATTTGTTACCAAGTTCTATTCTATTACAATTCTTGTCTGAAACAACCTATACAAAGTTCAGACTCTAGATATAACTTATACATTTATCTCTAGACCATTTCTTGTTTCTTCTTTCATTATGCACTATAACAGTTAGTTACGACTTCATCATCATGGGTTGTAAGTGATTTATCTAATTTCGTGACGAATCATCATCAAAACATAAATAATATTTCCAACAAAACTCGTTTTTGTAATTCACTTTTATGAGTTCATTATGATCATACTCAAACTCTTAGTTTACTCATATAATTCAATGTCATAAGGGTCTTGATGATGGTCAGAGTAGACCTCACCACGTGTCAGCCAGGGAGTGGCGTCGTAATAAATAGGCTAGGGCCAGGAGCCCTATGTTGATCAAACCTTACCCCATGTGGGAGGTCTGTCATGGTCCTTCACGACTATACCACCGCAGGGCGGCTCGGTCAGGACTTAAGGACCATGTCGGGTAACCCAGGTTGAGACAACTTGAGGAGCCTAGCGTAGGACGTCTGGGTCTTTCCTTATGTTCATAATTTATGCATGTGCCTATTTATTAGGATAACAATCCCGTGATTATAAGACATTGATCTTATATTTAAATACCATCTTAATTATCCCTTATTAAAGGGACTTACTCGAAATAATCCTTAGGGTTTAAGAGTCATATACTTGTTCAACAGGAAAAGAGGGAGATCCGACTCCCTATATAAACAACCCTAAGGAACTACGAAAGACTTGATTCCAATTAGACATATTGGATACGTAGGAAACTTGAGAGAAACTAACTCTTAGGCTCAGTCTAAAACACTCCAAATTGTCTTCCTCTTTGTGATAGGTTCTTGATAAATCGTTCAAAGAGAAATTTAGGCCCGGTTTATATCTCGGACGGTTGTCTAACTGCCCATTAGGACACGGAGACTGATCTCTTCTGCGGTGGTAGTCATCCCATCGGTCTCAATCCTGACCGAAGTTCCTTCTCTTGTATTCACTTCTCCGTCTAGGTTCTGCATTTTGTGAGCGGTCCACGACCTCGTCTAACTTCTCTTCTATAACAGCCGCATCAATATTCTTCTGCAGGTCTCTACAAAGCTCTGCATCATGACTAATATCTTCATGATACATGCAGTACTTGGTTTGATCTCTTTTCTCCCGAGGACCCCTCATGGGAGGAGGGAGGAGGGCAATACCTTTTCCTTGCATTATAGCAAGGACCTGCTCGTGTGGCCTGTTGAGAGGGATAAAATCCCTTTCCTGAAGAGCTCCCTTCTTTCACAATCGGTTGGATATGGGTGCAGCAACTCTGTCCCATACCGGCTTGCGTTTTTTGTCAGAACTATCATAAGACTTATCTTTCTTAGAACCTTCCGCCTCTCTCTTCAAACGATTGGCTTCTTCACCCTGGCAATATCTATAAGCCAGTTTCATGCATTCTTCCATAGACCGGGTAAGTTTGCTGTTTAGTTTAGCGTATAACCGACCCTCTCATAGACCTGCTACGAATAAGGTGATTAAGATATGCTCCTCTGCGTTCCTGACCTGCCTGGATTCTTCGTTGAACCTCTTCAAGTATTGCAATGCCGTTTCCTCCTTCCTCTGACGAATAGTGAGAATGTAGGTAGCGTTTCTTTGAAAGGGCTTTGCCGTGACAAACGCTTGTTGAAACTTCTTAGCCAACGTCTCAAAGTTAGGAATTGAATGAGAAGAAAATTTCCTAAACCACTCACGAGCTCGGCCTGTGAGTAGGGTGGGGAAGGCTTTGCACTTCATCTCTTCTGCAACACAATCCAGATTCATATGCGTCAAGTATTGAAACAGGTGATCATGGGGGTCCATTGTGCCATCGTAAGGGTCCAATTTGGGGACCTTGAACCTTTCTAGACGCAGGTAGTTCAATTTCGTAAAATGGTGATTCGAACGACAGATCGTCCGATCTCCGACCTAGAATTCCATCGAACTCTACTCGAGAAGCCTCCTGGGCTTGGGTGTAACCTGCCTTTTCCATGCGTTAGAGGTGGAGGATATGGTGTCCTCTCTATTATATTTGTGGCGTAAGTTATCCTTAGGAGCGTTATTTTTTGGAGCCTCCTCCTCTCGCCCTTTTAGGGCTAGACCCAGCACGCTTTTAAACACTGGCACGTCGAGAATGCGTAATGCCTCCAACAAGGCTTGTTGAGCAGGATCAGCCAGCACTTCTTCTTGTTGATGTTGATGCTGGCTCGTGGTAGCAGTGAGGTCCTTTTCTCCCCCTTCTGTGTGTCCAGCCGCTATTGCAGTGGGATCTGTTTCCAGAACCAAAGGATCTTGAGTCAAGGTCCTTTTTCTTGTATTCTTGGGAGGTGCCATTGCTTGGTCTTGATTAAATCGCTGAAAGTGGCCCTCCTTCTAGCGCCAATTGATGATGCTGGAAACCGTCCGAGATATAAACCGGGCCTAAATTACTCTTAGAACGATTTATCAAGAACCTATCACAAAGGGGAAGACAATTTGGTGTGTTTTAGATTGAGCTTGAGAGTTAGTTTCTATCAAGTTGCCTGCAATCCAATATGTCTAATTGGAATCAAGTCTTTCGTAGTTCATTAGGGTTGTTTGTATAAGGAGGCGTCTAAACCACTTTTCATGTTGAACAAGTATATGACTCTTAAACCCTAAGGATTATTTCGTGTAAATGCCTTTAACAAGGGATAATTAAGATGGTATTTAAATATAAGATCAATGTCTTATAATCACGGGATTGTTATCCTAATAAATAGGCACGTGTATAAATTATTAACATAAGGAAAGTCCCAGACGTCCTGCGTTAGGCTCCTCAGGTTGTCTCGACCTGGGTTACCCGACCTGGTCCTTAAGTCCTGACCGAGCCGCCCTGCGGTGGTCTAGTCGGGAAGGACCAAGACAGACCTCCCACCTGGGGTAAGGTTTGATCAACATGGTGCTCCTGGCCCTAGCCTATTTATTACGACGCCATTCTCTGACTGACACGTGACGAGGTCTACTCTAAACATCATCAGGTCTATTTAGAGGAATTAATTATGAACGGGTACACCCGAAACCCCGTATTTTTGCCCATACTAATCAAAACTTTAAATACAAGTAGACATTCAAAACTTAAATGCACGCATCCGATTTCCAAATAACCCAAAAAAATACATAATATAGCTTCAAGGTAAGAACCAAGTAAACGAAATTGACTCGTTAAACTTTATCAGACAATGTCAATGAAAATGCATCCACCTCATGTGGTTGAAAGAAAACAAAAAAAAAATAAAAAATAGCTTTCAGCAGAACTAAATACATACAACAACAAAAAAAATCCCAAAGAAGTTGTTTGATAAAAAAATTCTCAGCAAAATGCATCTTAGACATAGTCTTATACAGGCTCAGTTTGAATTTTAAACTTATTAAACATTTATGAAACAGTAAATGCATACAATATCATTGACGATACGGGATTTCACCCCTCCACGTGGAATAATCAGATTGGTCCAGCTGGCATATGGAAAAGTCTACGCTGATGACCCACATCGGGTCGAATGCTAAGCATATCAGTGAAGACCGCAGTGGGGCAGATTGTGCAAGTGTCCCACCTCGATCACCCAAGTCGGTATTACTCGATTCGAGACCAAGACTTCTGGTTCAGGTACTCGAGCCCGCCGCCCAGCAGGTTACTTGGGCAGGAGGGCAAGGCCCATTTAAGGGTAATTATGTCAATAGACTGAACCGCCCTAAACTTAGGGCAGAAGAAGGACATGTGCCTATAAATAGCTCATTCCAGGAACTACGTAAGGCTTGATTCTTGGACATTAAGACAGGATACGTAGGCAATCCATGATACATTCTTGGACTCAGCCATAAAACACCCAAAAACACTACATTTCCAACAAATTACAGTCATTCGATCCCTTTACAGCTCACCCTTAGATTACACGTGGCCCTGTTATTCCGGTGGTGCATCATTTAGCATCATCATTTGGCGCTAGAAGGAGGGCCTTCTACCGGTGAGTTGGTAAGGAAGTCGCATGGCACCACCAACAAGGAAGAAACCGACGAACAGTAAGAACATGCATATCGAAGAGCACACGGAGATAGATCCGGCAGGGGTTCCATCTCAGATTCAAGAAGTCCCCACTGGATCTAGGCCCGCAGTTGCAGATCCACCCAGACCTCAGCTTCCCCCGCAGCTACAAGATATGGCAGATCACTTAGCGTCTTTAGATGAAGACGCCCGAAAAGGGTGGTGGCGTCGGCGCTCATAGGTAAGGAATCTGTAATCCCCTCAAGAACAATCGTTAGACCCACGCAGGTCGTAAAAGAAATTGATAATGCTAGGGGAAGAGGCCTGTCGAACCTCAAGAAGAATGTGAGGAAGGCGCAATTGAAATCGGCGTGACTAACGCACACAAACGTCCAGAACAAGAAAAACATCAGCGGCAGGTCATGGACAGTATTCGGAATGAGTTCAATCGCATCGTTGGAAAGGAACAGGTCACAGAATGGCTCGAATCGCCATTTAGTCCCGAGATAGAGATATACACGATGCCCGAGTCATTCAAACCACCCAAGATGGAACCTTATGACGGTACTACGGACCCAGAGGACCATCTATATCGATACATATCTTTGATGAGATTGAGAAACGCCAATGACGCCATGAAGTGTCGCTCTTTCGACACGTTGCTCACAGGTCGAGATCGGGAGTGGTTTCATAAGCTACGGCCCGGGTCGATCTCAAGCTTTTTACAGTTGGGACAGAAGTTTAGAGACGCTTTTATCGGGAACAAGAAGTTCCACCTTAGTGCCACCCACCTTATGAACATTAAGCAGGAGAAAGGAGAATCCACTATTGATTTTATGAGGCGCCAATCTCGGCCATGAAAGTGAATAATGCCGGTGATGCAATCGCAAGTTAATGCTTTTGTTGGAGGTCCGCGAAATATGAAGTTGTATGACAAATTGTCTAAGAAGATGCCGAATGATATGGACGAATGTGTGAACATAGTCCATAAGTTTTGTGAAGGTGAAGAGGCGGTCGCTTGCACACCATTTCACTTGGCCTCAATTCGAGGAACGACTCGAAGCCGACTGCAAGGTCACCTAGGGTCGGAACGAGGAAAGCAAGACCAACGCTTTTGATCGATTGACAGCTCCGATCTCAGATCGGCTTGGAAAGAAAGGGAATCTGAAAGAACAAGATTTTATACCTCTCAATCGTTCTCGGGGGGAGGTGTTGGCGATTATGATCAAAAAGAATATTGCCCGAACACCCAAGCCGATGTCCAAGGACCCAGAGAAAAGGAAAAATACTCACAAGTATTGCGACTATCACAGATATGTGGGGCACGACACGGAGGAGTGTTTCGATTTGAAGAGAGATATCGACGCCTGTATTCAAGAGGGTCGATTGGATGAGGTGATTGACAGGTCAGAAAAGGACGAGCCAAAGGGCCGTCGAGAGTACAAGAGGAAAACTTATAATGGAAAGAAAGACCGATCTCCGCGTCGTGACAATCAAAATCGTCAAGACAGGTCATCTGAGCCGAACTATCGAGATAATCGTCGTGATGACCATCGAGAAGATCCGAATCGAGACCCTCATCGGGATAATTGCGCTGGGTATGACGTCAACACGATTGTTGCAGAGCATGAATCGGATAGGCCCCGATCTAGTCGGCATTCTTCAGACAGATGTAGAGAGTCAAAGAAGATTAGGTTTACGACAGAAGTGGGTTATGGACCCAAGGATGACGTTCCGAGTTCACACAGCCATAGCGAAGGATTAGTAATCGAGGCGGTGATAAGCCGGGGGCGAATAAAAAGTGTTTGTGTCGACAGTGGGAGCACCGTTAATATCCTCTACTACTCAGCCTTCAAAGCCATGAGGTTGAAAGATGAAGACATTGTTCTATTATCAACCCCTTTGTTTGGGTTTACAGGGCAAGCCATCCACCCCGTCGGGTCGATCAATTTGTTAACTACGGTTGGAGACGGGGAAAAAGGTCGAACAATGGAAATGACCTTTGTCGTAGTTAAGGCCCCTTCAGGGTACAACGGGATTTTAGGTCGACCAGCTTTATATGATCTCAGAGCCATCATCTCGACATTCCACAACAGCATGAAGTTCCCCACCTGGTACGGGACCCATGAAGTCAAAGGAGACGTCGAGGTAGCCAGGAACTGTAGCCTGGTTACGATTAAAGGAAAAGGGGTGGGGGCAGGTGCTGGTTGAGGAGTTGATACCTGAGGAAGAGGAGGATCGGAGCTGGGTGTCCGCCGACCCGATAGAGGAGGTTCGAGTGTGGAAGGAGGAAGAGGGCCAAGGGGTCCAGATAGGGAAGTGGATGCCACACCCCGACATGAAAGCCTTGGTCGACCTCCTAGCTGAGTATCGAGACGTTTTCACATGGAAGGCAGATGACATGCCAGTCCTGTCGGCGGACATAGCGGTACATCGACTCAACGTCGACCCAAAAAAGAAGCTGATATGGCAAAAGAAGAGAAACCTTGCTCCTGAAAGGAAAGAAGCAGTAAGGAAAGAAGTCGACAAGTTATTAGTTGCGGGGATCGTGAAAGAGATATTCTACCCGGATTGGCTAGCTAATCCGGTGTTGGTTAAGAAGCCAGACCAGAGCTGGTGAATGTGCGTCGACTTTACAGATCTCAACAAGGCATGCCCCAAAGATTCATATCCACTTCCAAAGATTGATCAGTTGGTCGACTCGACACTGGGCTTCGAAGTTTTCGGTTTTCTCGACGCGTACAGAGGGTACTATCAAATCTTTATGGACCCCCAGGACTCGGGAAAAACCACGTTTATCACAGAGTTTGGTACGTTTTGCTTTGTAACAATGCCGTTTGGCTTGAAGAATGCAGGGGCCACCTATCAGAGAGCCGTCAATAAAATCTTCGAGGGGCAAATAGGTCGAAATATGGAAGTTTATGTTGATGATTTATTGATCAAGAGCAAGTCAATGGGACAGTTTCTTATCGACGTCAGAGAGGTCTTCGAGGTGCTGCGAGCTGCGAACATGAAGCTCAACCCAAAGAAATGCACGTTTGGAGTCCGATCAGGAAAGTTTCTAGGGTATATGGTATCGAGAGACGGGATTAGAGCTAATCCGGATAAGATCGAGGCTCTGAGGAACATGCCCACACCTCGTAACGTAAAGGAAGTACAACAGTTGACAGGTCGGATGGCAGCCCTCAATCATTTCTTGTCGATATCAGCACAAAGGGCCCTACCATTCTTCAAAATATTAAAGAAAGCGAGTCCATTCCAATAGGACGAGAAGTGTCAAAAAGCATTCGATGATTTGAAGGAGTATCTATCCGATTTACCCATGTTGTCCTCACCTCGAGAAGGGGAGAAACTCCTGGTTTATCTAGCAGTCTGTGAAGAGGTAGTGAGTGCCGTATTGGTTCGAGATGGAGACCAGGGACATATCCCAGTGTATTTCATAAGCAAGGCATTGCATGGACCAGAGATCAGATACACACCGGCTGAAAAATTGGCATTAAGTCTGGTTCATGCATCGAGGAAATTGAAACCCTACTTTCAAGCACACCCCATCTCAGTGGTCACCGACCAACCTCTGAAACAAATATTGACTAAGCCCGAGACATCGGGTCGATTGGCCAAATGGGTGGTCAAGCTAGCTGAGTATGATATTGAGTTTCTACCTCGCACAGCCATTAAGGGACAAGCACTAGCAGACTTCATAGCAGAAGGGTTCTCAATTCAGTTGGAATAGGATAAGCAGTCATCAGAAGAGCAGTGGACCATCCATGTTGATGGTGCCTCGAGTAGAGAAGGATCTGGGGCTGGTTTATTATTGGTCAGTCCTAAGGGGAAAGAGTTCCCTTATGCGCTACGATTCGAATTCAAGGCAACAAATAACGAAGCCGAGTATGAGGAAATGATCACGGGTTTAAAGCTGGCATTGAAATTGGGGGTCGAGAACCTCCTAGTATACAGTGACTCTCAGCTTGTAGTGAATCACATACGAGGCGAATATGAGGCCAAGGAAGAATCTATGAAGAACTATCTGAGAGTGGTTCAGGGATTGATGTCGAAGTTCAAGACGGTTCGTGTTGATCAAGTACCCCGAAGTGAGAATAAACGAGCCGATGCATTGTCTAAACTCGCATCGAATTTCAAGTCGAAAAGGAAAGTTCTGGTAGAAATGTTAGCGGAGTGAAGCTATAACGAGGTGGATGTGCAACCAGTGGTTCAAGGATCAACGTGGATGGATCCGATAGTGTTATTCTTGAAAGATGGAATTCTCCCATCCGATAAATCTCAGGCCAGGAAAATCCGGCTTCAAGCCTCCAGGTACGCTCTGTTCGACTACGTGCTTTATCGAAAATCGTTTGTAACACCTTGGATGCGATGCGCATAGGAAGACGAGGGGGCTTATCTTCTCGAAGAAATACATCGAGGAGTTTGTGGTAACCATTGCGGAGCTCGGATGCTGGCAAGAAAATACAAGTTAGCAGGCTATTTTTGGCCGACCATGCAAAAGGACGCCAATCGGTTGGTGATGAGATGCAGAGCTTGTCAGGTACACGATGTAGTGACCCACCAACAGGCGCAAGAAATGAACGTCATTGAGTCGGTATGGCCGTTTGATGAGTGGGGGGTCGATATAGTCGGACCCTTGCCTCGAGCTCCGGGTAATTTCAAGTATGTTGTGGTCGCAGTTGATTATTTCACGAAATGGGTCGAACCCAAAGCTCTAACTGACATTAGAGCTCAGACCATCAAGAAGTTTCTGTGGGAAAAACATTTTGTGCAGGTTTGGAATTCCCAAGTATCTGATATCGGATAATGGGACTCAATTTCTAGATGACCGCGTGCAGGATTGGCTCAAAGAATTCCAGATCGAACATAGAACGACATCAGTGGCCCGACCTCAGTCCAATGGACAGGTTGAGCAGACAAACAGACAAATCAAGTTTGGGCTGAAGAAACGGTTGGAAGACGAAGGTCGAGATTGGGCAAACTCGATTACCCGAAAGATATTGTGGTCGTATCGAACAAAGACCCAATTCGCTACCAGAGACTCCTTTTGCTATGGCTTATGGATGCGAAGCAGTGATACCTGCGGAGATCGGACTGGCCTCACCTCGAGTTCTGGCATATAACATTGAAACAAATGCCACCGATCTACTTCAAGAGAAGGATAACGTCGAAGAGAAGAGAGAGGTTGCGGCATATCGAATGGCCAATTATAAAAGAAAGATATCACAGTATTATAACGCGGGGGTAAAGTGCAAATATTTCCAAGTGGGGGACCTCGTATTAAGGAAGAACGAAGCCAGCAGGCAGGACCCAATAGGCAAACTCGAGCCGAATTGGGAAGGACCATACAAAATTCTGAAAGTGCATCCAAAAGGGTCGTATCAGTTGGGGAGATCGGACGGCAGCACAGTGCCCCGGACGTGGCACGCCACCAATCTCCGGAAATACTACGTTTAAGCTGTTTATTCGATTTATGACATTCGCAACTTCAATTTTTAGTTACTTGTAATATGTCGATGTGACACTCGCTTTTAATGCCTTTTATTCAAGAAATTTTCTTTTCTAAATTATGCTTAACATACATGCTCATGTACAAAAGAAAAGGAGGCTAGAAGAAAAAAGACCAAAAATTGACTCCAACAAGAGACTTCGACACGACAGAGTCGGAGCAGTACGGTGAATAAAGCCAAGTCACTGACAATGCTTAAATCATCTCCAAGCGCGCACCATCGACACGATGGAGTTAGCAAAATAGTGAAAAAAGCCAAGTCACTGACAGTGCTTATATCACTCCCGACCTGCCAATAAGCCACGGTGCAAGGCAGATGGAAGATCCCACGATGGATACCCAACTCGACCAGATCATAAGCGCCACGATGCGCGACGGTCGAGTACGGACTTCTTAATTCGATGTCCATATAAGCCTGACAAGGCAGGATAATCGAATCGAGCTCCGACCAGATGGCCAAGTCAAGCCAGTAAGGTAGTACAATGCTAGGTCGACTCATATTCAAGTGTACCACGAGTCGTATACTCATACTACACTTCGAGGGGCCAGTAGGGGAATTAAGTCCAAAAGACTACACCCCATAAGGCGGTATTTGAAAGGGAATCAAGTCCAAAAGACTACACCCTAGACAAATGATCAGCAAAAGACAAGATATTCAAGTGAAAAGCAAAGATTTAGTCAAAATGCAAATTGAAACGGGATTTAGTCAAAATGCAAATTGAAACGGCAAAGTTTACAGGGTCGAATCAATGAAAGACAAGTTCAGACAAATAAAAGTATAAAAGTTATTACAACCATATCGAATTAAAAAGTTTAATAGACAGAGTAGTAAAACATATGGCATCAAAGAGTCATCAAGCAGCTGGCTAGCTCGAGGTAGAGGCGTTGGGGTCGGCCTGCTCTTCCAACTCGTCGTTTTCCGCTTCGTCTCCCCCCAGATCAGGGACCACATACTTGTTATAAAGAGACACGCCAGCTTTGAAGTCGGTGATATATCGACCATATCTGGGGATGGACTCTGGATCATACAAGTGTGCCTTCTCGATGCGGTTAACGTCAAAGTCAGGAACGACCGTCTTGACTTGATCCAGCGCGTTCGAAAAACCCCCATTCATGGCCTGACTCATCAATAACGCCAAGTCATTATCAAATTCCTCCGACGTCAGGAAGTCCTTTTTGGCTGCCTCTAAGCGAGTCGTGAAGCTATCAACCTCAAGTTGAAGATCGTCTCGAGCCTTAGTAGATGCGGCCAGCTCGGCTCTAGTTTGGTCCAACTCCGACTTAACCGCCGCTAGCTCAGCATCCCTGTCAAATATGTCTTTTTGAGCTTTAGACAGATCCGACTCCAGTTTCAAGCGTCGATCATCCAGCTTGTTGGCCTTGGCTTTCAGCTTTTCGAGATCAGAGGTCAGCTTAGCAATTGTCTCTTTCTGCTCCTCCAAAGCTGCCGAGGGAGACTCGATTCTGTTCAAAGCCACTTGAGTAGCCAGACGAGTCTGCAAAGAAAGTAGAAGGAAAGAGACACCGTTAACTTGGAAGTCAGACAAAAATCCTGAAGATACAAGGAAATAAAGAGAAGACTTACAGCTCGATGACTCTTCTTGATAAAGTCGTGTAACTCCTCCGGAGTCATGGCCTCCATCTCCGCCACACTCATCCCAGGGATCGGGTCGGTGGAGTTTGGGGGAGCAAGGTTACGGGTCTCCTTCCCGACCCCGTGTCGCACCTCAGTCGTCTTCTGGCGCTTCCTCGATATGAGGTCCCCTTCAGTCTGCTCTGCCACCCTAGCCTCGTCGGGTTGGCCTCTTAAAATCTTAGATGTCGATGCAGGAGTAGAAGAGCGGATCGACCCCCTCTGCCCCCCGGATGCAGCACCAGAAGCCGGCTTCTTCGACTTGATACCGGCCAGTTCCTGAATTTTCCTGGGGTCCGTCTTCTTAGGGTCGGGCATCTTTCCTACTGCCTCCAGCTTTGAAAAGTGTTCCACTGCAAACAGAGATAAGTCGACATTAATACAACATCAAAAACCTTTATCGATCTGGAAAAAGAAAAATGCAAGTACAACAGTTCGACAGAACGAATAAGTAGCCTACGCAAAACTCGAACATCCTCATCGAGTTCCAGATAGGCGCCCGGTCCTGCCGTTTCGATGTCGGCAAACGGATACAGGGAATGCAGATTCCGAGTCGCTACGTCGGAATGAACGCTCTCGATAATCCCACACCCACTGGGATCGTCCGATTCGAGCCGATCATGCCATTTCCGCGGCCTTTTATACCAAGTATGGATGTCAATATCCACCAGCCCATGTCGAATAAAGAAGAAATGCGGTTTCCACTGCCCCTGAGACGAGGTCACCTTCCTCACAAACTCTGATGCCAAAGGGCGCCTTTGGAAAGTATACCACCCAACGTCTTAAAGGCCTTGAATGGCATAGTATTGCCGGAACAGCCGAACCGAGAATTCGATTTTGGCGATTCGACACGCCAGCACAAAACCCATTACACTCCTAACCCCGTTGGGAGCAAGCTGGGTAACACAGATCTGGTAGTGTTGGAGGACTGCAATGAGGCTCGGATCGAAAGGAAATCGAAGGCCCTCCTTCAATTGCACCTCGTAGATGGCGCAGAACCCGGGGGGAGGGTCACAGGCGAACTGGTATTGCCCGTGTGAGACCTTAACATGTTCGGATGAATATGGAATGCCATATCGAGACCAGATGGTTTTAGCCTTCTCTTGAGAAAGGCTGGATATGCAACCGTATGGCCCTTGGCCTTTCATCCTAGTTTGGCGCTTAGCAGCGGGTCGAGAGGACGACTCTTCTTCTCCCCTCTCTTCTTCTTCTTCTTCTCCGACGACCTTTTCACCAAGAGCAATTGGAACTCCAGAAACCGTTTCCTCCACCAATTCTTCTTCTATAACAACAATCTCCTCCCTATTTTGAGAATCGCTCTCACTACTAGACATGGAACTAAGAAAAGAAGCAAGAAATAAATGCAAAAAGAAAAAAATCTGAGAGGAGTTCAAGCGGATTGGGGCTTACTTGTGTTTTTTTTTATAAGGCAGAGACAGATAATGGCAAATGAGAGAATGCAGAGTCTGGGGCTCCTTTTATGCTTGTAAAATCTTCTAAATGATTTGAAAGGGCGGTTTGGGAGCGGTTATAAGGTGAGAAACGCGAGAATCAAGGGTAGTGGGCTGATAAAATGCTTCGTTTCTCGCGCTCATTAATACTAGTACAGTGTGACGTCATCCTACGACAGCCTAGGTCGGGTAGATAGGACAGCTGTATTCCCGCCTAAAGAAGATTGGATGTCGAGAAGATTATTCAAATTTTCAGATCCGACCTCAGCATTCGAGATGAGCTTCCCTCCGATCTGGGGGGCTTATGACGATACGGGATTTCACCCCTCCACGTGGAATAATCTGATTGGTCCAGCTGGCATATGGAAAAGTTTACGCTGATGACCCACATCGGGTCGAATGCTAAGCATACCAGTGAAGACCGCAGTGGGGCAGATTGTGCAAGTGTCCCACCTCGATCACCCAAGTCGGTATTACTCGATTCGAGACCAAGACTTCTGGTTCAGGTACTCGAGCCCGCCGCCCAGCAGGTTACTTGGGCAGGAGGGCAAGGCCCATTTAAGGGTAATTATGTCAATAGACTGAACCGCCCTAAAATTAGGGCAGAGGAAGGACATGTGCCTATAAATAGCTCATTCCAGGAACTACGTAAGGCTTGATTCCTGGACATTAAGACAGGATACGTAGGCAATCCAAGATACATTCTTGGACTCAGCCATAAAACACCCAAAAACACTACCTTTCCAACAAATTATAGTCATTCGATCCCTTTACAGCTCACCCTTAGATTACACGTGGCCTTGTTATTCCGGTGGTGCATCATTTAGCATCATCAATCATCATACAATAACTAAAATTAAATATATCTAAGCTTTGCATGTGACGCCCGGTTTCGGACACTGAGTCCTTATCCGTAAAGAACGCCCGGCACGCATATATTTTTTTTTACTTTAAATAAATCAAAGAAGTATATATATGTAAGCCTACATCATCAAAAATTAATTTCAATTGCAAAGCGGAAGACTTAAAAGAACAACTCGGGAATGTCAAACGACAAACAAAACAGATCGATCAAAGTTCCAAAACAAGTCTAAGAACATCCTCAAAAGAAACAACAGAATTAAATGTTGTTTAAACTATTACAATCCCAAATAAAAAAAAATAAAACGGGAGCCTAAAAGTCTAGTGACACCTCAAACGTTAAACGTTTACAATTCCAAGGTATTATTGAAACAATGAAAATTAAAATAAACTTTATCTCGAACTCCAAGCTCAAACGTCTGCATCTTGACTATCGTCATTGCCAAACTCATCTACCTGCCAATCTTCTCGGGGTGGGGTACAATAAGGAAAAGGGGTAAGTACATTTTGTACTCAGTAAGGGGTAGAAGATTGATAACACATATTGATCTACACATCTACCACATATGTTGCATTAAAAATACACTCCCCTCTGCTAAGTCTGTTAGCACCATCACGAGCAATTATCTATGTTACATTGTAATTCAAGGACACAATGCCCGAATGATGGGTATGCACCGGGACATACTCAGCACCTCATATGGCACGGTTGGTTCCATGTGAAACATTTCCCAAAACCCGAATATTGTACGTTACGTATGAGAAATGATTTTATGCTGCGAATCATAAATGTGTCTCACCAAAAATTACAACGTTTTAGCTTTTAGACTCATCACATATGTTTATTACGTAGTTAATCTAACCACCTAAGTTCATTCCACTTAAAAAGGCTTCCTAAGGGCATCTAGTCCTAGACAATCTAGATTAACTACCTAGCACGTTGTAAAAGGCATCAATGACTACTAAACCAATGACCCCGCAAGGTCTAAACAACCGCCTTCTGGGCTACCACCTTCTCCCCGCAGATGGTCTCAGTTGTGGTGATTGATGCTAAGGCACCTGAAGTCGGAAGTTAAACTTTGCCACATTCCAATTAATGTCTCAAAAGACATACAAATCACATTGTATCAATTAGTACACAATATCTATTAATTTATCCTCGTCAAAATCCCTTTTTTTTTTAACCTTACGGTTGTTGCCTGGGAATCCAACATATAGTATTAATAACAACATGTACCCAAAATTCATAAGCACGGCAAACTAAAAGGCAAACTAAACATATATATATATATATATATATATATATATATATATATATATATATATATATATATATATATATAAAGGTACTAGTCGGCTGCATATTGGCCAAGGAAAATATCCATTTAGGTACCGCATCACCTGAATTTAACTAAAGGACTGTCACTGCATCAACTTAAAATATATAGTATATATATTAGCTTTGAAAAGTTATATACCTTTGCTTTGCTACAGCGTGATCCGGCCGAAGCATACAAAATTCCAAAATTAAAATAATACACACAGCACAAGTATCATTACCATTATCAATGACACAAAACACCGATTAAAGAACACCCCTTACCTATGATTCTTCAGAAAAGATCCAAAACTCAAAAGAATCAAAGAGCTGACTTGAGTCCTTGCTTCCACTACGAATTCTACAAATTAAAGGCACCAACTACGATCACTAAACAGTTTAAGGGCATCTAAAAACACTAAAACACCAAGAACGATCTCTAATCAAAAACTGGGGCTAAAAATGATCACTTACCAAATACGATGATCTTAGGATCAAAAGAAAGCTTGTGATGAGATGATCAATTTTCTCTTGAACGGTCTGCACAAACGATGAACGGATTGAGCAAATTGTTGAAGACTCCATCTTCTTCTTCTCTCTTTTTTTAACGCAAAGCTCTTTTTCTTCTTCTGATGAGTCGCATAAAAAAAGAGGAATTAAGGAGTGGGGGTTTCAGTTTAGGAAATTAAGTTGCCATTTATTAATTTCCAATTAATAATTCTTAAAAAAATCCTTCTTTTTTTAATTCCCTTTTAAAATAAGTTAGGATATATATAATATAAAAATACAGATAAATATATAATATAAATCTGTATTCTTACTATTATACCCTTACTCGTATTATCGGGGTATTACATTCCTCCCCTCTAAAAAAAGTTTCGTCCTCAAAACCGAACATACCTGGGAGATGCTTGAAGTTTGGAAACTCATCAATCATGTCATCTTCTTTTTCCCATGTTGCCTCTTCTGGTGTATGATTACTCTATTGAACCAACACTAGTTGAACATCTTCACCCTTGGCTTGCTTTACTTTCCGTTCCAAGATACAAACTGGTTCTTCTTGGTAAGTTAGGTTCTCTTCAACCATTTCGAGGGCAACGTTTGCTTCCGTATCAATATCAGTCAAACATTTCTTTAGCATTAACACATGAAAGACGTTATGAAATCTTGACCTGGATTCTGGCAATTCCAAACGATAAGCTAAAGGTCCCACTTTAGCTAAGATCACAAAAGGTCCTACATATCTGGGGCATAACTTGCCTTTCTGTCCAAACCGTCTCACTCCTCTCATCGGTGATGCCTTGAGGTACACTCTATCCCCGACCTCAAACTCCAACGGTCTTCTTCTCACATCTGCCCAACTCTTTTGCCTGTCTTGAGCCACTTTCAGATTCCGACGAACTACCTCAATCTTCTACTTAGCTTCTATATCAACTCTGGCCCCGTTATCTATTTCTCCCCAACTTCATTCCAAAACACTGGTGTCCTGCACTTTCTTCCATATAAAGCCTCAAACGGTGGCATCTTGATGCTTGTATGGTAACTATTGTTATACGCAAACTCTGCCACTGGGAGGTACTCATCCCATGAGCCTCCTACTTCCAAGGCACACGCTCTCAACATGTCCTCGAGAGTCTGAATCGTCCTTTCTGACTACCTGTCTGTCTGGGGATGAAACGTTGTACTCAAATCTAACTTGGTCCCAAACTGTTTCTGAAGACTCATCCAAAATCTGCTAATAAACCGACTATCCCTGTCTGATACGATAGAAACAGAAACTCCGTGAAGCTTCACAATATTGTGCAGATAAAGTGTAGCTAACTTCTTCAATGTGATTTTCTCATTCACTGGCAAGAAATGCGCAGACTTAGTCAACCGATCGACTATTACCCAAATCTTATCAAAACCTGTTCTACTCTTGGGTAGACCACCGACAAAATCCATAGTGATCTTCTCCCACTTCCATTCGGGAATCTCTAAAGGCTTTAACAATCCTGCTGGTCTTCTATGCTCAGCCTTCACTCGCTGGCTTGTATCACATCTGGCTACAAACTCTGCTATCTCAATTTTCATTGATGGCCACCAGTAATATTGCTTCAGCTCTTTATACATCTTGTTTGCTCAAGGATGAACTGCAAACGCAACTTTATGGGCTTCATCCATAACCATATTCCGTATGTTGTCCACCTGAGGAACACACAACCTATTTTGATACCAAAGGTTACCGTTTGTATCTAACTCATAGCCACTGGCTGGCTTCGTCCTGGCAACTCTCTTGTAGTCAACCAAAACCGGATCTTCATCTTGCTTCCTCTGAATCTCAACAACCAACTCCGAACTGGCGATCAACGGTGCAAAACAACCAATATGTTCCAGTGGACCGATATCCTGAATGTTCAAGCTCTCCAACTGATCAACAACATCCGGGACACTGATAAGCGAACTCACTGGTCTCCTGCTTAAGGCGTCTGCTACAACATTCGCCTTTCATAGATGATATTGAATATCAAGGTCGTAGTCCTTAACATACTCCAACCAACGCCTTTGTCTCATATTCAGCTGCTGCTGCATAAAAAAGTACTTAAGGATATGATGGTCGGTGAAAATACGAGCCTTGACTCCATACAAGTAATGTCTCCAGGTCTTCAACGCAAACACAACTGCTGCTAACTCAAGATCATGCGTCGAATAATTCTTCTCATGAATCTTCAACTGCCTTGACGCATATGCAATGACCTTTCCATTCTGAGATAACACACAACCATGACCTTGACCCGCAGCATCAGTGTAAACATCATAATTGTCAAACACTTCTGGAAGAGTCAATACTGGTGTTGTGGTTAATCTCTTCTTAAGAATCTGAAACGCTTCTTCACACTCCTTAGTCCATTCATACTTCACTCCTTTTCGAGTGAGACTTGTAAGTGGCGCCGCTATTCTTTAGAAATCCTGTACAAAACGCCGATAGTAGCCTGCCAAACCTAGGAAACTCCGAATCTCTGACACTGTAGTAGGTTTAGGCCACTTAACTACCGCTTCAATCTTAGCTGGATCCACTTTAATTCCTTCACCTGAGATAACATGGCCCAAGAAACTCACTTGGTCTAACCAGAACTCGCATTTACTGAACTTGCCAAACAACTGCTCTTCTCTCAAAATTTGAAGAACAATCCCCAAGTGCTTATCATGTTCTTCCTCATCCTTAGAGTAAATCAGAATGTCATCGATAAACACTATAACAAACTGATCCAGATATAGCATAAAGACTCTTTGCATAAGATCCATAAATGCCGAAGGTGCATTTGTGAGGCCAAATGGCATAACTCTGAATTCGTAATGCCCATAACTAGTGCTGAACGCTTTCTT
The DNA here is from genome assembly GCA_026214975.1 of Gentiana macrophylla. Taxonomy (NCBI): domain Eukaryota; kingdom Viridiplantae; phylum Streptophyta; class Magnoliopsida; order Gentianales; family Gentianaceae; genus Gentiana; species Gentiana macrophylla. The sequence continues at coordinate 59,073,520 of CM047812.1, forward strand.
AGGAATATTTGATTCCTTAACCTTCAACTGGTGATAGCCCGACCTTAAATCAATCTTAGAGAACACCTTCTTCCCTTGTAATTAATTAAACAAGTCATCTATTCTCGGGAGTGGATACTTATTCTTAATAGTGAGATTGTTCAACTCTCTATAGTCTATACACATCCTCATGCTCCCGTCTTTCTTCTTCACAAACAACACTGGAGCTCCCCACGGTGAAGTACTCGGCTAGATGATCTTCTTCTTCAACATATCTGCAAGTTGCTCTTTCAACTCCTTTAACTCAACTGGTGCCATCCTATAAGGAGCTTTAGAAACTGGTCCTGCTCCTGGAATCAATTCTATGGTGAACTCGAAAGCTCTATCTGGCATGTCTCCTGGTAACTCTTCGGGAAACACATCAGGGAACTCATTCACTGTAGGGATATCTTTTAACTTTGGCCCATTCTTCGATGTATCAGCCGCAAAAAACAACAAAGCAGCACATCCTGCTTGAATTATCTTGACTGCCTTAAGTGCAGAAATTATCGGATAATTCCTAACACTTGAATTCTTGGCATTACCTTGAAAAGTGATAGAAGATTTTCCTGGTTCTTTGAGCATCACATTCTTATCCTTGAAATCCAGATGTACATGATTCTTTGACAACCAATCCATTCCTAGAATGACATCAAAGCCTGAGAAATCCAACATAATCAGATCATGTTCACATCTGTACTCACCAACTTGTATCTTGCATTGAGGAACCATCTTATCAACCTTATAAGACTTTCCTAATGGGGTATTAATCTTTAAGGGCTAAGTTGTAGTTGACACAAACGTGTTTGAAGCACAGTGTCAAACAAAGCAGACACAAGTAAACCTCCTACTTGTATAGAACATAGTAGGCAAGGAAAACAACATGTATTCAAGAAACAAAAATGCACACTCAAGAACCCATACTGAAAGGAACCAAAAACTTTTAAAAGTACATGTGACGACTGCCTCATCTGACTCGTATGCTTCTGCATCCAGTGGAAAACTCTGGTAGGTCCTGACGGCCTAACTTTCCCTGAGGGTGGTCTAGAAGCTGTAGATGCTGGAGTCTGAGTGTTCCTCCTCATTGGGCAATCTCTAACCATGTGACCTGTATCACCACAGTGAAAACAAGCTCATGTCCTAACACAACACTCTCCAACATGAGATTTGCCATACTTAGGGCAAGGCGGTGTCGCTGCTGCTGGTGGGACTGACGGTCTAGCTGGAGCCCTCCTGTAGTTCTGCTGCTGTGCTGGCCTGCGGTTCTGACTCGCATCAAAAGGCCTCTTCTGACCTACAGTGACGCTCGGTTTTGCATTATGAATCTCAATTCTCAAACATGTGTCCATCAACACCTTCATAGTATCTGGCTTGTTGCTAATCAACTTATCCATTATGTCCTTGTTCAGCCCTTCCATGAACTTATCAATCTTAGCTTCCTCAGTCGCAATAGTGTTGGGGGATTACTTTCCCAACTCATAGAACTTCCTTTGGTATTCCATTGCCGACATACCTCTCTGACGTAAGAAAAGAAACTCCCTAGCCTTAGCATTTCTCAATGCGGTAGGGAAAAATTGATCAATAAGGCTCCCTTAAATTCTTCCCAATCTTCAATCTTTCCTCTCGTATCCTCTATCATATCTGCCCATTCTTGGGCTGCTCCATCAACAGAGAACTGGCCAAGTTGGCCCACTTATTCACCGGTAACCTCATCTGCTTGAAGCTTCTTTCAACCGTCCTCAACCAACTATACGCCTCAATAGTAGCCGTCTGACCATCAAACTGTTTAACTCCTGATTTTTGAACATTTATAAACCTCTGTGCCTCTTCCTGTTCCTCCCTATTTGGGGGTACTAGTGCATACTGCAAGGGTCTAGGTGCGGTGGGGTAAGCAGTAGGGTACTCGGTAGTTGGTGGTATATGTGTGTCAAGTGGTGGTTGATGTATAACATTTATATGATAAAAATTACGATGTTTTATATATTTTATTCACTCTTTCTATATAAAATATAAGAAATTATAACGATAATCTTATGAAATATTAATAGTAATGAATAAATCTAAATACTATAAAAATCTAGTAAAAGTAATAAAAAGTTATAAATTTTGTACCGGTTTAATAACCGGAGTGTCGTGTCAGATTTACGTGGGTATTTTTGGTATTTTATTGCAGATTTTTAGGTAAACCAAGACCCCGAGTGACGACACTTTTTGAATTAAAATCATATCTTTTGAAGGAAGTAAGGAAATGCCACGAGACTTAAAGTTCAAGTGGATCAACGGTTCGTGATACTATTATCGAATTATATTTTCGACGAGCAAATGGCCCATCAAAAAGGCATTTTCAGAAGAAGAGTCCTTCATGAAAGTTATAGATCTTTTCAAGAGCTTTCCAACGCTTCTTGAATCATGACATTTGGAGATCCAGAGCTCAAGTTATGATTTTATCAAGTTTCAGATCAAGTTATGGAAAAACTACCCGGATCAATCCGGATTAACCTCGGATCGATCCGGCTTGTCAAGTTGGAAACATAATGATGATTAGCATGTGATCCTACAGAGAATAATCCGGTGGATAATAGTTTTTATTGCCGGATCGATCCGGCATCACCTCGGATCGATCCGGCCCTGGAAAATTTAGCCTATAAATTCAGCAGACTTGCAGACAAAAAGGGGGTACCAATATATTTTCTAAATTTCTCTTAATTAGTAGTAGTATGTATGTATATAGGCCTTATGCCATAAATAAATAGTAGTAACGTTATAATGCTCGGGAAATTATTGGAAGTTCAATGTTGCTGAAGTCGTTGTAATGTCCGGAAGAATACGACCTCTGATTCAGCAGTTGTAATCGGGTAAATTTCTAAAGTATTTATGTTTGTTATTTTTATTTTTATCTTTTTAATCGTTATAATATTAGTAGGCTAAATCTAATAACTAGCCAAGGTTATGTAATCGTATTATTTCGATCTTTTCGGTAAATGGATGTCATCTAAGTAAAATTGACTAAAATTGAGTTAATTGAATCTTTTTCTATTTTGCAACGTATTGATAATATTCGGATTGAAGTAATTAATCAAGATGAATCGCAACATATAACCTAACGATGAACTTGACCGAGAAGTTAGGATATGAGATAAATGATAGAAAAACCGGAGGGTAAAATTGGCCGTCTGGAAAGCGTGACTACGAATCCTATTTCCTACCCGGGGCGATTTGTCTTGGAAAAGATGAATCTTATTAAATTTGTGCTCAAGATCGTAATAATGTTAAAATCAACAGCTTTAATTGAAACTAACACCGAAAGTTAAATCGATCCGCCGACAACCGGAGCCTTTTGAATAACATCGGCCGTCTGACAAACGGAATAACCTCTTTTATCCGGGTAGATTTGTACTGGTACTGCTCGCACTAACCGAGATTAGCATGGGGCGCTTGTGGAGATTGAATCGATGAAAATTTGACATATGACAATTTCATACGCTTCGTGTGAGGAGGAATTGTTAACCTCGAGAGTGCACCGTTTCATTTACTCAATTGGACCTAATAAAAGGAAGATCGAGCACATCCATTAAACTAAAAGATTGAATGATTCAATTACATATATCTTGGCTAGTTCTATAATAATTATAAGTATTTAATATATTGGTATCTATATATATATATATATATATATATATATATATATATATATATATATATATTGTACTATTTATGTATTACTATATATATTTATGTATTTATATATATTATAATAGTTTAGTTTTAATTTATGAATTCATTTTCTGTTTCTTAGTAGAATAGTGACTCGTATGATAAACTCATGATTTAGATCGAAATAATAATAGTTTGTTTGGTGTTTAACCACACTTAAAAGAATTACCTTGTTTCCTCGAGGATTCGACACCGACTCACCACACTAGCACTACGCTTTGACCCGATACACTCGCCGGTTAAGGACTCGGAATAGCACTAGAAAAGGCCACGTCACTTTTTCTCGGCGCCGTTGCGAGGAACGCGCTAATTTTTTCTTTGTGTCTATGGTTACTACTTATCAGCTCAAAATTCTCGAGAATAAGTCAACACTTTTTCTTGTCTCATTTATATTTTTTTTTTCGTTGGTATCTATTTTTTTTAGTTACCAATTTTCTTTTTTCACTAAAGTCGAGTATTTTCTATTTTTCGTTAGTTGATGACCAGAAGCGGTAAGGCCCCACTCACTCCTTATAAGCCTGACATAAACACTTACGAAAGGCAGTTAAGAGTAGAGAGTAAACATGGTCATACTAGTCAGGGGAATCCTGACGAATCATCTTCAAACAAAAATACGAAAATGGCCGAAATCAGTGATGAAACACCTGAACAAGGGCTAGAACATGCTCTAGGGCATGGACAACACCCTATTAACCCTAATAATAATCAAAATCCTAATAAAGGAATAATCAGAATCGGAACCAGAATAATCATAATAACCCACCAAACCCGAGACCTATCTGTGATCAGACCATAAGTAGGAACCAGACTAATAATCCCATTCTTTTACCTAATGAAGGAGCAAACAATTTCGAAATTAAATCTCATCTTTTTGGTTTAATTGACGCAAGAGCCCAATTCCTAGGAGAGGATGATGAAGATCCACATCATCATCTATATCTTTTTGAAGAACTGTGCAATACAACCAAAAGTCAAGGTGCTCATAAAGAATTAACGAGGATGACTATGTTTCCTTTTCTTTAAAAGGACGAGCACGAGATTGGTTTATGTCTCTTCCACATCACTCACTTACTAGTTGGGAGGATATTCAAATCGAATTCTTGAAACAATATTTCACTCCTGGACGAAATTTGGAATTAAAATTCGAGGTTGCTAACTTTAGACAAGGATCTGAAGAAACACTTGGGAATGCCTGGGAAAGATTTAAAAAATTGTTAAGAGCATGTCCCGACCATGGTTATTCCTTGGATATGCAAATTCAACTTTTATGTCGTAAATTACGAAAAGACTCACGTGCGGATGTAGATCATGCATGTGGTGGTTCTTTAATGATAAGTGAAGCTCAAACAGTTTACGATGCTATAGAAAAGATCTCCAAAATAATAATGAATGTGGGAAATCTGGTTCTAGCACCGTAAAAGTAGCTTTTGCAGGAGAATGTACATCTAATACAGAAGTTTTAGCACATTTGGAGAATTTGAGTAGGAAATTTGATGGCCTACAATCGAACAAAAACCAAAGTTCAGAAAATAGTACACCCACTGAATACTCAAATCAGATAATATGCCATTAGGGATTGAGGAACCAACAGATATTCAAGAGAGGAGGTGAATTTTCTTCAAAGAAGATAGGAATTTGAACAATGCATACTCAAACTCGTTTAATGCTATTAGAAGAGATCACCCTACTTTTCGATAGTCCGAAAACCCTAGTAAGCAAGGACAACCGCCATATCCAGCCCATATAGAATTCGAATAATAATCAAGTTTATCAAGAAAATACATCTAATCGAAATTTACAATCATTACCTAGATCCTATCCTCAACACACCACTCAAAGTATACCAGTAACTCAAAGTTCAACTCAGCCTGCAGAAGGGATTGGAAAATGGGAGAAAATAATGGAAAACATGATGGGTGTGGTATCTACTCAAGCTAAAAATATGGAAACAATGATGACTTCTATTGGTACAGTCACTAAAGATATGAGTACAATAAAAACATCTATGAGTGGCCATGATACCAGAATGAGAACGATAGAAGCCTCATTAAGGAATATGGAAGATCATTTGAGTAGGGAAGGTGAACGTAAAAACAGTAGACCACCAGGAGGATTACCAAGTAACACGGAAAGAAATCCGAGAGAGGTAAATGTTGTAGTTACGAGAAGTAGAAAACTCTGTGGTAGTAATGGAATAGAAAACTTCGGAAATAATGAAGTAGAAGATGATTTAGATGAAAAGAATGATGAAACTAAAGATGAACTTGAATTCACCAATGAGGAAGAAGAAATTATAGCGAATTTCTTGAAAAGGAATAGAAGTTTGGAACCTGAGAATGAAGGTGAAAAATGGGTAAAAATCCCAAGGATTTTGAAAGATCCCATGGATAAAGATTTAAGGACTTTATTCAAGGAACATGTTAGAATGAATGATAATGAAACTAAGGATGAAAAACAAGGAGAACAGAAGGAATCTGAAGTAGAGATTGATTCAGGGAAGGTTTTAAAAGAAAAAACTCAAGATTATGATACTTGGCGATCAAGTAATACTCAGAAGTTTAAGGAGAAAGGAAAAGAGAAAATGACTTTGGGATCAAAGGTTATAGATTTAGAATCTTTACCTTACCCGCCTAAAGATCAAATTAAAAAGATTAAAACTGATCAAAAGTATGCTCGTTTCCTTGATACTTTTCGTCATATTCATGTTAATATCCCTGTTATCGAAGCTCTAATTAGTATGCCTCGCTATGGAAAGTTTCAAAGATATTCTCACAAACAAGAAAAAATTAGAGGAATATGAGAATATATGCCTAAATGAAGAATGTTCTGCAGCTTTGCAAAGATAAGTTACCACCTAAAATGAAAGATCCTGAAGTTTTACCATCCCATGTGAAATTGGAGGATTTCTGCTTAAGAAGGTCTTATGTGATCTCGGAGCTAGTATAAATCTCATGTCTTGTGAGGATTATAAGAAACTAGGCATAGAAAGCTTACTTAAGATCGAAATGACTCTGCAAATGGCGTATAGATCGATTAAATACCCTAAAGGAATTATTGAGGACGTATTGGTTAAAGTAGACAAGTTCTATTTTCCAAAGAGACTTTGTAGTTATGGAAATGGAAGAAGGATATTCAGCGCCACTTATCTTAGGTCGACCATTTCTAGCTACATGAAGAACATTAATAGATGTCCAGAAAGGAGAGTTAATTCTGAGAGTCAATGAAGATGAAGTTGCTTTCAATATATTCAAAGCTATGAACCATCCATACAGATCACGTAATCATGTTCTTTTATAGAAGATATTCATTCTGTCTATGATATTCGATTACCAACTTTTGAAGACAGATTAGAAGAATGCTTAACTCGTCTTCATCTATAAGGAAGATGAGAAAGACACCGAAATGAAAAAGATAATCCTTTCTCTAGATAAAGGAAGTTTTACTTTTAAACCCTCATGGCATAAGTATTTGGAATTAGAACTAGAAGGACCGGTTCTTAAACCATCACCTGGAAGATCCACCTAAGAACTGGAATTGAAACCGTTACCTTTAAATCAAGTATGCTTTTCTTGAAACTAATAATCTATTACCGGTTATTATTTCATCATCTTTAACTGAGCAACAAGAAGATCAATTACTTAGAATGTTGAAAAAGCATAAGAAAGCTTTTGGATGGACAGTTGCCGATATTCGAGGTATTAGCCCTGAGATTTGCGTTCATAAGATAATTCTGAAGGAAGATGCTAAACCTTGTATTCAACCGCAACGCCGCCTCAATCCAAATTTTCAGTTAATTGTTAAGAAAGAGGTCATTAAGTTATTAGAAATGGGGATAATTTTTCCTATATCTGATAGTGAATGGGTAAGTCCAACTCAAGTGGTACCAAAGAAAGGAGGTTTCACAAAGGAAAGAGAATGAAAAGAATGAATGGATTCCGACAAGAGAAATTACCGGATATCGAATGTGCATTGATTTTAGAAAACTAAACGATCATACTAAGAAAGATCATCATCCACTTCCATTCATAGTGCAAATGTTGGAACGCTTAAGTGGACATAAGTATTACTTGCTTTCTTAGATGGTTATTCGTGATATTTACAAATATTCATTGCAAAGCAGGAGATAGAGAAAAACTACTTTCACTTGTCCGTATGGAACCTTTGCTTATAAAAAATGCCGCTTTGGTTTATGTAATGCACCAGCTACGTTTCAAAGGTGTATGATGGCTATATTTGCTGATATGGTTGAGAAATTCTTAGAAATTTTTATGGATCACTTTAGTGTTTACGGAGATTCTTTCGATAAATGCTTATCGCACTTAGAACGAGTGTTACAACGCTGTGAAGATACCAATTTAGTACTAAACTGGGAAAAGTGTCACTTAATGGTATCAGAAGGGATTGTTTTAGGACATAGAATCTCTGAAGAAGGTATTGAAGTTGATAAAGCTAAAGTCGAGGTAATCAAAAAGTTACCTCCACCAGTTAATTTAAGAACTCTAAGAGGATTTCTTGGACATGCAGGTTTTTATAGAAGATTCATTGCAGATTTCTCAAAAATAGCAAAGCCTCTAAGTCATTTGCTTGAAAAGAAAGTACCTTTTAACTTTGATAGTAGATGTATGGAAGCTTTTCGCACTTAAAAGCGAGGTTGACTCATCGCACTAAAGTGCTAGTAGGACCAGATTGGAGTTTGCCTTTTGAAATTATGTGTGATGCAAGTGATTTAGCTGTAGGAGCAGTCTTAGGTCAAAGATATAACAAAATTCTCAAAGCTATTTACTATGCATCTCACACATTGAACGCAGCTCAACTTAATTATGCAACTACAGAAAAAGAACTGTTGGCTGTGATTTTTGCCTTAGATAAGTTTCGATCGTATATTGTTGGATCTAAGGTTATTATCTTTACAGACCATTCAGCACTGAAGTATTTATTGAGTAAGAAAGATGCTAAACCGCGTCTTCTTAGATGGATTCTCTTACTTCAAGAATTTGATATTGAAATTAAAGATAAAAAAGGAAGTGAAAATGTAGTAGCAGATCATCTAAGTAGAATGGAAAATGATGAAGAAGTAGGAAATGAAATTAAAGATTCATTTCTTGATGAACAACTGTTTAGAATCGATACTCCTTCAACCATGCAATTATTAAAGAATAGAATTCCTTCTAAGGAAATGTCACCTTGGTTTGGAGATATCATTAATTACTTAACCTGTGATTATATTCCGTCTCATTGGACTTGGCAGCAGAAAAAGAAGTTCTTTTATGACTTAAAATTTTATTACTGGGAGGAACCAGACCTTTTCCGTAAATGTTCGGATGGGATAATCAGAAAATGTGTGCCTGATAATGAAATTTTAAGTGTTTTATCATTTTGTCATGATCGTGAGGCAGGAGGTCATCATGGAGGTTGGAAAACTGCTTTTAAAGTTTTACAATGTGGTTTTTATTGGCCTACACTATATAGAGATGCTTATAAGTATGTTAAATCTTGTGAGTCTTGTCAAAAATGGGAAATATATCTAAAAACATGAAATGCCTATGCAACCTATTTTAGAATGTGAGTTATTTGATGTTTGGGGTATAGACTTCATGGGACCTTTCCTATATCTTTTGGAAAAGATTTATTCTTGTAATGGTAGATTATGTTTCAAAATGTGTGAAAGTGAAGCTCTTCCCACTAATGATACCAAAGTTGTCATACGATTCCTTAAAAAGAATATATTTACCGATATGGCATTCGAGGGCTATCATTAGTGATAGAGATTCACATTTTTGCAATAGACCATTTACTAAAATAATTAAGAAATATGGTGTAACGATAAACTAGAACGCCTATCATCCATAAACCAAAGGGATGGTGTAGAGGTGTCTAATAGAGAAATTAAAAGAATTGTAGAAAAGACAAAGGGACTCAAATCGTAAAAAAAGCAAGGCGAGAAACTGGATGATGCATTATGGGCATACTGAATGACCTTTAAAACACCAATTGGTTGTTCTCCTACAAATTAGTTTTTGTAAATCTTGTCATCTCCTGGGCTGAATTAGAACACCGAGCCTTCTCGGGCTATTAGATTTCTGAATTTCGATCATAAGGTCGCCGGGTGATCATAGATTGCTTCGATTAATGTAACTAGAAGAATTTCGTCTTGATGCTTATGAAAATGCTCGAATCTACAAGAACGCATACGAAATCTTTTCACGATAAGAGAATCTATAGTCGTGAGTTCCATGTAGGTGATCGAGTGTTATTGTACAATTCACGCTTAAAGTTATTTCGGGTAAGCTTAAATCAAGATGGACGAGATCCATTTAAAGTAACAAGGGTTTACAAATGCGAGTCGTTGAACTAACTGATGGAAATATTTACTTTTATAGCCAATGGCCACAGAGTAAAGTTATTTGTGGAGGAGAAGGAATCACACTCAAAGGAGAAGAAAATGCTACCGATTGATCCCCCGACAAATTGAAAAAGCGAGAAAAACCGAAAAAATTGAAAGGCGAGAAACTCAAAGCAAACCGAATACAAGGTGCTATCTATCTTTACTCTACTTTTCTGTGTGTTATATGTTTAAACTAGTTTCGTCTTTTACCGGACAGACGTAAAAGAACTGGATGCCTTTTTTAAATAGAATAGGAGTTTTTCTTTTACTTTTGAAGTTAGGCCTTGATAAAGATATCGCGTTTACAATAGAAGCTTTAGTTTTTGAGAAAAACAAGCAATTGTTGAGAGAGATCAGATTGAAAGAAGTTTCTAAAGGAAAATCGAGAAGTTCGATAAAGGGAAGGGCAAAGTTTTTAATGCGATGTAGAATCTGTGGAAAAAGTGAGCATAATGGGAAATGTGGAGAAAGCACAACCAAATCTCAGGATGAGTGTTTGAATGTTGTTCAGAAGGGAACGATTAGGTGGTTATCCGAAAATCCCGATGGAGATCAAAGAGAAAATTCGAACGCCTCATTTCTCAAGGTTAGGTTGATAGAACGTTATATCAGAACTCTGGAAGACTTAGAAATAGAGGAATTAGGACCCCTATAAGTTTTATAATATTTATAAGATTTTATATAACTTTTGAAAATTTTATAAATAGGATCTTTATGAAATTGTTTAAAAGTTTTATAAAAATTTTATAAAAGGTTTTATTTAAAAATTAGCAGAAATATTATAAAGATTTTATTAAGTTTTATGTTAAAAAAAATAATAATAATAATAATAATAATTTGTCGGATCGATCCGACATAACCCCGGATCGATCCGGGAACTAAAAAAACCTAAAAAGAACGGGTTCTTCCCTTCTTCTTCCTCTTCCACTTTTTTCTGAAAAAAAAAAAAAAAAAAACAGCCGCCCCTCCCCATTTCCCCCTCATTTTTTTTCTCTTCAAAATCATCACTAAAAATCACTCTCACATCACCCCAATCCTTATAATCTTCTCATTTTCCTCTCCTCTCTTCAATTTTTCATTTTTATTGGAGAAATTTTCAAGAAAAGCTTCAACTTTCACTCCGGTGACATTCATCTTTTCCGGCCAACTCTTCAACCTTTTTAGCATTATAAGGTGACAATTTAGTAATGTATTTTGTTAATTTCGTTTTTTATGCAACTTTTTATTTATTTTCAACTGTTATATTACTCATTTGTGTATTGTTGTATTTGTTGTTTTGTTTGTTTTGTTGTTTTTAAATTGTTTTATCATTATCGTAGAATGGCCGAATCATCAAAAGCCACTAAAAAACGTAAGCCGCATATCCCTACCCAAGTCCCGGTCATAGAGACAAGGCCTTTAACAGAGGAAGAATTGGCTGTTAGTTTTGAAAGAACCGCGTCTAGAGCAGCTAGAAATGCCTTAAAGAATAAATTTGGAAAGTGTCTAGTGGCGATAGAGAGGGGTTTAGATTTCAAGGACTTGGGAAGGGAAGTGAAAGAAATTTTTGAAAGGCGACAGTGGCTGGAGTTAGCCAGTTTAAGGGAAGGTGAAGTTAACACAACCTTAGTAGCTGAATTTTATTCTCTGGTAGCAACTCATAATGCAACAGAGAGAATGGTGAGTTAACTCACCGACCTAAGAACCAGGATAAAGGCCGTTTAATCCCAGATTATAAATGCTATATTTGGTATCCCTGATATACCAGAAAATGAGGATTATTATACGGTATGGAATCTAGATGAGCCTGCAGACTTTGACCATATAGTCTCAACAGCCCAGCACGCGTTAGATCCCACGGCTATATGGCATGAAAATAGGTTTTCCTATGGAAAATGTATTAGGGATATGAGGGCTATTAAACGTTTTATCAGTTCAACTCTTTACCCTACTCGTCATTTCACATCTTTTGGTAAGGAGGACCTGTGTATTGCTTGGGCTATGGTAAATGATACACCTGTGGATGTAGGCAAGGTAATGTATAAACGGGCCAAGGAATTTGTCTCAACTGCTAAACCAGGCAATCACATGCCTTTTCCTTGTTTTATTTCTTCCTTGTGTCGCCAGATAGGTGTTCCTGAGCTTCCAAATGATAATCTGATTATGGTTGATGAAACACTGATAGGTCCTAGTTTACCACTTAGGCCGGCGGGAAGAATAGATTTTATGAACCCTAACCGCCAAACCTCGGCTTATTCCACTGTTTCTCAATCCACCACTGTTCCTCCATCATCTAGTCAATCACAATCTCAGCTTCCAAACACCATCACATACGACATGTTTCAATCCTTAGCCTATGATGTTCATCGTGCCAATGCCAATATGGCTGTTTATGCGGAAAGAAATAGTCATGGTCCAAGATTTGAGACAAGGGATGCGAGGTATATATCAAATGAATATACTTGAGAACCCGCGCTCACGCCGAAATGGACATTCCATGATCGCCAATCTCACCAGTATACCATGCCCGACTCTATTCCACCGATGCCACCTCGATCAAACTTCCAACAAATGCCGCATTCTTTTGGATATCAAACTAGTGGTATAGGGATTTTTCGACAGTACTACGACAAAGAATACATCCGGTTGGGAGGATTTGGAACATTTAGCCATACCACGACGGGATGGGGAAGCACTTATCTTTCGATGTCACGACAGGGATGAGCTCGATGGGATTTGATGGCTCAGTTAGGATGTCGACACATTTTCAAGAACCATTCCATGAATCGACTTATGATCCAGCTAATTCTCAAGCCATGCCGAGTTCAAGCTTTGTCGAGATGAGTGATGATGAGGAGTGATTTAAACAATTTTATTGACACTTAAAACAATTAATTTTCGTACAACTAGTTTTCGATTTTATTTTCATATGATTTTATGTTATTTTGATTTTATTTTCGTGTGATTTTGTTTTACGCACCATGTAGTAAAGTTTGTCGTTATCAATAATCTATAAAAATAACAAAATAAAATAAGAAACCAAAGTTATTTAGCACAAATATCAAACTAGAAAACAATTCTGGGAAATTTCCAAGCCAAAACAACTATGTCCGTGAATAGTAGTCACCGGATCGATCCGACCTAATTCCGGATCGATCCGGCGTGAGTGTACCGACCTAACAAGATTTACAGCTGATAGGCCGGATCGATCCGGCCCTTTCCAGGATCGATCCGGGAAGTACAAAAACGCCAAAAAGGAGATCTTTTCTACTTTTGCATGATAGGTACATTTCTATAAAAGGAAATAGCAGATGCCTTCAACAATTGCTCATTCCTTTTTAACTTCTATCTGTATAAGCTTTCATGTCTGTAAGAAAAATGTCTAATCACTCATCCCCCTCGGTTAATAGTTATGAACCACATACGCCTGACGGTGTGGTTCCAGAAAGTCAAGCCTCGTGTTTTCATAACAACCTTCCGAGACGTTTAAACTTTGTTCACTCTCATATTCTAATGGAGAAAGGTTTAAATACTGAAAAAGTTGATCAGTGGAGTAGGAATCTGATACGAGACTTTGGTTGGAAGAAATTTGTTAAACATCCGAGGGGTAGAATAAATATTTACGTAGTTCGGGACTTTTATTCATCTCTATCTCAAGACAACTGCGATAACAAAGAACTCAACTCATTCTCGTCCGAGGCATTGTTATTCCCTTTTCATCCTTCGTTATTAATCAAGTTTATGAAATTCCGCCTTGTGGTTTTTATCCCAGTACACATTTTGAGTTCCAATGGGAACTAGAAAATCCTTCTAATATTGTCAATAGAACCGCAGAAGCATTCCAATATTTGTTTCCTCTTTTTTATCATAATTATGATTTTTCCACTCTTGCGTTATCCCCTCACCTGAGGGCGTGGTTACATTTTATTAATTCACGAGTCTATCACACAAATGATTTCTCGGGAATTAATGATAGCGAACTGCTTTGTTGTATGCAATCACTATTGGAGCATATATAGACTGGGGGATTTTGATTCACAAGACAGCGGTCAATTTCGCAATAGAGCGACGTAGTAGAGGGAAGCCCATGCCGTTTGCATGGCTTATATCTCGACTTTGTGTTCATTTACATGGAGTTCCTGAGTTTGATCAAGACGAGATTTTTCCATCTCGTGGTTCTCAAATTAGCCTACTTCCGGTTGATACTCAAGGATGTTCGTCAACAGTTTGATGTGTTGTTTGAGTTGGTAGTTATCAGTTGGTAGTGACAGTTGGAGAGTTGTTAGTTAAGAAGTTAGTTTTTTTTAGATAGTAGTTCTTTAAGTTGGTAGACTAATAATCTGTTTAATTATGTTTCTCTTTGAGTGTAATAATTTTAATAATCTTGTTTAATATATATGTTTTTATGTTGGTTCTATTAATGGAAACATAATAATACATGCAAGTAATATCGCTAAAATAATAACATTAATCTAAAAAAACTTTAAATTTATTTTCGAACCTATTTTATTACTCACTGAACATCGGGACGATGCCACTTCGTAAGTGGGGAGTAGAGTTAGGTTAGTAAAATTAAAATTAAAATTTTTCATATAAATTTATACTTAATTGCTTAATACTTAGTTTAATTTTCCTTGAACAAAAATAAGTAGATAATATATAAGTAATATGAATAAAAATGATATAAATTGGTCAGAATAGATTTTAATTAAGTAAAGTAAATTAGATATATTATAATTATATTATATATGTCACTTTAGATTTTTATAAGATTTCAAGTATATGTAACTATACATAAATATTATGAAGTAATTTTTTTATGAAATTTAGCAGATATACTTATATCTATAATGAAATGTTAGAATAATTTTCTTTTCAAAACGAAATATGAATATGGAATCGGATTAGGAATGATGAGATTTTTGGCATTACTTTTACTAACTATGGCCAAATAAGCCTACCCGAACGTAATTTCCAATTTTTGTCCTCACCTCAGCCTTGTAGAGTGATCAAGACCTCACTCGAAATTAGCCATTATGATTAACTAGATAAAACCGACCCTTAACTTAAAATGGTCTACATTTCCTTGAAATCCCGCAAGTTTAGTATGTGCTTATGGATAGCGGTGACGACATCGAAATTCAGTAATGGTAAATGCTGAGATTGGAATAAATATTATTCGGAAGGCAATCTTTTGTCAAAAACTGTTATTTTAAATATTAAAAAAAAAAAGAGAGAG
This sequence comes from Gentiana macrophylla, assembly GCA_026214975.1. Taxonomy (NCBI): domain Eukaryota; kingdom Viridiplantae; phylum Streptophyta; class Magnoliopsida; order Gentianales; family Gentianaceae; genus Gentiana; species Gentiana macrophylla. The sequence goes on from CM047812.1 coordinate 59,088,855, forward strand.
AGAGAGAGAAAAAAAAAAAAAAAAAAGGTGAAATGATATTAGGATGTTATTAATCGAGATATTTTTTATCAAAATTATGAAGGTGTAAGTACGTGACTTACTTCTTTTTCTTTTTGATTTCTTTTCTATCCTTTCGATTAACCAACACCTCGAACCTAAAAAGCGTTATAAAGCCATTTTGTCAACTACTTGACTTAGTCCTTGATTCCAAATATTTCATATAAGTTGAGATAGGAGAATAATTCTAGAATTTTAATTATATTTATTAAGTAGATGATGCAGAATTTCATTTAAATGATATTTGATAAATAATTTATCTAAGTTATATACACTTTTTATCTTGTTAATTTCTAAAAAAGATATAACTAATATATTTATAATATTGAAATGATATTTTACTGACTTGAAATTTAATCTACCAAGTATATCAATTTTTATTGTAATTTTTATATATTACCGCTTATTTTGCTCGGGGACGATCAAAGAGCTAAGTGGGGAGTAGTTGATGTATAACATTTATATGATAAAAATTACGATGTTTTATATATTTTATTAACTCTTTCTATATAAAATATAAGAAATTATAACGATAATCTTATGAAATATTAATAGTAATGAATAAATCTAAATACTATAAAAATCTAGTAAAATTAATAAAAAGTTATAAATTTTGTACCGGTTTAATAACCGGAGTGTCGTGTCAGATTTACGTGGGTATTTTTGGTATTTTATTACAGATTTTTAGGTAAACCAAGACCCCGAGTGACGACACTTTTTGAAGTAAAATCATATCTTTTGAAGGAAGTAAGGAAATGCCACGAGACTTAAAGTTCAAGTGGATCAACGGTTCGTGATACTATTATCGAATTATATTTTCGACGAGAAAATGGCCCATTAAAAAGGCATTTTATGAAGAAGAGTCTTTCATGGAAGTTATAGATCTTTTCAAGAGCTTTCCAACGCTTCTTGAATCATGACATTTGGAGATCCAGAGCTCAAGTTATGATTTTATCAAGTTTCAGATCAAGTTATGGAAAAACAACCCGGATCAATCCGGATTAACCTCGGATCGATCCGGCTTGTCAAGTTGGAAACATAATGATGATTAACATGTGATCCTACAGAGAATAATCCGGTGGATAATATTTTTTATTGCCGGATCGATCGGGCATCACCTCAGATCGATCCGGCCCTGGAAAATTTAGCCTATAAATTCAGCAGACTTGCAGACAAAAAGGGGGTACCAATATATTTTCTAAACTTCACTTAATTAGTAGTAGTATGTATGTATATAGGCCTTATGCCATAAATAAATAGTAGTATCGTTATAATGCTCGGGAAATTATCGGAAGTTCAATGTTGCTGAAGTCGTTGTAATGTCCGGAAGAATAAGACATCTGATTCAGCAGTTGTAATCGGGTAAATTTCTAAAGTATTTATGTTTGTTATTTTTATCTTTTTAATCGTTATAATGTTAGTAGGCTAAATCTAATAACTAGCCAAGGTTATGTAATCGTATTATTTCGATCTTTTCGGTAAATGGATGTCATCTAAGTAAAATTGACTAAAATTGAGTTAATTGAATCTTTTTCTATTTTGCAACGTATTGATAATATTCGGATTGAAGTTGTTGGTCCCTTGAAAAGGCTTTGGTTAAGTTTAGAGGGGGAATAATAAACTTAACACTTAAAACTTTGGAGTTAACAAATTGCAACTTCAGCAGCTTCTGCTGGTACTTGATGAGTCTGCTTGAGACCTCATGAGCCTCCCGATAAACGGTAGTCTCACCGACAGATTCGATTTGCTGAATTTGTGCAGCGGAATAATATCAAAATTAAGCCTTGTTACTTGTTGTTAAATATGTTACTAAGTATTAGATACTCAGTAGTGTATGTGTGTGATTTCAGTTGCTAGATTCAGCAGGTTGATATGAATAAAAACTAAATGCAGAATTTAAATGCAGTAAGTAAATAGAGAGATTTTTATAGTGGTTCCAGGTGATGTAATCCTGTACGTCCACTCTTCTCCTGTGATGTTGGAGGAAATTCACTAGTGATCTTTGAGTTATCTGTTACAAAGAATCTGAGGTTGCTTGTCCTTCACCAATAACTATGGCTTCACAAATCGGCGGGAGCAGTAGGATTGCTTGCTCCCGAGTCTTCCACTGGTCCTTGAAGGGTAGAATTGCCTCTTCACCACTCCACCACAAACCAACAGTCTTTCACACTAACAATGATGCTTCATCGTCTTGCCAAGAGTTCTTTATAAAATAAAGAATGAATCAAATAAATGATTCGATTGTAGCGGCTTGATTAGGATGATATAATCGGCAGCTTGCGCCTTCAAGTGTGTATGCTTGATGCGGCTTGAACACGAATGCACTTGAAGAAAATAACTAGATCAATGACCTTAAGCTCGGTAAGTTCAAGTAGTGTTCTTCACCGAGATTGTCACTTAAAGTTTATCTCAAAAATTCATCCAGCTTTGTTGAGTTGAAAGTCTTCTATTTACGGTAGGAATGCATGTGACTTGCATTTGAAATTCAAATGTGACCGTTCTTTATTTGTCCCATCTCAGCGACCGCATTCATCACTATTCATAGGGTGACTCTTTATCGAGATTACTTTTTGACAGTGCAGTCTGTCCACCCCTTTGACTTGTATCCAATGGATAAAAATATGGATCATCCCAATGTCTTTTTAATCTCAGCCTTTGATTTGCTTGATGGGTCGAGGTAGTTGGTCGTTTCTTATCCATGTAACTTTCCAATAATCTTGAATTAATCGAGGTATATATCGCCAGAGTTCAAGATCTCAGTAAAACCAATCGATCTGTGAACATCATATTTTTATCTCAGAAAATATAATGCAAATGATTCCTTTTATCCAACTTTTATTTGTGAAGTTAGATTACATCATTTTAATTATAACCAAGTTCCAAACATCATCCAACTTATGGAACTTAGACCTTACACAAAGGTATATGTAATCGCTTTAGGTCATCACAGACTTGCCTAAATTCGATTCCATATCCTTGACTTTAAATACTAAGTTTGATCCCTTAGCCTTGATCTTGATCTTGATCTTGAGGTTCCCGACAAGTCTCATGACCTATCTACCCCATCGACTGAGACCGATCTGGCGATAAACGATCAAGAGCCTTTTTACGAAGGCTTGTTTGATCAAACCTATTTATGAATCAAACTCTAATAAACCTATACATTTTATCTAGACATCTTTTTGCCTTTGCACTATAACGGCTAGTATGGCACTCATCATCAAAACTAAGAAATAAGTCCAACAATTTCCCCTTTTTGGTGATGATGCCACTACCTCACCTAATCAACAAAGCAAAAGATAAAAACAAAAACAGAACAAATTCACCAATTCTCATTATAAATATTTGTTCACAGATTACAATCTAGCATCAAAGAAGATAAAATAATGTAAATATCTTTGATCTCTTCTGTCTCTTCTCTCTTTCTCTTCTAGCCTTCTCGACTTGCTCTTGATAGGCTCGATCTCTTCTATCATTTCACTCATCCATTCATTCTCAATTAGTGTAAAATCAATATAGGAATTGACTTGTTTCCACCCGGTTCCATGCTTCAGCGAGACAAGATTGATCTCGATTCACCTGAAGCCAAACTTCATATACAGCTCTTTAAATTCATTCAGTGAATCCTTTGCTTTTGTAATTGGCAGCACCTTTTCACCTTTGCTACTTCTTCTACCTCTGGTTTTGCTCTTAAAGCTTTAATCCTTGCCTCCCAAAACTTCAAACTCAAGAAAGAGTTAAGGCCTTCATGAAATCCCATATCATGGTAAGGTCTCCTTCTGTTGTAAAATTCTTTCTTGTATTGTGACAGGAGATCATCGAGTGAGTGAACTCTGCCAAGTGCGAGTCTCACAAGGCATTTGTATCATCAATCCATCTTTTCTGTGCAAAGAGTCTTGCAGCCTCCTTTGCTGCAGCTGATTGGCCCTCTTCCCCCTTAGTGACATCATCAACAAAACGTGAGATGAGGCCATGAATAGCTTCATGTGATACTATCACTCTGTAATTGACCTTCCATAGTTCCAGTTCTAGTATCAAGTGAAGTAATCCTTGATTGCGAGGTCTCCTCCACTGTTGATCCTTCGGTGAGTTTGGGATCGGGCATAGCAGTTGTTGTGCGGCGAGGCTCGAGCAAGTTTAGGAGCTTCAATAACTTGTCAAGTTTCTCATGTATAAAACAAGTGATCTTTTAGAGACTTGTCTTTGGCTTTATTTCCAACTTTGATACCCTTGACATCTAGTATCAAATCATTCATAGCATTTTGAGTAGATGCAAAGTTTGAAGCAACTGTATCAGAAGATTGTCTGTTATCATTTACCAGCTTCATCAGTTCTTCAAATCTCTGTTTGCTCGTCAATTGAGTTCTTAACTGTTGCATGTCATTTCTTACAGTTCTTAACTCATTGACAACTTCAATTGGCACTCCACTGGCCATTCTACTATCAGTAGATCCATCAGCAGGCTCCTCAACTCTATATTGTGCCTGTTGTCTGCTGATGACCATTGCTCTACTCATATCTCTCCCAGCAGGGGGAGGTCCTTCCTCAACCATTGCACCAAGAACATCTTCAAGGATAGGATCTTGTGCAGGTTCTTCAAAGAACTTCTTCTTCTCAAAAATTTGAAATTCTTCATCATTGTAGTCATAGTCCAAAGAAATGCTCATCCTCGATGCATGTGATCTGGCGACTATCCTTCCTCTGATGATCTTGGCTCCGAAGGCTCCACTACAAAGAGCCTCATCAACAATAGGGGTTTCCTCCATACCCAACTCTGGTTCCAACCTTTGTCCAGTCTTTGTTTGAGACTCAAAGCCGGCTGCACCTCTGTTCAACCTTTGTCCAGTCTTTGTTTGTACCTCGAAGAACTTGTACCTCCTCTTCAATTTCTGTGGATTAAATATGGCTTCATTATCCACTTGAAACCTTCTCGCATGACCAATCTTGGTCGAATCATGGCGATTTTGGTGAGAATCCTTCAAAGTCAAATCCACTTTGATATTCAATGGATTCCTCGAGCTAGCACTTGGTTCATCAAGTCGGTGGTCTTTTCCACATCCAAATCAACATTCTCAGACATCTTCAGTTTGTGCAAAGAGGCTCTTCAACAACTAACCTACCAAAGACTCAATGTAATTCCCTCGAGATTAGTGCTTAGATCATCCATGGTGAGATCTTGTAGATCCTCATCCATTTCTCCATCTCTTGACCCTTAACGAATCTACCAAAGATCGGTGGATCACATGTACGAGATGGTACATGTGTTAGTGCAGCCCCACTTGATTCTCCTGGTCCAGGAGGAAAATCTCCTCTACTATCCTCGATGATGAAGAAGAATCATCGTGACCATCTCTTGGATCTCTAAATTTGATACCCTCCTCCTTCATTTGCTCATCAAACGGATCCATCATCCTGATTGCGGCAGGTGGTGTCAACCAGATCCAGCAAGTTTTCTACTCCCAACTTATTAAAAGCCCATTCTTCAAAATCAGTCATTGGTTCAGCAGCTGGCTTTTGTCTCTTATAGAAACCAAACTTCTATATACACTTTTTATCTTGTTAATTTCTAAAAAAGATATAACTAATATATTTATAATATTGAAATGATATTTTACTGACTTGAAATTTAATCTACCAAGTATATCAATTTTTATTGTAATTTTTATATATTACCGCTTATTTTGCTCGGGGACGATCAAAGAGCTAAGTGGGGAGTAGTTGATGTATAACATTTATATGATAAAAATTACGATGTTTTATATATTTTATTAACTCTTTCTATATAAAATATAAGAAATTATAACGATAATCTTATGAAATATTAATAGTAATGAATAAATCTAAATACTATAAAAATCTAGTAAAATTAATAAAAAGTTATAAATTTTGTACCGGTTTAATAACCGGAGTGTCGTGTCAGATTTACGTGGGTATTTTTGGTATTTTATTACAGATTTTTAGGTAAACCAAGACCCCGAGTGACGACACTTTTTGAAGTAAAATCATATCTTTTGAAGGAAGTAAGGAAATGCCACGAGACTTAAAGTTCAAGTGGATCAACGGTTCGTGATACTATTATCGAATTATATTTTCGACGAGAAAATGGCCCATTAAAAAGGCATTTTATGAAGAAGAGTCTTTCATGGAAGTTATAGATCTTTTCAAGAGCTTTCCAACGCTTCTTGAATCATAACATTTGGAGATCCAGAGCTCAAGTTATGATTTTATCAAGTTTCAGATCAAGTTATGGAAAAACAACCCGGATCAATCCGGATTAACCTCGGATCGATCCGGCTTGTCAAGTTGGAAACATAATGATGATTAACATGTGATCCTACAGAGAATAATCCGGTGGATAATATTTTTTATTGCCGGATCGATCGGGCATCACCTCAGATCGATCCGGCCCTGGAAAATTTAGCCTATAAATTCAGCAGACTTGCAGACAAAAAGGGGGTACCAATATATTTTCTAAACTTCACTTAATTAGTAGTAGTATGTATGTATATAGGCCTTATGCCATAAATAAATAGTAGTATCGTTATAATGCTCGGGAAATTATCGGAAGTTCAATGTTGCTGAAGTCGTTGTAATGTCCGGAAGAATACGACCTCTGATTCAGCAGTTGTAATCGGGTAAATTTCTAAAGTATTTATGTTTGTTATTTTTATCTTTTTAATCGTTATAATGTTAGTAGGCTAAATCTAATAACTAGCCAAGGTTATGTAATCGTATTATTTCGATCTTTTCGGTAAATGGATGTCATCTAAGTAAAATTGACTAAAATTGAGTTAATTGAATCTTTTTCTATTTTGCAACGTATTGATAATATTCGGATTGAAGTTGTTGGTCCCTTGAAAAGGCTTTGGTTAAGTTTAGAGGGGGGGGTGAATAAACTTAACACTTAAAACTTTGGAGTTAACAAATTCTGCAACTTCAAAGACTCTTTGTACTTCAAGATGTCTGCTGAGACCTCGTGAGCCTCCTCGATAAAAAATGAGTCTACCGACAGTTCGATTGCTGAATTTGTGCAAATGGAATAATATCAAAATTAAGCCTTGTTACTTGTTGTTAAATATGTTACTAAGTATTAGATACTCATTAGTGTATGTGTGTGATTTCAGCTTGCTAGATTCAAAGAGTTGATATGAATAAAAACTAAATGCGAATTTAAATGCAAGTAAGTAAATAGAGAGATTTTTATAGTGGTTCCAGTGATGTAATCTGTGACGTCCACTCTTCTCCTCGTGATGTTGGAGGAAATTCACTAGTGATCTTTGAGTTATCTGTTACAAAGAATCCTAGGTTGCTTGTCCTTCACCAATAACTATGGCTTCACAAATCGAAAATGAGCAGTAGGATTGTCGCTCCCGAGTCTTCCACTGTCCTTGAAGGGTAGAATTGCCTCTTCACCACTCCACCACAAACCAACAGTCTTTCACACCTAACGAGATGCTTCACTGTCTTGGCAGGTTCTTTATAAAATAAAGAATGAATCAAATAAATGATTCAATTGTAGCGGCTTGATTAGGATGATATAATCAGCAGCTTGCGCCTTCAAGTGTGTATGCTTGATGCGGCTTGAACACGAATGCACTTGAAGAAAATAACTAGATCAAGCACCTTAAGCTCATGAAGTTCAAAGAGGTGTTCTTCACCAAGATTGTCACTTAAAGTTTATCTCAAAAATTCATCCAGCTTTGTTGAGTTGAAAGTCTTCTATTTATAGGTAGGAATGCATGTGACTTGCATTTGAAATTCAAATGTGACCGTTCCTTTGTATTTGTCCCATCTCAGACCGTGCGTTCATCACTATTCATGGGGTCGACAATCGTCAGATTACTTTTTGTGACAAAGGCAATCTGTCCACCCTTTGACTTGTATCCAATGGATAAAAATATGGATCATCCCAACGCGTCTTTTAATCTCACTTTGATTTGCTTGATGGGTCGAGGTAGTTGGTGTTCTTATCCATGTAACTTTCCAATAATCTTGAATTAATCGAGGTATATCGGCGAGTTCGCTAGCCTCTGTTTTGTAAAACTAATCGATCTGTGAACATCATATTTTTGTCTCTAAAATATAATGCAGCTGATTCCTTTTATCCAACTTTTATTTGTGAAGTTAGATTACATCATTTTAATTATAACCAAGTTCCAAACATCATCCAACTTATGGAACTTAGACCTTCTACACAAGGTATATGTAATCAGTTTAGGTCATCACAGACTTGCCTAAATTCTGATTCCATATCCTTGACTTTAAATACTAAGTTTGATCCCTTAGCCTTCGCCTCTTGATCTTGATCTTGGCGAGGTTCCCGACAAGTCTAATGACCTATCTACCCCCATCGACTGGACCGATCTGGCGATAAACGATCAGCCACCTTTTTACAAAGATGCTTGTTTGATCAAACCTATTTATGAATCAAACTCTAATAAACCTATACATTTTATCTAGACATCTTTTGCCTTTGCACTATAACAAATAGTATGGCACTCATCATCAAAACTAAGAAATAAGTCCAACAATTCCCCCTTTTTGGTGATGATGCCACTACCCTCACCTAATCAGCAAAGCAAAAAGATAAAAACAAAAACAGAACAAATTCAGTCAATTCTCATTATAAATATTTGTTCACAGTATTACAGTCTAGCATCAGCAAAGATAAAATAATGTAAATATGCTGATCTACTGTCTCTTCTCTCTTTCTCTTCTAGCCTTCTCAGCTTGCTCTTGATAGGCTCTGATCTCTTCTATCATTTCAGTCATCCATTCATTCTCAATTAGTGTAAAATCAATATAGGAATTGACTTGTTTCCACCAGTTCCATGCTTCAGCAGACAAGATTGATCTGATTCACCCCAAGCCAAACTTCATATACTCTGACTCTTTAAATTCATTCATGAATCCTTTGCTTTTGTAATTGGCGAAGACCTTTTCACCTTTGCTACTTCTTCTACCTCTGGTTTTTGCTCTTAAAGCTTTAATCCTTGCCTCCCAAAACTTCAAACTCAAGAAAGAGTTAAGGCCTTCATGAAATCCCATATCATGGTAAGCTCTCCTTCATTGTAAAATTCTTTCTTGTATTGTGACAGAGATCATCATGAGTGAACTCTGCAGTGCAGTCTCCTCGAAGGCATTTGTATCATCAATCCATCTTTTACGTGCAAAGAGTCTTGCAGCCTCCTTTGTCATGGTGATTGGCCCTCTTCCCCTTAGTGACATCATCAACAAAACGTGAGATGAGGCCATGAATAGCTTCATGTGATACTATCACTCGCAATTGACCTTCCATAGTTCCATTCTAGTATCAAGTGAAGTAATCCTTGATTGCGTGGTCTCCTCCACCGCTGATCCTTTCAAAGTGAGTTTGGGATCGTGCATAGCAGTTGTTGTGCAAAGCAGCAGGCTCGCTCGCAAGTTTAGGAGCTTCAATGAACTTGTCAAGTTTCTCATGTATAGAAACAAGCCGATCTTTTAGAGACTTGTCTTTGGCTTTATTTCCAACTTTGATACCCTTGACATCTAGTATCAAATCATTCATAGCATTTTGAGTAGATGCAAAGTTTGAAGCAAATCAGATCGTAAGATTGTCTCATATCATTTACTAGCTTCATCAGCTTCTTCAAATCTACTGTTCTTGCTGTCCAATTGAGTTCTTAATCTTGTATGTCATTTCTTACAGTTCTTAACTCATTGACAACTTCAATTGGCACTCCACTGGCCATTCTAGTATCAGTAGATCCATCAGCAGGCTCCTCAACTCTATATTGTGCCTGTTGTCTGCTGATGACCATTGCTCTACTCATATCTCTCCCAAAGCAGGGGAGGTCCTTCCTCAACCATTGCACCAAGAACATCTTCAAGGATAGGATCTTGTGCGGGTTCTTCAAACTACTTCTTCTTCTCAAAAATTTGAAATTCTTCATCATTGTAGTCATAGTCCAAAGAAATTGCTCATCCTCGTGAATGTGAGCCTGGCGACTATCCTTCCCTACAGTGATCTTGGCTCCAGAAGGCTCCACTACAGCAGCCTCATCAACAATAGGGGTTTCCTCCATACCCAACTCTGGTTCCAACCTTTGTCCAGTCTTTGTTTGAGACTCAAAGCACTGCACTCCTCTGTTCAACCTTTGTCCAGTCTTTGTTTGTACCTCGAACTTTGTACCTCCTCTTCAATTTCCTGTGGATTAAATATGGCTTCATTATCCACTTGGAAACCTTCTGCATGACCAATCTTGGTCAGAATCATGGCAGTTTTGGTGAGAATCCCTTCAAAGTCAAATCCACTTTGATATTCAATGGATTCCTCAGAGCTAGCACTTGGTTCACTGAAGTCAGTGGTCTTTTCCACATCCAAATCAACATTCTGTACATCTTCAGGTTGTGCAGCAGGCTCTTCAACAACTAACCTACCAGCACTCAATGTAATTCCCTCAGTGATTAGTGCTTCTAGATCATCCATGGTGAGATCTTATAGATCCTCATCCATTTCTCCATCTCTTGACCTCGGCAGATCTACCAAACATCGTGGATCACAGCAGATGGTACATGTGTTAGTGCAGCCCCACTTGATTCTCCTGGTCCAGAGGGAAAATCTCCTCTACTATCTGATGATGATGAAGAATCATCAGGACCATCTCTTGGATCTCTAAATTTGATACCCTCCTCCTTCTGTTGCTCATCAAACAGATCCATCAGTCTGGATTGCAGCAGGGTGGTGTCAACCAGATCCAGCAAGTTTTCTACTCCCAACTTATTAAAAGCCCATTCTTCAAAATCAGTCATTGGTTCAAGAAATGGGCTTTTGTCTCTTATAGAAACCAAACTTCCATTGAAAATAATCAGCAGCTTCTTTGAAGTTTGGGATCCACATACTCTTCGCTTTTCTTGCTCTTTTTCACATGCCTTTCAAATGGCATGAAAGAACTCTGGAGGCGGCTTGGCTGCTTGTTGACCTCCAAAGGTTCCAACAAGCGATTCATGGTTTCTTCTACAGATGTTTGAAAGTCAAGAGAGTTCTTGTGATTGTGCATTCGCACTCTACTACTTCCATCTCAGATATCACACTTGGTTCCCCGACTTACATGCTCATCAGCCAGGTTAGCAAAGCAGACCCCGCTCTTCCCCCTGAACTATTGCCAAATTTGCAGGGTCTTCAACCAAGTCTCCAATCACCTCTTCAACCACCACAGCAGGTTCAGGTTCAGTGGTTTGCTGTGGTTCTTCAGTGGATACTACAGCAGGCTCAGGGTCAGTAGACTGCTGTACATCCTCTACAGATTGCTCAAAAACAACCTGTTCAGCATCAGTAGACTTGATAACTTCTTCATTTGAGGAATCACTGATAACAACTGGTGGAATGATAGTTAGAGGCTCAGCCTCAACAGCCTCTTCTTCCTCTTCTACTGGTGCTTCCTCTTGAACTCTTTGAGCTTCCAAGTTTTTCAACTCTTTCCCTTTGCCATATTTCTTCTTTTTGACAACTTCCTTCATTCTTTTGGAGAGGGGTTCATCATCATCATCTTTTCTAGTCAATTTTCTTTTTCTACTAGCTTCCTTCTGTTGTTCTCTAAAAATTTCACCAACAGTTTTTCTTGAAGCCACAGCAGGGTCAGTAACCTCCACTTGACCCTCAGCAGACTCAGCAGTCTGTGCTGTTTCCTTTCTTGTTTTCTTTGAAGGTTTTAACACTTCAGTTATCTTCCTTGTAGTCCCAAATTTTCTTTTCCCAAAGACTTTCTTTGGTGCAAAGAGGTTTGATAGATATCTTCTTAGTTTGTTTGAACCCGCCACCACCAAGATCACCATCATCTCCATCATCATTATCATCAATGACCTCTCCAATCTCTTCATCATCATCAAGTCCAGGAATTGCATAATCAATCTCCTTTTTGTATCTGGACTGATTTATGTCAACTGGTTCAAGGTCAGGAACCTCCAAGTGATTCAGCAGGGTCTGAATCATCAAACCTAAGGGTAAGGCCTTTGATTTCCTTTTCCCTAGTTTGTCCTCCTTCGCAACTTTCTTCATATAATGAATAAAGTACCTAGCCCAGTCAAACTTCATGCTCCTGCAGATGATAACCATCAGCTCAATCTTGGGTCCTGATAGAGTATCCATACTGCCAACTAGCCCAAGTATGTTCTTTGCAATGAGCTTGCTCAGCAGACTGTATTCATTACCAATGTTTTTGCAGTTGATGCCTGTGCTCGATTTGATAGTTGCATCTGTCTTGATCCGATCTACAAAAGCCATCTTGTCCAATCCCATAGCTTCGTGGATTGACCAACCATCAACAACTTCTTCAAATCCAAATACTTCTCTCAGTAGATTGGAGGAGATTACAAGCTCCTCACCATTCACAGTGGTCTTAAATGCTTCAGTTCCTTCTTCTATAACTATATTCTTCCAGAAATCAATAACATTGGTGTATGAAATTGTGTCTAATCTGATGTTGAGTATATTTTCCAAGCCTGCAAACCTCCTTATTCTTCGACCTATATTAATAGCCAATTCGGTTCTGTTTGCATCAACAACATAGCCTCTTACACTTTGGCTTGATTCGATTTGAACTTCAACTCTTTTCGCCATTGAAATAAGAAAAAGATAAAGAAGAATTGCTTTCAAATCAGTGTTCACACAAGTAGGATTTGCAGAGATAAAGCGAAAATTGCAAGTAGAGAGTCTGCTATGTAACGATCGATTATATAGACAGTGGGTAGTTGAAACTGTCATTGCACGTATATTGAGGTAACCACGATTAATCTGAATAAATGCTGTGTTGACACGTGGCCCATTACTCCTCCATAACGTTTGTAACCGTTGGATGGTTTGACTGTGGTAATAAAAGATAGAATAAATATCCCGCCAAGCTGCTTTTTTGACTTTAATGACTTTGACCGAGTAACGCTCCATTCAAAGGTATCCTCAAATTGAGGTGGCTTCAGATCTGGCGATAAGTAGGCTTCAAGACCTACGATAAGAGTACTCTGCTGATCCTTGTTTTCTTCTTGTTTTGTTCAATTGATAATACAAGATGAGGTTTAATACCAATGACCGATCATCAAGTGAGCTCACCCAACATGACAAAGGCCAATCCCTTGGCAACCTCATTTGCTCAATTGTCCAAATATAAGTACATGGAATTGTTGATACCAATGACTAATCTGCTAAGTGAGCTCACCCAACATAGCAAAGACTAATCCCCTTGGTGAATTCCAGTACACTGCTGAATATCAGTCAATCTTTATAATTCCAAGTTCAGGTCCTTAATTTAGCAAATCTTTCACCACAAGAGGTTTAGTGAAAATATCGACAAGTTGATCTTCAAGAGAAATGTATAGAACCACCACATCTTTCTTTTCAACATGATCTCTTATAAAATGATGTCTCACATCAATGTGCTTGGTTCTTGAGTGCAAAACAGGATTTTCTGTGATTGCAATTGCACTTGTGTTGTCACACATGATTGGAATTTCCCTTTCTTCAATTCCATAATCCCTTAATTGTTGTCTTAGCCATAGTACTTGTGCACAAAGAACTTCCAAAGAAACAATGTATTCACTTTCAAAGAAGTGGAGGTTGAAATAGAATTACTTTTCTTGCTAAACCAGGAGACCAGTCTATTTCCCATTAACTGACAGGTTCCTGAGGTGCTTTTTCTATCAATCTTGCATCCAGCATAATCAGAATCTGAGTAGGATATTACTTTGAAGCTTCCTTCCTTGGAATACCATATACCTACTCCCAGAGTCTCTTTAAGATACTTGAGAATTCTCTTAACTGCACCTAAATGACTTTCTTTAGGTTTGGATTGAAATCTTGCACAAACACCTACAAAGAAAGGATATATCAGTCTCATTGGCGATGAGATACAAATAGATCGCCTATCATCCTTCATACAGACAAAGTCTGATCAACATCTTTGCCTTCTTTATCTTCATCCAATCTGATGTTTGTACTCATAGGAGTTGAATTCTTAGTGCTATTTTCCATGCCAAACTTCTTCAGCAACTCTTTGGTGTACTTGGTTTGATGAATGAAGATTCCATCCTTCATTTGTTTGACTTGCAGTCCTAAAAAGTAATTCATTTCTCCCATCATACTCATTTGGAATTTGCTCTTCATTAGATTTGCAAACTTTTCACAAAGTAAATCATTCTCGAACCAAATATTATGTCATCCACATAAATTTGCACCAAAGCAGGTCTTTGTTCCTTCACTGATTCTCTCAAAGTGTCTTGTCAATGGTCCTTTTTTGTAAAACCATTGTCCACCAAGAATTGAGATAGAGTCTCATACCATGCTCTTGGTGCTTGTTTCAATCCATAAAGTGCTTTGTTGAGTCTATACACTTTATCTTCTTGATCTTTAACTTCAAATCCAGGAGGTTGTCTTTGAACATATACTTCCTCCTCTAGGATACCATTCAAAAATGCACTCTTGACATCCATTTGATATACTTTGAAGTTCTTAAATGCAGAGATGTGCCAAGAATAGTCGGATAGCTTCCAATCTTGCAACAGTGCATATGTCTCATCAAAATCTATTCCTTCTGCTTGAGAATAGCCTTTTTGCAACTAGTCCGGCCTTATCTCTTACAATGGTACCAGATTCATCAAGTTTATTCCTCAGATACCCATTTAGTACCAATGATATTTGCATGACTTGGCCTTTCAACTAGTGTCCAAACTTGATTTCTTTCAAATTCATTTAATTCTTCTTGCATGGCAATTATCCAATCTGGATCTGAAATTGCTTCTTCAACAACTTTAGGTTCCATTTGAGATAGAAAACAAGTAAACATAGCTTCCAGCTTGTCTTCTAGTTCTCACACCTGCTTGTACATTGCCAATAACTTGTTCAAAGAGGTGATTCCTTAACCATTGTGGATTTTGGTTAAATTGATTATCAGGAACCTCATCTTCAGTGGGGTCTGCTGTAGTTTCTTCTACAGGGGGTTCAGCAGATCCTTGTACTGCATCAGTTGTTGCATCAGTAATATTATTAACAGGGTGCTCAAGAGGCGATGTCGAAAATTTTCAAGTCATTGAATCTTTCCAAAACTTCAACACAATCTGGATCGGTGACTTGTTGATTCTCAAGCAGTTCACACTTTTATCTTCCATACCAAGAAACTTAGGTTCATCAAACACAACATGGATTGTTTCTTCATGTTTCATGTTCTTTGTTCAAGACTCAATGCTCACTGACCAAGAATATCCTAAGAAAATTCCTTCATCCGATTTTGGTTGGAATGTTTTTGAATGAACTTTATGATTTAGAATAAAACATTTGCTTCCAAATGGGTGAAAATAGGATATGTTAGGTATCCTTCCATTCCGATCTCATAAGGTGTCTTCACAGACTTCTTGTTTCTTGATGTTCTGCTTTGTGTATAGCATGTCAGATTTATCGCTTCACCCAATATCTTTCAGTAGCAATGCTTCACAAATCATTGTTCTTCCCGCTTCTTTAATGTCCTGCTTTCTTCTTTCAAAGAACCCCATTTTGCTTTGAGGTGTACCAAAGCAGCAGACAAGTTGATGAAGTACACCATTCTGCTCACAATAATCTCTTATAACTTTGTTGAGAAATTCAAGACTCGATCCGATCTTATCTTTATATTCATTAAACTTTTCTCATTTTGTAATCTCTTCAAAAGATTAGGCATGCTTTGGAGTGTCTCACTTTTCTTGTTCATGAATATCACCCAAGTGTATCTAGAGTAATCATCCACAACCACTAGGGTATACTTCTTTCCTGTTACACTTGTTGGAGTTATTGGTCCAAAAAGATCCATGTGCATCAGCTCCAACACTCTATTAGTTGATTGTTTAGTCTTTGATTTGAAACTTGACTTTATCTGTTTACCTTGCTGACAAGCATCACATATAGCATCCTTCTTGAATGTGATCTCAGGTAAACCAACCACCAGTTTCTTCTTTACCAACTGATTAATATCATCAAAGTTTAAGTGATTTAACTTCTTGTGCCATAACCAATTGAGTTCAGATTTGGTATGCACAATCAGGCAGGTTTCTGGAACTGCAGTAGACCAATCCACAACATACATGTTCTGTTGCCTTCTACCAGCAAGTACAACTTGATCACCTCTTTCACTAATGACAATACAATTGTTTTTGTCAAAAGTGACCTTGTATCCCATATCACAGAATTGTCCAAAGGCTCAAAGAAGTTGTAGTCCAAATCCTCCACATATGCCACATTCTTGATTGTAAGTCCATTTCGATAAGTGTGCCATATCCTCTTGTATATCCAGTGTATTTTTGTTGCCAAAATTTACCCTTGGACCATCTTTTGCCACAAAGTTTGTTAGATAGTGCTTATTCTTTGTCATGTGTCCGAACATCCACTTTGTCAAAGTACCGGACACCCTACAAAACAAAGTTAATGCATTTTAGGTACCCAAACCTGTTTGGGTCCATAGTGGTCGATGGCAAGCATGACCCTTGGTATGTTTCCATAAGGTCTTCTCTAAATGTGTCATACTTTGGTTCATACTTTGGTTCATACATGTATTCCACACATCCATAAGTTCTAACAATGGGTTGTGTAGGAACCACACATATGTTTTCCGGCCTTTTGGTACATAATGTCGCTTTGAAATGATTCTTGTTGTTAAAACATTTGCATAACCATAGGTGTCTTTGTCTGTTAGAATGTACCTGTAATATGGAGTCTCTTTGGGGTCTTGTGTATGTCCTCTCATTGATTCCATTGCCTAGGTTTTACCCTAGTAGTATGGTTATACTTATCTGTTTCTAGCATTAGATGCGAATATTCCAATCATTATCGGCGAGGAACAGTCTACCTTTCCCCTCGAGATAAGTATCCCTTGAATGATCAACATTTTTGGATTTAGGATTCTTATCCTTGGAATATTTCTGCTTCTTTTCCTTTTGTGGTCCAAAGCCAGACTTGGTAGCAGTGTCTCGCTATCGTCGATAGGCTTGGAAGGCACAAAGATTCTATTTTTGGATTTATTCTTTTACTAGAGTCGTTGACTTCTTAGACTTCGATTTTGCTTCCTCGAGGCATTCTCATTAGGTTTCTTGCTTGAAGAACCTTACTAGGAGTTGGATCTAGTGCAGGTACAAACTTAGGACCAATCCTGGAACTAGGTTCAGTGACCTTACTGGATCCACTCTTGTTAGATTGCTGAGTTCCAAATCCAAGCCATGTTCTATCACCATAAGGCTTTCCAGATTTGTATGCAGCTGAGGAACAAGATGGTTCAAATAGATTCAGTGGTCTCTTGGATATTCAAAGCAGACTTATGCCGATTCTGTCCAACATCCTTTCCTTACCTTTGAGAACTCTTAATTCAGCTTTCAATCTTCCAACTTCCAATTCAAGAGCTTCTTTTTCAGCCTTCACAACCTCATAACCAGATTGTATTATCCTCAGTTGATTAAGGATGGCATCCAAAGTCCCATTGTTGTCAGAATTTCTAGGATTTGAACCACGGGTAGATTCACAATCACTTCCAAAGCGGAGTGTTTATAGATACAAAGATGTTGTATACCTCCTCGCCATCCATATTAGCCATCAAAGCATAATCCACCATATCTCGCAACCAAGTCAAAGGTCATCGATTCATTTCCTTTTTTTGCTTCAACTTCATAGCCTGATTCATCTTCAAAGAACCATAGCCTTCTTGCCAAGTCTTCTTTGTTGACTTTTGGTCTTGATGAGGTCCGGACAATCAGTCTAAAATGTCCAGGCTTCTTACAATTGAAGCAAAGATAATCGGGTTCCTTGCCTTGTTTCAACTCGGGACAATCAGTCCAAGTGTCCTGGTTTCTTGCAATGAAAGCATAATAGTCATTATCTTTCTTTGGTTCTTCTTTCCTTCTTTCAAGAGGCCTCTTTGTGAAATTTCTTGTAGGGGCCTTTCCACTTTTCATCATTCGATTTTCTTGCTCAAGTAGGGCAATTTGCTCTTGCATTTCATCTAGCATATCATCATGTCCTCCTGATGTTTCTTCATGATGTGAAGCAACCAATCAGATGGTCTTTGGCTCTTCTTTTTTCGGGATTTGAGCACCACTTCTTGCTAAATTCATAGGCCTTAAGATCATAGAACAATTTGAAGGTATCTTCTTCATGCAACTTTCTCATTTCTTCAATTGCGATCACCTTCATTTTCCAAACATCTCTTGCGAGGTAAAGCTTCCAGATTTTGGTGTTTACTTCCTCTTTTGAATAACTTACACTCAAAGCAGGTGAGTTCATCCAGTACTGCATTGAATCTGACTCCATTTGCTCAATGGTTTCATTTGGCGACATCTTGAACTTTTGGAACCTCTTTCTCGGCTACACCGATTTTGTTCTTCTTTATTGCATCGGTGCCTTCACAGATCAAGTGAATCTTGTCCCAAAGTTCCTTTGCGCCTTGCAATCTTTGACCTTCATGTACATATTGCTATCCAAGGTTACGTAAATGATATCAATAGCAATGTTGTTGAGGTTTGCTCTTTTTCGCTTCTCTCGCATTCCATTCTCTTTTTGGTTTAGGAATGTACTCGATTCTGCACCCACTTTATATCGCTTTTGTAATCTCCAAGTGGTCCTTGATTAAAGTACATCCATCATCTCATCATGGGTAGCGACAAGATATGCCTGCATTCGACGTTTATACTCATCAAATCTATCAAGAGAACACATCAACATAGTTCTAGCATACTTGTGTGTTGTCCATGATGCAAGTCTTGAAGATCGAGAACTTGAAAGAAAGTTTTAAAGAATTTTCACAAGCACAACAAGTAGGATTCCTTCGAATGTAAGCACGCGCTCCGATACCAATTGTTGGTCCCTTGAAAAGGCTTTGGTTAAGTTTAGAGGGGGTGAATAAACTTAACACTTAAAACTTTGGAGTTAACAAATTCTGCAACTTCACTGACTCTTTGTACTTCAATGAGTCTGCTTTGAGACCTCGATAAGCCTCCTCGATAAACAAGAGTCTCTTGGCAGATTCGATTCTTTGCTGAATTTGTGCAATGGAATAATATCAAAATTAAGCCTTGTTACTTGTTGTTAAATATGTTACTAAGTATTAGATACTCATTAGTGTATGTGTGTGATTTCGATTGCTAGATTCAAAGAGTTGATATGAATAAAAACTAAATGCGAAATTTAAATGCAAGAAGTAAATAGAGAGATTTTATAGTGGTTCCGGTGATGTAATCATGTACGTCCACTCTTCTCTGTGATGTTGGAGGAAATTCACTAGTGATCTTTGAGTTATCTCGTTACAAAGAATCCTAGGTTGCTTGTCCTTCACCAATAACTATGGCTTCACAAATCGGCCAGGAACAGGTAGGATTGCTGCTCCCGAGTCTTCCACTTTGGTCCTTGAAGGGTAGAATTGCCTCTTCACCACTTCTCCACCACAAACCAACAGTCTTTCACACCTAACAGATGCTTCACTGTCTTCAAGAGTTTCTTTATAAAATAAAGAATGAATCAAATAAATGATTCATTCTGCAAGACTTGATTAGGATGATATAATCAAGCAGCTTGCGCCTTCAAGTGTGTATGCTTGATGCAGCTTGAACACAGAATGCACTTGAAGAAAATAACTAGATCAGCAGCCTTAAGCTCAGTAAGTTCAGCAGGGTGTTCTTCAGCTCAGTATTGTCACTTAAAGTTTATCTCAAAAATTCATCCAGTTTTGTTGAGTTGAAAGTCTTCTATTTATAGGTAGGAATGCATGTGACTTGCATTTGAAATTCAAATGTGACCGTTCCTTGTATTTGTCCCATCTGCACTGCATTCTTCACTATTCATAGGGTCGACACTCGTCAGATTACTTTTTGATCTGATCTGTCCCACCCTTTGACTTGTATCCAATGGATAAAAATATGGATCATCCCAACGTCTTTTTAATCTCAGCCTTTGATTTGCTTGATGGGTCAGAGGTAGTTGGCTGTTCTTATCCATGTAACTTTCCAATAATCTTGAATTAATCGAGGTATATATCAAGCGAGTTCAATGATCTGTTTGTAAAACCAATCGATCTGCTTGAACATCATATTTTTGTCTCAGAAATATAATGCACCGATTCCTTTTATCCAACTTTTATTTGTGAAGTTAGATTACATCATTTTAATTATAACCAAGTTCCAAACATCATCCAACTTATGGAACTTAGACCTTCTACACAAGGTATATGTAATCGCTTTAGGTCATCACAGACTTGCCTAAATTCGATTCCATATCCTTGACTTTAAATACTAAGTTTGATCCCTTAGCCTTCGCCTTGATCTTCGCTTCAAAGAGTTCCTGACAAGTCTATCGACCTATCTACCCTATCGACTAGACCAATCTGGCGATAAATGATCAATGACCTTTTACAATGCTTGTTTGATCAAACCTATTTATGAATCACACTCTAATAAACCTATACATTTTATCTAGACATCTTTTTGCCTTTGCACTATAACAGCTAGTATGGCACTCATCATCAAAACTAAGAAATAAGTCCAACAGAAGTAATTAATCAAGATGAATCACAACATATAACCTAACGATGAACTGACCAGAGAAGTTAGGATATGAGATAAATGATAGAAAAACCGGAGGGTAAAATTGGCCGTGCGAAAGCGTGACTACGGAATCCTATTTCCTACCCGGAGGCAGATTTGTCTTGGGAAAGATGAATCTTATTAAATTTGTGCTCAAGATCGTAATAATGTTAAAATCAACAGTTTAATTGAAACTAACACCGGAAAGTTAAATCGATCCGCCTGACAACCGGAGCCTTTTGAATAACATCGGCCGTCTGACAAACGGAATAACCTCTTTTATCCGGGGTAGATTTGTACTCGGTACCTGTTCAGACTAACTGAGATTAGCATGGGGCAGTTGTGGAGATTGAACTGATGAAAATTTGACATATGACAATTTCATACGCTCGTGTGAGGAGGAATTGTTAACCTCAGGAGTGCACCGTTTCATTTACTCAATTGGACCTAATAAAAGGAAGATCGAGCACATCCATTAAACTAAAAAGATTGAATGATTCAATTACATATATCTTGGCTAGTTCTATAATAATTATAAGTATTTAATATATTGGTATCTATATATATATATATTTATATATATATATATATATATATATATATATATATATTGTACTATTTATGTATTACTATATATATTTATGTATTTATATATATTATAATAGTTTAGTTTTAATTTATGAATTCATTTTATGTTTCTTAGTAGAATAGTGACTCGTATGATAAACCTGTGATTTAGATCGAAATAATAATAGTTGTTTGGTGTTTAACCACACTTAAAAGAATTACCTTGTTTCCCTGAGGATTCGACACCTGACTCACCACACTAGCACTACAGTTTGACCCGATACACTGTCGGTTAAGGACTGGAATAGCACTAGAAAAGGTCACGTCAGTGGTCTATAAGGATGGTATCTTTGGTTAGGTAGTGGTGGAGGAGCTGAGTAGTAGGGCTGATAGTTTGTTGTGGTTTGAACGGTGGTGTTAATAGGTGTCGGCTGAGGTAGAGTGCTATACGAAGTATAGGCTGCTTGGGCGGGGTAAGCTGAATACTGGGGCATATACGTAGTAGGAAGAGAAGCATAGTCATACTGAGGATGTAGGGTTGGCTGCGATGAGTAGGTCATTGGAATTTGAGGGTGGAAAGTGGCAGATGGATATGCAGTGGGGTGAACTTGGTTATTGGTGGTGGCTCCGTAATGAGGGATGGATGGGGCTGTGTAGTTAATGGTCAAAGGGGTGGTATAGGTAGTATTAGGAACATCAGTAGTACCTCCAAATTGGGGCAAAGAAACATTAACCTGTGAAGTTGGCTCTCCAGAAGCCTGTACAATCTGCTCATGAATGGAAACAACTTCCTGATTCTGATCATGCAACCCACGAGTCTGATTCTGAACCAACCCATGTTCTTGACCCTGTTCCACACCCTGATTCTGAGGCTGCAACCCTTGAGAAACCGTAACTCCCTGAGTCCAACTGGACTCACTACTGGCCGTATCTCCATCCTGAGGTGCAGGAGATGGCCCTGGGACATTAGGATGAGCTCTAGTGCCGTATCTAACCATCTTCTGTAATCAGAGGCAAGATAGGATTAGCTAAGCTGCTAAAGAAAACTATACATTAAAGCTTAATTACGAACTTAGACTTAAGAAAGGAAACTTTGCTTTGATACCAACTGTGACGCCCCGTTCCGGACACCGAGTCCTTATCCGGAAAGAACGCCCGGCACGCATATATATTTTTTTCTTTAAATAAATCAAAGAAGTATATATACGTAAGCCTACGTCATCATACATTAATATCAATTGCAAAGCGGAAGACTTAAAAGAACAACTTGGGAATGTCAAACGACAAAAAAAAAAAAACAGATCGATCAAAGTTCCAAAACAAGTCTAAGAACATCCTCAAAAGAAACAACAGAATTAAATGTTGTTTAAACTATTACAATCCCAAATAAAAAAACTAAAACGGGAGGCTAAAAGTCTAGTGACACCTCAAACGTTAAACGTTTACAATTCCAAGGTAATATTGAAAAAATGAAAATTAAAATAAACTTTATCTCAAACTCCAAGCTCAAATGTCTGCATCTTGACTATCGTCATAGCCAAACTCATCTACCTGCCAATCTTCTCGGGGTGGGGTATAATAGAAAAAAGGGGTAAGTACATTTTGTACTCAGTAAGGGGTAGAAGATTGGTAACACATATTGATCTACACATCTACCACATATGTTGCATTAAAAATACACTCCCCTCTGCTAACTCTGTTAGCACCATCACGAGCAATTATATATGTTACATTGTAATTCAAGGACACAATGCCTGAATGATGGGTATGCACCGGGACACACTCAGCACCTCATATGGCACGGATGGTTCCGTGTGAAACATTTCCCAAAACCCGAATATTGTCCGTTACGTATGAGAAATGATTTCATGCTGCGAATCATAAATGTGCCTCACCAAGAATTACAACGTTTTAGCTTTTAGACTCATCACATATGTTTATTACGTAGTTAATCTAACCACCTAAGTTCATTCCACTTAAAAAGGCTTCCTAAGGACATCTAGTCCTAGATAATCTAGATTAACTACCTAGCACGTTGTAAAAGGCATCAATGACTACTAAACCAATGGCCCCGCAAGGTCTAAACAACCGCCTTCTCCCCGCAGATGGTCTCAGTTGTGGCGATTGATGCTAAGGCACCTGAAGTCGGAAGTTAAAGTTTACCACATTCCAATTAATGTCTCAAAAGACATAAAAATCACATTGTATCAATTAGTACACAATATCTATTAATTTATCCACGTCAAAATCCCTTTTTTTTTTAACCTTACGGTTGTTGCCTGGGAATCCAACATATAGTATTAATAACAACCTGTACCCAAAATTCATAAGCACGACAAACTAAAAAGATATATATATACTAGTTAAAACGGGACTCCGTGCAACGCACGGAGTGCCCATGCTAGATGTTTATCTCAATGTCAAAAACTATTAAATATAAAATACATTTTAACTAAAATATCACTCCACACATTTTAAGTACAACACTATAAATGATAAAATTTAGCCGGCATTGATATTATACAACAAATTATTATGTCAATTATTTAACACGACGACAATTAGACAAATGTTTTCGACTTACTTACATAGACACCCGACACAAAAAACAAAAGTTTCAAACTACATTTAACACTCATCAATAAAATACATTTACCATGGTATTAGTAAAAATTGGTCTTTATTCACACTAAAACTAACCAACGGCGTACCCATGCTATAAGTTTTAACTTATTGGACGATATTAAATACAAAGAAATGTAGCATGCAACGAACCGTTCAGAACGCAATTTTTAAGCGCAACAATGAAAAATAAAACATTTTACATCGATCTCCCTTCGGCAATCGAGATGGTTAATAGATCGAAAGAAAGAGGAAAAGAAGAGGTAGAGAGTGGAGGGTAGAGGGTAGGGGCTTGTACGATAGCCATCTGAACCACACAACCCTCTCGAGACAGACACCAAAATCATTACCGAGAAGAAAAACGGATCGGAAACAACCCCACGACCCCTTCTTTTTATTTGTTTTATTTTATATATTTGGCTATACTTCTCGACGAAGGTAATAGACATAAAATTAATATTTTATTACTCCATCCATTCTTATTTATATGTCGCAGTTGCCAAAATCAAATTTTTTTTAATATGTCGTAGTTACATTATCAATACATATTTTAATACTATTTCCGCTTTTCACAAATGGATTGGACATAGTAAAATGACAAATTGTATGATGTCACACAATCCTTTTCTAATACGATCGCACGTTTACTGGGATGTGGCATATTCACACACACTATTTTCTATTCTGCTCGCGTTTGAGAAAAATACATAGATTAAAAAAGTGATTTATTGTGTTGACTTTCATTATAAAGCTCAAAAAAAATCTTGAAAAGTGTAGCGGTGTATTGAATATGAAAAATTAATTGGTTGAATGAGCCTACGAAGTTGAAAAATAATATTTAAAAGCGGAAATAGTATTAAAATATGTAGTGGAAATGTAACTACGACATATTAAAAAAAAATTTGATTTCGGCAACTGCGACATATAAATAGGATTGGATGGAGTAATAAAATATTAATGTTATGTTTGTTTCCTTCGCCGAGAAGTATAGCCAAATATATAAAATAAAACAAATAAAAAGAAGGGGTGCGTGGGGTTGTTTCAGATCCATTTTTCTTCTCGGTAATGTTTTGGTGTCTATCTCGAGAGGGTTGTGTGGTTCAGACACAAAGCAAAATAATATGTAATTAAATTGGAATCGGATACATCTTAAGCACAATACACATAATAAGATTAAATTAAGGATTAAAAAAAATTGAAAAAAAAAACTATTCTGGGCTGGGCCGCCCTATGAACAGTAAAAAAACCCATTTTTTTCGCGTTTGGGCTTTTTTTTATGTATGGCGCGTTTACACCCGAAAGCCTGCTGATCCGTTTACCAAAAACAAAAGATTACCGATCCAATAGTATCTGTATTACTCTGCTGACCTAATTACACATAACCGTCTTTACCTCGCCTCCCTCGTCTGTCTGAAGAAGGCGATCTCCACTTGAGGTGCTGCTTCTCCTTCGCGAATCCCTTTCGGCAGCCTTCTTCCATCGACTTCACTTCGATCGTTGATGTTCTCCTCCATTTACTTTCGGTAGTAGTACATAGGTTGGAGATAATCTTTTCTAAGGTTTCATTTCACGTTCATTGCAGTTGAAACGGCGGCTGCGTTATCGTCTCTGCTCCTGATTCGCGATGGAAACTGATTTCTTTTTCTGATAATGGAGAAAAGCTGAATGCTTTGTCTCTAAAAGCCTATGCAAATCTATGTTTCTTCGATTCGCTCTCAACATTTCTGTTTTTTTATTCTTCTTTAATATATTTTTTGTTTTTACATATGTTTATGAATATGTCCTTTACCTGTTTTTGCAGATACTCTCTTCTTCTTCGTCTTTGTAAAGGAAGAATTTTTAGCATAATTTTTTTTGTTTTTAAAGCACAACGTTCTTGCTAATTTTTTTTTTCCCCAATTTTGTTTACTTATTTGTCTTCCTTATGCTTTTCCTTCTCAGATCATGAAGAGCTTTTCCTATGTCATGCCGGTGAGTAATTTAATATGTATGTGTTTTTCTTTTTCTACATATTTTGTTCATTTTCGAGCTTTAGGCTTTTACAGTGGTACTATTACACATTGAATTTATTTATTCTCTTTTGTGTTGTTTATAGTTCTTCTCTTTTGTGTTGTTTATATTTTCATTAGTGCTCAAATTTGGTTGGAATCAACTTCTAGGTGTTTTGTCGGTCGGGATGAGTTATCAATGGACATAATGATTTCACTATTTACCATTTTCAATATTGTGGTATGGTGAGTTTGTTGATTCTCTGTTTAGAAGAATGGTCGTGTTAGTTCTTTTGATATATGGTTCACTTTGTATTCCATTTTTTGTTTCTGAACATTGCTTCCTTTTTAATTAGCTAATCTTTGCTTTGCATATTTATTATAAACAGTAAATGCATGGAACTAAGGAAAGAACAATATTTCATTCAATTATCTAATCTATATAGATTAATTTTTTTTTTTACTTTCTTGCTACCTTTTTTCTGATAAGCTTTGTTTATGTGCAGACTCCATTGATGCTAGCTGCAATGCATGGAAAGATCATTTGAGTAGAAAATCTAATCAAAGCATGGGCCAATGTGAGCAGATTGCTCTGTTTCTGTACGTAGCTATTATGTTGAAAAGTAAAAATAGTCCAAATCGGAAGCTAATTTGAATGATTTTTTCGTCCGGTTTTGAGGTTCGATACTGTTAATGAAAGAACATGTTTGCATTATGTTGCTTATTATTGTCATTCTGAATGTGTAAAAGCAATTCTTGATGCTGCTACGACTTCTCATGTTGTTGTTTCTTGGTAGTCCTAATATAAGGTTGGAGATAAGATGTGCACAAATGGTCTTACTGCTCAATAATCGGAATCGTTTTTTAGTTCTCTCTCCATTGAATTAACGAACAAGCATATACAAAAGTCATTCAAATTCAAAATTCAGGTCGGATTGTTGGAAAAGAGATTGATAGATATTTGTTTATTGATATAGATGCCTTTTCTAAGATGCATAAAGTTGTTTGTTCTATGCTTGCTGTTTGTTTGCTGCTACAAATAGATTTTGTTGGGTTCTTCTGTGTTGTGATCAAAAGAAGCAGACTTCTGCTTGTTCAAGATTTTTTCTTTTCTCACACAAAAAAATGGTTTTGCCTTGGTTAAGTCTTTTGTGGGTTTTTGTTTTACAGGTGGTGATCATTAGGATTTGGAGTTCCTTCTTGTTCGTCTTAAACAACAGGTATAAAGCTTTAATCATATTTACTTTTGGGTAGATTTCTTTATTTGGCATCTGTTTTTCTTCATGTTTTGGCATGAGTAGGCTTTAGAATTTTTTAAGTGTTATACTTTTTAGCAGCATAAAGATAGATGCTTTGGCTTCTTCTGTAGTTTTAAGCGTTCCTACAAAGATAAAGATAGATGTTAGTACTTCTTATGTAGTGGTATCTGCTTCTTGTATGATACCTAGCAGTAATAACGAAAAGGAAGATGTTCTAAAGTTAATCAAAGCAGTATACCCAGGAATTGATAGCACACCAACGACTACGATTTATGTTAATGCTTCAAATGAAACTAAAAATATTGTTTACAAAGAAGTGTTGACACAATCATAAAGAATGTGCATACAAAGGTATTTTGACCTTATGCGGCTCAAGTGCTGTTGCTTCATGTTTTTTGTTCTTTGTTAGCTTTTCTCTACTCTGTTTTTTATATGAAATCCAGCCCTATGTGTACTCTTCTTATTACTGGAGCTTATCTCATACACAAATAATATTTTGTTTATTTTTCTAAATATTGTAACAATAAGGATCCATCATTTACATATTCTCTGATACAATCAGGTAGTATGGCAATTGTAGCAGCGAGGAAAATCTTTAATATCTTGGACATCGATCGAGAAACTAAAGATTGGACTGTTACAGTACAGGACGTTGAACGCCATTGTGAACATATTGGGAAAGGAGGTTTTGGCAAATCAGGGAAACGCTACAGGCGTTACGTATTGGTTGATGAAAAGGTATTTCTTCTTTTCATGTAACCTTTTCATGTGTTGTTCGCAGTAAATTATGCTCTGTTTTTATGATAACTATGTTCTATTTCTGACATGAACGAACATGGAACTAAGGTATCAGAAATTGTATACAAAAGTGACATACGTTATTTCGAGCGCACTTTACTGCCATTTAAACGCTACAATATTTCAAATGCTATCTTACTAGAAGATATATCTTTCTTCAAGTTGAGACCTTATCTCTTTACATGGGTTCTTGACAACAACAAATTGATGAACAAATCACCATTACGACCGTCCCTATGGAATGTTGCATTTTGCTAAGGGAAAACATATTTTGCATCGTATTTTGCAACATGTTTTGTAACATATTAGAATGCATTACACGTTCTGTTACGTGCAATGCCTGGTAATATGAATGATCTATTCAGTAAAAACCATCTACTTTTGATTCCACTTATTTTGATGTGATGGTATCTAAACCTCTTCATATGCGAACCAATTTGTATTGGCTTACTTATGCTTCAACTTCTTTTCTTGTGACCATATATATAAAATTCTAAATTGCTGATGTTATACATACTCCTGATTTCTTGATTTCGCCGGTACAGTGCATCGTCGTGCCTCATTAATGGCCTCATTACTATGTCAAATTGCAGATTTCTGCTGTTGTTTTGCTTCAGCTTTGGACTGCAACATTCCTGCATGATGCAAGTTGGATGGAAGTATTTATTGTAGCATACTTTTTCGGTTCGTTCCTCAACCATAATCTCTTCTTGGCTATTCATGAGCTAAGTCATAACCTTGCTTTCGAGACCCCAATATTTATTGTAGCATACTTTTGTGTTGCTTGCTTTCTTTGGCGTATGATCTTTTTTTCTTCGTGTTTCAGCATTAGTAGTCTCTACAGTTTTTGAAGGGTTAAACTTTTTAAATATTCATGCATAAAGATTGATGCTTCTATTTCTTCTGTTGTATTTCCATGTCTTTTTGTTTTAGATCTAAGGCCAGGATTGTTTGTTGTTCCTTTTCTGTCTTTTTCGTTTCGTGTCTAGGTGATGCTTGGTTGCCACCTGACGCCACTTTGTGTCTTGGGTAAAAAAGTCAACCAAAAAATAAAATTACTTGCTTTGATTGGATTCTTCTTGATAAATGCATTTAGTATTTATTGCATGCATTACTTGTTGTAGGTCATTTTACTTTAGGTTGAATTTCAGTCACTAAAAGTCATTACTACAGATAGATATTTCTTTACTGATGCTGTGATGCATATGGCTTCTGGACTGCAAGGAGCTGTCTGTTTGCTATTAGAAATATGAAGCATATGTTGCAATGCCTGCTAATATGGATGATATGTTCGCTAAAGTCATCTACTTTGATTATACTTATTTTGTTGTGATTGTACCTAAACTTCTTCCTATAAAGACCAGTTTGTATCAATTTCATGAATCCAGGTTATATATGCTGCTTTCTTTAAGCATCTTGCACTAAATTGCATATTTATTGCTGCTCTATAAACTTTTGAGTTATTTACTTTTATATGGCTTACTTCAATGGTTAGTAGTATAAATGATATTGTATTGACAATAGAACATCCACTTATGCTTCAACTTTTTTTATTGTGACCATATATAAAATCTCTTCACAAGCAAGTATCTATACATCTACATTCCTTATTTGTTTCTACCCTACAGACTTGCCAGGGCAGTTCGTTGCCGTGCCTTGCACGGCCGGAACTCACTAGTATAGATAGATAGGAAGATATATATATATATATATATATATATATATATATATATATATATATATATATATAAGGTTCTAGTCAGCTGCATATTGGCCAAGGGAAAATATCCATTTAGGTACCGCATCACCTGAATTTAACTAAAGGACTGTCGGCTGCATCAACTTAAAATATATAGTATATATATTAGCTTTTAAAAGTTATATACCTTTGCTTTGCTATAGCGTGATCCGGCCGAAGCATACAAAATTCCAAAATTAAAATAATACACACAGCACAAGTATCATTACCATTATCAATGACACAAAACATCGATTAAAGAACACCCCTTACCTATGATTCTTCAGAAAAGATCCAACACTCAAAAGAATCAAAGAGCAGCCTTGAATCCTTGCTTCCACTACGAATTCTACAAATTAAAGGCACCAACTATGATCACTAAACAGTTTAAGGGCTTCTAAAAACACTAAAACACCAAGAACGATCTCTAATAAAAAACTGGGGTTAAAAACGATCACTTACCAAATACGATAATCTTAGGATCAAAAGAAAACTTGCGTTGAGATGATCAATTTTCTCTTGAACAGTCTGCACAAACGATGAACGGATTGAGCAAATTGTTGAAGACTCCTTCTTCTTCTTCTTCTCTCTTTTTTTTTTAACGCAAAGCTCTTTTTTTTTCTTCTGATGAGTCGCATAAAAAAAAGAGGAATTAAGGAGTGGGGGTTTCAGTTTAGGAAATTAAGTTGCCATTTATTAATTTCCAAATAATAATTCTTAAAAAAATCCTTCTTTTTTTTAATTCCCTTTTAAAATAAGTTAGGATATATATAATATAAAAATACATATAAATATATAATATAAATCCGTATTCTTACTACTATACCCTTACTCGTATTATCGGGGTATTACATTGCCATTTGACAACTGCTAGAGCATCGCATTTGTTTACAACATCATCGAGTTGCTCGAGAGCTTTGTTGTTGATCATGATGTAAGCATGGTGATGCTTCTGGTGGTGCGTTTGCATAATCATTTCACTTTTAGGCGGCTCCAAAGCGCCGTAATCGTAAGGAAGATCCAGCAGTGAATCGGTTTGCAAGCACAAAACCCAAAACAAGTTTGTTGCAAGTATCTTATAGGAACACATCCAATCCAAAACATTCGACGTAAGAAAATAATACATGATCATTAGTCAAATCCACAACAAATATCACAGAGTGAACGCTAGATGTGGATCGATTTCATCATTAAATTTCTCACCTTCAAGCATAGTTCTGACTTGTATTAATCAAGTTTAGATAATAACATTGAAGAATCTGGTTCACTGTTTTACATTGAGCTCAAAACACTTTGGTTCATTGAGCTCAAAACGCTCTGGTTCACTGTTTCGCACCTAAGCATAAATGACAGCATGTTCTTGTCCACTCTCATGACTGAGTTTAATGTTTCAGTGTAGTAATACAATGTTATTGGGTAACTCTAAAGTTTACACGATGTGATGAAATCTTTCACAGAAGCCAATTTTATAGGCATATATTGAACTGCATTCCCATGAATAAAGGAGCCAAAAACATTTTCAGGGGAAGACAGAGTAAAAGCTATATTTTGAAACAATACTACATTTTCAAGCATGCTCCAGAATGTTATACACCAGTTTACGGGAAGAGACACATCACCCAGAGGGCAACGTAGTTAAAAGCTAAAAAGGACCTATTGTTCAAGAGGGCTTTTTGAGTTCATGGGCTTATTAAGCACATAACACAAAAAAAATGCATACTTTTGTTTATGTGAAATAAATTGATCGTAAGTCAATCAAAAGATAGTAATAAAGGATCCAATAATCGGGAAGCATCCTTTAACAAAAGGCATTGTCTTAGACTTGAGAAACAATTAAGAGGTAGAAATACATAGTGCACATGAAAGGAGAACTATAATTTAAAAGAAAATTAGAGAAAGAAAAGAGAGAACAATGGTGGGGAAAGTGATGGGAACAGGAAATAATCCAAGGAAGCAATGTATTCACGATCAGGCTCTTTTGTTGAAAGATTGTATTCACAATTTTGAATTTCATTATCCAGTAGGTTTTATTTTGATTTATCCGCAGAATTAGAGAGAGAAGAATCCACAATTTCATGGACAATTTCTGCAGGTTACACATTTTTTTTTACGATTCACCAGTTTGAATTTGATCAGCAATTGAATCAAGCATTTCTTGCAATGAAATCACCTTTTTAATAGCCGCATTCCTGCTATCACTAACTCTGGCATCAACACCACAGATCGAATCAAGCTTAAAAAGCAGAGCCAAAAGCATCTCATTGATCCTCAACCTCTCTCTTTGATCCTTTTGAATCAATTCCACAATTTTGCTTTTGGACAAAACATCATATCTTCGATCTCATTACCCTCCTTCAATTGCAGAATCTTCCTGGCACTACTTTGATTGGAAACCTTTGGAAAAAATTCTGAATTTTAAGAGCGGAATCCGGCTAAGAAGGATCCGATTGAACGAAAGCACAAATCAATGCGATTTGCAGCTTGACAACAATTGTAGAAAGCACAAATCTTTGCGATTAAATCATCTCCAGCACAATTTTTTTTATCCAAGGATATATATTTTGAATTTCCATCTTTATGATTCAGCCGTGGTTTTTAAATTCACCTCAAATTTACTAACTATGAATAATAAATCATACAAGATGAGGGACGATTCAGTTAATTTCTTCCACTGAATCATTGATGGATCATCGATGCTTGCAATGTGTTCTTTCATCTGATTTTTTGAATGCCACGTCACGTTGTTTCGGTTCATCTTGAACAAATTCTGATCTGTTACTTAACTTCTTAATTGGTCAACTGTGATTTGGGTCATCAAAAGGAATGAGATGATGATTCGTTTTGCACCATGGACTTCAACACGTTCGCTCTTGATCCAGCTCCAAAGGTCTATCAACTAAACAAGGTTGATTATCCATCTTGGTATGACATAAAGGAGGTCTGCTCAGTATCTTCAAGATCCAACAGTTGTAGTTGATTCTCTGGAGTTTGAATATGTTCAAAATCGAATGAAACATGATTTTCAATAACTATTGATGAATGATAGTACTACGATGAAGGTTGGATATGTTCAACATCGAATGAAACACGATTTTCCACATCCGGGCCTATAGAATAGTTGTTGATTCTCCATTCTCTTTCAATCCGTCTTCACAAAGCTTTACCATCTCTTCTTGAACTAAATCTGATTCGTTACGCGTGCAAGGATTCTTCAAAAGGATCAGCATCATCGGTATTGTTGTTGCTCGGTGGACTTTCTAGACGTTTTCTGACATATATGGAAGCATTGAATAATGATATATAATCAAATTCGATATCATTGATTCGTCACTATAAAAAATGGATATGTTCTTCTTCCTCTTGCCCTAGATTGATTCACGGTTGTTCTCTTACTTCTTGTGATATTTGGTTCTGGAGCTGGATTTGCCTCCAATGGCAAAAAAGGGTTTTAAAGTGAGCTTGTTCATTCGGCTCTATATATAGGAACATGAACATGCATTAAGCTTCCTTCATTGGACACCGCACGTCTCTTCTTTGGCATTACAGACCACTAGTACTGGCTGTTTCACTATCAGTGTCGGTGTTTCCCGAAGCAATCTCAGTGTATTCAATCTCCTCTTGTTCTTGATTTTCAGATCTAATGAGACATATTAAAAAAAATGTGAAAACCGCATCTCTTTGTTTCCTTAGGTCTTTGCCTATCTTTCTCAACCAAGTAAAAGATTTAAAGGTTTATAAAAATACTGTAAAATGGTCGTCCAATTTATACAGATCTGGATCTAAACAAAATTCTTTAGAGATCTGAAAGGAAACAATATCTAAAATGGCCTTCCAATTCTATACGAATCTGGATCTAAAATAGTTATAAAACAATTCTATATAGATCTGATAGGAAACAATAACCAATACTAATTAGAAAATGTAAAAAACAAAAGCAAGATACCTGTCAGTCAAGATCTCTGGAATTGATATGTCATGAACAACGATCTTTCTACCGTAAAATTTTTCAGCGAGTTCCCTTCTACAAAAATATTTTTAAAGGGCCGGCCGCCATTTAAATGTTCAACGAAAACCCTACCACAATTTTGTTTGAAAACAGACTCCATCTCTTTTATATTTCACATTAAAAATATTTGAAATAATGGAGTCTCCTAGGAAATTTGGAAATAATGTGTTTTGGTATGCACACTTATATAGGAGGAGTGTGTGTCCTAGAGTGTTCCAGATTTTTTTTTTTGGACCGGATTCAATTTTTTTTTTTAAGTTGTATTTCTATTTCTCACCTCCTTATTACTTAATTTATTGTAGTGTAATTAAGAAAACTATTTATCACCGTATACGGAAGCGTTGACTAATGATATATAATCAATTTTGATGTCATCAATTCGTCACCATATAGAAAAAAATGTCTAGTTATGTCAGTTTTTTTTAAACAGGAATGGTAAGATTTATTATTTAAAAAAACAGCAAGATGCTGATAATTAAAATTAATATCAATCAAACACACGCAATCCCAACAAAGAACTCAAATCCCCAATGCTACAGAAACAAATGCCTTTAAACAATAAACTCCCGACCACAAGACAAACAAAAATCTAACTCCGGAAAAGGCAAACACCAGTATTGGTCTTAAACTCCAATTTGTTGTATCACCTGATCATGAGTTGTGTTCTAAGGGCCTAAATAAAAACTCCTCACACATTCTCCAATACCTGATCATGAGCTGTGTTCTGAGGGCCTAAATCAAAACTCCTCGCACATCTTTTAAGCTGCCTAGTCATCCAATATCTATACTAAATTTATTATTATCCCCTGGATATGGCCTAGTGGTGAAGGCATGAGTGCGTAGTGCAGCCTCTAACCTAAGCTGGAGGTCAGCGGTTCGATTCCCGTAATGGGGTTGATTTCCGATTGATAACACCCTTCAGTGCAGAGGTTTCAAAGGCAGCCCATGTTGGAGCTAATAGGTTACCTGATTAACCTCTCCTCACTTTTTTGTGGGATCGGGGGTGAGGGGACCCTTAATGGTAGGGGTTACCATTTTTTATACTAAATTTATTATTCAGTCCAGAGATCCATACAAAACTACTGTTAGGAAGAAAAACCGAGTGGTAGCCCTTAACGACAGTAACGCAAAATAAACAACGGAAGGAAAAAGATAGAAACATCAAATTTACATGGTTTCCGACAATGTGCCGACTAGTCTACTGGCGAAATAGAAAATATTACTATAGAGGAGGAATACAAAACAAACAACTCTGCTGAAACCTAAAGACAATTTCCACAATAGCTAAGGCAATGTAGAGTTTATCTTAATTTTTGTACATCATATGACAAAAGGCCTAAACTTATTTTACACTAAGGCAATTAATATTGCCGATGTGGGAAACAATTGCAACAATTTAAAGACCAATGTGGGCCTTGGCTCATCAACATAACAAATCTCCTCCTCGGGACAAAGACCTTCATCTAGAAATAGTAATACTGCTCTTTCTTTATATGCTCCAAATTTATCAAACAATGTCGAATAAGTCCAAGCACGGTTTGAACTTTACAAACGAACCACACTTCGTAAAGCCAAACTCTGTACATGATGATATAGGGATTGCAGAAGTGTCAATGACTGTGGATCCCGGCAAAACATACAAACCACCAGACCTGCAAACATTCATAACAACAAGAGCACATTTATATAGTTTCAGAACAGCACCGTCAGCGGTGTACCTGCTAGAAGTAATAGCACCGATCGAGACACTCGATCTTCGCACAGCGGAGGCTTATGCGATTTACGATATGAGACATAACTAATTAAACCTACGATAAGGTTAAAGATTTACCTTTTCGGAGAGAAAAAATAATCGACCAAAGGGAGAAGTCGTGATCTTCCGGATTGTATCTCCAAGCGACGACTGGTGGACGTCGATCCTCACCATAGAACCCCCTCGAATATGCCGAAGAAAAATCCTAGATTTTTGTCCTCTTAACGAATAAGGCAAGAAAAAAAATTTCTCTTCTTTTATTTTGAAGATGGCGCAGATTATTAAGTCCTTTGTGCTTGGAGGAACTCTCTTTATATAGGAAAATAACTTGTAAGAGAGAGTTATCCTTTTCACATTATCCTTTTCCACAAAGGAAAAAAGATATTCATCACAATTATCCTTTTCCTATAAGGAAAAAATATTTTCGCTAGAAAATAAGAGATAATTCCCAAAAAATCAATCTCTTAATTTTTCCATTAATTAGTTAACATATAAATAATTAATTATTTACACATGTGACATAATCTAGAAAAATTTATTTTCCTAATTTAATCACAAGTGTGGCGCCAACTTTGTCAATTTTTTTAATAGAAAATGTCCTTTCTATTTTACATATTATTTACCAAATAAATAAAATTTGCATATTCATTAAATAGACCAACTATTCTCGAGGTTCCATAAAACGAGAAAACACTCGCGTGTTAGGAGTCAACCCGGGGACCATGGACCTATAATCAGTAGCTACAATAAATTAAATAAAATATTCATCGAAGAATATTTCTACTCAACTCATTAATTCCGGAATTACGCCACCATAAATCCGAAACTGAACTCTATCGATTATAGATATAACTTATTCTCAAAATGTCGAGTCGAGTCGATAAGTGTCCATTGATATAATCATTTCATATAAACAAACCCTCCATAGACTATCCGTACTGAAGTATGATTATTTCCGTAAACCTTCTTCACTACATCTTATCCTTATTTACCATTAACCCACTAGTAATCAATTAGTTCATAACCAATACGAACTTCCTGGATCGATCAGTTTCTAGGATTAAAAAATAGGGGATTGTCTTTCTACTTCCCGC
The DNA here is from genome assembly GCA_026214975.1 of Gentiana macrophylla. Taxonomy (NCBI): domain Eukaryota; kingdom Viridiplantae; phylum Streptophyta; class Magnoliopsida; order Gentianales; family Gentianaceae; genus Gentiana; species Gentiana macrophylla. Next base: position 59,125,293 of record CM047812.1, read on the forward strand.
AGGAAGGAATGGATTCCATATCTGTGAGGCACACTTCTCACTCATTCCAGAATAGTGCCAACGTGAAAGTGATTCGGACAGCGCCTCTTAGCGATCCTTAACGAACACATCAAACCCTATCCTGAAACAAGTAGTAGTCTGTAATCACTTCAGGATTAAGGTTAATCTATATATGATCATCTTGTGATTTAATAAGATTTCTGAATCACGGAATTATATGAGAAACTCAGATTAAATCGGTCCAGTCCTATATGACTCTCATCATATATAAATGCCTCACTTAGACAACCAATGTTGACGGTCCAGATAAGACGGTCACACCATAAAGTGTTCTGGGCGCATTAATGGTGGTTTAATCAACAGACCCCATACTTTGATTAACTTCACCACGGACTAACATTTCAAGTGTATCACTATAAACTTAATCCTCATGTGTGACACACACTAAGTTATATGGCTGCATATGATACGACTTAGGGTTTTCAGTAGTGTATTGCTTACAAGCACGAAGCAAGTAATAAGATCAGAATAAATATGCCATTTATGAATTCTAAGAACAATTACATAAATTGTCTTTCGGGCAACAATCTCCCACTTGCCCGTAAGGACAAGCAACAATTTACATTCGGGCACTCTATATCTAACAATCTCCCACTTGCCCGTAAAGACAAGCAACAATTGTTTTTAGAGCACCACACCCTTATTCTTTCTATCCACAACATTGATATGAATCAAGATAAAGTATTTTGAGTATTATTATTGATTGGGGTCAAGTTAAATTATTAACTCGATGCCTACTAACACACTAGCAAGAGAACTAGGTTCAATTGTAGTATAGCTAGATAGAGTCAAGGTCGATCCCACAGAGACTCGGCACAAACAAAACACAACTTTATCCTATTAGAACTAAATTGAAAGGGCGGTCTACGACCAACTAAATGCAGTAAATGAAACAGTGACAACCACAAGACACAGAATACAACAAAGACAAACGAAAGACTACTAAAACACGGATGATACTGTGGATATTATCTAAACAAACAGTATTGATTACGCTAGTAGATTATAACTCCCCCATGTGAATTAGGATGATAACGAGATAAAACAAACGTTAAAGATTAATTATTATGACTACGGGATTCATCCCCTAAGGTAGATTTAGCTCCGATTAGGCCATCTAAATCATCGTGCCTCCATTACGTGACTTCGCTTTTTAATGCCTCCATCTCATATAACTTCTGACACAATTACGAAACTAGGGATGGCGGTATAAACCGTAACCTCATCTAAGCAACATTCCTCGGGTAAGGCGTACTTCTTAGTTGCCGATTCAATCTATATCCTAAGTAACAATCACTTTTTAGGTTTCATGTTAAATTATGATGACAAATAATTAAGTTGATCAGGTTTAATTACTCGTTTTAATTCCAAATCGAGAGAATCGACGTGAGTCGGCCGATCATAATATTGCCCTACACATCACCACGCCGGTCAACCGAACAACAGCACTCGGGCGACCGAATAACATGTCTCGGTCGACCGAACACAGTTCTGTGTTGGTACAAATCATGATTACTTCTTAACGTTTTTAGCCTAAACACATGGGTTCATAAATTAACCTACATCACGCAATCAATACAAGAGAAACTACTCCATAATAAAATTTATCAGATCTATGAATAAAGATTGCATAATTGAATAGTCATACCCTCGAAGACGAGAGTGACTCCCACTCTTTAATGCGCTCCCCAACCGGAGAATCCGATGAATCCACAATGAACGAACATAAAGAAAAGAAAACTAAAACTTAAAAACTCGAATTGTATAAATTGTTTTGTGTTGTAGTGGTGTGTCTTCTCAATTTCGTAGCTGCTGCTTATATAGAGGATTTTGCCGACATAGGATGGATCTAGAAGATATGCACGCGTTTTTAGGTCTGAGCAGCTTCGGGTGACCGAACCTCCTGCCTCGGTCGACCGAATGAAGTGGCTCGGTCGACCGAGCCTCTCTCAGCACGTGTTTAACGTGTTTTCTTGTTAACTTGTTCCCCACTGCACTCTTCTATGCTGATCTGATTTGTCTCTTGATTAATGCTCCGATTTTCTTCCTTATTATCTTGAGATTCACTGATTGAATGACATTTATCCTCCCGATTTATCATGATCTACAAAATCAGCATTTATCGCACAATAAATTGGTCTTTAATAATAAAAACAGCTAAATACCAAAAATCATATTAATAATCACTTAACATTAAATAATAAATATTAACAAGTGATTTAATATGAAACATATATAATTAACTCCGATTTAAGGTTAGAATTGATGACATAAATAGGTATATTTTAACCGTCATCAAAATGCCCCACACTTAAACTTTGCTTCGTCCCGAACAAAGCATTAATAAGTCATTTCCCAAGACACATTTTCCTTGGTCAAACCATACTTACACAAGAAACTCGAGTCAACTCATACCAGTCATGCTCATAAGACAAACATTATTCACTACTCGCTATGAATCGAAATGATTGTGTGCATGTGCATTGGTTTTATATAAATTTAGCAAGATTAGAGTTTATGCAGACTTCATATCAAAATTTACCAACATCAGCATTCATACTTCTTATGCCTCGCAATGGTTAAAGAATAATAAGAAAGAGCGTATCTATAGGGATTTTGGACTTGGAGACCGAGTACTACTCAAAGCCTCTAATAAATTTAAATTTTTTCAATTTTGCATATTTTTCGAATGCTACTAATCTCAAGGAAGAAAACTTTCATAGAGTATCCCCCTATCTTAGATTAAACATAGCATCGAATATTACCACAAGCGGGGCTACTTTGGTAACTTACTACAAGCCCAAAGGTTTTAATATTATCAAACACAGTGCGTCTCAAGCTTATTACTCCGCTTTTGTTGGTGAGAAGATCAGAATACGTCAGTCGACAAATATCGATATTAGGTCCTCATAACCAATTATCTACGCAATGTACAACTATTTCTTTCAATTATTACGCATGCGGTACTAAACGATTCACATGTTGAGTAGTTGAACAATGCCTAACTACTTGCAATTGTTGGCATGAATATCCTTAAGTTTACTAACAATTTATCGCAAAAGTATAATATGACCACGTACTTACGCAACTTGGTTCCTTTCCTATCAATTCTAAGTATAAGAACTTCACAAGTTTAAAGTGCAGAGTTAAACAACTTGGCATTTATCCATGAAAATTTGGCTCAATATTGCCTCAACATTCCGTTTCTTGACTTTTTCAACATATAGCTAAGTCCCATGCCCCCCACTTAAAAATGGCATTGTCCTCAATGACAAAAATAAATAAGAGTTCAAAAAGAAAGACTTAGCTCTGGAAACGGCTCCCAAGTAAAGGAACAACATCGGAGTAACCATCATCACATCGTGGAGAGACAGACACATCCTGTATAAGCAAACAAGCTCCACGAAATCGTCAAATACCATGTCTATGGAAGTCAAAAATAATGTGGCAGTAATTAGATATAGATATCTAAAAACAGTTTAAGCCACTTTACTTTATACTGCCATGGACAAGACCAAAAGGGATTTAAGTCTAAATAAAAACTCACATGTCGGCTATCAAGGAAAAAACCTCATTTATTCTGAACTTAGACTCGGAACATGGCGAGATGAAAAAGACCATGATAGGCGCATGCTACTTTATTAAAAATAGGAACGAAAAATATAGTTATGGGAAGTAGTTCTAAATTTATAGTCGCTAGCTCGACTCAGTTCAAGATGGTTTATTCATAGACAGGGTCATCGAGGTACAAAACCTATTCCTCAACATCAAGCGGAAGCCCGTGATAATGCTTAACACGATGTCCATTGACCACAAATCTGGACTTGTCTTTGAAATTGAATAGCTCCACCGCTCCAGAAGGAAAGACTTGTTGTACTTGAAATGGGCCACACCATCTTGATTTTAACTTACCCGGGAAGAGTCTTAAGCGTGAATTGTACAAGAGAACCATATCACCCTCTTGAAAGGTCCTATCCAGAATCTTTTTGTCATGGAACTTCTTCGTGCGCTCCCTGAAAATCTTGGCATTCTCGTATGCCTCTAAACGAAACTCCTCCAGGCGAGTTAATTCTAACATCCTCTTCTCACCGGCCAATGTCTCATCAAAATTTAACATCCTTGTTGCCCACATGGCCCGGTGCTCAAGTTCTACAGGTAGATGACATGCCTTTCCAAAAACAATCCTATACGGTGACATCCCAATCGAGGTTTTATATGCAGTCCTATAAGCCCACAAAGCGTCGTCTAAACGTAACGACCAGTCCTTCCTAGTCGTATTGACAGTTTTCTCCAGGATACGCTTTATCTCTCGATTGGTGACTTCTACCTGTCCACTCGTCTGGGGGTGATATGCGGTTGCTAGCTTATGTCGAACCCCATACTTAATCATCAGCCTTTCAAAAGGTTTATTACAAAAATGACTACCATTGTCTCTTATAATTGCCCTAGGCGTCCCAAACCTTGTAAAAATATTCTTTTTCAAGAATCTAACCACAACCCTAGCATCGTTAGTAGGAGAAGCAATGGCCTCAACCCATTTGGATACATAATCAACAGCAACTAAGATATATCGGTTAGATAGTGATGAAGTGAAGGGTCCAACGAAATCTATTCCCCAAACGTCAAAGAGTTCTACTTCCAAGATGCTCTGAAGTGGCATCTCATTCCTCCGTGAAATATTTCCTGTCATTTGACAAGCATGACATGCTCGTGCATATTGGTGTGCATCCTTAAACAATGTCGGCCAATAAAAACCGCATTGGACGACCTTGGCCGCAGTTTTATCTCCCCCGTAATGTCCTCCAACTTCATAAGAATGACAATGCTTCAGGATATCATTATACTCTTCCTCGGGCACACACCTTCGAAAAACATTATCAGATCCTCGCTTAAACAGATAAGGTTCATCCCAATAATAGTGCCTAAGATCTTTGAAGAATTTTTTTCTTTCTTGGACAGTGAGATTTGGTGGTAGGTACTTTGCGGATAGATAATTAACAAACAAGCTAAACCATGGTTGTTTCTTCTCCTTCACAACCTCTATTCGTGAAGAAACTGCAACACAATCATCATGTCCCCCGATGGTGGTGATGGAGAAAAGTTGTTCATCAGGAAAAGAATCTCCTATCTCAGGTAATTCCTCACCATCCTCTAATTGTAAGCGTGACAGATGATCGGCCACCACATTCTCACTTCCTTTCTTATGTCGGATTTTCACGTCAAATTCTTCCAGCAGTAGAATCCATCTTAACAATCTAGGCTTTGAATCTTTCTTTGCTAGGAGATATTTAAGAGCCGCATGGTCAGTCCACACAGTGACTTTAGATCCCACTAAGTAAGATCTAAACTTGTCAAAAGCAAAGATAACGGCCAAAAGTTCCTTCTCCGTTGTGGCGTAATTTCTTTGGGCAGCATTCAAAGTCCGACTCGCATAATAAATTGGTCTGAAGATCTTATCTTTTCTTTGACCCAAAGCGGCGCCAACAGCAGTATCACTTGCATCACACATCAGTTCAAACAGAAGATCCCAATCCGGTGCGACCAGAACGGGTGCGATGTCGATCTACTTTTTATTTCGTTGAAAGCTTTTATGCACTCATTAGAGAACACAAATGGCACATCCTTGGCCAACAATTCGGTAAGAGGTCTGAGATTAGGGAAAAGTCCTTAATAAACCTACGATAAAATCCGGCGTGGCCTAAAAAACCTCGCAAAGTTTTAAGATTGGTAGGGGGTAATTTCTCGATCACCTCAACTTTGGCTCTATCCACCTCTATTCCGTTCTTTGATATGCGGTGGCCTAGTACTATACCTTCCGTAACCATCAAATGACACTTCTCCCAGTTAAGCACAAGATTCGTCTCCTCACATCTCTTCAACACTCGTGCTAGATGTGTGAGACATGAATCGAAATCGTCCCCAAACACGGAGAAATCATCCATAAAGATTTCCAAGAAATCTTCCACCATAGCCGTGAATAATGACATCATACATCGTTGAAATGTCGCGGGGGCGTTGCACAATCCAAATGGCATTCGATTATACGCAAATGTCCCATATGGGCATGTAAATGTTGTTTTCTCACGATCTTCGGGCGAGATGTGGATTTGATAGTATCCTGAATACCCATCAAGAAAACAATAGAAAGCATGCCCGCTCAGTCTCTCGAGCATTTGATCGATGAAGGGAAGAGGAAAGTGGTCCTTACGAGTCGCATCGTTTAGTTTCCTAAAGTCTATGCATACTCGATGACCGGTGATTAGCCTCACAGGAATTAGCTCATTCAACTCATTGGCTTGCACCGTCAATCCTCCCTTCTTGGGAACTACGTGGATAGGGCTTACCCATTCGCTATTAGCAATTGGAAATATAATTCCCATTTCTAGCATTTTTATAACCTCATCCCTTACCACTTCCTTTAATTGTGGGGTTAAACACCTCTGAGGTTGTGCAACTGCTTTCTTTTCAGGGTCCACGGAGATCTTGTGCATACATACGCTAGGACTAATGCCCTTGACGTCAGCTATGGTCCATCCAAATGCTCCGCGGTACTCTCTCAAAACTCTCATTAGTTTCTCCTCTTGCAAGTCCGTCAGGGAAGAAGATATAATTAGTGGCAAAGTCTCATCCTGAAGAAATACATACTTCAAATTTGCAGGAAGAGGTTTTAAAGTCAAATTTGTGGGAGGTTCTTCCAAAGAGGTCTTCAACTTTTGACCAGTGAGTTTGAGTTCGAAGTACTTATGCCACGTTGGTCTATGATAGAATCTTTCAATCTCCGCAGCACTTACTTCCTCTACAGGCCTAGGGGTCCCTCTTCTACATCCTGGCCATATTATCTTCTCCTCCTCACTACTTACGTACTTGACTTCATCTTCTTCTTCCAAGACAGCACCCAAGAAATCCTTGATACATTCATGTTGTTGAAATTCTTGAACGATCCTATCAATGGAATCCAACTTGAAACAGGCATCCTCTCCATCATCAGGTTGCTTCATAGTGTCAAAGACATTGAATGCAACTCTCTCTTCGTTCACTCTTAATACTAATTCCCATTTGTAAACATCAATTAGCGTTCTACTGGTGGCCATGAAAGGTCTTCCTAATATCAAGGGCACCTCGTAGTTAGCTTCCATATCCAAGACCACAAAGTCGACAGGGAATACAAACTTTTCAACTCTTACTAGCACATCCTCAACCACTCCACATGGTTCCTTGACGAGCGGTCACTAATTGCAATGTGATTGAGGTCTTCTTAAGATCTTTCATGCCTAGCTTCCGAAAAATAGATAGTGGTATCGATTCACGCTGCTCCTAGATCACACAAAGCTTTGTTTAGACATACGTTACCTATGGTGCAGGGAATGAGAAAGCTTCCCGGATCTTTGCATTTTGGGGGTAACTTATGTTGAAGAATGGCTGAGCACTCCTCATTAAGGCATATGGTCTCTAAATCTAGAAGTTTCCTTTTAGTTGAGACGGCGTCCTTTAAAAACTTGGTGTACTCAGGCATTTCAGCTAGTGCTTCAACTAGGGGTATATTGATTTGTAACTTACTGAATATATCCACAAACTTCTTATACCTCTTATTATCAAACTTAGGTTTCGGCTTTGGTGGAGGATAAGGTAGAGTTGAAGGATCGACATCAGTGAAAACTGGATACTTGTTATCGTAAAGTTCAACTCTAGGGCCAGCAGGTTCTTTATACGTTCCTTGCTTAGGCAAAGTCTCGGAAGTATTAGTCTCATTGCTTGGCTCACCATCCTTATTCTTTGTGACTTTCTCTTTCTCTCGCAGGGATGGTGGAGTTACCTCTTTTCCACTTCTTTTCATGATTGCATTCAAGTCCTTAGGGTTCTTCTCAGTGTTGCTTGGTAACCCTCCAGGAGGTCTAGTTGAGACTTACTCAGCTAGTTGTCCTATTTGGTGAGTGAGGTTTTGGACTAGAGCTTCTTGGTTGGTCACCTTAGCATCGGTCTTCTGACAATATTGGCTAAAGTTAGTGGCTAAATCAGCCATAGATTTTGAAAGTTGTCCCATATTATCAGTAACGACATTACTCAGTTTTTCTATTGTCGCTTCCCAACCAAAAGTTTTAGTTTGTTGTGGTACATAAGTGGTAGGCGGTTTAGGCCTTTCTCCTGCATTAAGGTCACTATATCGGAATCCAGGATGGTTATGATTAGGCTTATATCCTCCCCCGATATAATTGGCTTCTTCAAGATGCAAAGATCCTCACTTTGAGGTGCTACCTCGATTCCAAACCCTTTCTCTACTTTTGCCATCCTCTCTTGCATTCCATCTACCTTATTGTTGATAACAGACAATTGTTCTAAGATTTTGGTAGACGCACTATCCTCAAATATGTCAGCGGCCATCTTCATAGTAGCTATGTCATTGCCTCCCCATGGCTATTCATCGCTATTTGTTCCATCTTCCCTTGTGCCTCCTTAGGAGATAAAAGAACAAACGCTCCATTGCTGGAGGCGTCTACTCAAATTTTCTCCGTCTCTCTCAACCCATGGTAAAAATTTTGCATTAAAAGCCAAAGAGAGATGTCATGATGAGGACACTTCCTCATAGCTTCCTTGAAACGCTCCCAAGCTTGATCAAAACTCTCCCCAGGTTGTTGCTTAAATCCTAAGATGTCTTGGCGTAACTTAAAAGTTTTTCCTAAGGGAAAGTACTTATTCATGAATTTTTGCAACAATTGTTCCCAAGTAGTGATAGATCCAGCCTCTAGAGAGAGAAGCCATTGCTTAGCTTTATCTTTCAAAGTGAAAGGGAAAAGCTTAAGACGAATGTTCCCCTCCGGGATTAATTCTGGTTTCACAGTGCTAACGATTTCCAAGAAATTCGTCACGTGAACACCAGGATCCTCGTTCTGGACTCCATGAAAAGTGGAATAGTTGGTCACCATTTGAATTACATTAGGCCTATGGTGATAGACTTCCGCAGCATCTTGCGGTGCTACGATAGCGGGAATGAATCGCTCAATAGTGGGCGTTGCATAACTTTGCAAAGTACGCCTCGCTCCTTGAGCTAGGGCTTGGTTCCTATTATTAACATTTACATTATTGGCATTATTAACAGGTTCAGGATTAAGTACCTGGTTTGGATTGACCGGATTGCCTTCCATTTCTGTTTCAGATTCAGAATGCTCAGAATGAGCGGTTGTATGTCCTTCTTCCAATTCGTGCTCGCTTTCCTCAAGATTTGGATCCTCTTCTCCTTGCTTAGCCAGTTCTTTAGCTAACTTCCTATTTCTCCTTGCAAATCTCTCTATTTAAGGATTATATGGCTCAAGCAGTTCCTTTGATTTTCGAGTAGCGTACTGTAAAATAACAAAAACAATAAAACCGTAAAAACTTAAAGGCTAAGCCTTTAACTAGACTAAATAATACTAAAACAGACTCGAAATAAGTTGAGAAAAAGAAAACTAAATAAAACAGAAGCAGAATATTATAAAACTAATACAGAACAGAAACAGAAAAGAAAATAAATTCTCGGTCGACCGAGAACTGTGGTTCGGTCGACCGAACGCTTTTTTATTTTTATTTTTTTTATTTTTATTTTTTTTAATTTTTTTACGACACTGTTTAATATACAGACTCTTATTCACAGAATATTCACGAATCCAGTTCTAACAAAATAAGCTGTATTTTAATTTAATGACTCGAGTCCCCGGCAACGGCGCCAAAAACTTGATTGGGGTCAAGTTAAATAATTAACTCGATGCCTACTAACACACTAGCAAGAGAACTAGGTTCAATTGTAGTATAGCTAGATAGAGTCGAGGTCGATCCCACAGAGACTCGGCACAAACAAAACACAACTTTATCCTATTAGAACTAAATTGAAAGGGCGGTCTACGACCAACTAAATGCAGCAAATGAAACAGTGACAACCACAAGACACAGAATACCACAAAGACAAACGAAAGACTACTAAAACACGGATGATACTGTGGATATTATCTAAACAAACAATATTGATTACGCTAGTAGATTATAACTCCCCCATGTGAATTAGGATGATAACGAGATAAAACAAACGTTAAAGATTAATTATTATGACTACGGGAGTCATCCCCTAAGATAGATTTAGCTCCGATTAGGCCATCTAAATCATCGTGCCTCCATTACGTGACTTCGCTTTTTAATGCCTCCATCTCATATAACCCGACACAATTACGAAACTAGGGATGCCGGTATAAACCGTAACCTCATCTAAGCAACATTCCTCGGGTAAGGCGTGATTTCTTAGATGCCGATTCAATCTATATCCTAAATAACAATCACTTTTTAGGTTTCATGTTAAATTATGATGACAAATAATTAAGTTGATCAGGTTTAATTACTCGTTTTAATTCCAAATCGAGAGAATCGACGTGGTCGGCCGATCATAATATTGCCCTGCACATCACCACGCTCGGTCAACCGAACGACAGCACTCGGGCGACCGAATAACATGTCTCGGTCGACCGAACACAGTTCTGTGTTGGTACAAATCATGATTACTTCTTAACGTTTTTAGCCTAAACACATGGGTTCATAAATTAACCTACATCACGCAATCAATACAAGAGAAAGTACTCCATAATAAAATTTATCAGATCTACGAATAAAGATTGCATAATTGAATAGTCATACCCTCGAGAGGCGAGAGTGACTCCCACTCTTTAATCGCTCCCCAACCGAGAATCCGATGAATCCACAATGAGCGAACATAAAGAAAAGAAAACTAAAACTTAAAAACTTGAATTGTATAAATTGTTTTGTGTTGTAGTGGTGTGTCTTCTCAATTTAAGTAGCTACTTTGCTTATATAGAGGATTTTGCCGACATAGGATGGATCTAGAAGATATGCACGCGCGTTTTAGGTCCGAGCGACCGGGTGACCGAACCTCCCGCCTCGGTCGACCGAATGAAGTGGCTCGGTCGACCGAGCCTCTCTCAAAGACGTTTTTAACGTGTTTTCTTGTTAACTTGTTCCCACTTTGCACTCTTCTATGCCGATCCGATTTGTCTCTTGATTAATGCTCCGATTTTCTTCCTTATTATCTTGAGATTCACTGATTGAATGACATTTATCCTCCCGATTTATCATGATCTACAAAATCAGCATTTATCGCACAATAAATTGGTCTTTAATAATAAAAACAGCTAAATACCAAAAATCATATTAATAATCACTTAACATTAAATAATAAATATTAAAAAGTGATTTAATATGAAACATATATAATTAACTCTGATTTAAGTTTAGAATTGATGACATAAATAGGTACATTTTAACCGTCATCAATTATTATATATTTTATGTCTTATTTAGTAAATAAAGGCTGATATTCAAGACATTATTGGCGCCATTTTGGGAATAAATTCAAGGCATGGAATTAGCAAGATGCGTTGAACTTAGAAGTTTCAGCAATTCTGGAAACTGAAACGCAGCTTCTGTATTTCACAATTTTGACCCTTATAGCTTATCCGTATGAAATTAAGTCCTTGATGAAAGTTGTAGATACTTTTTAGGACTATAAAATTCATATATGGTTTGCACTTATTGGACATCAGAAGCTCTGGATATAGACCGAATACAGAAGGCTGCTGAAGAACATACATTGCATTTGGTGCATTCAAGAGTTATGACAATTAATGTTCCCAAAAGCTGAAGAGTTTCCTATCTTTTATTTGATAATTGTAAACCTTTCAATTTACCTAAGATAATGTTGTTATCTTTTATTTACCAAATTCTATGTAATTCAACCTATATATATGGTTGTTCCATATCAAAAAGGGAAAACACAACTTGGAAGACAACTTTGAGTGAAATTTTATGTATTATGAATTTTCAGTGATTGAATTTGAGTGAGTTTTACATTTACCTTGCTGATTAGGTAGTGTTTAACTTGGAGAATCTATCAAAGGATTGAGCATTCTTTTGTTGTGATGTTCTCAAACTTGGGATTTCTAAGGTGCTGATTCCTTAGGAAGAACAAGCTTGCTCATTTGTTCTTGTGTTCTTCATTGATGCCTTCAATCAAGATCCGAATCCTAATCAAACATTCTCCCACTTGCTCTAAAGCAGATGAGACATATCTCCCATTTCCATACCCGCCAAGCACTTATCAGTGACATTAGATGCCACAAGACTTGGTAAACTGATCAGCAGGTTGTCGGTTTCGAGGCAATATTTAGGACCGAAACGTCGCCTCTATGCACGGTCTGTCTGATCAGGTGGTACTTTCTCTCAATATGCTTTCACCTCTTGTGATTGTGAAGATCATTTGTATAAGCTACCTCTCAACTGTTTTCACGGCAAAAAAGGTATCGGCACATCAAGACCTGGAATCACTTCCCGGTCCAACAATGAACTTCTCATGCCTCACTGCCTCTTTAGCTGCTCCGAAAGCTGCTATGTATTCGACTAACCGAGTCAAACTGCCAGTGCTGTATTGCTCCAGACTATAGCTCCATCACTATGAGCAAACACTGAGCCTGAGATCGATTCACGATCATACTTAATCCGCCAAAAAATCAGAATCAGTGTAGTCAACAACACTCAGGTTCGCACCCGAATGGACAAGCATATGATTCCTCATTCTCTAAAGATACTTGAGAATGCACTAAACTACTTTTAACGCTCAAATCCAAGATTCGACTTTAATTGACTTCTAATAATCTGACTTTCTCTAACCAAAAGAGAATTTATCCTACTTTCTCTATATCCAAAGATTGAGAGAATTATTCCATGGGGGGTTGGGTAGGAAACCTCTCGTTGAATATTGCATACGAAAATGCATTATCATCTTAACCAATAAGATGCATAGGATATTGCCAACAACTTGTTCTCGTGAATTCGACCGAATCAAATTCTAAGAATATAGTCCAGTTCTCTGATTCAGAGAAGCTTTGGCTCGTCTATTCTTAACTTCAGATAACATACCCATGTCGTTTCCAACTGTTGCAGTGTTATCTTTTATTAACACTAACATCTACTACTTTACCAATATTGATTCTCTGGTCTACAAAAGACTGATCAATATTATATTCAAGCCCACACATTTCAAACATGTGGCGTTTAATGACCTAGAGGTTTGCTTTAATCCACCGATGGATATAAGCATTGGCAGTTAATCTGCCATTTGGATTTAAGCTAAAACCCTTCTGTTCTGAATGAATTCGAGCTCCTTTGTACGGCAAGAAAGTTTCAGGGCATCACCCCTGTTAGTCTTTCAGCTTTTCATGGAGTTAAGCAAGGCTGAGTGGTTAGAAAGTTTTAGGGCATCACCCCTGTTTAACTGTCTACTTCTCAGGAAGTTACCTCCAAAACCACTTGGATTTTCTTTGAAAGTTAAACATTGTCATTCATTTATCTCTTCTACATGTAGATCCAATTACTCCCACTGGGCCTAAGACACTCAGGTGGTTCTTCAAGAGTATGAACAGAACTGGAGTACCAAAACTCCATATACGGGTTTATGGCTTTAAACCAACTTCCTATTGTCAGAATCCTATACTATCTTCCCTAAAAGACCATAGGTAATCAATCATTCCCAGTAGACTGTAAAGTCTGCATGATCTCAACGGGTCAATGGATAAACCATACTCCCACTGCATTCGGGTGGATTGACATTCTGATCATGTTCAATAGTATTTATTAGTGTAATCCCCAACAACCAATGTTGGAAGTGGTCTGATTAAATAAGATAGTAACTCCTTGAGTAACCGTACTTCAGGGTCTAAGGTCGTTATCTAAACATTCTTTTAGAAAGGTTGTAACAGTGTAACCGTCACTAGCCAATCTTAAGAATATATAACCAGCCTTTACTCATTGCATTAAGATATGCCACGAACAGTCACCATCTGAACGTGTATGAAAAATCTCCAGTCCAACCTTCAAGCACCAAGTGCTAAACGCCTCTATTTACGGAAGTGGAGTAAACATATTTCTCTCTTTATCCATAAATTATTAGGCATCTTCTAGGTAGAGGTGTACATAGTTCAGTCCGGTCGGTTTTTTTACGATTTTCTAAACTGAACTGTAATTACGGTTTTGATATTTTCTGAACTGAACTGAATTGGTCATTTTTTTGAATTGGATTGAACCAATACAGTCCGGTTCGGTTCAGTTTCGGTTTTCAGACTGTATTTTATTTACCATAAAATTTTGATTTTTTTCTTCTAAAAATGAAACAAACACCATTATTGGCACCATAAGCCAGCGGGTGGTCGTTGTAACGACAATTTCAAAGGTTGCTTTCAGCCTTTCACGATCAAAGGATGAAGAATATTATAAGAAGCAAGAACGGCCGGTGAGCTCAAACGGCGGTTATCGTGGTGGGAAGCATTTTAGGTTTAGGTTTAGATAAAAGCGCGTATATAAGGTTTAGAAATTTAGGGTTGTGTGTAGGGGGGTTTTTATAGGAGGAGGTAGTGAACAAATTAAATTTTATATATATATATATATATATATATATATATATATATATAATTAAAAATGAAGTATAACCGGTTCGGTTCGGTCATACCGGTTTTATGGATAAAACCGAAAAGCGAATTGGATTTCCGGTTCGGTTTTTCTTCAATGAAAAAACCGATTGGAAAACCACGGTTCATCATTTTCCGTTCCGGTTTAATCCGGTTCAGTCGGTCAGTTCAGTTTTCCAATTTCGTTGTACACCCCTACTTCTAGGTAGACTTCTTGGTATTACATAATAATGTAAACCGTTATTTTGCTACTAATATCCGAATTGAGTTAAGCAGTGTATTGTATCATATCAATAACAATATAAGGCAATCCATGGTTTATCCTTTCGTGAAATCATTTCACTCGGAGGTAAGTGAGCATCGATTGCCAAAAGCGTGCTATATAGCTATATCTGAGCATGGAATACTCGTTTCTCTGGTAATATCAGATATTCTTCCAAATATTTAGATAAACTAATCGGTGTTTCGAGTAGCTATCAGACAAATTGTCCACTACTCAAAAGCTCCCACTAGCTCGTATCTTCATAAGACCCCGAAGGTCAATATGAACAAGCTATGATACTTCTTCACTTTCTATTACCTTTTCCTAATTGAAAGGTAACTTAGTTATTTTTCCATTGAGATAGTGTTCTTAGACTGGAGTTAGGAATCACCCTTAGCCAGTCTTCAGATCTTGTCCCTAGGATATATGCACTAATAAATAGATGTAGAAGAATCGTTTATCTAAATACGGAAACCATTTGTCTTAACAGTTTATGATGTGTTACATATACATTTTCAGCATTACTTAGTGGTTTTGACTTTATCAGACAAAAGTACGAGTCTCAGAATCGTATACAAATGTCACGTTCACTTTCCTTAAGGCAATTAAGTTATCGATGTGAAAGTAAATCCATTTGTTCCAACGAATCTGAAAATAGAAATTAAACTTCTGTGATATACAAGGATTAAAATCCGAAATTCATTTCCTAATATCACTCCCGCTATCTCAGCTGAAATGACTGTCCGTTATCTACTCTTCATCATGAATGCCCAGCTACAATGTTCTTACAAAAGAACTTTAGCTCCCGAGTCAAATTACTCAGTTAAAAAAGGTCTCTAAGGATTCATAGGTTAGTGATCCGAAATCACTTTCCTTATCCTATACTTTTATTAATATTTCGGTTTAGCCTTTAACTTATTTAGTTTAGATGACTTACACTTTTAGACATTTACCTTCCCATTCTTGGATTTCTTTAAAGGAAATGGCTGTGAACTAGCAGTTCATTTGAGTAGACACTACACGTGAACCGTGGGATGTCTAGTGAGATTGATACCAAATCATTCTCGTCATCTTTGAACTAATTTTGGTTTTGTCTCTCGCTCAGCACGAGTGACACCAGTCACATACTTATCAAATGTCACTTAAGTTTATAGGCTCAAGAGGATCATCCTCTTCCGAAGAATTAATTTGCATTCTCAATTATTGAGTTCAATGTTCTTGTTACTTTTCCACTTTTACGAAGTCATCATCAGCCAATTTATCATGTTTAGCAGTTTAGATACCTTGAGATGATATGTAGTTGTAAAAATAAATTATGACAGAAATATAAATCAAATTATACACCACAACTTATAATAATTTTAGGAATAATAAACGTGATGTCATGCATGCAGTTTATCCTAACATTCCAAGGATTTAATCTCACACCGACAGTGCCGCAGACGGGTAGGTCAAAGAGGTGATGATTAAATTGAGGCAACCTCTCTCAACAATTAACTGAGAATCAGACATCCCGATTTAATTGTTGATTACCTTCCTTCTTCAGCCAAGATATTTCCAAAAATACCCTTTAGAGTGTGACCTCTCTGTTTGATTTTTAAGTAGACCCCGAAAGTGCCGCGAAAGGTAGGTCGATGACCCGACGAGTACTAAAAATCCTATCCTTTCCGAAACCAAGCCTTGAATTTCGATAGCGGTGAAGGCCATCCGAAGGGGGCCGAAATCAAAGCGGCACGAGGCGTCACCATTCTCTCACGGTGCTTGTGTCAACAGTAGAGGCCGATGGGTCGGTTGTCACCTTCCCCGCTCCCACTCGTTATTTTGAAAAATAAGTAGTCTCTTTAGGATTTTCAGAATATATTTACAATCCCAAAAACAATAAATCATGAATATTTAAATCAATCCTCCCACTAGTTCATCGGTTCCAAATACCGTCTAACTAGTGTCACTTATTCACGACTTTCCAATTTCAAGGATTTATAAAATCTTTGTGTAGACACTACACAATTTAAAATTCACCATGAATTTTGTAACCCTAATACATTAGGACTTTATGATTTTTCAATAATTCGAAAAACAATGAATCACAAAATTTAAAGCTCCCACTAGTTTATCGGTTCTAAATACCGTCTAACTAGAGACACAATATTTATGATTTTCCAATTTTTCGATAGAAAATCCTTGTGTAGACACTACACAATTAAAATTCATTAAAGAATTTTAAAGTCCTAATTTTGTCATGATAAAAATTTGGGATCATAGAATTTTATCTCAATAATTTGAAAACAATAAATCTGAAAAAGCAATCACCAACTTATTGGTATTAAACTCTGGCTGAGCTTTAACCGAGTTCACCGAACGGTGTCGGGATTGGCTAAGCCGACCCATCCTGTTCGTTGGTTCATGTGCGACTGCTGGATGAATCTGGCTAAGGTTACCTCATTGAGCCTCAGCTCGCCGGATAGCTTGACCTTGCCAGACCCCCGAAGCTAACGTCGCACTTGGACGGACAAGTCAAGTCGAGCCGAAGCCCCGTTGACCTCCCGAACCAATTTTCGAACCTTTTGCTCAGTTGGTGTCCAACTTTTCTGAATTTTCCAATTTTCGATTATCAAAATTGAAAATTTTATGTAGACACTACATAACCTAAACCCCGTAGGATTTATTATTCCATATTAAGTTTATCATGTGAATTTTATATCCCGATAAAATTCCGTTACCTTTTAATTAATTTAATTAATTACCTAAATTAGTCTAAATTAATTACGTCTCATACATGCCTAATTTATATCACGATTAATTATCTACATGTAAGCATATGCTAGGAGTGGAATTCATGAATATGATGAATGTCATGGCATGGTTATCTCAAATAAATTATCAAACATGAAAATAAATGCGTAAAAGGAAACCACAGAGATGGACCGTTGGTACCCCCGTATCTAGTCTATAAATTAAATAAACCCTAAACCTAGAATGAAATTAATCTACTATTTTCTTCAGCCACTCCAAGTATTTAATTTTCTGCTCTTGTTTCTTTATCAAAAACCGCTTCAGTCGAGTTTGTAAGAGTTTCCTTCTTCCTTCATCACCTCTTGAGTTCGAATCCCCCTTGGTTTATTTATTTGATTTTTTTTGTACAAAAAAAAAAATTCCGAACAGGTTTATAAAAAAAATTTCGTACAGGTTCATTAAAAAAAGGATTTTCGTACAGGTTTATGTAAATAAAAGGTTTCCGGCCAAAAGGATTCAAACTCGGGTCTGTGTGCAATAAAACTTATGTCTTGACCACTGCACCAGCTTCCAACTTTTATGAAGAATGCGTCCCAGCAATTATATAGGTGCCGGCCGAAATTAAAAAAATTCCAGAAAAATAAAGTTGCAAAATTAAATTACATAACATCCTATACCCAGAAAAACGGGTTTACAATAGATCTAACGGTAAACAAGTACCAACTCCAATCCATCTCGTCAACCAAATCATTCATTCGCATATATAGAAAAATATATAAAAGATGCAATATTTATTCAATTCCACTCCTAAATTAATTATGCTCTCGATATCGTAAAATTTAACCTCGCTCTGATACAACATGCTAGAAGTAAAAGCACCGATCGAGACACTCGATCTTCGCACAACGGAAGCTTATGCGATTTACAATATGAGACATAACTAATTAATCCTACGAGAAGGTTAAAGATTTACCTTTTCGGAGAGAAAAAGATAATCGACCAAAGGGAGAAGCCGTGATCTTCCGGATTGTATCTCCAAGCGACGACTGGTGGACGCCTATCCTCGCAATAGAACCTCCTCGAATATGCCCAAGAAAAATCCTAGATTTTTCTCCTCTTAATGACTAAGGAAAGAAAATAATTTTCTCTTCTTTTATTTTGAAGATGGCGCAGATTATGAAGTCCTTTGTGCTTGGATGAACTCTCTTTATATAGGAAAATAACTAGTAAGATAGAGTTATCCTTTTCCACAAAGAAAAAAAGATTTTCATCACAATTATCCTTTTCCCATAAGGAAAAAATATTTTCGCTACAAAATAAGAGATAATTTCCAAAAAATCAATCTCTTAATTTTTCCATTAATTATTTAACAAATAATTAATTAATTATTTACACATGTGACATAATCTAGAAAAATTTCTTTTCCTAATTTAATCACAAGTGTGGCGCCAACTTTGTCAATTTTTTTAATAGAAAATGTCTTTTTTATTTTACATATTATTTACCAAATAAATAATATTTGCATATTCATTAAATAGACCAACTATTTAATTTATTCTCGAGGTTCCATAAAACGAAAAACACTCGCGCGTGTTAGGAGCCAACCAGGGACCATGGACCTATAATCATTAGCTTCAATAAATTAAATAAAATATTCATCGAACAGAATATTTCTACTCAACTCATTAATTCCGGAATTACGCCACCATAAATCCGAAACTGAACTCTATCGATTATAGATATAACTTATTCTCAAAACATCAAGTCGAGTCGATAAGTGTCCATTGATATAATCATTTCATATAAACTAACCCTCCATAGACTATCCGTATTGAAGTAGGATTATTTCGGTAAACCTTCTTCACTACATCTTATCCTTATTTACCAAAAACCCACTAGTGATCAATTAGTTCATAACCAATAAGAACTCCCGGGATCGATAAGTTTATTGGATTAACAAATAAGGGGATTGTCTTTCTACTTTTCCCGCAGGAAGGAATGGATTCCATATCCGTGAGACACACACTTCTCACTCATTCTAGAATAGTGCCAACGTGAAAGTGATTCGGACCGCGCCTCTTAGCGAACACATCAAACCCTATCCTGAAACAAGTAGGAGTCTGTAATCACTTCAGGATTAAGGTTAATCTATATATGATCATCTTGTGATTTAATAAGATTTCTCAATCACGAAATTATATGAGAAACTCAGATTCAATCGGTCCAGTCCTATATGACTCTCATCATATATAAATGCCGCACTTAGACAACCAATGTTGACGATCCGGATAAGACGGTCACACCATAAAGTGTTCTGGGCGCATTAATGGTGGTTTAATCAACAGACCCCATACTTTGATTAACTTCACCACGGACTAACATTTCAAGTGATCACCATAAACTTAATCCTCATGTGTGACACACACTAAGTTATATGGCTACATATGATACGACTCAGGGTTTTTAGTAGTGTATTACTTACAAGCACGAAGCAAGTAATAAGATGAGAATAAATCTGTCATTTATTAATTCTAAAACCAATTACATAAATTATCTTTCGGGCGCCATCACGAGTCTTTATTCATACCGTACCAATACCAGCAACCTTGCAGACTGGGCCGTTGCCCAACAAAACAAATCCACCTTGAACTGAATCATACAGGGAATACCAGCCCCTATTAGGACACATATGATACGTACAACCAGAATCCAAGATCCATTCATCATAGACTTTAATTTATCATTAGCATACAAAATAACTTCATCACTGTCATCTTCAACAACACTAGCTTGACCTGAATCTTTGTTACCGTGTTGTCTATTTTGTTTCTTTTCTTTGTTTTGGAGCTTAAAGCATTCCGATTTGATGTGTCCTTTCTTTTTACAATAATTGCAGACCAAATTCCTATGTCTTGACTTGGATCTCGATTTGGATCTTTGAGTGTCTACATCCCTCTTATCCAATCTTCCCGAACTTCAAAACTACATGCGTCACTACTACTCTCCCAGTTATATCTTAATCCGTCTGATCTTTCGATTTTAGAATCGAATTGATTTCTTTGTAAGAAATAGTATCCTTACTATAAAACATTGTTTCTTTGAAATGTTTAAACATCTGGGAAATGAACACAATAACAACATAGCCTGATCCTCATAATCAATTTTCATATTTATATTTCTCAAATCCATAAGCAGGGAATCAAATTTATCTAAATGGGATAATATCGACGACCCTTCAGGCATACGAAGCATATAAAAACTTTGTTTTAAATAAAGCCTATTATCCACAATTTTCTTCAAATATAAAGACTTTAATTTATCCCACAAATCTTTAGCAGTAACCACAGTAGCTACCTATCTTTAACACTTCATCAGAAAGATTTAAGATGATACATGACATGACCTTCTTGTTGAGACCAGCAAAATCCTTTCTGACATCTTCTCGGGCTTTTTCTCCTTCCCAGCAGAGCAATATCGAAGCCCTTCTGAATCAGCATGGCCTACATCTTTAACAACCACATCCCGAAGTTGACGTTTCTATCGAACTTCTCAAAATAATACTTAGTTACCCTCATAGTCGCTAATTTCTCAAAATCTCATAAACAGCTCGGCTTCGATACTAGTTTGTTAGGAATAACAAACCGACCGATAGCCATTAACGGCTGTAATGAAAAATAAACAACGGAAGGAAAAATAGATAAACGCCAAATTTACGTGTTTTCTGACAATGTGCTGACTAGTCCACGTACGGGTGAAAGTGAAAATATTACTATAGAGAAGGAATGCAAAATATACAACTCTTCTGAAACCGAAAGACAATAGCAAATATAGTTCAGGCAATTGAGAGTTTATCTTAATTTTGGTACATCATAAATTAAAAGGCCTAAAATTATTTTATAATTTAATAAGTTAGCTAAGGCAATTGCAATTGCCGATGTAGGAAACAATCACAACAACTGAAAGACCAATGTGGGCTTTGGCCCATCAATATTGTAATACCCTACTTCCGACCCCTGGGTCCACTGGGGTCATTCTTGGAGAAGTTGCGAAGCTCTCGCCATGACTTCAATAATTAGACTATAATTTCCAAAATCATCTAATAAATTTACAATTAAATTTACAAATATTCACTAAGTGTTTCCATTATAAAATTACAACAAATGAAATACTACAATTGTCATTCACATAATTTGCATAGCATGTTTCGAAATCCTAGTGCATGTCATCGAACCATTACCTGATTTTATTTATAGACGAAAAATTGAACAAAACAAAAAAAAACACAAGGAAACAAAAGAAAACGAGTCGTCAGCAAAAACGCTGGTATGTGCTATGTGCGAGAGTGTTATATATTTAAAAAAAATATAATATATATATTTTCTAGAAATCTTGTTCGAGTGTTTATGAAATAATATATTTGTTTAAAATTATGTATCAAGTTCAAGTCGAACATGCACATTCGAGATCCGTCAATTTATCAAATTCCCTTACTAGACATCGATACAGCTGATACGATTGTCTCTACCTTATGGCTCCCATTTCACCACCTTATATTCACAACAAGTAATTTTTATAGTAAAGTCCGTCCTTCCAACACCCAATCCTAGGGCTTCCGGATGGTCCACTTGCCTCGGATCCCACAACCGCCGTCACAGGCCCGGTACCCGACTGTGAAACCCTTGACGGGCCCATCGAGCGAGTACTAGAACGAGAACGAGAACCATGCTGCCGAAACGGGAAATGTACAAGTACAATATACCATACCGCACGAGGCGGGTAGTACGGTATCATGCCACCGAAGTGAGACATACAATGACATTTGTACAAGGTTTCTTTTAATCAAATTATTATCATTAAAACGGGAGAAATCATTAATCATTTTTAACAAGATACATATTATATATTTATATCAATAATATATTCAATTAAAATATATAGTTTGATAAAAACACACTTTAACTTTTATAAAAAATAAAATTGAACTCATTTAGAGTGGTGCTAATGATAGTGTTTTTATGTCATCTCCTCCATCAAGGCTCCGGGTATAAATATATACTACAACCCATGTATACGTTTTCCTTTAAATCTATAATCTTGAAGAATTCTTCCCTGTGGATCGGGGGTGGAGGCCCTCACGATTAGTGTTTAACCCTTTTTTTTTTTTTTTTTTTTTTGTTGAAGAATTCTTCCCTTCGGAGTTGCCATTAGAAAACTCGAACAAAATCACTTCCTTTAACTACTACTATTATTATTATTTACCGTAAGCACCTCCCAGCCCATTTACCTGATGCCCTTAAAATATACTACTTCAGCCGCAACTTCTCTTTTCCTCTATCATTCCACTTAGACGTCAACTCTCCCAAGGCATTTAACTAATAATTCCTTGAGCAGCAACTCCTACGGCCCGAACCCATCACGAATTATATAATAAAAAATGATCACTAATATTTTATTGTTCAAAGCACAAGAAATATATGCCATTGAAAGGGTGAAGAACGGTCAATATGGATGAATAGTGTAGTGACATTTGATGATTGTTTTTGTTGAATGGAAGGATGAAGCCTATCGGAGTTACGTAAGACTGTTAAAAAAAAACTTGCTAGTGAATGTTTCCGGCGACGATCGACGGAAATGGTGGATGCACTTGCGTGAAGGAGTAGATGAATTGAAATAGAAGTTGGTCGTTTATGGTTAACGTATTTACAAACGCCAATGGATTGTTATGTTTTAAATGTACACTTACATGATTAATGAATTAATTCTGGAGATATCTTTAACTAGAAAATAATACAGAAATTTAACAGTTATGAGTTCACAAATTATTACTAGCATTGAAAGAAAGCTCGACAGACAAAAAGAAGATGAAACGTGTCTCAGACGGTTGTTGGATAAAACCAAATTTCATCTATTTACGCTATCAACTATATGTATATATGTAAGTTGATTATATACTTTATAAGCTGACTAAAACACAACGGTTTGATAGATTTTACATAACTTTAGAAGGAACTGGATAATAATAATAATAATAATAATAATAAGAATAATAATAATAATATCACATTTAGTAAAAAATAATAATGTCACAACGAAATCATTTCTACGTTGAAAATACTCCTAATTTTTCACAGCTTAATCAATAGTGTGAAAAACAGCTTAAGCTATAGTGTGAAAATAACATATATTTTTAATAGTTTAAAAAAATAAAAAGAAAATAAAAATTATCCATACAGTTATTTAGAAATGCCTATAAAATCATTTTATAAACAACATGACGAAAATTGTGGTGTTACAAATATAACAACTGCAACCTTGTTCGATAATCAAGACTTCATCATTAAAGACAACTGTTTTTCATGCACCAAAAATTTCATATACTTATATTTTTTTTATTGCCTCCCATATCCAAAAGTTCTCTCAAAGGGCTAAAGAGTCAAGTTCCTCCCGTGACACCAATTCACTCAACCATCTAGTCAGGTTACTATTACTGAAGCCTCTAATATTTATAGTCAACATCTTCATCACAAAAAGAATCCTCTAAATCGTGGAAATTGTGAGCCCAATCAGAATCCAAGCAGATCTGCCAGTTCCTCATAAAATTCATTAAATGAGACGGTTTGTCGTCTCTTTAAATCAATTTTTGGTTTTTAATAATTTTATTTGCTATGGAATGGCCTCTCATGCTAATTACATTAGTATTACGGTACCTGTTTTCTCCAAATACATGCACATACCAACAACAAACAAAAATAAACACAAACAAGTAATAGTATCGTTCAAACTACATACACAAACATTTCCACAATTCATAATATATGATCAACATAATCATAGCAATTATGAGATAAGTTAATTGAAATGTTAACATTACAAGAATGATATTAGAAATTACAAAGTTGATTCATAAAGTCAGAAACATATGAAATTACATAGTTGATTCTTAATTAACGCCTTCTGAAGAACACCACATTCATCGCGACATGATATTGTCTTCTTAAAGGCTGAACGAGTTCGAAAATGCATGTATCTCCAACTTTAAGCCTATTGTCCTTACAGAAATCAGTTAAACTTGTTAAGAAAGCTCGTCAACAGGCTTGTTTCGCCTCATGTCATTTGATCTAACAAATGACATTGGAATATTCTACCAACCACAAACTCAATTAAGTAGAGTCAGAAAGTGCAATGAGGGAAAGACAACAAACAAGAAAACAATGCCCATCGGCTTGTATTTTGAGTAGAACATAATCACCGACAGAGAATGTGTGATCTCTTATGTATTTGTCGTGATGCCACTTAGCTACTTGCTTGTAGTTCAGGAGTCAGCTATAAGCACTTAGCATTTTTTCCTCTAAGAAATCGAGCTCGAGCTGTTTATTGACTTAGTTGTTGAGATCTTTATACTGCGTATCTTGGTAGTGCCATCTCGACCGATGCCATAGCTTCGGAACCAAAATTTAGGGCAAAAAGTGTTTCGCCCATTGTGGTTTTGAATGTTGTGTGGATTGCCTAAAGGATAGATGGGAGTTTATCTACCCACGCACCAACTTTATTTTCCAAGTTTTTCTTTATCATCTTAAGGACCTGCTTATTAGCGATTTTGGCTTGACCCTTCCCTTAGGGGTAAGAGATTGATGAGCGCAATTGGTTGACATTATTCTCCGTACAGAACTTTGTGAACTCGTCTTTGAACTGAGGTCCATGATCCGAGACCACAGCTCGCGGGTCTCCAAAGTGAGTCTATATTTGATCGTGCATATAGTAGATTGCATCTTTTGCTGTTATCTTTACCAAATCATTGACTTCGATCCATTTGGTGAAGTAATCTACTACCATAATGATGTGTTGACAGCCACTTTGGCCTATTGGGAAAGGACCGATTAGATCGACCCCCCACATGTCAAATGGCTAGGATGATATGACGATGCTTTATTCGACTGATGGTTGGTATGTCAACAAAAAGTTGACATTTAGGGCCAATCATAAATTTGTTCATCATCAAAGAGATGTCCAGTAATACCCTACGGAGATGACCTTTTGTGTGAGAGAGCGGCTAGCGGATGGCCCCCACACACTCCCTCATAGATTTCTATTAAGATTTTTTGTTTCTCTTCTGGTCGATCATAGCGAAGTAGAGGCCTTATGATAGATCGTCTGTATAACACCCCACCAACAATCGTGTATTGTGCCGACCTTTTCCTTATGAAATGGGCTCGATCTACATCATCGGGAAGGGAGTCTGTTTCGATGTATACCTTGATTTCATCTATCCAACATGTGGATGCAGGCTGAATGTCCATAATTTCGGTTCGATGGATGGTGGGACCGTAGAGATATTCGACCATTACTGAAGGGTCTTAGGCCTCATCTTTGGTGGACAATTTAGAAAATTAGTTGGCTCTCATGTTATCTTCTCCTCTTATGCGTGTGAGCTCGCAATAGTCAAATTCATTTTTTAGCCACTTAGCGATTTCCAGGTACTGGCTCAGAATTTCGTCTTTAGTTTGATAGGTACCTGAGATTTGACTAACTATGAGTTGTGAATCTCTGTAAACTTGCATGTTTTCAATGATCGTAGCTTTGGTGAGTTCGAGCCCCGCAATAACGGCTTAGTATTCAGCCTGGTTGTTTGAGGCTGAGAATTTGAACCTTAAAGGTTTTTTATTTCTTTGGTGGTTCCTAGCTCAACCAGAATTATACCGGCCCTACAGCCACCTTTGCTAGCCGCCCTATCTGCATAAAGTTGCCAACAATGACCTTGCCTCGGGGCCATTGGGGTCGATATGGAGGCAGCTTCGGGCGGGGTTACGAGTTGAGTTCTCTACGCTGAAGCTGGTCCCGACAATGAAATCAACTATGGTTTGGGCCTTTATTGCTTTTTGAGGCTGACATCGTATGTCGAATTATGTTAACTCGATCATCCGCCGGAGCAAGCGACCAGAGAGGTCAGGTTTGTGCAACACTTGACGTAAAGAACTATCTGTTAACACGTTGATTGTGTGTGAGGAAAAAGTAAGCCCTTAATTTGCGGGCCGTAATGACGAGCGAGTAAGCCAAAATTTCTATATTAAAATATTGGCTCTCCACCAGATTGAGAGCTTTGCTTAAATAATAGATGGGATTTTGTAGGGTTCCGGCCTCATTGATAAGAACGGCGGCTACAGCATGATCTGAGGCCGTCAAGTATAGAAATAACTCATCTCCTATTGCAAGTTTGACTTGGAGAGGCGGATTTCCCATGTAGTCTTTCAGAGCATGGTAATCTTGTGAGCATTTTTCTTTCCAGGTGAATGTTTTATCGCCTCTCAGAATTTTGAAGAAAGGAAGGCACTTTCAATTGATTTTGATATGAACCTTCCTAGAGCGATGACTCGTCCATAGAGCCTTTGGACCTCTTCTACAGAAGTTTGTTTTTTTAATGTTAACCAGTGCCTCAATTTTCTCAAGATTAGCTCTGATTCCTCTCTGGCTAACCATAAATCCAAGAAACTTGTCTGCCTGGACGCCAAATACATATTTTGTTGGATTAAGCTTCATGGATTGTTTCCTAACATTCTTGAAGGTTTCTTGGGGATCAGCGTTATGGTCTAGGTGAGACAAATTGATGACCATATCGTCGATGTAAGCTTCCATATTTTTGCCGATCTGTGAGCTAAAGATGCGATTAACCATTCGTTGATATGTCGAGCATGTATTCTTCAGCTCGAATGGAATAATCTCATAATAATAGAGGCCCCCAGGGGCCCTGAAGGCTACCATTTTTTTTTATCCAAATCATCCATTTTCACTTGATGGTAACCGGAATATGTGTCGAGGAAGCTAAGCATTTCAAACCCAGCAATGCCGTCTACCATGCGATCAATCCTTGGAAGAGTGTAAGGATCTTTAGGGCATTCTTTGTTCAGATCCATGAAATCAACACACATTCATCACCTTCCATTGTGCAAGCTGGTATTATCAAGGAACTCTTACCATTGCCACCTTTATGTCTATACATAATCGGTTTTTCTTAAGAAATCTCAGGACAATTAACCCTGGCATCGTTTTTAGGTGAGGCCACCGACTCCACCCATTTGGAAACATAGTCGACTGCTACCAGGATGTAACGATTTGATTTTGACAATGTAAAAGGCCCAACAAAATGAATTCCCCAAACATCGAACAACTTGACCTGAAGGATACTGTGCAGTGGAATCTCGTTCTTTTTAGAAATGTGAACAGTCATTTGACTGGAATGACAGGCTCTAGTAAAATCGTAAGCAGATTTAAATATTGTTGGTCAAGGACGCATTGTCTCAGAATACTTGGAATCTCTTCATCAAGGACGCATCTCCTAAGAATGTTATCAAGGTACATCTTATATAGGTAGGGATCGTCCCAGTAAAAATGCTTTAAGTCCATAAAGAATTTTTTCTTATCCATACTCATGAATTCTGGTGGTAAGTATCCTTCCGCAAAATAATTTATTATGTTCGCAAACCATGGGTATACCTTTCCCACTCTTGATGTATTGTGTCTAGGCTGAGATTCGACTGGAGCTATTACTGGGACGTCAAAAAGTTGTTCGTCTGGAAATACTCCTCGATCTCAGTGGCCTTCTCCTCTTCTATCAGTGTTAGCCGCGACAGGTGATCATCCACCTGGCTCTCAGATCCTTTCTTATCCTTAATTTCCACATCAAACTCCATTAAGAGTAGAATCCATCTTAATAATATTGGCTTGGAGTCTTGCTTGGTCAGAAGATACTTCAAGGCTGCATGGTCAGTGAAAACCATGACTTTAGATCCCACCCGATAAGATATAAATTTGTCAAATGCAAAGATAACGGCAGAGTTCTTTCTCCGTGGTTGCATAATTCCTCTGGGCACTATTGAGGGTACGACTAGCGTAGTCGATTGGTTTAAAGATTTTATCCTCTCTCACAGTACTGCTCCAACCGATGTATCACTTGCATCACACATTTGCTTGAAAAGTTTATTCCAATCTGGTGCTACCAGAATCGGGGAAGTTATCAACATTTACTTCAATGTGTTAAATGCCTCCTTGCATTCTTCTCCAAAGACGAAAGGTACGTCCTTTTGCAAGAAATTCAGTCAAAGGTCTGGAAATCTTAGAGAATTCCTTTATGAACCTCCTATAGAATCCTGCGTGACCAAGAAAGGCCCGCAGCGTCTTCAAGTTTGTTGGAGGTGGTAACTTCTCCATCACTTCAATCTTGGCTTTGTCCACTTCCATTCCTTTCTTTGAGATCCTTTGACCTAACATAATTCTTTCAGTGACCATGAAAAGGCACTTTTCCAAATTAAGCACTAGGTTGGTCTCTTCCCGTCTTCTCAACACTTTAATTAAATTATCCAAGCACCCATCATAGCTATATCGTAAGACAGAAAAATCATCCATGAATATTTCTAGAAAATCCACCACCAGGTCCGCAAATAAAGAGATCATGCACCTCTGGAATGTAGCTGGCGCATTACAGAGTCCGAAGGCATGCGGTTATAGGCAAATGTTCCGTAGGGATATATGAAAGTTGTTTTCTCAAAGTCTTCTAGAGCAATAAGGATCTGGTAGTAACCAGAATATCCATCTAAGAAACAATAAAAAGCATGACCACTTAATCTCTCTAACATTTGGTCGATAAATGACAGAGGAAAATGATCTTTTTGAGTTGCATCGTTCAGTTTCCTGAAGTCGATATAGACTCGATGTCTAGTAATTAGTCTTATAGGGATCAACTCGTAAAACTCATTAGGTTGGACAATGAATCCTTCATTCTTGGGCACCACATGAATCGGGCTTACCCACTCACTGTCAGCAATTGGGAATATGATTCCCATTTCCAGCATCTTTATGATCACTTTCTTCACAACAACTTTTAGCTGCGGTCAACATTCGCTGAGGTTGAGCGAATGCTTTCTTCTTAGGATCGACAAAGATTTTATGCATGCACACTGATGGGCTTATTCCTTGAATATCTGCAATAGTCCACCCAAATGCTCCTTTGTGCTCCTTCATTACTCTTACAAGTTTCTCCTCCTCTAACGGTGATAATGCTTCTGAAATAATCAGGGGGGGAGTGTCATCTTGTAAGTACACGTACTTCAGATGAGAGGGCAAAGGTTTAATCATTAAATTTCTTGGTGGCTCTTCTAACGATGATTTGATATCTTGCCAGTCAACTCTTTGTTGGTCTCAAAGAAGGGTGAAACTATAGTCGAGAGGGGGGGTGAATGACTATAGTGGAGTTTCAAAACTTTTCTTGTGTTTTAAAAGCTTTTGGGCGTGGATAAGTCCTTCTTACTATGTTGTTTTCAAATCGCTTTAGACAATCACGGATATGTGTTATGATGTAGGCAAATTAAATAAGTCTTTGTAAAGTAAATTGCGAGAAATTAAATTGACACAAGGCTTATAGTGGTTCAGGTGGTGTAATCCCTTAATCCACTCTTCTCCTGTGATGATCGGGGAATTCACTATTGTTTTCACAGATACAACATTGTGATTGTCCTTGGCTTCCCAAGCTTCACAATCTACAAGACTATCACTCCTTGATCGCAAACAGCTTTGGTGATTCGGTCTTCCTTTTCTTTGCTCCTTGAGATCAAAATCCTTCAACAGCTATCACGATTTCAACTCCTTCTCGATTGCCTCTGATTCGATTGCTTGATTTGATGTGAATGTGATTCACGCACTTGCTTGATCAATCTCAATTACGAATATGACTTTGTAGTTACGATGTTTGAGTTGATCACTAGATGTATCCTTGTAAGTTCGAGAGAAGGCTTTTCTAATTGTGAGTTTACGCTTTTCTTTCTTTTTCGATCAATCTTTTTCTTTTACATCAATGCCTTCTATTTATAGCCTTGAATAGCCTTGATTTTGAAATTCCGTCCGTTGGCTATATTAATGAGGAATAATCCTTGTTTTATCCTTGATTCCCCTTAATTGTATTCTCCTTGATTTCGGTGATCGGATTCTTCTTTCAAATGTATAGCGAAAAAATCCGTCCTTGATTGATCCTTCAATGATTGTGCATTTAATGCATGATCTGCTGAATCTTCAATGTATATTAATTACGATCTTGTAAGTGTCTCTTCACCGTCTCAGAGAGCGGTGGGTGAGCCTCTCTTGACTTAGCCGTTAGTTCTTTCTTCGCCGTTTTGTTTTCTTTTTGCCGGCGATCGGTGTACTCGGCCGATTCAATGTTTTCTTCTTTGCTTTAGTTTCAGGAGAATCTTTTTACTTCACTGATCCTTGATTTGGGTGGGATCAGTGTACACCATATTGGAATATTGAGTTTTATCACTTGAAACATAACTTAGACTTATCCAATGTCATCACGGACTTCCTTGATTATAAGTCGAGATCATAATCCCTTCTCTCAGAACTCTGCTTTGGTGCTTGGTGGGCTTCACTCTGCCGAATGTCTGCATTTTCACTTTGCCGTCCTACCAACTAGTACAATACTTATCGACTCAACTTATACAACATGTCGGACTCTAAGTAAAGACTTATCTGAGAATTCTAACTTATTTCAGGCTTGCTATAACAGCTAGTATGGCCATCATCAAAACATAATAAAATGTTCCTAACAATTTCCCCCTTTTTGATGATGCCAAAACCCTCATAAGCCTGAACATAAGTAATCAAAAATTTTCATAATTGTCAACAGATTAAAAACTCAAAGATTTTATTCTTCCATCATAGGGTAATAAAAAAAAAGACAAATGATAAGATAGATTGAATTGAATTAAGCAACAGGCAATTGGTTTTACTTCTTCATTTCTTCAAACCTGATGCCCTTGCCTTTGCTGTCCTTGCCTTTGCTGCCCTGTCTCTTTCCACTGGAGCTTTCAGGCTTTGAGTTATCATCTTCCCCCTTTGTGGCAGCATCAAAATGTGCCTCAAGGTCTGCAATTGCTGCATCAGACTCAGGGAGAGGGCCAAATCTTTTCTCCAGTAATTTGTTGTTGGCCTCACCAACTTTGATGAGAAAGTCCAGTTGCTTGCCAGAATGCTCTATTATCTCATCCAGATGCTGAATTTTGGAAGTGTGAGCATTGAGGGTGTCCACCAAGGGCTTGAGATTGTTGTCAACCGTCTCAGCATGGAATTCAAGATTGGTTTGGACATGGTGAGGATGAGGTGTTGTAAGTTGCAAATTAAGTTCCCTTGTCTCTCAATGACTTCATCTTGGATTTTGATGTGGTGATGAGAGCCTCAATCTTGTGATTGAAGGAGGTTGCTTCACTCCTTAAGGCATGCTTGATTTTGCTGTTGTAATATTGCCTTTCCATGTCCACAATAAGGGGTTGAATGTCCAGTTGAAAGACTCTCCTGGGTCAATTTCTTCAGGTGCCACATGGACATCCTTTTCATCTTCATCATTTTCACTCTCAGCATCTTCACCTTGCTGCTCCTCAGTTTCCACTTCAACTTCTTTTTCTTTCTTTTCCTTCTCTGCCTCCTCATTTTGAACCTCTTCTTTTTCTTCCAACTTTTCTTGTTCTGCCTCAGTAGGCCCGAGGTCATCTAGAGGAGGTTGTTGGAATTGAACTTCTTCATCTGCTTCTTTTCCCCCTTGTGCAATTGTGGGGGCGTTGGCAATTTCAGCTGAGTGAGCTTTATCAGCTGGCTCACTGAGCTGTTTGTCAACCGTACCAATGCTTTTGAAAAGCACTTCCTGGAGGGTCAGTTCATCGTCAGATATGCCCATATCTTCCTGATTTGCTGCATGAGCTTCACCTTCTAGGTGTTCATCTTGACTCATCTTACGCCTCGTCTATCTCTTCCTCTTGAGATGAGGTGATTCTATATCCTTTCTCACCCTCCTCCGGATAGACAATTTCCTCCTGTTGCTTTTCTTCTTACATTTTACGTGTCATCACTTAATATCATAGGCTCATTTAAGTTCTTTGGTGTTGGGCACGATGGTATCTACTTGTGCTGTTGAGACCTAGTTCTTCGTCCCACTCTGATCTGCTTTGGATTCGAGTTGTTTCCTCTTTTGACCAGCAATGGGTTTCGGCTTCAGGGAAGCCTTGATGTAGGTGAACATTGTTTTGGACTTGTCTGGGGACTACAAATTTGTGGGTTGTACTTTCATGGCGTTGAACAGGTGTTGAAGAGGGAACCCGTATGATTTCTTTTCCCAGAAATTGCCCTTTTTCTGCAAACCCTTGCTTGGTGCGGTGATTGATAAGTCAATCTCCTTTTGAATCTGATCCTTCAATCGATTGAATACGAAGGTTGCCCAATCAAACTTTATTCGTTCGTAGATTATGGCCATCAGTTTGATCCTGACCTCAGTTAGGTTTTCCAGTGACCCCTTTCTCCCTTCAATATTTTTGGTGATGACGATTGCAAATTCAACAAGCGGAAGTTTGAGCGTTGATCTAGGTAGATTATGCGTTTCTTTGTTTGGCTAGGGGCATTTGGCTATTTCAGCCCGAATTTTGGGATGTCTGCCGTCACAAGCTTGACATTTGTAGGACCAATTTGGGGGAGGTTCAGGAACCTGTTGAGTGTATTGGGCGTGATGACTATGTGCTTTCCAAAGATTGAGCTTGTGATGCGATCAACTTGATCTTCTTCGTCTTTGGGCATAAACTTTGCGTTTTCCAAAATGCTATCGATTCTCATAGCGAGATACCGATTATTGGGGTTTAGAAGGTCATCACCCCAAATTTGTACAAAGAATCGACCAGGCGTCGTGCTTGTGCATCGTTGTCACAATAAGAGAGATAGTACTTAGGCTTGAAAAACGAGCCGGTTATGATTGATTTTTCGTAGTATTTTTCAGTAGCAGTGATTTGGGAGGATGAAGCCATCGATAGGTAGAGGAGGATTAGAAGAGTATATTTTGAAAAAAAGTAGGGTTTGTAATTTGCAGAAGTATGTAAGGATCTCTGAAAATCTCTAAGTCTGATTTATATAGTGTGATTTGGGTAGTGTGAACGTGGTTTGAATATGGAAGGATTTAATGACATAATGGCGTGATTTTGTGTATGAAAAACGCGATATTCGAGCGTAGAGGGGGAGTGGTTTGAGGCAAGTAATGATAGAGCCCGGGAATCGAGGAATTTATAATTCAAAAAATAATATAATTACCTCCATGATCATAACGTGATCGCCACGTGTGTACTGAATAATCCTCCATAATTTCCTTATTCTCCACGTGTATTTAGAATTGATTTTGTTCACACTTTGAATTTGTCCAAGTCTTTATTTCGGTGAAGTGCCTTCGCTGGTCACATAACCGGTCCAATGAGTTCTTCACCGAATTTGGTTCATTGAACTGCTCTAACAATCGCTAAGTTACCTCTGCTTTGGATACGATTGCCTTACCTGCTACATCTCCTGTAATGGCAAAGGTTGTACCGATTGATGAAGTCACTTAGCCGATTACTCAGGTTAGCCGCTCGTTGATACTTAGTCAATTTCAATCATCCCTAACTCGGTTCTCAACAAACTAAATCTTTCATAACCGAGTGGTTTAGTGAAGATGTCACCACTTGGTCTTGATGTGATATGTATTTTAGGATGACATCTCCTTTTCAACATGGTCTTTGTTAAAATGATGTCTCACATCAATGTGCTTTGTTCTTGAATGCAATACTGGATTTTCTGTAATAGATATTGCACTTGTGTTGTCACACATGATTGGGATTGTTTTCTCTTCGACTCCATAGTCCCTTAGCTGTTGTCTTATCCACAGTACTTGTGCACAACACTTACTACTGCTATATATATCTCGCTTGGCCCGTTGATGTAGATATAGAGTTTTGCTTTTTTTTTGAACCATGAGACTAGTCTGGTTCCTAGCATTTGGCATGTTCGAGAGGTGCTTTTTCTATCTATTTTGCATCCAAAGATATAGTCGAGTCTGAATATGATATCGGTGTAAATCCTCCATCTTTTGGGTACCAAATGCCAACATTGATGGTGTGTTTCAAGTATTTGATTATCCTTTTAGTTTGCTAGAAGATGTGATTCTTTTGGTTGAGCTTGAAATCTAGCACACACTCCTACTACAAAATGCAATATCGGGTCTGGCTTGCGATTAAGTATAATAATGATCCAATAATTCCTCTATACATTTTCGATCAACATCTTTTCCTCCTTCATCTTTTCAAGTATGACTCGCACACACATTGGTGTGTCTCTTGTGCCACTTGTGTCCATCCCATACTTGTGTATCAAATCTCTTGTATATTTTGCTTGACTAATGAAAATGCCATCCTTCATTTGCTTTACTTGAAGGCCAAGGAAGTAGTTTAATTCTCCCATCATGCTCATCCTAAATTTGCTCTTCATTAGGTTTGCAAATTTCTCACACAACTTTTTTCATCTTCTCGATCCAAAGATTATGTCATCAACATAGATTTGCACTAGCAATGTGCTTGCCCTTCCTCTAGTTTAAATAGAGTCTTGTCTATAGTTCCTTTGTTGAATCCATTCTTGATCGAAAATTGTGATGAGAGTTTCATACCAGGCTCTAGGTGCTGTTTGAGGCCATAGAGGGCCTTCTTGAGTTTGTATACTTTGTCTTCTTTTCCTTTGATTTGAAATCCAGGAGGTTGTTCTACATAAACTTCTTCTTCCAAAAGTCCGTTTAGGAATGCACTTTTGACATCCATTTGATAGACTTTGAAGTCTTTGTGTGCGACAAATGCTAGAAAAGTCTTATTGCTTCCAATCTTGCTCACTGGAGCAAAGGTTTCATCATAATCTATTCCTTCACTTGGGAATATCCTTTTGCAACTAGCCTTGCTTTGTTTCCGATACAACAGCCCTTGCTCATCCATCTTGTTCTGAATACCCATTTTGCACCAATGATGTTGGCCATTTGTGTCCCTGTCAACAAGTTCCTGGACTTCATTTCTTTCAAATTCATTTAGTTCTTCTTGCATGGTTTGTGATCCAATCTGCATCTTGGATTGCATCATCTATGGTCTTGGGTTCCACTTGTGATAGAAAGCAAGTTAGCATGTGCTCCAGTTGTCTTCTTGTTACGACTCCGTGTGAATATCTCCAATGACTTGTTCTTCGAGGATGGTCTCTAAGCCAATTTAGGTCCAGTTGAAGTTGATCTTCACTTGGTGCTTCCATACATTCATGCTGAGCATGAACTTCAATTCAGTGCTTCTCTGTTTGTATTGATATGTGGCTCCTCTTGATTTTCAAAAGATGATTCGGGATAGTAGTTTGGTATGGATGCACTTGTATAGATTTGCCTCTGTCATGCAACTTTCTCTTCTTGGTCTTGAAGATCTTCACCATTTGTATATGGTTCATCAAAAACCACATGTATTGATTTTTCAATCACCAATGTTCTTTTATTTAGTACTTTGAATGCTTTGCTGGTGTCTGAGTATCCCATGAAGATTGCTTCATCAGCCTTCTCATCAAAGGTATGCAGATGATTCATGTTCAAGACAAAGCATTTTGATCCAAACATATGAAAATATGAGATATTGGGTTTTCTACCATTCCATAATTCATATGGAGTTTTTCCATGATGTTTGTTGATGATTGATCTGCTTTTGTGTATGGCATCTTTGTGTTTCTTGCTTGACCCAAAATCTCTTTGGCAAGCATGCTTGACAATCATTGTTCGATTTGCTTCTTTGAGAGTTCTGCTTTCTTCTTTCTGCTTGCTACACCATTTTGTTGTGGTGTTCCTGCTGCCAGAGATAGTTGATGTAGTACTCCATTTTCTTCACAATAGGTTCGATAATTTCATTTAGAAATTCATTGCCTCTATCTGATCCGATTTTGATAATTTTTAGCTCTTTTTCATTCTCTGGTCTTCTCGGCAAGTCTGGTAGCTTCTTGAGTGTTTCTTTCTTCTTGTTCATGAAGATGGTCCATGTGTATTTTGAGAAGTCATCCACCACTACAAGAGTATATTTCTTACCACTTACACTTACTTGGAGTGATTGGTCCAAACAGTCCATGTGCGATAGATGTAGAACTCTTGTTGTAGATTGATGAGGCTTTGATTTGAATGAGCTTTTTATTTTTTTCCTTTCGACAAGCATCACATAGACTCTCTTTCTTGAATGAGATCTCTGGCGAGCCTTCAACTAACTTGCTCCTTGATAGTTTGTTGATGGTCTTGAAATTCAGTGATTTAATCTTACATTGCCAAATCCAGCTTGTTGATTGTTTATTCTTGACAAGTAGACATGTTTTACGCCTTTGGTCATTCTCCATCCACCACATACATGTTGTCTTGTCTTCTACCCAAGAACCACTGAGTTTGTTTGATTGTGAATCACTTTGCATCCTTCTTTGTTGAAGTGCACATTGTAGCCTTTGTCACGTAATTGACTGATGCTCATCAGATTGAAGTTAAGTCCCTTGACATATGCCACATTTTGAATCTTTAGATTGTTTTTGAGTATTGTGCCTTCCCCCTTAATCTTGCCAGGGTTTTCTTTTCCTCCAAATGTGACTTTGGGTCCATCAAAAGCTTTAAAATCAGTGATCCATTTCTTGTTTCCTGTCATGTGTCCTGAACATCCACCGTCTATGTACCAGACATCCTACAAAACAGATTAATTAAGTTTGGGTACCCAACACTGTTTGGGTCCATATTTGTTAGCAGTCATGCCTCCCATACCAAGTATGTATCCAAAAGGTCTTCTCTTTGGATAATTGAAGTCATCAACTTCATATGTATAAGGCATGGCAGAATAGCTTCTAGTATTTCTACAGAAGGTATTCTGATACTTTTTTCCACCTTTTGGTGCATTTATATCCTTCTTCACTTTCCAATATGCAATAGGAAACCTTTCTTGCTTCATGTGTCTAGGAACATAGTTAGATTGATTTTTCTTAATCACATGATGCATTTTATGGAATGGTTTCCTCTTGTATTTTGGAGGTGTGACATTCCAATCATCCTCTGAGGGAAAAAGTCTGCCTTTACCTTTCAGATGGCTGTTGTTTTTGTATGATTGGAATGAGGATTTAGTCTGACTGTTTCACTACAGTGGGTTTTGACTTCACTGGAACAGGATGATCTGTTGGACACATGGTCTGTCCCTTTCTAAATTTTGGTCCATTAGTGGTCCTCAATTTAGAATTGTGTTGACTATTATCCCTACATTCATCCTGACTTGTTATAGCCAAGACCAGATCTGGATCCAAACCTTTTTGAGGGTTTGTATGCTGGTGCTTTTAGTGGTGCAGTGATTACCTTTACTGGTGAGGAGTTCTTCTTAACTGATCTGTTGGTAACAGATGTATGGTCATCTGCTTTTTGTTGATCATTTAAGTAGGTCTCCTTACTAGTTAATTCAGCTCTTGTTTTATCCAGTTCTTTCTTTAACCTCTTATTCTCTTTTCTTAGATCCTTGCATTCCTTTTCCAGAATTTCATGATTCTTTTCAATTTCATCAAATTTAGTCATGAGATTTTGGACTAGGTCCTACTGTATCTAATGGAAGACTAGAGGATTGTGCAAAGTTAGATGTGAATGCATTAGATGAAGAATAGAACTAGATGTTACCTCGATTTCATCTGATTCTTTAGCCATTAAACATAGGCTTGTTTCCTCGATTATCCGAACTATCACTTTTGTCTTCATCCAATTCTTTGGTCATGAGGCATAGGCATGCATTTTCATTTTCTCGAAATGCCTTCTTCATCACTATCATCCGAGTCATTATCGATGATTCTTCATGCTTTTCACTCTGGATTCTCGACTTAAGTGCCTTCTTGCCCTTTCTCTTTTGGATGCTTTGAATTTCTTCTTTTCATCATCTTTGTCATTTTCTTCGGACAATCGACCTTGAAGTGACCTCTCTTATTGCAGTTGAAGCATCTGTATTCATCATCTTTCTTCTTCATGTCTCTCATTAGAGCTTGACTTTTTGTTTGATGTTGAATTTCCCTTGAATGGCTTCTTTTTAAACTGTCAAAACGTTTAACTAATAAAGCTACATTTCTTTTAGTTCTTGTGTCTCTTTGTTTGATGCATTCGGCAAAGTTACTTTCTTTGAGGTGCAATGAATGCACGATAATTTTGTGTGTCTCTGCGGACCACCATCTTCACCGTTCGATTCGAATTCATGAGCTTTCAATTGGGACATCGATTGTCGAGTGTCGGTGCTTGCAAGATTTGTTGTTCCTCCGATTCTCGATGTTATGATCTTACATCTTTCAGTAGTCCTCTCGGGATCTTCAAGCATACTTCTTTTTGTGGATATGTGTGTCCAAGTCATTTGCGATTCATCGATAATGCTTGAGAATCATTGTCCATTTGATCAATGGATTCACCAGTCTTCATTTTAAAGTTCTCAAATTTCTGTTTTGCAACAGATAATTTGTTTTCTTTTACTGCTTCAGATCCTTCATTTATCAATGATAGTTTGTCCCACATCTCCTTTGCTATTTTGCAGTCTTTGATTCTCATGAACATGTTGTTTGTCCAGAGTCTTTAAGATCATATCTTTTGCTACAAAGTCTAGGTTTGCTCTTCTCCCCGTCATCTTTGGTCCAATCTTTCTTGGGTTTGTCTATCTCCTTTCCTTGATCTCTCTTCCTGTGCCTACCACGGTGGTGATCATGATTGGGCCGTCATTGATTACATCCAAAGATCTCCTCATGAGTTCTTTGCAAGATGAGATAACATTCTTATTTTATATTCATCAAAATTATTAACATTGAAAACAGGTACTTTTGACAAGAAGTTTGAGGAATCCATCAATTGCAATTTGAAGAAAAAATGGCGTGAATGAAAAACTTCAGATTTGAAAACTACTTTGAAAATATGTGATCTCCTTTGTTACTGTAAATTAGATCTCGAGCAGGTTACGATACTAGAAACAACGCTCTGCTACCAATTGTTGGTCCCAAAGAAGGGTGAAACTATAGTCGGAGGGGGTGAATGACTATAGTGGAGTTTCAAAAACTTTTCTTGTGTTTTAAAAGCTTTTGGGCAAATGGATAAGTCCTTCTTACTATGTTGTTTTCAAATCGCTTTAGACAATCACAGATATGTGTTATGATGTAGGCAAATTAAATAAGTCTTTGTAAAGTAAATTGCGAAAATTAAATTGACACAAGGCTTATAGTGGTTCAGGGTGGTGTAATCCCTTAATCCACTCTTCTCTTGTTATGATCGGAGGAATTCACTATTGTTTTGACAGATACAACAATGTGATTGTCCTTGGCTTCCCAAGCTTCACAATCTACAAGACTATCACTCCTTGATCGCAAACTTGATGATTCGATCTTCGCTTTTTGTCAGCTCTTTGAGATCAAAATCCTTCAACAAATATCACAGCTTCAACTCCTTCTCGAGTTGCCTCCGATTCGATTTGCTTGATTTGATGTGAATGTGATTCACGCACTTGCTTGATCAATCTCAATTCGAATATGACTTTGTAGTTCGATGTTTGAGTTGATCACTGAGATGTATCCTTGTAAGTTCGGAGAGAAGGCTTTTCTAATTGACAGAGTTTCGCTTTTCTTTCTTTTTGATCATTCTTTTTCTTTTTACATCAATGCCTTCTATTTATAGCCTTGAATAGCCTTGATTTTGAAATTCCGTCCGTTGGCTATATTAATGAGGAATAATCCTTGATTTTATCCTTGATTCCCCTTAATTGTATTCTCCTTGATTTCATGATCGGATTCTTCTTTCAAATGTATAGCGAAAAAATCCGTCCTTGATTGATCCTTCAATGATTGTGCATTTAATGCATGATCTCACGAATCTTCAATGTATATTAATTACGATCTTGTAAGTGTCTCTTCACCGTCTCAGAGAGAGCGGTGGAGTGAGCCTTCTGACTTAGCCGTTAGTTCTTTCTTCGCCGTTTTGTTTTCTCTTTGCCGACAGTCAGTGTACTCAGCCGATTCACTGTTTTCTTCTTTGCTTTAGTTTCAGGAGAATCTTTATACTTCACTGATCCTTGATTTGGGTGGGATCAGTGTACACCATATTGGAATATTGAGTTTTATCACTTGAAACATAACTTAGACTTATCCAAGGTCATCACAGACTTCCTTGATTATAAGTAAGATCATAATCCCTTCTCTGTATCTCTGCTTGGTGCTTGGTCGGCTTCACTCGCCGAATGTCATTTTCACTTTGCCGTCCTACCAACTAGTACAATACTTGTCTGACTCAACTTATACAACATGTCAGACTCTAATTAAAGACTTATACAGAGAATTCTAACTTATTTCAGGCTTGCTATAACAGCTAGTATGGCCATCATCAAAACATAATAAAATGTTCCTAACAATTGCTAATTAAAGAATTTATGCCATGAAGGTCTATGAATGGGTACTTATATATCCATGGAAGATATATGTTCTATTTCTTGCACAAGACCTTCACTGTACCCAGGCAAGACTTTTTCTTCTTCCTTCTTCAACAGCAAGGTTTCTGCAACATCAGGATCAACTGCCAATAGCTGTTGTAATTTGATAACACCCTAAATGATACCATTAATTATACCTATTTTCACCCCAAAATCTGCTCAAGAGATGAAAGATAGGCTCGTTATTATGTGGAAAATGTGTTAAAGGCTATATGTGTATTCCTAGGATTGTAATTCTATATCTAAGTTATTTTCCCGAAAATTTGGTACTGTTTTGTGTCGTTTTATGTGTTTTATAGTATGTACCGAATCTGGAGCATTCGAGAATGGATCTCGACCAAAAGACACTACAAAAAAAACTGTTTCTAGTGACCGAAATTTTATGACGGGAAGGAAAAACGGACATTAAAAGATAAACTTTAGAGTTTTTAGTGACCATGTAAAGTTTGCATAGCTAAATATCATAATTATTAGTGACGAATTCTTAATCCCATCACCATTTTCTCTAAAAATATCAATATTTATAGATTGAAAATAAGTTTCCCGTAATAATTTAATTATGCGCGGTAACTCTCCCGGTAAAATATTTATAAAAAAACACTACCGTAAAATCATTCTTATATATTATTCCGAGAAACTAATCAAAGTTCTTACCCTAAATCCCATTCCCTTCTCTGCTTGCTAATCATCTTCTGGAGCAGCTACTCTCACCATATCCGGTTGTTGAATCTCCGAGACATTTGTAGCCAAGTTTCCGCTTCGTTGTGACGGATCTTCCAATTTTGGCAAAAATACCCCTAATTGGCGCGGTGACTCTCCATTTTGCCGACGCTTCTTGTTATCTCGAACTCCGCTTTACCGCCTCTGAATATCTCCATTTCACAACGAAGAATCTTACAATACAAAGCGATATAGACTCCGAACAAGCTAAAACCGGTGTCCCACCGCGCGTCAGCTTAGAAGGAGCGGTTCAGAATTCAAACAATTTAGGGCCCGAGAAAGGAGAAATTTAACACAGAGGAGCAGGTGAAGTGGGGAATGATTTTGATTTGGGTGTTGAAGCTTCATCCGAGAAAGTAATTTGGGGATTTTAACCCATGAAAGGTATGCATAGCTATACCACAATCAATTTAACAAAAATTTCGCCTACTTGTGACTATTTTATTGTTGCCTCGAAATATCTATTATATTGTCTTTGGGATTTTTGTTGATTAGTCTCAATTTTGATTGTAAATATCCTCAAATTTCGTTTTAGATCGATGAATTAGGGTTAATTTCTCCTATCTTCCGAGATCGTGATCGTGATTGCAAGAGCTTGATCATCTTTTTTGTTTATCTTCCCATTCTTTCACAGCTTGATGAAAGCTTGAATTTTTTTTTGAAATCCAATTGAATGTCGATTTTTATTTTGTTGTTGCTATTTTACATTATATATTTCGCTCTATGGATTTGGAGTTTTTGTGCTTTTGATACATCAATTAAAGTTGCTTGTACTTCAATATTATTCTTATTATTTCTACTTTCTTAATTTAGTGGATTTTTGGATTAGGCAAATGAGAAAACTTTAGGAGAGGCTACTGTCTTGGCGGATAATAGCAGAAATTTGAATTATATTTTATTGTCATTTTGAATGCTTAAATCCTTTATTTTTTTGTATCATAAGTGAAATTGAATTGGCCTTATTTTACGCTTTTTGTTGCCATAGATAGTTGCTTGCTTTCTTTTTTTTGTATTCACAATCCAAGGACTATGTGATCATAGGCTCCTCCTCATTCGTTGAACATTGCCTCTGTACTTTAAATGTGGAGCAAATCTTTGTATTTTCAAAGGTTAATGGGCTTTGTGGGATTGCATTTATATTTAATTTGTATATATATATGGTGTCTCTTAAGAGCTACTTTCTTTTATGTTCCATCCTTGATACTTGGAAGATGTTACGTTGTAATCAAGTATCTTTAATTGGCCGTCTGGGGTGTTCTGTTAGTGAATGAGCATCTGATAGTATGCATTGTTAATGAAGTTTTATTGTAAAGGGTAAAATATATCTGGACCTTGATGGTAAGATGCTCATATTTTGCTATATCATCTATTAAAATTATTGCATTCAAGTACTGTTGTTTTTACTCTTGTATTCTTCGTATGTTTTTGTCCAAAGTGGACATTATAATATTGAGCTCAGTAGTTGCTACTTGCTTCCTACGCTGGTTATTTATCATGTGTTCCATCTACTCATTGGATAATGTTATTTTGGAATTGTCTTTCGCTCTCTGAAAATTGATTTCTACACAAGGTATTTTCTTGGCTAGTTTGCAGCTAAGCCATAGTTGCTTTAAAAGTGTTAGCTTGTCTTTTAAGAAAATATTAGTGTTAATATGGTACTTACCTGGATCCATCTTAGGTGGTCTATTCTCGTAGTAGTCTATGTCCCATCAGCAAGAAGATGTTGCTGATTGTGTAGCTGATGATTATGAAATAGAATATTTAGATGATGATATGGATGAGGACTTGATAACTGCTATAGGTTAATTAAACTCAGATTCAGATGAATTTGGAAACAGGATTTGTGCGCTTTATTTCAAATTTGTTGAAGTTTTGGACCATTATAATTTTGAGGTTCATCAACTGATGGGTCTTTTGTTTCTGTCATTCTAATTAGTCTTCTTTCTGGTTGCTGCAGCTTAGCGAAATGCAAGATAATACTGCTGCTCAAGCTAGAAAAAGGCAAAGATATTCAAGGAATTCCTTGGGAAAGGTTAAGCATAACGTGAGAGAAATACACACAGACTTGCCTTGTTTATGATATTAGAAATCCGTATGAATCAGTTGTGGCTTTGAAGGGTAACCTCGGTTCAGTTTGGTCTATCCGTTACGTGTCTGATGGTAGATTAATGGCAATGTCTGAACCTGCTGACTTTGTCCATGTATAAGACGTCAAAACTGGGTATGAGACGGAGCAA
This sequence comes from Gentiana macrophylla, assembly GCA_026214975.1. Taxonomy (NCBI): domain Eukaryota; kingdom Viridiplantae; phylum Streptophyta; class Magnoliopsida; order Gentianales; family Gentianaceae; genus Gentiana; species Gentiana macrophylla. Next base: position 59,169,136 of record CM047812.1, read on the forward strand.
GAAAACAATTTCTTTGGTGAGATCTCAGGCATGTCATTCAGTCCTGATAAAGATTCCCTGTTCATTAGGGTCTGGGATCGAACGTATGGTAGCTTTTTGGAATTCAGACGTCGAAGGAACTACTCTTAACTTGATACGATGGTCTGAACTTGCACATCCTGCTAATCAGTTTCAGAAGTTGTCTCATTCAATCTTGTTTTCGTAACCTTCACACTCTAGCATTAAGTACCTATGCTCTTGTTCAAGGATACTAGCATTTAAGAGAGTTGTTTTGAGTCTTCATAATATTGAATGTGAGATGTACAGGTAGTGAGGAGTGATCTGGTGAGTGCAAGGTAGTTTATCATAGAATGTGTTAGGCAGTTGGGGACTATATCATTTATTACAGGGGAAAGTCTTGTATGGAGACTCTCTATTTGCACTGCATCATTAGATAGGTGATGTGTGCTTATAGAAAAGATGTATCGTCTTTTTTTATGTTTGTTTTTTTTTATTGTTTTGTATCTATATTTATGATTTTGAAACATATGTATTTCAAAGAATGGTGGTGAAGGTTTTGATGCAAAATCATTGTATTGCTTCAACTACTTTATAATGAAGGTTTAATGTTTAATAGTCACCGTAATTTTATCATCATCATCGAAATTAAATTTTAATGCCGGTATAATTGATAATGACATGTATAAATTGGCAACAAAAGGATTTATAGTGAGGGAATGATTTGTAAATAATGACGGGTTACAATGTTAGTATAATTATTTTTAATGAGAGGAGAATGAAACAATAATGATGAAAAATGTGTTCATTGAAATGAATTTCTAGTGAGAGTATAATATTGTCATTAATCATATAACAAAAATAATGACAGGATGCTTTACGGTCATTATTTACTTTTAGCTAGGAGGGCAGTAGTGACGGGCCATGACGGGAAATTTACCGTCGTTAAACGTCTTCAATGACAGGAATGTGACATATAGTGACCAATTTTACCGTCATTAAAAACAAATTTTCTTGTAGTGAGAGGCATGTTGGGCCAAGTAATTAAAGTCCAAGAAGGGGTCTACTGAAGATAAAGAGGAAAAGTCAGCCCGGTTTACTAAGGGCTAGGTCCGGTAAACCGAGGGCCTTGAGGAACACGAAATCGATTATGCCGTATTGACTAGGTCGGTTAGGGTTTCTGAGAGTCATAAGTCGGTCATTGTATCTATATAAGGCCGCATTAACAAATTATTGTATAAGTTCTTGATAAGTTTTCATAAGTTTTTCATATTACATTATATACAACATATAATTTGATGAAATAAAAGTATTCCAAGCTTTGAGGAGTTATTTCTGGTTTTCTTCCCTTTCTCTACCATCTCTAGCTTGAGTAGATCGAGCTAGATCTCTATTGTTGAATGTATGAAGCTTTGAACATTCCTTTTTGTCTTCAATATAGTAGATCTGTTCATATTTATGTGTTTTAGCTAATCTGCATGTTTAACAACCCCGTGATTTACTTAGATTAATCGTAATTGAGCAATGTATATCCGGAATAAAAAAAGCTAACCCCGGTAAACCGGCGTTCTATACCGGTTTACCAAGGAAATATTTAGAAAACTTAATCTGGAGGATTCACTACAGCTACGTTGATTGACAAATTTAATAAATAGTAGGTTAGATCTGGCCAATCTGCTAATTGTAATCGTAAAACTAGCATGAAATAGAAATAGTGAAGTGTTAGTTTGGACATAGTTTTGATGAACCCTAGGAACGTGCTGATCAATGTCGACAGATGTCTAGGCGGGTTAGCAGTATGAGTTAGCGCTCGATATAAGCAATTCTAGTTCTTTATGCGTATGGGTTATTACGCACCAATTAAGGAGGGTAGCTTGCGTATAGATTGTCTACTACCATGGTCGGAGTAGATAGGGTTAGGAATTGCACCCGTAGCTTAAAACTAAATCAAAAGCTCACTCGATTAATTTAAGGAAATTATGCGGGGAAGTAAACATAAGGATTAACTAATCCAAGTTAGTAGATCGGTTGGAAGAGTGGGAGAATTACCAAGTTTCTTTCATGTTTATTGTTGGTCAATGACTGCCTCTATGTGCCTTCTTAATTTGATTAGAATCGTTTATAGTTAAAGTTGCATTGTCTCTATGTGATCGACCTTGACTTGCATTAACTATACTACGATGTACCTAGTAGTCTGGCTAGTAATATCGACGTTAGTGACTTACACGTGAACAAGATTTTTTGGAGCCGTTGTCGGGGACAATGGCCAATTATAAAGATAAACATTTTAATCCTGATTAAGATGTTGTTTTCTTTTAAATTTATTTTCTTTTGAGTCTTGAGTCGTTCTGGATCAAACCTGCCCCTATTAATCTACCAGAATAAGAAGTTCTTGGCCCGGTTTACCGAGGTTTACCTCCGGTTTATTGAGATCCAGAAATTAAACTCTGACAGTCCTTGTTAATCTGTGTGTATCTCAGTTGATTTTAGTTAGTAGGTCCGCAATAGTTGGGATCAACCCCAACTGAAGCGGGAGTTGCTGACCGTTTCTTTGTTTTATTTTGTCTCTTTTGCAGGAAGTATCCGGAAGCTTCGGAAATTCAGTCAAGCAAAAGCAATTAAGGCTAGACGAGTCAGACACAATGCCTCGTACTGTGTGGAACATCAAACCAATCTCTATGTACCCTGGATTAGAAGCCAGAGAGCAATATGAAGCTGATAGGATAAGTGTGGAAGAGGAGATTGAAAAGCTTAAATAGGAAGCTGAGGAAAACCTGAAGGAGTATGAGACTTATCGGCTAGGTACGTTCCCGATTGAGCTAATTGATATTTCGTTCGATTACGACTCCGATGATCCGGAGGAGGATCTGGACACCATGTTCTCAGATTCTGAGGATTACCCGGATTCTGACATAGTAGAAAATTTAAGAGACCCTGGAATGTTTCTACTCCCAATCTCTATCAATGGTATATCTGTAGGTTTAGGTCTTTGTGATTCCGGTTCAAGTGGTAACATTCTCCCTCTATCCCACTGCCTGAAGATTAAGCTTCCAGTCATTATAAATCAAAACGAACTTTGACCTTTGTTGATATGACTAGAAATATGTCTGCCGGTCTGTTTTGGAAGTGCACGATAAAGGCCGGAGGGTTCACTTTTCCAATTGATTTCACGGTTATAAGCGTACCAGAGGACCCAAGTGCACCAGTTTTGTTAGGAAGACCTTTATTAGCGAAAAGCAGAGCAATCATGGACTATGATAATGGGGAGATCACTTTAAGACTGAACAATGAATAGTATCTTTCAAAATCTTAGAGCCCCTAGGTAATAGGCCGGAAAGTTGTAAGATGGCTTATAATTCGGGAAAAGTAGAAATCATGGAGATAGATAAGAAAAGGCCGGAACGAGAGGTTGTAGTAGAAACCTGTGAGCAAGAATTCATGAGGTTAATGCTTAGAGAGAGCGAAGAGAATGACCCCAACAAGGCGCACACGGAAGCTAGTCCTTCCGTATTGCGTAGTGACGGATTAGAGCTTAAAGTGGAAAGTGTGGAATCCTTGGGCACAAAGACTAAATCTCGATGCAGAGGCAGACCTAGTACGCAAGCAAAGAGAGAGACGCGTGCTAGGAATAGAGCTTAGAAAGTTTCTATGGAAAACCGTGAAAAGGCACTCTTGAAAGGTAATGACTGACGAGAAGGGAAGTGCATGACGGTTGAAACCTCAAAGATGCAAGTTTGGCAAGTTAAGGCCCTAACTTTTGATTGATTGAATGTCTGAAGGTAAGTCGAGCTGATGACTTTAAACTTAGAACTATTTCCTTGAACCCTTAGTTAGATTAGGAATGAATAAAAGTAGCTGGATGAAGGGACAAGCTTTTTTTCATCCTACTGCATCCTTAGGCTTGCAACTGATGGTTGTTGGGAAGGTTTTTTTTTACTCGTGGATTCTAGTGAAGTAGGTTAGGATCGAGTCGGAGATACCAACAAAAGGAGTAAGAGACTAGTCAATTTGAGGTCAGGACTGAGCAGAGAGCTAAATTAAAGTGTGCAGAGAAGGAGGATAGATAAATCTAGGGAAAAGAAGCCCCGGTAAACCGAGAGCTACCTCCAGTTTACCGAGCTAAGATTTTCAAGTTTCTGAATTTCAGATTTAAAAGCAGGATTTTTAGAGACACGTGGAGGACACACGATCCATCAGACACCACCAGTCAGCAAAAAAAAACCATCCTATTTTCCCTATTTTCCACCTTTTCATCCTTTCCCACACTCCACCATAACTCCACCTCAATCCCATCAATCAACCCCTCAAATCCCTCACCCTAATTACTCCTCTACCCATTATCCCACCAAATCCTTCCACCTTCCATCATTTCTCCTATTTAAACACCCTTCCACCACCATTATTCATCCTTATCATCAAATATCTTCTTCTCAAATCACCAAAATTCCTTCATTTCTTCTTCTTCAAAAACATTGGCCACCACCACCACCACCATCACCCCCATACATCCACCAAAATCAAACCTTTCTTCCATTTCACAACCCAAAACCCCAACCACATCATATTATCCATCCCTATTGCTGAGAAGTGCTGCTGTGCTAGTAAAGTGCTGCAGTTCTTCATCTTCTAGTATCAGAAGCACTATCCCAGTCAGAAACTAAATTAAAGTGTGCAGAGAAGGAGGACAGAGAAATCTGGGGAAAATAAGCCCCGGTAAACTGAGAGCTACCTCCAGTTTACCGAGCTAAGATTTTCAAGTTTCTGAATGTTAGATTAAAAAGCAGGATTTTTAGAGACTCGTGGAGGACACACGATGCATCAATCACCAACAGTCAGCAAAAAAACCGTCCTATTTTCCCTATTTTCCACCTTTTCATCCTTTCCCACACTTCACCATAACTCCACCTCAATCTCATCAATAAACCCCTCAAATCCCTCACCTTAATTACTCCTCTACCCACTATCCTACAAAATCCTTCCACCGTCCATCATTTCTCCTATTTAAACACCTTTCCGCCACCATTTTTCATCCTTCTCATCAAATATCTTCTTCTCAAATCACTAAAATTATTTCATTTCTTCTTTTTCAAAAATATCGGCCACCATCACCACCACAATCACCCTCATACATCCACCAAAATCAAACCTTTCTTCCATTTCACAACCCAAAACACCAACCACATCATTTTCTCCATCCCTATTCTTTGAGAAGTGTTTCTTTGTACTAAAGTCTTTGCATTCTAGTATCGTCGCTAACTTGTCGATCGAAACCTAGAAATACCAGGCCGATGGCGAGGTTCGAGCCGGGTTACTAAGGGTCAATTTTTAGAATCAGCTTTTGTTATCATTCAGGATGGGTCCCAAGCGTAAACGAACATTACATCGTCCTAGTGGTCACCAGTATGTCTATAGAAATGCTAACCCCTTGATAGACGGGGTTGAGCAATTTCTTTAATTAGAGATCTATGAATCATTCCGAGGGCATTGGAACGGAAGACCGGTTGCCCGAGAAGGAGAAGTAGAGTTGGACGATTGCAGTTAAAATCTTGCCACAAGCCCTACAAGCACAAGATATTTTCTATATGGCCGAGGCACCGGGACAGTTCAATGCTACAGTGGTGCGGGAAATCTATGCTTATCTTTCGCACAACCTAGGAGCTACATTTGCAATGGTCTGTAGTGTTAAAGTTGATTTTTCGATTGAGCAGATCAATGCATATTTTGGGATTCGCAACCCACCAGTGGGTCCAGACGAGTACACATCCTCGACCAATGTTGAAGATCATGAGAGAAAGGAGATGATTGCTGATTACTTTGGGTTGCAATGGAAGCACAACCTTTTGGGAGACCCCGCCTTCTTCCTGGAGTGTGAATTATCTTGGGATCGGAAGATGGTCAACCGATTTGTTTGTGCCCGACTTCTACCGACCAAGCATACGGTCTCTGTCACAACGAAGAGGGCGGAGTTGATGTTCTATCTGGAGCAAGGCTCTCCAGCCAACATCGGTCTACTGAAGCATAGCCGCATACATGAGATTGCAGCTACGTCTGAGCGAGAGTAGTTTCCATATGGCCCGATGATTGACATGTTTTCTTTGGAGGACGAGGTCAAAGTTCTCGTCAGTGACGATTGGGAAGACCCTGAGCCAGTGATCAGTTCACAGTCGGTTCAAAAAGCACCGAGATGGGTTGGTAAGAGATCTGAGAGGGAGCGTACTCCGGTCCTCGGAGGACCCTCGGACTCAGAGAGCTTTATTGGAGGAGCATTCTAGAGAGATTGCGAGTCTGCATCGCAAAATCGATAGGATTATACACTTTTTTGGCGTTCCTCCTGCGACCCCACCACCTAGGACTGCCACACGTCACGGAGCTTCCTCTTCCGCCGCTGCTGCCTCGAGTTCTGCACCACCTCCTGGTTTTGAGCCTAGAGATGACTGGGAGGATTATTAAGACGAGGACTAGTTTTTCTTCCTTTTCTTTGTTGTTATTTTCTATTTTCTTTTTATTTTTCTTTCCTATCTAGTACATGTAGCATAATTTTATTAAAATAATGATTTTGCCGGCTTAATTTTTTTGAGTTATTTATTTTCTCTTTTACTGCTGTGATATTGTTCTACGATTTCTTGTCACCACCATTCTTCTTGGTTTGTTTGAGTTACTTAGCACATATTCTTGGCGGACTACTTACACGAGCCCGACATATTATACGACGATCCAATTCTCCTTTGGCTCCACCTTTAACGAAGCTAAGTTCCTTTTCGTTTTAACTTTTTCATCTTCCACATTAGGGACACTATTTCGATTAAGTCGGGGGTACGGGACGTCACTTAGCTTCTTAGAATTGTATTATGTGAATTACGTGATTATCTTGATTCTCTTTGATGCACTGTTCACCACCTAGACTTTGATTCATTTCAACAAAATTTCGAAAAAATATGACATCTTTGATCTTTTTGAGTTAATTGACTTCATCTTTATTCCACGATGTGCAAGTAAAAGTAAGTGCCCACTTCTGAAGTAGTGGCGTATTAAGCGCATATTCTGTTATGAGCCACCATTGTAAGCACGTATAACCCACTTTCCTTGGTGTGTAGTCGATAGCATATGCTTTGACTAGAGTTGACCCTGGCTTTATCCCAAATTATGTTTCACCAACGCTTATCAAGTCAAAGGAATTTCAGATTCTGTAGTTTATCAAGAGTGAGGCCGCGAGGATAGATAAATCAATGAGAGTTCACCCGCCAAGAAAGAGAAGTGCATTGAAATATATATATCTATAATCTTTTGGGCAAAAATTGAGTCGATGGAGCATAAAACACATGACTTTTGCATAGACCGATAAACGCGAGCCTAAGAGTAATACTCGGTTCTCGATCCGCCTTGCCAACTAATTTGATTAATAAATAACATGTTCGAGACTGGTAAGTTCGACTACAGGTTGACGTAATGTGAGATTGTCTACATTACTAAGTGGTTGTGAAAGTTATTGCACACACACATTGGCTCAAGACGTGAATAGTGTTTAATACGTTACTGATGGATATGAGTGGCATGATCTTTATCTTGACTTTGTGAAGCACATTTGTTTCTAATTAACTTGTATACTGATCAGATTGTCGTTTCCTTTTCGCCTTTTACCTCGGGATGATAAAAAACTAAGTAGGGGGTAGTTGACAACGCCCTAAATGGTACCATTAATTATACCTATTTTCACCCTGAACTCTGCTCAAGAGATGATAGATAGGCTCATTATTATGTGGAATATGTTGTAAATGCTATGTGTTTATTCCCAGGATCGTAATTCTGCATCCATGATATTTTCCTGAAGATTTGGAACTGTTTTGTCTCATTTTATGTGTTTTATAGGATGTTCCGAATCTGGAGCATTGGAGAACGGATCTGGACAAAAAGAGGCATGTTGGGCCAAGTAATTAAAGTCCAAGAAGGAGTCTGTTGAAGAAAAAGAAAAAAAGTCAGCTCGGTTTACCGAGGGCTAGGTCCGGTAAACCGAGGGCCTTGAGGAACATGAAATTGATTCTGCCACATTGACTAGGTCGGTTAGGGTTTCTAAGAGTCATAAGTCGGTCATTGTATCTATATAAGGCCGCATTAATAGATTATTGTTTAAGTTCTTGATAAGTTTTCATAAGTTTTTGCATATTACCTAATATACAACATATAATTTGATGAAATAAAAGTATTCCAAACTTTGAGGAGTTATTTCTGGTTTTCTCCCTTTCTCTACCATCTCTTGCTTGAGTAGACTAGCCAGATCTCCATTGTTGAAGGTGTGAAGCTTTGAACATTCCTTTTTTTTCTTCAATAAGGTAGATCTGTTCGTATTTCTATGTTTTAGTTAATCTGCATGTTTGACGACCCTATGATTTACTTAGATTAATCATAATTGAGCAATGTAGATCAGGAATTAAGAAAATCTAACCCCGGTAAACCGGTGGTCTATACCGGTTTACCGAGGCAATATTTAGAAAACTTAATCAGGAGGATTTACTACAGCTACGTTGATCGACATATTTAATTAACAGTAGGTTAGATCTGGCCAATCTATTTATTGTAATCGTAAAACTAGCATGAAATAGAATAGTGAAGTGTTAGTTTGGACATAGTGTTGATGGACCCTAGGAACATGCTGATCAGTGTCGACAACTGTCTAGGCAGGAGCAGTATGAGTTAGCGCTCGATATCGGCAATTCTAGTTCTTTATCCGTATGGCCTATTACGGACCAATTAAGGATGGTAGCTTGCGTATAGATTGTCTACTACCATGGTCGGAGTAGATAGGTTTAGCTGTTGCACCCGTAGCTTAAAACTAAATCAAAAGCTCACTCGATTATGTGGGGAAGTAAACATAAGGATTAACTAATCCATGTTAGTAGATTGGTGGGAAGAGGGGGAGAAATACCAAGTTTCTTTCATGTTTATTTTTGGTCAATGACCGCCTCTCTATGCCTTCTTAATTAGATTAGAATCATTTATAGTTAAATTTGCATTGTCTCTGTGGGATCAACCTTGACTCGCATTTACTATACTACGATGTACCTAGTATTCTTGCTAGTAATATCAATGTTAGTGACTTACACGCGATCAAGATTTCAAAACTAGCTCCTCAATGTCATCCAGCATATAGCATACTTCTCCTTCATCTCGCGTATAACCCATCGTCTTCATCATATTGAAGACGACACTGTCCTCGTTCATTCTTAAGATTAGCTCTCATTTATGAACATGTATTAAAGTCTTACTAGTCATTAGGAAAGGCCTTCCTAATATTAGTAGAACATCGATGTTTATTTCCATGTCTAGCACCACAAAATCCACTCGAACACAAACTTATCAACTTTAACTGGAACATACTCAACAACCCCACATGGTTGTTTCACAGACCTATCTGCCAATTGAAGGGTTATTGATGTCTTATTTAATTCCTTCATGCCTAACTTATGAAAAATAGAGAGCGGCATCAAGTTGACGCTTGCCCCTAGATCACACAGTGCTTTGTTTAGGCATACTCCTCCAACTGTTTATGGTATGAGGAAGCTCCCTGGATCTTTACACTTAGGAGGCAGTTTGTGTTGCCAGATACCAAGCATTCCTCATTTTTGGTAGAGACTGCTTCGTTAAGAAACATAGCATACTCTGGCATTCCTGCCAGAGCCTCTACCAAGGGAATATTAACTTGCAGCTTTTTAAACATTATGATAAAATTTTAATATCTAGCATCATCATGATATGGCTTCGATTTCTTAGGAGGATAGGGTAGAGTAGAAGGAATAATAGTTATAGTTCATTTAGAATTACCTGCTACCTACTGCTGTGCTCCCTGCTCGTCTTCTATTTCTGTAGATTGCCGCAGCTGCGGACTGACGTCGCGCAAGCTCGGCATCCCTGATGCATCTGATTCTGCTGCTTGCTGCTCATCACTAATCTTTGGTTCTTCTCTGGTTAATGGTCAAAGTAATTCCTTTCAACTCCTTGTCATGACAGTGTTCACGTCCTTCGGGTTCATTTCAGTGTTGCTTGGCAAACCTCCCGGAGGACGAGCTGACACTTGTTCGGCAATCTGCCCCACTTGGTGTGACAAATTTTGCACCAAGGCTTGTTGATCGGTAAGTCTTGTGTCTTTCTTCTGACAATAAGTTGTGAAGCTTGCATTGAGCTCGCTTATGGACTTCATCAATTGATTGACCGTGTCGGTCACAGTTGAGCACATTTTGCCCATGGATGCTTCCCAACCACCGGACATACTAAATTGAGGAATGAATCCACCAGTTTGCTTTGGTTTCTCCCCACTAGTAGGATCACTTAGTCGAAAACCAGAGAGGTCATGAGAACCTGGGCAATATCCGCCCTACATGGATTTCCTTGCCTTCCCACATAGTTCATGTCCTCGGTGTTGGACATCTCAATTCCTTGGACCTTCTTTACTTTGGCAATGCTATCTTGCATGCCATCCATTTTCTCATTCATTACCATCAGCTGGTATAGGATCTTTTGAGAAGTGTATTCTCCAAATACGCCTTCTGCTACTTTTACACTCTCAGTCTGGTGTGTTCCCCATTGGCTGGTAAGTTTGATTTGTTCCAGTTTCTCTTCGGCTTTTTCTGGTGATAACAGTGTGAAGCATCCATTTCTTGATGCATCAACTCTCATTTGTTCGCTTGGCCTCAGTCCATGATAGAAACTATGCATACGGTTAGGTAGAGTAATATCATGGTGAGTGCATTTATGTTGCGCCTCCTTAAATCTTTCCAAAGCTTCTTCAATTGTTTTGGCAGGATTCTGCTTGAAATTCATAATGTCTTGTCTTATTTGCAAGGACTTCGCAAGAGGGCAGTACTTATTCATAAACTTTTGCAGTAAATCTGTTCAAGATTGGATAAATCCTACTGCTAGAGACAACGACCATATCTTTGCCTTATCTTTGACCATGAATGGAAACAATTTAATCTTGATGTTATCTTTGGGCATGTCTGATGGTTTGATTGTGCCAATAATTTGCAAGAAGTTGGTGACATGTACACTTGGGTCTTCATTTGGTACACCATGGAATGTAGTGTAGTTTGTCACTATATGTATGACATTGGGCTTTGGATGAAAAACTTTTGCCCTATTCTCTGGTTGAAAAATTGTGGGCACAAACTGCCAATCATTTGCATCGCATAACTTTGTACAGTCCTCATGTCTGCTTGCAATACTAATCCTGCTTCGTTCCTTCTTCCATTAACCCCGTTATGTGCCATTGCCTCTTATGGTTCCTCTAGATGTGGAATCTCCTCGTCCATATCCTTCTCACTTTCTTCGTCCGATTTCACCCCGTCAGCCACCCTCTTACTTTCTTGAGCTTCTTTTCGTTTAATCTTTGTGAACTTTTCGATTTTAGCAATAAACTCGAGCCTGGCCGCTGAACTTCGTGTACCGTACTACAAGATGCAAAAAAATAAAAAGGTTAGTTACTTGCCCTGCCGGCTGTTACACATGCATTGGCAAACTCGAAAACAATAATACAGACTGTGATGGAACATAAAAAATTTCTGTTAAACTCCGTGTTGGACTTATTTTTTAAGTTTTAGTGATGAGAGCCAGACTAGCTATTATAGAGCAAAGGCAGAAAGTTGTCTAGATAAAATATATAGGCTTATTAGAGTTTGATCTTTGTATAGGTTTGATCAAACAAGCAATTGTAAAAAGGTCACCGACTTTCATCATGAGACTGCTAGATCGATAGGGTACCCGAGTCAGTAGACTAGTTTAAGAACTCTCCAAGAGGCGAAGGTGAGGCTCAAACTCAGTTATTGAAGGCTAAGGGATCGAACTTAGTATTTAAAGTCAAGGATATGGAATCAGAATTTAGGGAAGTCTGTGATGACCTAAACTGATTACATATACCTTGTGTACAAGGTCTAAGTTCGAGGAAGTTAAGTGGTGATTGGAACTTTGTTATATTCAAAATGGTGTAATCTAACTTCATAATAAAAAGTTAGATATAAGAGAAGTCACCTTGCGGTGTGTTTTATAAACACAAAGAACTTGAATCACCGATGATATGTATTTCAAATGAGACTTACATACACAGGAACCTGCTGAACATATATTTCGATTTAATCAAAGGTTACATTGGAAGTTTACAAGGAAAAGGACAGATAATTAACAACTCTTGATTTTGTCAACGAATCAATGGCTAAGATTAAAGGGATGTTGGAAAGAAATAGAGGTTTATCCAATGGATACAAGTCAAAGGGTGAACAGTTTGAAAACTGTCTAAAAGTAAACTGACAGTGTTAGTACTATGTACAGGGACAAAAATCAAGTCAAGATCGGACAAATCTAAAACGGCTATGTTTTGAATTTCAAACATAAGTCACAAGGATTCTCACCTATAAATAGATGACCCCTGATACAGAAACAAGTGATGATTTTTGAGAGGAAAACAACAGATAATGTTGTGCTTCAGATTCTTATCAAGATGTCACCCTGCTGACCCTACTAAACTTAAAGCTACTGATCCAGTAAACTTCTTCAAGTGTAATCTGTCATCAAGCTACATCAAATTTACACACTTGAAGAATCCAAGCTGATGATCATATCATCCTGATCAAGCTGCTGAAAGCTGAATCACTTACTTGATTCAAACCTTCTTTTACAAGAAACCTGCTGAAGACAGTGAAGCATCCTAGGGTGTCAAGGACTGTTGTTTGTGGTGGAGCTGGTGAAGAGGCAATCCTACCCTTCAAGGACCAGTGGAAGACTTTGGAGCAGCAATCCTACCTGTTTCAAGTGTTCAGTTTGTGAAGCCATAGTTATTGCTGAAGGACAAACAACTTAGGGATTTTTGTAACTACTACCTTAGGGATCTCTAGTGAATTACCTCCAACATCACTGGAGAAGAATGGACTGACAGGATTACACCACTTGGAACCACTATAAAACTTGCCTACTTACTTTCTGCATTTACATTTTGCATTTAGTATATTTAGCACATTAACCTACTGAACTAGCAACTGAATCACACACATACACTACTGAGTATCTAATACTTGGTATCATATTTTAACAACAAGTAATAAGGCTTAACTTGAATATATTCCGCTGCAACAAATTCAAGAAAATCACTGTCGGCCAGACTCACGAAAGCGATCCACCAGGCTCATCGAACTTGCTGAGTTTGTTAACTCCAAAAGTTTTAAGGGTTAAGTTTATTCACCCCCCTCTAAACTTAACCAATGCCTTTTCAAGGGACCAACAATTGGTATTGGGCGAAGGCTTCATTATGAAGTAATCCTACTTGTTGTGCTTGTAAAAATACTTTGAAAACTTTTTCAAGTTTCTGATTTTCAAAGCTTTGCATCATGGATAACAACCAGTATGCTAGAACAATGTTGATGTGTTCTTTAGATCATTTTGATGAGTATAAACGTCGTGTGCAGGCTTTTCTAGCTGCAACACATGATGAGATGATGGATGTGCTGACTGATGGATCACTGGAAATCACAAAAGCTATAATAGTGGATAATCAAACTCAGTACATTCCAAAGCCAAAAAGAGAATTGAATGTTGAAGATAGAAAAAGAGAAAACCTCAACAACATTTCTATTGATATCATATACAGAACCTTGGATCGCAATATGTACATGAAAGTGAAAGATTGCAAGACTGCAAAGAACTTTAGGATAAGTTGTAATTAATCTGTGAAGGCACTGATGCAATCAAGAAGAACAAAATCAGTGTGGCAAAGAAGAAGTTCCAAGAGTTCAAAATGAAACCAAATGAAACTATTGAACAAATGGAGTCAAGATTCAATGCCATCATGGATGAACTCACCCTACTGAGTGTAAAGTACTCAAAAGAAGAAAACAATTCAAAAATCTTGGAAGCATTACCTGCAAAAGAAGTTTGGGAAATGAAGGTGACTGCAATAGAAGAAATGAGAAGCCTACATGAAAAGGACACCTTCAAATTATTTTTAGATCTCAAGGCTTATGAATTCAAGAAGAAACTTGTACACGAGGCCAAAAATCGTAACAAAGACCACCGCATTGGCTGCTACACATCATCAGAAGAAACATCAGGAGCTCAAGATGATCTACTGGATGAGATGCAAGAGCAAATTAAGCTCATCGAGAAAGAAAATCGTAATGATGAAAAATGGAAGGGTTCTCAAGGAATTTCACAAAGAAGTTTAGTGAAAAGAAGAAGGAAGAATCCAAGAAAGACAATGATTACTTGTGCTATCAATGCAAGAAACCAGGACACTTCAAACTTGACTGTCTGAACTAAAATCCAGAAGAAGGAACTGATTATCTTTGCTTCAATTGCAAGAAGCCTGGACATTTCAGACTGATTGTCCAGACCTATTGAAGAGCAAAAGTCAACAAAGAAGATCTGGCAAGAAGGCTATGGTTGCTGAAGATGAATCAGGATATGAAGTAGAATCAGAAAAAGGAAATGAATCTGATGATACTGCACTTGTTGCTGATATGGAGGATTATGCTTTAATGGCAAATATGGATGAAACAGAGGAGGTATACAATTCTGTATCTATAAACACTCCTGCTGAAAGTGATTGTGAATCAACTTGTGGTTCAAATCCTAAAAATTCTGACAATGAAGAGACTTCCGATGCCATCCTTAATCAACTGAGGATAATACAATCTGGTTATGAGATTGTGAAGGCTGAAAAAGAAGCTCTTCAAACAGAAGTCGAAAGATTTAAAGCTGAATTAAGAATTCTCAAGGGAAAAAAAAAGATTTTGGACAGAATCAACATAAGTCTGCTGTACATTCAGTAGCTGCTGAATCTGCTGAACAATCTTGTTCCTCAACTGCATTCAAATCTTGAAAGCCTTACGGTGATAGAACATGCCTTGGATTTGGAACTCAACAATCTTATAAGAGTGGATCTAGTAAGGTTACTGAACCTAGTACCAGAATTGGTCCTAAGTTTGTACCTGCACAAGATCCAACTCCAAAAAGGGTTGCTGAGGCAGTGAAGCCTACTAAGAAGACTTCAAGGAAGCAAAATCAGATGTCAAAAAGGTCAACAGCACCTAACAAAAAGAATAAATCTAAAAGTAGGATCATTGCTTGTACCTTCTAGACTTCTTTGATAGTGACTGCTACCAAGTCTATTTTGGACCACAAAAGGGTAAAAATGAGAAATATTCCAAGGATAAGAATCCTAAACCTAAAAATGTCAATCATTCAAGGGATACTTATCTCAGAGGGAAAGGTGGACTGTTCCCTACTGATGATGATTGGAATATTCCTGCCTCTACTGCTAGAAACAACAGGTATAACCATGCTGCTAGGGTAAAACCTCAACAATGGAATCAGCAAAGGACTCAGCAGAGTAATTATACAAGACCTCAGCAGGGACCTCAGCAGACTCCACATTACAAGGCTGCTCCTAACAGACAGCAAACCTATGGTTATGCTGATGCTTCTAACAATAAAATTCACTCTAAACAGCATTACATACCAAAAGGCCAGAAAGCATATGTGAGTCTTACACAACTAAATGTTAGATCTTATGGATGTGTAGAATACATGTATGAACAAAAGTATAACACTTTTCAAAGAAGACCTTATGGAAACTTGCCAAGGGTCATGCTTACCACTGACCATCATGGACCCAAACAGTTTTGGGTACCTAAAATACATTAACTTTGTTTTGTAGGGTGTCTGGTACTTTGCAGTGGATGTTCCAGACATATGACAAAGAATAAGCACTGTTTGTCAAACTATGTGGCAAAGGATGGTCCAAGAGTGAATTTTGGCAACAAAAACACACCAGGATATACAAGAGGATATGGCACACTTGTGAGAAATGGATTAACAATCAGGAATGTTGCATTTGTGGAAGGACTGGACTACAACCTACTGAGCACTGGACAATTTTGTGACATGGGTTACAAGGTTACTTTTGACAAAGGCACATGTATTGTAATTAGTGAAAGAGGTGATCAAGTTGTGTTAGCTGGAAGAAGACAACAAAACATGTATGTTATGGATTGGTCTACTGCTATTCCAGAAACTTGCCTGATTGTGCATCCCAAGTCAGAACTCAATTGGTTATGGCATAAGAAGTTGAATCATCTGAATTTTGATGACAACAATCAATTAGTAAAGAAGAAACTGGTGAATGGTTTACCTGAGATCACATTCAAAAAGGATGCTATATGTGATGCTTGTCAGCAAGTAAACAAACAAAATCAAGCTTCAAGTCAAAGACTAAGAAGTCAACAAAAAGAGTTTTGGAGCTGATGCACATGGATCTATTTTGACCTGTAACTCCAACAAGTGTGACAGGAAAGAAGTACACTTTAGTAGTTGTGGATGATTATTCAAGATACACTTGGGTAGTATTCATGAACAAGAAATTGAAACACTTCAAAAGATGCCATAACTTTTGAAGAGATTGCAAAATGAGAAAAGTTTGACAGTAGTGAAGATCAGATTAGAAAAGGGTACTGAATTTCTCAATAAGGTTATAAGAAAATATTGTGAGCAGAATGGTGTGCTACATCAACTAGCTGCTGCTGGTACACCTCAGCAAAATGGGGTTGATGAGAGAAGAAACAGAACTTTAAAAGAAGCAGGAAGAACTATGATCTGTGAAGCATTATTACCTGAAAGATATTGGGCTGAAGCAGTCAATACAACATGCTATACACAAAACAGGACCTCAGTGAACAAAAAGCTGTTGAAGACACCTTATGAGATTTGGAATGGATGGAAACCTAATATATCTTATTTCCATCCATTTGGAAGCAAATGTTTTATATTAAATCATAAGGAGCAATTGAAGACATTCCAACCAAAATCAGATGAAGGAATTTCTTGGAATACTCTTCTGTCAGCAAGGCATTCAATCTACTGCATAAAAGGACACTGAAACATGAAGAAACAATACATGTTGTATTTGATGAAACTATGTTTACTGGAATGGAAGATGAAGCTTCAGAACCTGCTGAAAATCAGCAAATCACTGATCTAGAATGTGTTGATGTTTTGGAAAGGATAAATGAGTTAAAGGTTTCGACTCGCTTGGGTGAACACCTGCTGGTAACACTCATCGATGCAACAATCCGAGGCGGTTCAAGGATCTCTTTGAACCCTTCTTTGAAGCAACAACAGACCCTACCGAAGATGATGTTCCTGAGAATCTATCTAACCAAAATCCATAATGGTTAAGGGATCACCCTGCTGAGGAAGTTATTGGCAACATACAACAATGTGTAAGGACTAGAAGACAATTAGAAGCAATGTTTACTTGTTTTCTATCTCAAATTGAACCTAAAGTTGTTGAAGAAGCAATATCAGATCTAGATTGGATAATTGCTATGCAAGAAGAATTAAATGAATTTGAAAGAAATCAAGTTTGGACACTAGTGGAAAGGCCTAATCATGCAAATATAATTGGAACCAAATGGGTATACAGAAACAAATTGGATGAATCTGGTGCCATTGTAAGGAACAAGGCCAGTCTAGTAGCAAAAGGCTATTCTCAAGCAGAAGGAATAGATTTTCATGAAACATATGCCCCTGTTGCAAGATTGGAAGCTATAAGATTATTCTTGGCATATGCTGCTTACAAAAACTCAAATTATATCAGATGGATGTCAAGAGTGCATTTTTGAATGGCACTCTGGGAGAGTAGGTCTATGTTCAGCAACCTCCTGGTTTCGAAGTTAAAGATCAAGAAGATAAATTGTACAGACTCAATAAAGCACTTTATGGTTTGAAACAAGCACCAAGAGCATGGTATGAGACCTTATCTCAATTCTTGGTGGACAATGGTTTTACAAAAGGTACCATTGACAAGACTCTTTTTAGAATCAATGAAGGAGACAACACCCTGCTGGTACAGATTTATGTTGATGACATAATTTTTGGTTCTGAAAATGAATTACTATGTGAGAAATTTGCTAATCTTATGAAAAGTAAATTCCAAATGAGTATGATGGGAGAAATGAACTACTTTTTGGGATTGCAAGTCAAACAAATGAAAGATGGAATTTTTATTCATCAAACCAAGTATACCAAGGAGCTGCTGAAGAATTTTGGTATGGAAAATAGCATCAAGGTATCAACTCCTATGAGTACAAACATTAGATTCGATGAAGACAAAGAAGGCAAAGATGTTGATCAGATCTTAGACTGAAGAAAGATAGGCAGTCTGCTGTACCTTACTGCCAGCAGACCTGATATATCCTTTGCTATAGGTGTTTGTGCAAGATTTCATTCAAAACCTAAGGAATGTCATTTAGCTGCAGTCAAAAGAGTTCTCAAATATCTAAAAGAGACATTGAATGTAGGAATATGGTATTCAAAAGATGGAAGCTTCAAGGTTATATCCTACTCAGATTCTGATTATGCTAGGTGCAAGATTGATAGAAAAAGCACCACATGAACCTGTCCGTTGATGGAAAATAGACTGGTTTCCTGGTTCAGTAAGAAATAAAATTCTATATCAACTTCTACTGCTAAAGCTGAATACATTACTGCTGGAAGTTGTTGTGCACAAATATTATGGTTAAGACAACAATTAAGGGATTATGGAATTGAATAAAGAGAAATTCCTATAATGTGTGACAACACAAGTGCAATTGCAATCACATAAAATCCTGTCTTGTAGTCAAGAACCAAGCATATTGATGTGAGACATCATTTTATAAGAGATCATGTTGAAAAGAAAGATGTGGTGGTTCTTTACATTCCTACTGAAGATCAACTTGCTGATATTTTCACAAAACCATTGGATAGTGAAATATTTGCTAAGTTAAGGACTGAACTTGGAATTATAAAAGTTGACTGATACACCTACGAACAACAATGTACTGGAATTCACCAAGGGGATTAGTCTTTGCTATGTTGGGTGAGCTCACTTAGCATGTTAGTCATTGGTATCAACAATTCCATGTACTTATTTATGTTTGGACAATTGAGCAAATGAAGTTGCCAAGGGGATTGATCTTTGTCCTGTTGGGTGAGCTCACTTGACAGATCAGTCATTGGTATTAAACTTCATTCTGTATTATCAATTGGACAAAACAAGAAGAATTGAAGATCAGCAGAGTAACCTTGTCAGCAGGCTGCTGAGACATTATGTCAGCAGGCTACTGAGCCAAGTCTACTGATGGTAAATCATGCTGAGACATACGTTACACAGTCAAACTTTAACAAAAGTCAAAAAGCAAAAGATTGAGATATTTATCCTATCTTTATAACCGCAGTTACACGATCGAACGGTTACCATTCTTTATGGATCAGTTATGGGACACATGGCAAGATCTCATTAACTCAAATTTAATCATGGTTAATGCTACAGTACGTGTACAGTGCATTATCTGACAGTTTCTAACCACTACTCTCTAATATATATACAGACATATACACAGAGGATACTTACAACTTTCAGATTTGAAAGCTATCTTCTTCATCTTATTCATCAATAGTGGCGGACAAGGATGATATTCACATTGGAACAAGCCAAATTGTCAGAGGTTTTGTTGTTGATGCTAACAAAACTGATTTGGCTATCAATATTGGTAGAAGAATCAGAAGATACGAAGGATTGGAAGATTTCCTCAATCTAAGACTGGAAAGAATATCTTACACGAATGTTGTTAATTTCTGGAGAAACATTATGATAAGAGAAGGTAGAGAGGCATTTACTACAACAATTGGCCAGGAGATTGAAGTTTCCTCAAACCTGCTGAGGGAAGCTTTTGGTTTTGCACCTGTAAATGATGCTCCAACTAATCCTGAAGAAATGGGACTGTCAAAATTGGATTTTCTTGACAGAATAAAGACCAATGATGCTATTAAATCATCTCTGAGCATAAATGTGAAGTATATAGGAATGGAGTACAACCTGCTGAGTAAGATAATAAGAATATCTTGGGACTCAGTAGAAGCCTTGATACTTTATCAGGACCCAAGATTGAACTGTTAATCATCAACGGCAAAAGCATGAAGTTTGATTGTAATGGATTCTTAGTCCAATATATGAAGAAAGTGATAAATGAGGAAAGAGAAGGGACAAAGAAATCCAAGACTTTACCTTTGGGTTTGATGGTTC
Organism: Gentiana macrophylla; assembly: GCA_026214975.1. Classification (NCBI taxonomy): domain Eukaryota; kingdom Viridiplantae; phylum Streptophyta; class Magnoliopsida; order Gentianales; family Gentianaceae; genus Gentiana; species Gentiana macrophylla. The sequence goes on from CM047812.1 coordinate 59,189,231, forward strand.
AGGCCCTGCTGAATCATTTGAGGATTGCTGATGTTGCACCTGAGAAAATAAACAAGTCCAGATATAAGAAGGAGATCGGTTATGCCATCCCTGGTTTGGATGATGATGAAGATGTGGATGCTAAAGCAACTGAGAGTGATAATGATGGAGATGATAATGCTGGTGGTGAGCAGGTTAAGCAAGTTAATGAATCTGCTACACCCAAGAAAGTTGCTGAGATTACGAAGACTGCTGACACCAAAAAAATCACAGAGATGCTAAAGCCGAGGAAAACAAGGAAACAGACAGCAGAGACTGCTGAGTCTACTGAGGGTCCAGTTGAAATTGAAGTTATTGACCCTGCTGAAATTTTGAGAGAACAACAAAAGGAAGACAGTAGAAAGAGGAAAGCTACTGAAGTTGAATCTGAGCAACTTTCCAAGAGAATGAAGGAAATTGCACAGAAAAAGAAACATGGAAAAGGGAAACAGTTGAGGATTCTAGAGGCTCAAAGGGAAGAAGAAGAAGAGGCTATTGAAGCTGAGCCTTTAAAAATTGTTAAGCTTACTGGAACTGGAGAGGTTGTTGTTGAGCAACCTGCTGAGCCTACTGAAGTTGCAGAAGTTGTTGTTGAGGAACTTCTTGAAGACCCACAGCAGACCACTGAATCTGCATCTACTATGGATATTGATACAACATTACAAGACCCTACAATTTCTGCAATAGTTCAGGGGGAAGAGCAACCTGTTGCTGACCCTACTGATGAGCATGTTGTTGAAATAGTGTCCTAAACCCAATCGGGTTGGACCGGATCCGACCGGGTCGGATCATTTCTACTATTTCTTTATGTTTATACATATATAAAATGGCTTTTCTGTTGTCTTATATATGTTCTTTTAGAGAACCAATTATGAATTGTTATATGATAACGTCCTTAGTATTAAATCGTGATAGAGAAACCATGATAGCGATTATGGTTGATGAGATCTCTAATCACTTTAATAAGTTTGATACTTAAATGTCTCTAGGCTGATGTACTATTAAATAGGGCATTGATAGTATAAACAGACTAGCACGTATTGGATGTCTTCTGTCTTTAGGGCAGGGATAGATCTCGTCTATCGAAGTGTAGAGACACTTGGACTGTACGTGGACGTGTATTAGAGAATGCGTACGTTAGACTGACCCACTTACACGGATAAGTGTCACACTATGTGGCGGTTGTGTAATTATCCTTTGGA